>JANJGN010000007.1:32802031-33427031 GCA_026770705.1 Isurus oxyrinchus | reverse complement strand
ACGGGCCTGGGGGGGTGTGCAGGTGTGAACGGGCCTGGGGGACGTACAGGTATGAACGGGCCTTGGGGGGTGTGCAGGTGTGAATGTGCCTGGGGATGTGTGAAGGTGTGAACGGGCCTGGGGGTGTGTGAAGGTGTGAACGGGCCTGGGGATGTGTGAAGGTGTGAACGGGCCTGGGGGTGTATGAAGGTGTGAACGGGCCTGTGGGTGTGTGCAGGTGTGAATGGGCCTGGGGATTTGAAGGTGTGAACGGGCCTGGGGGTGCGTGAAGGTGTGAACGGGCCTGGGGGGTGTGTGAAGGTGTGAATGGGCCTGGGGGTGTGTGAAGGTGTGAACGTGCCTGGGGGTGTGTGAAGGTGTGAACGGGCCTGGGGGTGTGTGAAAGTGTGAACGGGCCTGGGAGGGTGTGAATGTGTGTACCGGCCAGAGGATGTGCAGGTGTGAACAGGCCTGGGGGTGTGTGAAGTTGTGAACGGGCCTGGGGGTTTGTGAAGGTGTGAACGGGCCTGGGGGTGTGTGAAGGTGTGAACGGACCTGGGGGTGTGTGAAGGTGTGAATTGGCCTGGGGATGTGTGAAGGTGTGAACGGGCCTGGGGGTGTGTGAAGGTGTGAATGGGCCTGGGGGTGTGTGAAGGTGTGAACGTGCCTGGGGGTGTGTGAAGGTCTGAACGGGCCTGGGGGTCTGTGAAGGTGTGAACGGGCCTGGGGGGGTGTGAATGTGTGAACCGGCCAGGGGATGTGCAGGTGTGAAAGGGCCTGGGGGTGTGTGAAGTTGTGAATGGGCCTGTTGGGGTGTGAAGGTGTGAACAGTCCTGGGGGGGTGTGAAGGTGTGAATGGCCCTGGGAGGGCGCGGGTGTGTGCAGGTGTGAACAGGTCAGGGGGGGTGTAAAGGTATGAACGGGCCTGGGGGGGTGTGCAGGTGTGAACGGGCCTGGGGGACGTGCAGGTGTGAATTGGCCCGGCGGTGTGTGCAGGTGTGAATAGACCTGGGGATGTGTGAAGGTGTGAACGGGCCTAGGGGGGGTGTGCAGGTGTGAATTGGCCTGGGGCTGTGTGAAGGTGTGAACGGGCCTGGGGGTGTGTGAAGGTGTGAATTGGCCTGGGGATGTGTGAAGGTGTGAACGGGCCTGGGGGTGTGTGAAGGTGTGAATGGGCCTGGGGGTCTGTGAAGGTGTGAACGGGCCTGGGGGGGTGTGAATGTGTGAACCGGCCAGGGGATGTGCAGGTGTGAAAGGGCCTGGGGGTGTGTGAAGTTGTGAATGGGCCTGTTGGGGTGTGAAGGTGTGAACAGTCCTGGGGGGGTGTGAAGGTGTGAATGGCCCTGGGAGGGCGCGGGTGTGTGCAGGTGTGAACAGGTCAGGGGGGGTGTAAAGGTATGAACGGGCCTGGGGGGGTGTGCAGGTGTGAATAGACCTGGGGATGTGTGAAGGTGTGAACGGGCCTAGGGGGGGTGTGCAGGTGTGAATTGGCCTGGGGCTGTGTGAAGGTGTGAACGGGCCTGGGGGTGTGTGAAGGTGTGAACAGGCCTGGGGGTTTGTGAAGGTGTGAATGGGCCTGGGGGAGGTGCAGGTGTCAATGGGCCTGGGGATGTGAAGGTGTGAACGGGCCTGGGGGGGTGTGCAGGTGTGGATGGGCCTGGGGATGTGAAGGTGTGAACGGGCCTGGGGGTGAGTGAAGGCGTGAATGGGCCTGGGGGTGTGTGAAGGTGTGAACGGGCCTGGGGGTGTGTGAAGGTGTGAACGGGCCTGGGGGTGAGTGAAGGTGTGAATGGGCCTGGGGGTGTGTGAAGGTGTGAACATGCCTGGGGGTGTGTGATGGTCTGAACTGGCCTGGGGGTCTGTGAAGGTGTGAACGGTCTTGGGGGTCTGTGAAGGTGTGAACGGGCCTGGGGGGGTGTGAATGTGTGAACCGGCCAGGGGATGTGCAGGTGTGAATGGGCCTGGGGGTGTGTGAAGTCGTGAATGGGCCTGGGGGGGTGTGAAGGTGTGAACAGGCCTGGGGGGGTGTGAAGGTGTGAATGGGCCTGGGAGGGCGCGGGTGTGTCTGGTGTGAACAGGTCAGGGGGTGTGTGAAGGTATGAACGGGCCTGGGGGTGTGTGTGCAGGTGTGAACGGGCCTGGGGGACGTGCAGGTGTGAACGGGCCTGGCGGTGTGTGCAGGTGTGAATAGACCTGGGGATGTATGAAGGTGTGAACGGGCCTGGGGGATGTGCAGGTGTGAATTGGCCTGGGGGTGTGTGAAGGTGTGAACGGGCCTGGGGGTGTGTGAAGGTGTGAACAGGCTTGGGGGTTTGTGAAGGTGTGAACGGGCCTGGGGGTGTGTGAAGGTGTGAACGGGCCTGGGGGTGAAGAGGTGACTGGTGTTCAGAGGGAGGGGCATTTGGTATCAACTGGTGAGTTCTGGGGTGCATACTGAGGGAATTAGTAATAGGAAGGGCTAGTGTCGTTGAATGGGGGCTTTGGGAGGTGATAGTGTGGGAGGGTGAGGATCCTGCGATGATGGTTGAAGGGATGCTGAGTGTTACTGGAGGGGTCATGGAAGTAAAACTGGATTCTGGGGCTAGACAGAATTGGGAAGGGCATGTCTATAGTCATGGGGGTGGGCTCCTTGGTGAGGTAGGGGACATGGACATTCACTGTTCCTCCTTTTGGGTGCCTGAGGGCCCCAGCCTGACTCCTTGAGGAGCAGGGAAGCCTGGAGGGAGGTTGAGATGCCCCATTCCCCTCTTGCATAGCCACAGTGAGATCTCACCCATGGCTACAGTGATGCAGTGCAGGTCTGTTCACATCTCCGATAGAAACTTGGCATTCTGCTGGAAGAGGTTCTCCATGGCATGCCCCATGGAGACCTCCGTGTGTGCACAGGTTGGAACCACTTCTTGAGAGACCAGGCGGATGGATTCCTCTCACGTGCTGCTGTGCTGAGGGCCTCTGCCACCTCTGCCTGATGTTCCCCCGCCTCTCGCTGTATCTCCAGCATCTCTTGCAGAGCTGATCCCAGAGGCTTGTCATCCGCCTTGGATGTCGTAGAAGCCTTTTCCCTAGCAGTCCTCTAAGTGCTGGTGAGCTCAGCTGACCCTGCCTCCTCCTGCTGTGGACATGTGTCCATGCAGTGCCCACCAGAATGTGAGATCCTGCCTAAACTAGATCTAGTACCAACTGAGGTGTGTATCTATGTGCTGGTGAAGGGTGCAGGTGTGATGGCTCTACAGGCGCACTTTCTTCCTCCTCGCCAATGTCCTCGGTCCTCTGCGGGCTGGAGATAATGCTGAGCAGGGCTTCTTCTTCTGGCCTTCCTGCTGGCACCTGTAAGTGAGAGAGGAAGAGAGTGAATGACTGAATGATCTGCCTCCAACATGGAGGAACACATGACCCTTAGGTTTCTATGTGGCTACATTCTGCATGGATCCTTACTGGACGGAGGCTGTCCACTGACCTCTCCATCTGCACAGACTCGGTCCAGTTCCCCCCCTCTGCCAACTGGGCTGCTGGCTCCTCGAACTCTGTGAGGCTCCTCAGTTCAGGTAGGCCCCCTCCCATCTTCTCTCTGTCTCTGTTGTGCCGTCACTTTTCCTGCGCAAAGAGAGAAGGTGGGATTGAAAGCAATTGGGCCTCAAGTATCTTTCCCATACTAACAGTCTTAAAAATAACCTACTAGATTGTGTGCTGTGTGATTGCTGCACTGCAGGTTGTCCACAAAGACTCTGGGGCAGCGCCCTCCAGAATGGTGAGCCCAAGCAGATAGTAGGTTAAGGAGCAAAGAGGCCCGTCGTTAACGATGCCTGCTGGTGCCCTCAAATGCCTAACCCACTTCCCCCTCAACTTTCCAACCCCCGCCACTCCCACCAGACAGCTCTCTGTGGGGAAGTGGCCTCTCCACTTGCAGACTAGAAGGACTGCAGTGGGCAATGAGGCATCACCTTGCTACGTTGAGTAGCTCTTTTATGCATGGGCTGCACGATGGTGCCCTTGCCATTGAGGCCCATACCCCCTTTACCATTTAGTGAGGCGTGTGTGAGCAGTAGAGGGTTTGCTTACCCTGGCAGCGCGGACAAGGTCATTCACCCATTTCAGGCACTGCAGGGCAGTCCACTGAGTGGAGGCCCTGGGCACTGACCACCCTGGCGATATTTCCCATGCAGGGTTGGTCACACGGCTCGGCCTCCTCCTTCCATCCTCAGGGTATAGGACACCCCTCCTGGCCTCCACTGCACTGAGCAGCACATCGAGAGAGGTGTTGCTGAATCTGGGAGATGGAACACCCTGGGCTCGCTGGCCACCTCCTCCTTCCACGATGGGTGTGAGACAAAGACATTGATGCCTGGGCACCTTTTAACTATGGCACCCGGATATAATGGTGGGCTGCGTGATATCCAGCCTGCCCCACCACGCAATACGTCGGGAAACCCCCGACTGCATAATTAATGAGCCTGGCATCGCACGATTTGGCGTGAATTCCCACTGGGCTCCGTGGTCAGAAACACATCCAGCTCATGATGCAGCCATGGGACTTTGGCCCGGAATGGAAAATCCCAGCCTCTCTTCCAAACAGCATTGTGGGTGTACCCACATCAGGTGGTCTGTGGTGCTTCAGGAAGGTGTCCCACCGCTACCTTCTCAAATGGCATTAAAGGCCATTAGGGATGGACAACAAATGCTGGCCTTGCCAGCGACATGCACATCCCATGAAAGAATTAAAAAAATTAACAGCCCAAACCAGTAGAAATTCAGTAAAAAAAATATCAACTTGTAACTTGGTCAAAAGCAAAAAAGGGGATGAAATGATAGTTTAAGGATACTCAAATGGAGAAATAAATTGTAACTTTTCTGGTACAATAAAGTTAGCACAGAACATGAGGTGTGAAAGATACTCATTCCAAAACAATATGAATATCTACTTCCCAACCATCAAAAAGAAACAGTAAAAGTCTTGATTACTGTACTGTCCAGCATGCTCTGCAGATACTCTACAAATGGAAGAGTTATGGGTGGAGTCAGGGTGTAATACAACAATACTGTTCCTGAACTATAAAACTAGCAGGGAACTGATACTGAATGAGGGCATCACAAAGGTTATAACATGAACTAATAACAACTGATTATTGTTCTCATCAAATTTGTTGCTGTTGCCATCATCTAACACCACGTTTCTAAAAATAAATCTCACAGTATTTACCTTGTGTAAGGCAAAGCATTCAAGGCACAATTTCCCAGAATTTCTTGGAAAGTTTCTGTGTAACTGCAGTGCAGAACTGGCTTTACACTTCTTTATTCAGAGGAACTTTGAACATCACTAACTTGTATTGAAACACCATTATGCACAAACATCCTTGATCATATGCTCTACTTCTGAAAGATGTTTGCTGCAAATCCCTGCCATAGGTACACTCCAGTGTAAAAGACTAGTACATGTGAGTGTTTTGGTTTTAGGCGAATAATATACTGGTATAGATTTAGGCCAAAAGTCACCTATGATATTGATGTAACTGGTTTCTGGAGTTTGATAGTCATTTTCTTGCCAATTTGATTTTGAATTTCTTAAGGGGATATGACTATAGTTAAACAAAGTAGTATCAGACTCACTGCCCCATAAATTCTTCCATTTTCTCACCTCCCCCACAAATGTATTCAGAAGGACAAAGTAGCTGGAACGGCTTTCTCAATAGGCATTGTCCTGTTATGTATAGTAATGGATGAGGAAGAGAAGCAGCAGAGGTGCTGGCTTCATAGCAGAAGACAACAGCCCACTCGCTGTGGGTGGTGCTACATTTACACATATTTTACATTCTGGCATAGGCTCTTCTTCGAAATAATGCCATGGGATCTTTTACATCCACTCAAGCAGTCCTCACCTTAATGCCTCATATGAAAAATGGCACATCTGTTAGCGCAATGCCCCCCCTCAGTACAACACTGGAGGGTCAGTCTTGATTTGTGCCCAAGATCTGAAGCGGAAATTGAACTTTGTGGAGATCTGTAAAAACAATAACAATAGGGTAATTATATTAGGTGATTTCAACTTTCCCAACATTAATTGGGATAGACATAGTGTTAAGCGCTTGGATGGAGTGGATTTCTTGAAATGTGTACAGCAGAACTTTTTAGGTCAATATGTAGAGGGTCCAAGAAAGGATGGTGCAATGCTGGACCTAATTCTGGGGAATGAAGCCAGACAGATGGCTGAGGTGGTGGTGGGGGAGCATTTTAGTGAAAGCGACCACAACACGGTACAGTTTAAGTTTGTTATGGACAAAGAAATAGACAAGTTGAAAAAAAATGCTTGGATTGGGGGAGAGTGGATTTTAGTAAAATAAGGCACTATATGGCCAAGGTAGACTGGGAAGTTACTTGTGGGGAAATCTACAGAGGAACAGTGGGGGGGTGTTCAAAAAGGGAATGGGGAGGGTACAGGCTCAACATGTTCCATCTAGGGTGATAGGAAAGAGTAACAAGCCCAGAGAACCATGGATGACCAGAGATATTCAGGTTACGATGAGAAGGAAAAGAGAGGCTTTTAGCAGGTACAAGGGGAGCAAATCAGCGGAGGCATTAGGGGAGTACAGACGGTGCAGGGTGGAGCTTAAGAAAGCAATTAGGAGAGCAAAGGGGGGATATGAGAAAGCTCTGGCTGGTAAAAGTAGGGAAAATCCCAAGATATTCTATAAGTATATCAATGGGAAGAGGATAACCAGGGAAAGAGTAGGGCCCATAAGGGACCAAGGGGGCAATCTATGGGTAGAGCCAAAGGACATCGCTGGAGTGTTGAATGAATACTTTATGTCTGTCATCACCCAAGAGAATGAAGATGAGGGTATCGAACTCGGGGAGAGAGACTGCGAGATCCTTAAGCAAACTGATATAGGGAGTGACAAGATATTGGAGGTGTTGGCAGGCTTAAAAGTGGACAAATCTCCAGGACTGGATGATTCGTATCCCAGACTGCTGAGGGAGGCAAGGGAGGAGATCGCAGGGGTTCTGACCCAAATTTTTAATTCCTCTCTGGTCACGGGGGAGGTGCCAGAGGACTGGAGAACAGCTAATGTGGTTCCGCTATTTAAGAAGGGTTGTAGAGATAAGCCAGGGAACTACAGGCCAGTGAGTCTCACGTCAGTGGTAGGGAAACTATTGGAGAAATTTCTGAAGAAGAGTATCTATCTCCACTTGGAGAGGCAAGGTTTGATCAGGGATAGTCAGCATGGCTTTGTCAGAGGGAGGTCATGCCTAACAAATTTGATTGAATTTTTTGAGGAGATGACCAAGTGTGTAAATGAGGGTAGCGCAGTTTATATGGATTTCAGCAAAGCCTTTGACAAGGTCCCAAATGGGAGACTTAAAAAGAAGGCAAATGCACATGGGATACAGGGTAATTTGATAAGGTGGATTCAAATTTGGCTTAGTTGTAGGAGGCAGAGGGTGATGACAGAAGGATGCTTTAGTGACTGGAAGCCAATGTCCAGTGGCGTACCACAGGGATCTGTGCTGGGTTCCCTATTATTTGTCATTTATATAAACGACATAGATGACTATGTGGGGATTAGGATTAGTAAGTTTGTGGATGACACAAAGATTGGCTGGGTGGTTAACAGTGAGGTTGAGTGTCTTGGGCTACAGAAAGATATAGATGGGATGGCCAAGTGGCAGATGGAATTTAACTCTGAAAAGTGTGAGGTGATACACTTTGGAAGGAGTAATTTGACAAGGAAGTATTCAATGAACAGCATGGCACTTGGAAGTTCTGAGGAACAAAGGGACCTTGGCATGTGTGTCCATAGATCTCTGAAGGTGGAGGGGCATATTAGTGGGGTGGTAAAAAAGGCATATGGAACACTTGCCTTTATCAATCGCGGCATAGATTACAAAAGTAGGGAGGTCATTTTGGAATTGTATAGAACCTTGATGAGGCCACAGCTGGAGTACTGTGTGCAGTTCTGGTAGCCACATTTAGGAAGGATGTGATTGCACTGGAGGGGGTACAGAGGAGATTCACCAGGATGTTGCCTGGGATGAAACATTTAAGTTATGAAGCGAGGTTGGATAGACCTGGGTTATTTTCGTTGGAGCAGAGAAGACTGAGGGGCGACAAGATTATGAGGGGCATGAACAGGGTGGATAGGGAGCAGCTGTTCCCCTTAGTTGAAGGGTCAGTCACAAGGGGGCATAAGTTCAAGGTAAGGGGCAGGAGGTTTAGGGGGGATGTGAGGAAAAACTTTTTCACCCAGAGGGTGGTGATGGTCTGGAATGCGCTGCCTGGGAGGGTGGTGGAAGCGGGTTGCCTCACATCCTTTAAAAAGTACCTGAATGAGCACTTGGCACGTCATAACATTCAAGGCTATGGGCCAAGCGCTGGTAAATGGGATTCGGTAGGTAGGTCAGGTGTTTCTCACGTGTCAGTGCAGACTCGATGGGCCGAAGGGCCTTCTGCACTGATTCTATGATTTGTGATTCCGGGGTGTGTGCTACTACTGTTGACAGAGCTCATTGTGATGCTGTGGATCCCCATCCATCCCATAAGTTTTTTCTTTATTTTTTTCATGGAACGGGTGATCATTGCTGGTAGGGCCAGCATTTATTGCCCATCACTAACTGTCCTTGAACCAAGTGACTTGCTAGGCCATTTTTCATAGGCCAGTTAAGAGTAAACCACATTGCTGTGGGTCTGAAGTCACATGTAGGCCAGACCATATAAGGACAGCAGATTTCCTTCTCTAAAGGACATTAGTGAACCAGGTGGGTTTTTACAACAATCAATGATAGTTGGTAAGGTCACCGTTGCTGGGACTAATTTTCAGTTGGTTTCGGTCTTCTTCATATATCGAGTTCTGAATTTCAGACAAGCTGTCTAATAAATTAGATGTTACTCTAACCCTAACCCTAATCCTATCTTTTGGTTACAAATTGGAAGTGGTAGAGTCTTCAGAGCAAGCTGCCTGTTGAGTGAGAAAGAATCGATGGTACACCTAAGCCTAGAGAAGGGATAAAAGAAGTAAAAACAAAAGAAAACTCTAAAAAAGAAGAAATTACATTGGCAAGTAAGTCACATATATAAAACATGAAGCTCATAAAGCCAAACCAGCTTTGTAAAATTATTTTTGTAAAGACGTTTGTAACCTGTGAATTCAATAGAATAAGAACAAGTGTAATTTTGGTCAATTGTTTTGGACTTAACTTGGCAGTTCACAGCATTTCTTTGCTTCACATCTGTCCTTCAGTGAACTTTAATTAAATCAGCAAGTGAATGGAGATCTTGAAATTGTAAATTGATGGTAGAATTGAAGGAAAAAAAACATATCTTATGGAAGGGTTTTTCACATAGAAAAAATATTGAATTTTTTTGTGCAAGTCTGCCATTTGCACTTATTTCTAATTTAAAACATTGGACAACTTTCGATCCACTTAGAAATTCCCAGGCCTCCATCAGCTATTATTTTCCTTATAGCATCCTCAAGCAAACCAAGTTTGCAGTAATAGTGTGGAGGATGATTTAATAGAATGCATGCAAGGTATTTTTCTAGATCAGTATATTGAGGAACCAATTAAGGAACAGCCTATTTTCAATCCAGTATTGTGCAATGAGGAACAATTAATTCATATTGTATTAAATGTACTCCTAGAGAAGGGTGATCATAAAATGATGGAATCTTTTACTAAGTTCGAAAGAGGTTTAATTAAGTCCAACACTAGGGTCTTAAATCTGAACAAAGCAAACTACGTAGGTATAGGGGATGCATTGGTTCAGATAGATTGGAAACTAGATTAAAAGATATGACGGTAGGTAAACAATGGCAGCCATTTAAATAATTTATTCATAATTTTCAACAAATATTCATTCCCTTAAGGAATAAAAACCTTATGGAAAAAGTAGTCCAACCAGGGCTAACAAGAGGTATTTCAGGTTCTAAGATGTTTGTCTATTATTTGATGCATCACAGACATTTCATATTAATGAATTCATTTCAATATAAAACACCATTTAGTTTTAGTCTTCCAGTGTATCCTTCATTATTGATGCTAATGTCCAAAATTTTAACTGGCCCAAATAATGAACTATCAAAAATTAATTGTGCATGATATCCAAAATACTCTGATAAACATTTTTCATATGCTATACATGCAAGTGTGCAAACAAAATTAAAATGTTGCCTTAGGTTTAAATTGTAGATTGCTAGTTTGTGCAGTTATAAACAATTTAAAAAAACTATTTAACAACAGAGCAATAGACAAAAAGGCACAAACATTGCCCCACTAACCTGGGACAGCAATTTTTAATTTTGAGACCAATTTTCAAAATCCCCAGTTTCTTTGTTCATTTGAGAATTAGAAACATTTTTTAACACATTTTAGCCTGTATGTGATGCTTTTGGGACAATCCCATCAAAGATCCCCAACAATAAGTGATGCACTTATCCTGAGATAAAATTGGATAGCATCTTCCTGTAGAATTATCTTGGGCTCAACACTCTGTATTCCATAGCTTTAACTGTATCATTAAGCTAAAGGAGGGGCAAGAATGAGATAGATCCCAAAATCTAGCAAGAAGAGAAGACATCTGTTGTCTGTGCAACACATTCTGAAAGAAAATGTGGTGAGTTCAAAATCTTAGCTTGGGTATCTGGAGGAGGTTATGGTAAAAATCAGTATGTGCATCCATCTATGTAGTTCTAATGCAGCTAAGAACACTAGTGAGAAAGTTTTTAACATAAGTTGTATATGTATGCCCTCAGTATGTGATGTGAAAAGTGTAAGGAGGAATAAAGGAGAAGTAAAGCTATTAAAAAGGAGAGATAGAGTGAAAGATTGCTGGAAAAAAGACTAATACTTGCAGCAAAATAACACAAAGAGAAAGAGGTGATTACTGACGCACAAGAAGACTAGATAGTGATTGAGAGCAGCGACAGACTATAGTTACAGAGAAATGGAACAGTTTTGAAAGGAGAGACAGATGAGGTCAGAGGGTTTAGATGAGGGAACATGCAAGCAGGTGTGGCCATAAGGAAAATAACAAGTCTGCACCTGAAAGAGCAACACTAAGTCATAGGTAGACAGTGAATGTAATTTTAACTGTGGCTTGGGAGCTGCATAAACAATAGACATATATCTTTGTTTCAAAACCACTGATTCTAAGTAATTATTTGGATGATGTTTCTCAATCATGTCCAACAGAGGTTAATTTATATTTTATCTTTTTAAACACATTTGTTAACTAGCAAGTTTGAAATACCTTTTGTAAGGAAACTTTACCAGTCTATATAAATAACATTTATATTCAAGCCATTTTAGTGTATATTCACAAAAATTGCTTACCCATTCCATAAATATTTGATTACTGTTAGTTCTGTTGTAACTTTTTAGGTAATTTTATCATTTGATTACTACAGTAAACAAGCTTGGTTTCGCAATCCGTCAAACATGAATTTGCCACTGATAGCACACACACTCGTAGTATTGGTTATGGAATTAGGATTGTGTTGGCTTTGCAGCATTCTGTGCTATCTATAATGCACATACAGTGGAGCTATTTAAGATGTGTTATGCTGTAGCTTTTAGTTTTCCAGGAGAGGGTGGGGGAAGGTGGGGGGTAGCCTAAAGCAGGATTTGATCTGAAGAAAGAGACGCTAAAATAAATGCATCATTTTAAGATTAACCTGGCGACTACCTGCAAAAGCAAAGATAAGGAAAAGGTGAGGTAATGCTTCAAATATGTAGTTTCACGTTGGAAATTATGTGTAAGTGTCCTATGTATCTACTTGTACAATTGACGTGTACATTCCAGAATTCCTTGAGCATGGAATGGATACAACGCTGGCAATAGATCTAAATAATGTTGATAATAATGTCAGCCTTTGTGCAGCTATATGCTAAAGCACTATGTAAATCGCTATGGCCTAAAAATTTGATCATGCAACGCCTGTTTCACAGGTGTCAAATGGATGTCTCAAGGATCAATATGGTAGGCAGCTTATGCATGCTCATTCTACCCCAGGAGTGTGTCATCTTCCATATTGGATTGAAGTCCTCTGCAGGACACGCACCAGAAGTATTGAAACACCTGGTTATGATATTTAGGAATGTAGGAACAGGAGTAGACCATTCGGACCATTGAGCCTGCTCCGCCATTTAATTGATCATGGAAGATCATCTACCTCAATGTCACTTTTCCGCACTATCTCCATATTCCTTGATGTCATTAATCTCCATTTAATTAGAGTCCTACTTTTGTTGTGAAATTGGTCTGCCCCAGTGACTGATAGACACATTCAGCAACTCCTGGGGTGAATTAGTAAATACCCTTCTGCAGCACTTTTTAAAAGACTGAATCACTGCATAAAGGCTACTTGCTGGGTTTGCCATTTTAAGATGCTGATAAACTTCTTGGTGTTTTGGTGCCTTTTTTTCTGCCTTCTACAATTGATTTGTGACCTCTGCTAACAAACTTCAGCTAGTGCTGAACTGCTTTTGTTCACCTTCCCAACAGTTTCATTGCAGTCATGGATGGTCCAGTAGGTTTACCCTTAGGGCTTGAGGATGAGGTTAGCAGCAAAGATGATAGGAGAGAGCTGAAGGAGTTGGGCGAAGAGGGAGGATGAGGACACTGCACAGGAGGCCATATCGAATTTTAACAGAATACTTCAACCTTAACTTCACCGAGGAACAATGTATCAGATATCTTCACCTCTTCAAGGAGGCAGGCACTAAACTGTATCATCTGCTGCAGCCTCCCAGCAGGACATGAACAGTATTGCCTGTGGTTATAAAGGTTACCATGGCCCTTACCTTTTATGCCACAACTTTTTCCAGACTGATGCAGTTGACATCAGTGATATCTCTCAGTTTGTTGGTCACTGTTGCATCAGGTAGGTCACTGAGGCTCTCCACATCAGGTGGAACACCTTCATTACTTTTCCAATGGGCGGAGCACAGCTGTAAGAGAGAGCACTAGAAGTCACCCAAATTAAAGGCTTTCCCAGCTTGCAAGGCAGCATAGGATGCACCCACATTGCCTTGCATGCTACCCATTACCATCATGGCATCTTTCTGAAGAGAAAAGGATTCCATTCCCTCAATGTCCAGCTTGTTCATGATCATAACAGCTTATGGACTGAAGGAAGGCAATCCTATGGTAGTAGTAAATACAGTTGTGATAAAGATTGCAGGACTTTGCTGTATTGGGGATGAGAGGGGTGGTTTACACGAAGCACTCATTAATAGCGTTGGAAGCTCAAGGGACTGGTGTTTGTTGCTGCTCCTGTTCTTCATCCTCTTCTGATGAGCAACAAATATTAATGCAACATGAAATCCAGACTTTTTTTTCATACAATAACTCAATTCCATCTGTATTTATTGCTTAACAGGAATAATTAAGAATCACCATTGTGCAACTCCTGTGTGCTTGATTACCTAACCTAGCATTCCTACCAAGTGTTCTGCCAGTGTGTAAGACTTTGTGGAAGGCTCCTGATCATCGACTCTTCAGCGAGCTTTGGTGAGCAACCTTGACCAGATTTGAACCGTGAGGGCTTGGCTGCAGTCTGTCCACGCTGGTCCAGCTGTGGGATTGACAAGGGCACTGATGGAGTGGATGGCAAGGGTTCCGGCATGCTGTAATTTGGTGGATCCACATCACTTCTCTAAGACTTCATCTCTGCACTTCTCCAGCTCTGTGAGAGAACAGAGTGCAGAAGAGGTGGGATGCTCTGGAAGCTCCAGTCAATACTGGCCTTATGTTGAATGGAATAGTCTCCTGCCCTGTGTGAAGCTGTAACCAAAGTCATAAATTTGAACCATTGCACAGAAGCTCACATACAGGCTGTCCAGTGAACTTCCTGCTGTCTGCCCATCAGCCTTCTTCAGTAGCTTAAGCCCATAAAGCATGCATCCAAGTCATCTGCAACAAAGCTAGCATATGATCACACCCTCCTGTGAGCTTGCACCAGGGGTGTCCTAACACCTGTCCTAACTCCTGCACATACGTGGCCAGTGATTCACCACATGAAGACCGACTTCTAGCCTTGCCCCTAAAGTGTCAATATCTGAGCTGCTGCTTGTGACATTACCACATCTGGAAGGCTGGCATCCTTTTCCTCAGCACTCAAATGGGAAAAGGAGAACAAGGATTAACTTTGATGTGAAGATGGAGCTGAGAGAGTAGCGTTGTGAGAGCAGCTGAGCTTGTCGTGTAGAGTGAGTAGGGTGAGATCGAGGTATGAAGGGAGAAAGATGGAGTGTGAAGAAATCTTGCATGATGTCTCCTCCAGCATTGCCAATCACCATGATCAATACCCTCACCTTGTGCATGACTATCAATATGTTCTGTTCCAGAAAGGCAGGGTATGAACATGGGCTTAGCCTTCTCTGGCTTTCTGCCACATATTGTGTGTGACCTTCTGCAAGATAGCCAGTGAAAAGCTTGTGATCTTTTTTGAGAATATGCCTGTTGTGGTTAAATAGTTTGTATGTTGTATGCAAGGTGGGAGGTGTGAGTGACGTGAGGATTGTAAGAGTGGTGAGAGTAAGGGGTACAAACCGAATGAGTAGGAGGAGGAGGAGGAGGAGGTAATATGGTGTGATCTATTGATTTTAGGGTAGTATTATGGAATGCAGCAAAAGAGGGGTGTTATGCATTGTGAGGCTGCAGCTGGTGGAGGTGTGAGGAGAGAGCAATTAATGAGAGGTAAGGTTCTAACCTTGACAACTTTGGTGAAGTATCAAACCTTTTCTTGCAATACAGCCATTCTGGGGAGCTAAGTTCCTAGCATCAACATCACCTGAAACCTCCTCCTATTGCCAATGAAGACGTTATGTGGAGGGCTTTCTGCCTCTGCAATTATCAGGATGTCCCTCCTCCTGATGACTGCTTGGACTAGGGTTTCCAAAGCTGCAGCATGAAATCTGAATGCTTCTTCCATCCATCTTAAGCCTACTGTCGTAATCCTTTAAGAAATTCTGTCTGCCTGTAAGTACATTCAGTGAATCTCAATTTCCCACCCCCCTCAATTGGGCATGCAGCTAATGTATAGCACTAGTTATGCCTGACTCAAAATGAGATGGCAATACCAATTTATCATGGTCTTTACAGTCATATGAACAGGTGTCTGCAGTGCCCATCCTGCCTGCTACTCGCTCATTATTGCTGCAATCAAATTTCTAGATCTATAATTTAACCTTATCTACTTGTAAAATGACAATTTTTCAATCTATTCAGGCTTGTGATTAGATTACCTTGTGTTTTCTGTGAACTATTTGCAACCAGCTAGTCCCTTGTTGTAATTTTTCACCTCATGCTGTTTCAATCAGACACCCAGCTCCATGCTCTCTCTTCCCAATTGGTTACCCTCATTGGTTTTGTCAACCTGTCTCATGCAAATTTGAAAAGAAATCAGATACTGGAGAAAACAAATCATATATCATCCATAATAAGACATTAGTCATTAGTGATGCAGCACAATTCAAGTTACACAAATGCATTCACAGTTTAGTCCTGGGGTATCCATTGCCCTGTACTAACACTGGAAATTCTTTGTTGGATGATAGAAAACTGGTACACTAAAACCAGAAAATCATCTCCTTATTCACTTGTGAAACAACTGATAATACCTAAGCATAGAAATCAAATCTTTAAGACATCTTACGCAAAGTTAGAAGCATATTGACAAATTAACACTTTTGGGGCTATACTGAAATTTTGGATCCATATTGAAAACTATATTACACCTTTGGCCTAGGGGCCTATTAAAGGGCATCAAGTGTCCACATAACCCACTGCTACATAATACATTCTTTGCTATCAAAATGCAAATAATGGCAAAAACATATCCACACATCATTGTAATTTATTTTCTTTGTTCTTCTGGTGCTGTCTCATGTCAGCATTTTAAAGTTTAATTGACAATTTGTTTGCTTTTAGAAGATAGCAAATCATGCAAACATCACCAAATTACAGCAAGGTGAGATAAACAACTGAGGAGCTATTCACAAAAATATTTTGGCAGTGTTTAATTATTTCAGCCAACAATATAATGACATATTTAACATTTAGCAAAATCTGTGTTTTTTGACCATTGGATATGTACCCACTTATAAGTAATGTAAGTGTGAATGTGATATTTCAATACACCCATTTTGCCCTGTTTAATCTTGCTACAGTTTTACCCACCATATTACCAGATAGTTCAGGCACTATCAAATCAGTTTGACACCTGGTCACATACTACTGCGTACTGAATATGCTAAGTCTACTTTTGGCATATGTTTAGTTCAGAGTTATAACAACGCATATCTGACTTAAACTGGTATCCTGCTTAATAATTTACAGCTGTCCCTAGGATTATTAAATTAGAAGGTTATCTGAATTTATCACAAGCATAAAGCTGATTTAACTCTGCAGTACAATTGCCATTCAAAACATCATCCTGTCCCAGCATTCCATGGATTTCTATAACTATTCAATTTAAAGCATTAAATCCCTCACCAATCTGTTTCCAACAAGATTTTTTGAAAAATAGCTGTAATTTAAATAGCCTTTACTTTAAAAAACATCAGAAGAATATTCAACAGCAATTAATTACTATATCTCCTAATGAGGTGCAGTTTAACAAATAGTTTTTTTTGGGCGTATTTTCACTTCTACAATTGCCATTTTCCCACTGATCACTTTGGTGCTACATACTGTCCAATTCCGGTGAGAAGCAGGTATGTGCAGAGGCACAAAACCACCAAAATACTCATCTGGAGAATGAAAGCTGCAATAGGGAGTGGCCAATGAAATGTGGGCAGGGTGAGGCTTAAAATAATTTCCTAAAAGCAGTTATGCTTAAAAACACAATATTAAATATCCATAGGCAAATCGTATTGCAGACAACTTGGGTTAAAGAGCAGACTTGTCAAATTTCACTCATTAGGACTGATTCATTCATTTTGCTTTAAAATGTAATCAAATTTCATGCATGCCAAACTCAAAATGCATGGAGTTTCAAATGTTCCAATCTGTTCTAGGCTTTCTGCTCACCAATCTCAATCCTAACATTTCATCAATGTCAATTGTCCTATATTATAAAGAAGATGTTGAGCAATGTTTAAGAAGTAAATCGTTTTATATAATTTCCCGAAAGAAATAAAAGATTATCAGGTGTCATTTTCAACTTGCTACCAGAGGGTAAAATTGGCGCTGTGGATAGGGCGTCTGTTCGAGAAGCTGCTCAATTTTCACTTCTATTGATTTCAATACAATGCAAAATCGAGTCCATGAAGTGGCCAACCCCTGAAATGTTCCTCGTCATCACTAAAGAGATTCATTGGCTAAAGCACCTCTTCCCATGCAAGTTTTAAAATGCATCCTTTTAAATCCTAGTTTGTGTGAGACAGGTGATTTCTTGGACTTCGGTACACTTTAACAATGCATTCTGATATTTGCTATGTTCCAACAGGAAAGAATGAATAGGTGTGTGCTTCAGAGGAAGATGAGTCGACTATAGTTGGTAATGAAGTATGATGGGTAATACAAGCTGCACCTCAATGTAAGTCTAGGGGTTAAATATGTTTTTTTTAGATAAAATTAGAAGGAAGCTAACAGGATTGATCTATATATTTCTTTTTTCTTCCTTGCCTGATAGTCAATCCCTTTTTGTGAACCAGGCAGCTCCTGTTCTTGGAAAGTTCTCAATTCTTTCGCAACCTACAATGTGAACAAATTTGATTTTTGCCATAACAAGGCTTACATAGGATTAAAACCTCTGCATGTCATGAAATAATGTCTTCCTGTTTGTGGATGAAATTAATTCACAAATCTATCACATGGTTGCCAAGATTTATTTTCAATTTTGATCAGGAGCTGAGTACAGAAAACATGACCACGCCATCCAAGGGTGGCAGCATTAAAACTCACATCCTGGGATTAACCATTTATTCTAACTGAATTAGCCTTGTGACAGACTTTTATGCCAAGCCAGGCTAGAGTGGTCTTTTGTGCAATATTTACTGAATTGGCTGTACTGATCTCATCGCTTTATTAGACACAGCTCACTGCAGTTTCATTGAAATTTTATAATGTTCATTTGGCAACCTAGTGGTGAGGTTGACCACGTAAGCTCAAAAGTTCAGCAAGTTCTTATCATGCATCTAAAAACATTTTGTGCATTAGATTTGCTGACATGATAGTAACACTGATAGAATTCATACTTCTAATCTACCTAATGCAGGTACCTGTACATCACACTGGTGTTGAAAAGCTCGGCACTAGAATTGTTTAGTTGCCAATTGATTCCAGCTTTTTATGTTAAACTAGCAAAGTGAAGCAATAAAATATCAGACAATTAAGCTGCTCTGAATGCCGAATGAGCAGACAAACTGGCAAAGGTGGTATTGAACCGTACCAACCGGAAAGCCTTACTCTATGAGGAGTTTGCTGTTATCCATTGGGGTATATCTGATATGTTACAATTACACTCAGTGTTCTCCCTCTTAGGGAAGGTATGAGTGGTGGGGAGGGTATGAGAGGTCAGGAGGGTATGAGGAAAAAGCAAGGATAGGGGTTTAGAGAGGGGTAGAGAGGATAATGGGGGTGGAGCGTGGTAGGGAAGGGAAATCAATGAGGGTGTTTTCTCTTGTTTCACTATCCAATGACCATGATGTACATGTGTAGATGTGGTGGATATCAGGCCAGGGCATGAGTGGGATCTGCTGTGATGTGCTTCAGGATTGGTTAATCTACTGACACTTGCATTCATGCTTTTTCTTGAAGAATGGCAACTTGAGTAAAGTACCGGAGATGCTGTGAAACTGGAGTGCTGTGAAAGTTCTTGGTGTCAAGACAGGAGGGAAGAAAAGTTAGTTTGGCTCTTTAGAAAAATATACTGAATAAATACCTCAAACATTAATCTGAGTCAACAGTTTTGAAAGCAATAATGTTTTCAATGGAACCTCTTGTGTTCACAGAGCTAAAAAGAGCCATGGCCAGGATTTCATAGTCAGTCGCATAGAGACAATGCTTACTGCTGGTCTTGAAGAAAACTGCCCACAAAGATCTAGTGATCTCTGTGGAATGGATTTCCCCTTTCCCACCATTGGTTTAAACATGGCACCAAGTCAAGGGGGATCTCCAGGTGTCTGTCAATAGCAGGGTAAGCAGGCAATCACATTGAAATATTCCCACAGATAGCAAAATGCACTGCTTAACCCTTCACTTTTACACATACATATGAAGTTAAGCTGAAGTAACAAAACATTTTTAAAATTATATTATAAAAAATGTGAATTTTTTTAATCATGGTGGAGAAATTTAACTTCCAACAAATATAAAATTAGTATTTCAGGGCTAGAGGGGTCCTTCAGCAGTAATTATGAATGAAGTTATGCCTCATTCAAGGGTTTTTACAGACAGACTAATATTGTATAAGGATAAGACAAGTACTCTTCTTTTCCAGCACAAGTAGAATGATCACCAGCTGTTTGGCTGCAGTTTTTGGACTGTAGCTGGTTGGCCCAAAGTGAACCCATCTGTATTCCTGTAGGTCCATCAGGTAGTTAATTTCTTCCCCTGCCTCTGGATGTAAAAGAAATGGACCTGTAATAGGGAATGGGCTGGCTTTTTGCGGAGTCGGGGAGACTCCATGGACCTTTAAAAATAATGGTCGGGTCCCAATTCTGGCATTCCCCGCCCCATTCTCGGCACCCCAATTTTCACTAGTGTGGGATTAGGGTGCAGGTTGGTGTGGGTTGCGAGCCGGCACTCGGCACTCCCAACCTAGCCAGCTCCATTGCGAGGATAGGCATCTCCTAGCCCTCTGCAATTTTCGTGGAGTCAGGTTGGCTTTTTGAGGACTCATGGTTCACATCCCCTCAGAAGTTTTGTGAACCATAGTCTGAATGAGGGAATTTTTTGAAAGGTAAGTTCAAAATGTCTTACTTATGCCCCCTTGCCAACCTATCACCCTATGGAGGATATGAGGGGCCATAGGGGGTGGGTGAGGGGCATGAGGTGGAATGAGTTAGGATGGTAGGGTATGGGCGTGTGTGCGGGGGAGGGGGTGAGGAGGTATGAAGGGCTAGAGGGCTGTTCTTTGTTTTGCTGTCATTATTACAACTGAGATAAAGTCCCAGAGCATGGAGACAACCTGCCTTGGCACCCAACAGCCCCTGTGATTGCCTCCAAACTCTTTCTGGGGGCAGTAGGCTGAGTCCTGTTATTACCTGCCCCCCAGGAATAAAAATCCTGTGTTTGTTGGCACTTTCTCCTGAGCTGGGTGGGCTGAGTCAGGAAATTTCCCAACTCCCACTATCCACATCTAGGATGAAAATCCAGCCTATTAAGCTCATGGCAAATGACCTGAACTCAGAAACACATGAGTGTCTCCATGCATATGGTGAAAGGTAGAATCCATTTACAGAATTAGGAATGCAAAACTGAAAGTTCAAAACTGAAAAGTAAGGACAGGGTATAATAGTATGTAATCATCACTGGTATCTTCTTCCTTATCAGAAGAGAAACAGGAGCTGGTCTTTTCCCTCAATAATCTTGGAGAATGTTAACTTTTTGCTAAATGTAAGTTTTTTTCATTGACCATGGAGCCTGGATGTTCACCTTGATTGATATGGTTTGGATTGAATACATCAGCCTGATGACAGTTTCAGTGAATGGCAGATGAGGATTTATTCTGACAGCTGTGAAATAGTGCACATAGAAAGAGAAAATAAACACCAGAAGTATTCCATGAATGGTGTTGAAATGGCCAAGGATGATGTTATATGTAAATGCAAGTATGGTTGATGCTTAAGCTATTATAACTCTAATAAATTTAGAATTCAATATGTCCAACCAATGCAGAGGAGTAAAGAAAGCCAATAGGATGTTAAAATACATGGTCGAAAGGGTAGGTCTCAAGTTAGACAAAGCCATGATCAAAATATTAGTGTTCTGGTCAGACTTTGAATATTGCTTCCAACTCTGATCAATGACACAAATGAAACATTCAAGCACTGAGGTACAGCACAGCCACGACCTTAGTGTCAAAGATCTGACTTACGAAGAAAGACCAATGAATCTTGAGAATTTCAGGAAACATATAAAATATCTTATGAGAAACATAGGAAGAGTAGTGGAGGTGAAAACTCTGGAATCTTTGAATTGATGTCAGAAACAGTAGAATTAATAGACAATAGAATCTTTCTGTGTAGATGAATTAAGATTTGCTGAATAACCTCCCTTAACTATTAATATATTGCAAACTTTTGTTCTTTTTAAAGAAACTGATTTAAGCTCCTGATGAATTGCAAGGTCCAGTGAAAGTATTTTCCCTTTCACTATTCTTATTCCATTTGTACTCCGAAAATGCCATACTGTACTTCAGATTTTTACACATTGAATTAACTTGTCACCTAGTTCCCTCTCCAGCTAGCCTATGTCCTCCTGCAGTCTTTCACAATTCTCATTGCAGTTTTGTCATACTATCAATCTGGTTATAACACAACACAGCAATAGAATTTCCCACACTTATTCCACGTTTTGAGAGAAATGCAGCTAGTTAAATAATTGGCACATGACATTAGGGTGGGAATTTGGAGTACATAGTTAAGGAAGCTTCTGTTAGGAACAGCATGTAAAATATATATGACATGCTTGAGCATGTGCAACATATCCAGAAAAAGGAACAACAGACACAGGGAAAGTAAATCAGCAGCTGAGGAGAGAACAGTCAGTTGACTTTTCAGAGTTGTACCCTTCTTCAGTTCTGTAAAAGTGGGATGATCTTGAAATGTTGTATGTTGCTCCACAGATACTAACAGACCTGCTGCATATTTCCAATATTTGCTGAATTTGTTTTTGCATTTTGCTTTTTAGCCATATTGTGTGTCCTTTACTCTTCAAAGCCAACCCAGTCCTGCTTAACTCAGTTCTAAATATGGCATAAACTTCTAAATTGTAACATGAAAGAAACCAACACAAAATGGTATCAGCCATCAGCTGTCACACAACAAATCCCTCTTCAAACACAGCACTATTTAATTTATTTCCATTGTCCTTTGGTCAGTGTAATGCATCACATCTTGAATAAATAAAATAGTTCTGAAAGAATATAGATCATCTCATAAGCAACTTAGAATCAATTTAGTAATTTTGCAGCTGATAATATTGGGATTATATAAATAAATTCCTGCTATTTTTGCAAATTGCATACTTTAGTTAGTCATTCATTTCTATATTGGGAGAAGATATCCTAGTTCTAGCTGTTGTGGAATTTTAGAGCCATTTTCCTATCAACTTCTTTGAAGAAAAGCAAAGAAGCACCTGGCTAAATATATAAGTACCAAAGCACAATTGCTTCATTTCTTAGCTTGTGTAAGGTCTCACTATGCCTTTTGTGGTATTGTCAACTTTTACACTTCATGCCCCAGTAGCAATATTAATGTACGTGGCTTTTCTTTTCAACCAACCGCTAATTTTGTGACAAAGAGTGCAACAATTTCTTTTTAAGCTGGACTGCACAAAAATAATGGGTTACCTCAGTAACTTAATTGAATTTCAACAAAATCAAATTACAAAAGCCTTCCTATTAGAGTTAGAATAGCTTAAACATAAACCATGCTTGCATTTACATATAAACTCTGTGATCAGTGGCATGCATAGATCTGAAGACAGAGGTCAGCTTGCACCACTGTCCATTTTGGAACTAATTTCACTTGATTTTTGTCATTTGAAACTCAGAAGTATGTAGCAGTGCACTTGTTTACTTGGGGAAAACAATTGATTTTCTAAAGAGTGAGCACTGGCTTTTGATGTAAGGCATGGGTGATATGTTACCTGTGATATGTGGTCAGTAAGTCTCTCAAAGTATGATGAAAAATTGAAATACTACTAAAAGTACTGAACACCACAAAATGCAAATACATGCATTTTTTTAAAGAAAAGAGGGCATTAGTTTACACAAATAGCAGACTCACTGATGCACTGGTTTTTTTTAATGCACTTAACACATTCATTCCCAAACTCAGATTACAAAAGTAGTACATCTCTGAATATTATAAATAAGTTACAATATTTATTACAATCCATACAGCTTTTGAATCTGAGTTAATTCTTCATATATGCTGCATTCACATCACAGATCATTGCACATGACATTATGGAGTACTTGTGGATAGCCTAGCTCCATTCACTTGAAGTGACCTTCTTACATTTGCTTTGTAGTAAGATTGAAAGTGAGCCAAAGAACTGTCTGGAAATGGGATACTGAAACCAAAAACAACGACAAGAAGTCAGGTAAGGCTCATCTTGCAAAAAATGTGTAATATGGTTGTCATGGTGCCTGTTCATGAATCAGCATGGATATAATTATACAATGAAATATTATCTATTTGAACATGCAATAGTGTAGATTATCGACTAACATATTCATGACAGGTTATTCCTAGGCTCTTATTCTTAATTACTGCACCAGAAACACATGACTCTGTCTCCCATTCTAACAGTAGGAATCACAGAATGTCAATAATGGATTGCACACAAAATGCTGCAAAACTGGTAGCACATGGACAATGCCATTTTCCCATGACTGTGGTATCACTAATGCCACTGTCGCACATGAATCATTGTACCTCTCCTAAGTGTGAGCTTGATAGAAACTAATGAGTCCAATTAGGAGAATCCACAAGGTAAAAGTACTCATGCTTAGGTTCACCATGTTTCTACTACATGCATTGTTGCAAACAGATGCAACAACCTGTCTCAACAACAAAGTCAGCTGCTGCTTGTGTCAAACATTAGCAACTTGAAAACATGCTGGAGGCATAAAATCCCAGTAAAGCAGTGGCCATGAATCTTGCTGGCATTGTCGAGCTGCAGGGGTAAAATTTTTAGCTCAGCAGGTGGGCGCACGCCCGACCTGACTGAGCATAAAATGATGCGCGGTGATGTCGTGCGTGCGTACCGACATCATCACACACTCTCATGATATTTCGGTCAGTCGGCATGCGCTGGAGTCGGCAGAACACTCGGTGACAGGTAAAAGGCCCATTAAGGCCATTTAAAAGGTAATTGAAGTAAATTTTTCGCTGCCCATTCAATACTATGGTTGGCGGGCAGACGAAAAGGCCAAGTGGCCTTTGCACTTTTTTGGAAACCTCATCCATGGGCAGTTTGAGGTTTCCAAAAGCAAATAAAAATTAAATAAAAACTTAATTTTTCATGAATAACATGTTGCATAAAATTTATCAAATCTTTAATTTTTTTTTTCAAATCAGCTGCCTCAGGGAGATTAGGTACCGTACACTTGCGAGCATGCACGAAGGCTGCGCTTGCCTGGCTCACACTCCTACCCCCGGCCTGCACAGGCAGTGCTCAGTGTTGCCGTTTGTGTTTCACGCTGGGCAGGCCTTAATTGGCCCGCCAGCGCGAAATTGCCTTCCGGGCCCGATTGCGGGCGGTGGTCGGCTTCCCGGCTGCCTCCATCTGCACCTGTCGAATCCGCATGCCAAGGGCAAGATTCTGCCCCCCGCTGCTTCCTGCAAAATCCTTTACATTTTCACTGAGGCCCAGACTGCAGTTTTATACTTAGGGCTCCAGGTTCTCTCCATGTCTCACTGATTCATGAAAATGACGTATGGCAAGAAGATTCTGTCCTTGAGATATTCTGTAGTCTGTTGGCAAGGACATACAGAAACACCTATAAAATAAACTTAGTAGTGTCTTTAGATAATGTGCACATTGTTACCAACACTTAAACATCTTGTAATTTTTGTGGTCAGCAAAGATTTGTGCAATGCTAACTTGCAAGCTGTGGCCATATTAATATCACCTCAGTCTTTATAGCCACAGACTAATCCTCAATGTGACTGATAATGACTGTATGAACACTCCCAAGATTTAGAGCTTCATATGTAATACTGTGCTCAGAGGAATTATGATCCCTATAGATGGAAGTACATACTTCGATCTTCAAGACCACAAATCATTGAGAATTATGATGTTGATAACTGTTCTACTCATCATAAGTAAATATTCACATGTTTCAATCAGAGTCTTTTTTGAAGGAGAATATGAGCACTTGTTTATTTTTCCTGGTTGTTAGTTAAACGTGAAATGCTGCAGCTTTTCAGCAGCATCAGAAGTGTTTTTGGACATGTTACCTTTATCGATAATTCAAAACCACATTTATTATCTGTCTACTTCAGAGCATGTTGGAGGGCACCATGCTCCTGCAGAGAAGAAACCAACTTAGTTAAACAGGAAACAGGGGATATGAACCGAAACAGCGTCCTGTCTAAACAATGAGGAATGCTGCTTTGCTTAGGTCAGTTCTAAATCATTACCTAAAACTCTTTTCAGTTTTGCTGATAATATACATCCTTTTGTACCATGGATTGTTTAAAGTCTGGACGAAACTTAATGCAAAGTAATTATGTCTATCTTTGGGATAATATTAACTCTATTACAATATATACATAGGCACATATTGCATATTAACTTAGGTTACCATATAAATGTCGATATATGACAGACCCTGCCAGACGAAAAGCAATACTCTATAAGAACTGAGCTTCACATGAAGTTCTGCTGTAACCACCTTATCTTACCCAGATTTATCCCAGCATAACACACAAACATATCAGTCAAAGTAAATAATTCAAATGGACTATTATGATAAAAATACATTATTTATGCACATCATATAGGTGCCTTCAAGTTAACCCAATATTGGCTTAAAAGATATTTTACATTTTAATGAAGTTCAAAAATGACATAATAAAACCAGGTTTTGGTTTATATTTTTTGTGTTTAATCAATTCATGTCATTACTTATTTATTTTTCACACCTGACTGACTGGCTTAATGGTATATTTAATCATTGGTTGCATCCACTTTAGACCAAAAAGGTGCAATCATTTCAGTGGCTAAAAGGGCTACAATTACATTAGCTAGCACTGAATAATCATCTGTTGTCAGCGCCTGTAGCCTTTGCAGTATCCAATGCCTTCAGTCATTTCTTGATATCACGTGGAGTGTAAAAAATCGACTGAAGGCTGGGATCTATGATGGTGGGACCCTCAGGAGGAGGTCGAGATGGATCATTCACTTAGAACTCATGCTTGAAGATGATTACAAGTACTTCAGACTTGACTTTTTGTACTGACATGCTGGATTCCCCCATCATTGAGAAGGAGGATGTATTTGAAGCCTCCTCCCCTGGATAGTTGTTTAATTATCCACCACCATTCATGATTGGATTTGGCAGGACTGCAGAGTTTTCATTTGATTTGTTGGTTGTGGGTCGCATAGCTCTGTCTATAGAATGCTGTTTCTGCTGTTTCACATGCGTGAAGTCCTGTGTTGTAGCTCCACCTCATTTCTAGACATATGTGGCACTGCTCCTGGCATGCTCTCACACTCCTCATTGAACTAGGGTTGGTTCCCTGGCTTCAGGGTAATGGTGGAGTGAGGGATATGGCTGGCCATGAGATTACGTACAGTTTGTAGTTGAATACAATTCTGTTGTTTCTGCTGGCTCACAGTGTCTCATGATGGAGCTGAGTGCAGCGAGACCAAGTGCTTAAATTAGAGAATTTGGTAAGTGAGGAAATTCAGTGCAGTGAAGGAGGAGGAGCTGTCTGGCCTTTTACAGAAATGGAGTGGTCAAAGGGAGGGAGCCAGAGGCAGCAGAACCCAAGAGCTGAAGCCAGAAGAACTAATTAGGTGTGCAGGTAGGTGATTGGTGCGTTTTGACTTCTTTTCTCCCTCTAAATTGGGACAGTAGTTTACACTGGTACTGGGGAGATATAAATATTATTTTAAACTAGTTAAACTCCATAACATAACTCCAAAAAATCACTGAGTGATGTTCTAAACTTGAAAACTAATTAGTTAAATAAAAATAAATTAAATATGGCAGGGCAGCTGATGCATTGTAGCTGTAGCATATGGGAGCTGGTGGATACCTGTGTGATTCACAGCAATCACATCTGCAGTAGATGTCCTGTTTTATTCTTATTTGACTTTTCAGTGGTGATTTGATACAACTGAGTGGCTTGGTAGGCCATTTCAGAGAGCAGCTGTTAAAACCTTGTTGGCAGTAGACAACTGGCTAAAATGTTGTTCCAGTAACATTCAGAAAATTATGTTGGTCTTTGCCTTAGCTAGGAAAAAATAAGAAAATATTTGTGAGGAAAAATTGTTGCTATGTTCTTGTATGGAATTGTTAGAAACACAACATATATGGTGTCACAGCTAGCACTAAAAGTTTAACGTTTTTTAAACAATAAATCAGGGACAACTGGAACTTTTTGTGTATTTATATTGATACGTAGATAGAGAATAAACTTAAGTTAATCAATATTGAACATTGATAATAAGGCTGGTTTATTCTTCTTGACTTTTCCACTGTCCTGGGAATCACTTAAGTAGCCCATGTTCTTAAACTTCCTGATTGCCATTTTAAGAAATAGGCTGGAATCAATTGTGCCCGCTGGTGTCAGGTGTGCTCGGCGGCATGAGTGGATAATATGGCGAGATGGCCAAAAATCGGTTTTCACGACTTTGTGAAACCAGTTTGCGATCTTCCTCTCAGCCCGTCAATGGTGGGCTGCGTTTCCTGCTTTCAGACATTGTAATACATCTGCATATCATCATAAGGCCAGCCCGCCGGAATCAGAACCCCCGCACTGGATCAGCCGCTCACGCCAACATGTTTCACAACAGCATATATAAGGCATGCACTTGGCGGGATGCACTTTGACGGGAACCTGGAGGTGAGTACAGAATAACGTTGAGCAGCGCTTGCCCACAACAGGGTCGTCTGTTGGACTTCAAGATTGAAGCGTGTAGGAGGTGTGGCCTTGCGGTTGAAAGTAGTGCACAGGCATGTGTGGGGTTGGGGGGAGGGAAGTGGCCACGCGTTAGGGAAACCTTGTATAAAGTGACCATTCCTCTGCAGCTGAGACAGTTCTGACGTAGTCACACTGATGTGATTGGAGTTGGGCCTCTAGCTCATCTGCCCACTCAAGCAATGCAGAGGAATCAAAGTGCCACCAAGTGCTCCAGAGCTTTTCACCCCTTGGGCACAGACTGCAAAGTAATGAGTGTTTTAGTGGACTGCAGAATAGTTGAATGACTGAGCACATTGTACAATCTCCTTGCTAAAGCTGGCCATGGTGCAGTCACTGGTGGAGGTGCTCACAGCCGCTTGCAATATCATCATACCGATTTGGACCAGTCTCCCTTGTAGTTCAATCTAACTGCGCAGTCTTGCAGTGCGGGTTACGAGAATGCCTGCACCTGGGCTGAGAGCACAGCATGCAGTCCAGTGGGTAAAGCTGTTGTCACTCACTCAGGTGAAATGGGGCAGAGGTGAATGGGGTTTTGGGCAGCAATGCAGCGAACTTTATTTTTTGTTCATTCACAGGATGTGGGCTTCGCTGGCTGGGCCAGCATTTATTGTCCATCCCTAATTGCCCTTGAGAAGGTGGTGGTGATCTGTCTTCTTGAACCACTGCAGTCCATGTGGTGTAGGTACATCAATAGTGCTGTTAACTAAACTTGGCCATTCAAGTGGTGGCCAGCACTTTCTGGATGCGTTAAGGGGCCTTTAAACTCAACCAAGAGATGTTCTTAGTATATTCAAGCTAACCCATGGAAACATCAGGAACATGGGGCCTGGCGAACTAGCTGTATGCCTCGTGGCACACGGAGAGTGGAGACAACAGAGAAGAGAGCGATGTAGGTGCCTGGCTGCCCAGAGGGAGGAGCAGCACCGTCAGGAAGAAGGGGCAGCTGGGGCTCCTGCACACACTGCTGAAGAGCCACAGCAAGCCATCATTGGTCAGTGCCTAGCTAGACCCAGGGTCTGTGGACGATGCCTTTCATTCCTGCAGGTGACCGACAACCAGTGACCACTGAAGACTGCTGATGTCTAGAAAGCTGGTCAGTCACATCTGCCAGCAAGTGTAGGATTTGGCGCCATGGGGACATGGAGGGCATCCACTGCCAGTGAACATGAAAGTGACCACAGCACTCAATTTTTATGCCAGTGGCTCCTATCAGGGCTCCACAGTTGACCTGGATTGTGGTGTGCAGGGCATGATTTGAAAATTTGCAGATGATACAAAGATTGGAAGCATTGTCAACTCTGATGAGGATAATCTTGAATTTCAAAAGGACATAGACATATTCGTGGCTTGGGCAGACAAATGGCAGACAAAGTTTAATGCAGAGAAGTGTGAGGTGATTCATCCTGGCAGGAAGAATTTGGAGAGAGAGTATAAAATAAAGGGAGAAACTCTAAAGAAGGTGCAGCAAAAAGAGAGACCTCGGTGTATATGTACATAAATCATTGAAGGTGGCAGGGCATGTTGAGAGAACAGTTAATAAAGCATATCGTATCCTAGATTTTATTAACAGGGGCTTTGAGTACAAGAGTAAGGAGGTCATGTTAAACTTGTAAAAGATACTATTTAGGCCTCACTTGGAGTACTGCATCCAGTTCTGGGCGCCATACTTGAGAAAGGGTGAGAAGGCTTTGGAAAGAGTACAGATTAGATTCACAAGAATGATTCCAGGGATAAACAACTGTAGCTATGAGGCTAGATTGGAGAGGTTGTGTGTGTTTTCCTTAGAGAAAAAAAGGCTGAGAGGAGATTTGATAGAGGTATTCAAGATCCTGAGGGGTATGGAAAGGGTAAATAGTGAGAAAATGTTCCCACCTAAGACAGCAACAAGAGCTTGAGGGCACAAATTCAACATAATGGGCAAAAGGAGAAATGTGATATGAGGAAAAGAAATTTCACCCAGAGAGTAGTTGGAGGCCGGAACAAACTTCCTGAAAGGGGGGTGGTGTCAGGTTCAATCGAGGTATGCAAAAGCGAATTGGATTGCTGTCTCAAAGGAAAGAATGTGTAAGGTTATAGAGATAAGGCAGGGGAGTGGGATGAGGTAGAATGCTTTTTAAGCGAGCCAGTGTGGACTCAATGAGCCAAATGGCTTCCTTCTGCACTGTAACGATTCTGTGATTCTGTGACCTCTGTACGATATCACAAACCTCTGCCCACAAATGCATCCTTGAGGTCATGGATGCCATCTTCATGAGGGCACACAACTTTGTGCATTTCGCCCTGGATCAAGAGAACCAAGATGCAAGGGCAATTGGATTTGCCCAGATCTTGGGTTTCCCACAGGTGCAGGTTGCCACCGACTGCACTCAGGTGGCGCTCAAATCTCCATCACAACAAGGGGTCAACAATGTCAAACGCAAGGACTTCCATTCGCTGAATGTGCAGTTGGTGTGTGACCAACACAAACACATCCTGCAGGTATGGTTTCCAGGGACTGTGCATGACTCCTACATTCTCAGTCGGTCAGAGATCCCTGACATCTTCCAGGGTCCACAGAGGCTGCAGGGTTGGCTCCTTGGGGCCAAGGGGTACCCACGGAGGATGTGGCTGATGACACTGGTGCGGCGGCCTCAGACTGCAGCAGAGTGACGGTATAATGAGGCTCATGCTGCAACTTGCAATTTGGTGGAGCAAACCATTGAGATACTGAAAATTAGGTTCTGGTGCCTGGACCAGTCTGGTGGAACCCTGCAATATAGTCCACAGAGGGTGTCACACATCGATGTCACCTGCTGCACCTTTTATAACCTGGCGCTGCAGCAGGGAGATGAGTGGGCTGAGGAGATGGAGGAGCTAGAGGTCTCCTCCAATGAGAAGGATGTCAACGGCGATGATGGTGAAGAGGCATCAAGGGCGTCGATCACAGTGATGAGGCCCTAGCACTGGCCAGGCGAGGCAGGTGCTTGGGAGGCCCTCATAGCTGCTAGATTTTGGAGGATGATGATGCCATGCAGTGAGAAGACACCATAGATGCTCACATCGCATCAATGAATGTTGGACTGTAGTCTAGCTTTATGGCAGCACACATACCCTCTGTGATAATGCTCCTGTCATGGGGATGCAATGGAAGCCCTAATACTTGCTTGATTGCAGGAAGATGATGAAGATATGCAGTGAGGACACTCCATAGATCTTCATATAGCCTCTGAGAATGTCTGACTCTTGTCTGGCCAAGGGCAGCTCACTTGCACTTTGTGATCAGGGTCACATCATAGAGATGCAGCCATGAAACTTTAAAAGCATCTGATCTTTTGTCCACCTTCAGCACCTGAGCCCTTCAGGAGCATAGCATAAGTGGTCACAGATGTTGAAGAGATGTGAGCCAGCCCCATATTAAAGGTGCTGAGAGCACACAGAAAGAATGGTGGAACTCTGTGACACCTGTCCACAACATTTTGGCAGCAATGACAAGCACCATCAAGGTGCAGGCATCAGTAATGTGGCCAGTGAGTGTGAGTCCGGACCAGTACTTTGGTCTGAAGGCTGCACAGCGCACAGGGAAGAGGCCCTGGACTGAGACGCCTGTTTGTACCTTGTGCAGAAAGGTTTTACATCTGAGTAACATGAACACTGCTCATCAGAACAAAGGGCCATAGGCAGGGAGACATTCTTTGGAGTTTATTTACAATGGTGAACATTATGTACAAGTGATTAACACCCATGCCCACGCTATGCAACTTACATCTTCTTAACTCCAGGGCTATGTTCATGGCCGGGTGTCCTTGGAGAAGAAGTATACAGTGTCTGCCAGCATTGGTGAGGCCTTCCATGCTTGGTGGGCACCGCAGGGACTGGGATGTTTTATTGACCCTCTTAATCATATTTTGGTTTAATGTTTGTAAGTTACTTTTAAATTTTGTCTTGTTTTTGCAGTTTCCCTTTAAGAGGCTGCTTTTTAATTTGTCCCCGATTTTGTTAATTCAGTTTATTTGGCTGACTCAAAAAAGTTACATCTTCTTAACTGTGGCTGGGTGTCCCTGGAGAAGGAGCATGCAGCGTCCCCTGGCACCACTAAGGCCTTCTATGCTTGGTGGGCACTGCTGGGACTGGGGTGCTTTATTGATCCCTTTAATCACATTTTGATTTAATGTTTGTAAGTTTCCTTTAAATTTTGTCTTTTGATTTTGCAGTTTCCCTTTACTTTGTCTTTTAATTTGTCCCTTGATTTGTTAACTTAGTTTATTTGATTTGTAACAGAAGAGTTACATCTTCTTAACTTTCCTAACCCTACCGCTATGTCTTGGTTCTCCCTGGCTATCCACAGTGGAGGTGGAGGCAGCCTGCTGACTGCTGCGCCCTGTCTGTGATGACCTTGGAGGGATGAGACATGGAAGGCCCCGGCCTGCTTTCAGGGTCCTGCTGTGTGGCAGGGGCACCCGCCTCGGTCTGTGAAGCTGGAGCTGCTGGAGTCACAGGAATAGGGGATTTGGATGGGCCATACACCCCCAGAGTCACCTGGATGGATGGCCCCGAGGGGTACACCTGCTGATCCTCCTCCCTATGGGTGCCCGAGGGCCCCTGGCTGGCTCTTTGAGGAGAAGGGGTAGCTGAGTGAGATTGGGCTGCCCTGCACCCCTCTCACATGCACACTGTTGGAAGCCAACTACGGCATCGGTGATGGAGCTCAGCCCATGCAACAGTGCAGGAGCGACATCCTGGACCAAGATCTCCATGGTAGCCATCGTCCTACCAGTGTTGACCTTAGTACATTGGCATGCTAGTGCTATCATCTTAGCCTGAAGTCAGATGGATTCCTCCAGCAATCTGAGGAGTGCAGCAGACATCTCCTCCTGATGTTCCCGAGCTTGCATTTGCAGTCCAGCAACTGTGACATGACTGAGTCCAGAGGCTCATCATCTGACTCAGACTCAGCAGATTTCTGGCCTCCAGCAGTCATCCAAGTGCCAAGGAAGCTGGGAAGTCCCTGCCTCTGCCTGCTGTGGATCAGAAAGTACGATGTGCTAACCAGGACAACTCTAAAGCTATGTCCCACTGAGGTGTGTGCCTTAAGGGAGGGTTTTAGTGGATTCCTCTACTGAGCTTCCCTCGGGGCTTGATTGGAGGCCCTGGGTCATGGACTCTGTTGGCTGTTTCCCAGATGAGCCTGCAAAAGCAAGGAGAGATAATTAGTGCATGGCAGTGGCCTGTGAAACAGGACACATTACTCACGGTATGGTTATCTGATGGATGTTGCGCTGTTGGATCCTCACTTGGTAGAGCACCACCAACCTCACCGTCAGCACAGAAACTATTCCAATTGTCGCCGGCCAGCTGGATGGCTCTCTTTTCAAAGTCTGCGAGGACTTTGATTTCATGCATCCCTTCACCGGTCTGTGACCTCTCCCTCTTGTTGTGTGCCAGTTTGTTCTGTATGAATAGTGATGGAGAGAGTGCAAGCAGGATGCCTGCCAGGCCAGGAGACAAGTGTGCCTGGCATGTGTGGGTGGTAAGTGGCCCCATGGATGAGATGAGGACAATGAAGGTGTGTGATAGAGAGTGAATGGTGATGCCCCTTGAGCTGTAGTGAGTGAGATCCCTGTGGATGTGTGATGGGTATGTGAGTACATGAGTTGAGAGTGATGAGAAAAGTGACTTACCCTGGTGGAATGGAGGAGATCATTCATCCTCTTGCAGCACTGGGTAACTGTCCTCTTTTGCAGGGCGTTGGCACTGAGCACCACTGTCACCACCTCACAAACCAGATTAGAGAGGTTGCTGCCCATCCTGCAGCCAGAGCGGGGGTAGAGGGCATCACGGCAATCCTCCACTGCGTCCAAAAGGTGTTTGAGGGACACGCCATTGAACCTGGGGGCTGCAGTCTTCTTGACTTTTGTGGTAATCTCTTCTGTGCAGCAGCCATGGGCAGGACACACTGAGAGGTGTGCACGAGGCTGCACTTTAAATATGGCGCCTGGCATGATGAAGCAGCGATGTGATGGCATGGTGGGCGAATGAGAGCCTGCCCCCCATGGAAACGGGTTTGGGACGATGTGACGTGAGAGGTCGCCATTGTGGCTGGCGGGTAAAACGTCATTTTACCTGCCCGCTACCGCATTAGTGCAAATCTGGGATGATGCCATCCTTAATCAGATAAAATGTAACTAATATAGTTTATTGGATAGCTTTAGACTAGCTAAGACATTTGCGATTACATGTCGAACACAAAGATCTCTTTGTAAAAGAAACATTAACAGTTATCTGAAAAATTAGGTAATAATTCAGGATATTAGCCAAACTTACCTACAGTATAGGAAATTGCCTGCAATTTGGCAAAAATACAGGTCTCAAATCCCATAACTCTCTTGCAAAATCTAAAACGTTGAGTGTCATTGCACAATATTGAAAACCATTGCAACCCTTTGTAATTCCTAGATGAAAATACTTGTTGAAAAATGTCCTATACGTGGCCATTGACTATATAAAGTTCAGTTGCGCAGTTTCTGAAAATTGTGAAAAATATCAAGAAAAATCTAAATATGTTGGGTGTAGTCATTCTGTGACGTGAAAATCATTGCAAAACTTTGGGCCTCGATTACTTAGTGCTCTAAATTGAGTGTAATCCTAGCAGTGCACAGCGAAGATGTGCTAGAATGGAAAGGCCGAGGGACCAAAGTAAAGTTGACCTTGAGCCTTATCAGACCTAATCAGCAAAGTGCAGACGCCAATGAAGAGTCCTGATGAAGCTCATCTATCGTGGATTTATGAATTTTGGGCCAAACCAAGACCCCGATTTAAGGATGGGGCAAGGGGATGGGGCAAGGGTGGGCCTGCAGCAGTGACCTGCAGTTGTTGTACTGAGCCAGGTGGAGGACTCCTGTTCCTCTGCTAAAAATGTTTCAAGCGCTGGTGCCTTTTATGAATGCTCTTCAGCGGAAACTTTTAAAGAATGATTGTTAGGCTGCCCAAGACCTGTAGATACCAGTTTGAGCTTGCGCTACGCAAGCTCTGACTATTGCAAATGAATTTTTGAGTCTGCATCTGGAATAAGCACAGGGTGTACACTCATTTTAGGCAGCCACCAGTGCTGCCTTAAAAAAGACCCCAACAACAGGAGTGCCCTGAACTACTGGAGATCAGGCATGGGTCTCTGCCTTACTGAGTTGGTTATTGTTGCAGCCATTTTATCCCCATAAAATGGGCACAACTATGTTAAATTTAGACCCAGATGTTTCAAGCTTATTCAGAAAACCTGGAATAGGATCAAATATTCTGTAAATTGCTGCGTGCATTAATAAAACCCACTTCAGAACATATTTAGTGTTCCTGCTTTCCATTGTAGTGCCCTTATACCTGAAACTGGAAGGATGCCAAGGCTCATGGTCTGAATGCTTCAAAGCTTTTTATATTGCATAACTACTATTTTGTAGTACTGGTTATGCATTACTTGACAAATAAGATGCGCTTGAAAACATGTCCTGTGTCTTTAAACACAAGAGATTCTTCATATTTACAGTCTTATCAATTATTACACAAAAGGATAAAAACCATTTTGTGGTTCTAAGTAGCCAGTAGCCATTAAACAAAAAATGCATATCTAACAAGGCATAGAATAAATCAGCTACAGTTATTTTCAAAAAAAACTACACTGCTGGATGTTATTTTGATGCACTACACATACCCCATCCCATAGAAATGTCCAGTTATATGAGCCTGAATTCTATGCTTGGCAGGTAATGGCTTTCGATTTGTAAGTTCTCCAATTTACTGCCAATACATGATGTTTTGTTGGAACAGGGTCAGTAATTTTTCTTCTCATTCAGTTTTCTTGTTAAATTGACAATTGGATTGTGGCTGGGATTTTCCATGCTCGATTGTGACGGGCGTGTTCAGTGGCGAGATCAGAGAATCTCACGAGAAGGCCCTAGCCGCGTATCCCGGATGCAACTGGCCCCTCTTCTGGTCAATGCCGGGCCGCGTTGCCCGCCGCCAAATACCAGGAACTTAATTTTAATAAATTTGCATCTCATTATTGTGGCCACATGCTGGAATCATCCTTCCATATCAAATTTAGATCTCCATGTTGGTGTGATTCCATGACAGTGTTACTTACAACTGCCTTTAAGAAGTGTGTACCTGGCGACCTCAACTTCGAGGGGAACTCAAAGGTGAGTGCACACAACTTTGCGCAGCACTCGTGATGATGCCAGTGGCTCTGCAGAATCAGGGAGGGGGGCATAGGCAAGTCAGCGCAGCAGCTTCTTTGTGGCTGGCTTGTGGTGCCAGGCAAAGTGCTGAAGAGAAGGGGGTGGAGGCAACCTTAGGACAAGGGCAACAGTGCAAGGAGGGGAGGGGGAGAAGGGAAACTTGGGGCAAGGATGACAGTGCAAAAGGAGAAGGGAACCTCGAGGCAAGGGCAACAGTACCGGTGTTCATGGCAGCATTGACTGAAGTTTGAGCACAACCCATGTGGGGGAATGGTAGGGTAAGAAAACGACTGGGTAATGACAAAACATGTCAAAGAGGGGCACTCCACCGCATTTAGAACGAGCTCAATTGACATATTTGGAGGCAGCCTAGTCAAGCAACTGTGCCCACTCAAGCAGCACTAATTCCTGACTGTGCCAATGATTGCACCTCTCCTGTTAGTCCCTCACTTGCATACTTCAGACTCAAATGGTGCGGCAGAATCATTGTTTGACTGGGCAAGCCTGAGGATCCTGTTGGGAAAGGCGACCATCGAACACTGGTGGAGGGGTGTATTCCGAATCCCTTGCATTATGTTTGAGTTGACATTGAAAAGTCACCCTCATGGTCCAAGCAAATCTCAAAGCCTTGGAGTGCAGGTGAGGACAATGCCTGCGCCTGAGATGAGAGTTCAGGACGAAGTTGAGTGGCTGAAGCTGCTGCCACTCAGTCAAATAGTGTGGGGCGGTGCTGGGTGTGGGCATGGTGAACCATCATGCACATTAAACACTGGACATCCATGTGGTGGCTAGGACTCTCCGGCATGCATTAACGGGCTTTGAGAAGCAGCTGCAGGCAATGACTTGACCAAGACTGGTCCTTCGGAAACAATTGTTGACCCTTGCATTTCTCTCTTTGTGGCATGAGCCTTGTACCTTCTCTCACCAGCAGTCTGAGACCACCGCATGGGTGTCATCAGCCATGTCCTTTGTAGGTAGCCTTTGTCCCTGAAGAGCCAACCCTGCATCCTGTGTGTTCTCTGGAAGATTTCAGGGATCTGAGACCTGCCGAGGAAGTATGAGTCATGGATGATTCCGTGGTATCTTGCACACACCTGCATAACCAGCTGAATACTGAGAGAGTGGAAGCCTTTGCAGAACATGGAGCCTCGTGATCTTGCTGCCTGCCTGATTGCTTATAGACAGGAGAGAAGAATGCGATAGAGGCACCTGGCTCACCAAAGGAATGAACAGGACCCTGAAGGCCAAGGGGCGGCATGATCCCTCCCCACGCAGAGGATGAACCCCACAGAATCACGTTTGTAGGCGCATCACTAGACCTAGGGTCTATAGGCAGTGCTGTGCTACCTGTAGATGAGCGATGCCTGCGAATATCAAGGGAGCTGGTCACACACATATGACACCTTCTGCAGGATTTGGCACCACAGGGACTCGGAGGGCACCCACTGCCAGTGGCAGTTAAAGTTACTGCCGCCTTCAATTTCTGCAGCAGTGGCTCCTTCCTGGGCTCCACTGGGGACATTTGTGGGATCTCACAAACCTTCACCCACAAATATATCCAGGAGGTCACAGATACACTTTTCCAAGGCACATAACTATGTAAACTTTGACAGAGATCAGGTAAGCCAGGAATTGAGAGCGCTAGGAGTTGCTGAGATTTCCGGATTCCCACAGTTATATAGTGACATCAGTTGCACTCACATGGCTCTAAATCTCCCTGGCAACAAGCAATCCAGTATGTGAACCGCAAGGGCTTTCACTCTCTCAATGTTCAGCTGGCCATGCAGGTTTGTGCAAGATACCCCAGAAGCGTCCACGACTCATACATCTTTAGCAGGTCTCAGATCCCTGACATCTTCCAGGGACCACACAGGATGCAGGGTTGGCTCCTCGGGGACAAGGGCTACCCACAAAGGATGTAGCTGATGGCACCTGTAAAGTGGTCTCAGACTCTTGGTGAGAGAAGGTACAACAAGGCTCATGCCACAAACGGAGTTTGGTTGAGCACACCATTGGCATCCTGAAAATGAGGTTCTGGCGGAGCACTATAGTATGCTCCCCAGAGGATATCGCGCATCATCGTGGCTTGGTGCGCACTACACAACCTGGCGATGCAAAGGGGAGAGGACCTGGATGATGAAGAGATAAAAGAACTGCACGTCTCCTCTGACGAGGAGGAAGTGGAAGGCGATGAGGGTGATGAGGCCCTGGAAGATGAGGGTGCAGCTAATGAGGCCATTGCACTAGCCAGGCCAGGCTGGTGTATTCAGGAGGCCCCCATTGCCACAAGATTCCAGGGGGATGATGATGAGATGCAGCGAGAACACTCCTGAGATCTTCACTCTGCACCTGGGGATGTCTGACACCTGTCTGGCTGAGGACAGCACACGTACACTCTATGAAGAGGCTCATATCATGGAGAAGCTGCTGAGATACAACAGGTACATGGGCTTTAAGACAACTTGATACTTTGGCAGGTTTCATCACCTGTTCTCTTTAGCACCACACCTTCACCTGTCAGGAATGGTGTTGAGATGGGAGGCAGCCCTGCCTCAAAGATGCTGAGAGCACACAGAGAACACCATGGAGCCCAATGACACTTGGGTACGATATTCTTGCAGCAAATACAAGCCATGTGGAGGTGCAGGCATCACTAATCTGGACAGTGATTTTGAAGCTGGACAATCACTGCACAAGGGAGAGGCGACAGTAACCTTCATTTTGTGCAAGAAGCAAAGTTTTACATCTGATTGACATGAACACTGCTCATCATAACATGGAGCCATAGACATTCTTGGGAGTGTATTTAGAATGGCCACCATTAAGTAAAAGTGATTAACACCTGTTAAGGGTGGAATCATCCCAGATTTACACTAAGTGCATTAGCAGGCGGGTAAAATGACATTTTACCCATGACCCACAATGGTGGCTTCTCACACCGTATCATTCCAAACCCACTGCAAATTATGCATTCCCAGGAAACACGCTACTTCCATGGCAGGCAGGCTCTCAATTGCCCGCTACACCATCACCTCGACACTCCATCATGCTGGGCACCATATTTAAAGTACAGCTGCACGCACACCTCTCAGTGCTTCCAGCCCATGACTGCTGCATGGAAGACATGGTCCTGAAAGGCAAGAAGGTTACAGCCCTCAGGTTCAATGATACACCCCTTAAGCGCCTTTTGGACACAGTGGAGGCCTGCCGTGATGTCCTCTACCCTGGCTCTGGCTGCAGGAGGGGCAGCAACATCACCAATCTGGCTTGGGAGGTGGTGGCAGCGGTGGTCAGTGCCCTGCAAAAGAGGATGGCCACCCAGTGCCGCAAGAGATGAATGATCTTTTCCATTCCGCCAGGTAAGTCACTCTCCTCAAGACTCTCAACTCACACACTCACAATCCCATCCACAAGGCCCTCACTCACTGCCAGTTCAAGGGACATCATCATTCATTCTCACATACACACCTTCATTGTCCTCATCCCATCCATGGGACCACTGACGGTGAGATCGACGGTGCTCTACCATGTGAAGATCCAGCAGTGCAACATCCATCAGACACCATGCTTTGAGTCAGCTCCCCTGTTCTGCAGTCCCCTTCCATGCACTAATTACCTCTCCTTGCTTCCGCAGGCATATCTGGGAAACAGCCAAGAGAGTCTATGACCCAGGGCTTCCACTCAAGCCCCAAGGGAAGCTCAGAAGAGGAATCTGCTGAACCGTCCCTGATGTCCCGTCAAGACCCACACCCTCCACCAGTGCAGAGACACACACACTTCGATGGGATCTAGCTTTAGAGTAACCTCGGGATCACAAACTGGTGAGCACATCACACTTTCTGATCCAGGCAGGCGGCGGCAGGCACTGTTATGTGCCAACTTGTCCTGCATGAATAGAAATGGGGAGAGTGTAAGCAGGATGCTTGCCAGGCCAAATGATAAGTATGCCTGGCATGTGTTGGTGGTGAGTTGTGTTGTGTACGGGATAAGGACACGATCCACAGGGCAAATCAAGGTCTGTGTGAGTGAATGATGATGTCCCTTGAGCTGGCAGTGAGTGAGATCCCTGTGGATGTGTGATGGGTTTTTGAGTGTGTGAGTTGAGAATGATGAGAAGAGTAACTTACCCTTGCGGAATGGAGGAGATCATTTATCCTCTTGCGGCACTGGGTGGCTGTCCTCTTTTGCAGGGCGCTGGCACTTACCACCACTGCCACCATCTCCCATGTGGGATTGGTGACCTTGCTGGTTGGTCTCCGCCCAGACTAGGGATAGAGGACATTGCGGTGGGCCTGGAATGTGTCCTGTAGGTCCTCGAGAGGGCCATCACTAAAAATAGAGGCAGCATATTTTGTCCCTTTGGCAGCCATGACTTTCCAGCATCTTTCAATTCCTTAGAGAGTGCAGGGGTGCCTTCTAAATATGATGCCTGGATTACTGAAGGCCTTAGGTCATGGTGGGGCAGGCAAATCAGAGGCTGCTCCGCCAGTGATCTGATGTGAAACCCGTGCCTCTGCATTTTTTCAACAACGTGCTGCACAATATGCTGGAAAAAGCTGCCATAGTTGTCAAATGCTGCTTCCCTGCCCAATTTCTGAGACGATTCTGCCCTATGGCAGTACGAGGTATTTCGCGTGTACAAATATTATGCAAATTCAGTTGTAAATTACACAAAGTTTACAGGTAGACATTAGTGAGAGCTCATTAATGATGTATTTGGTTTCAGTAGGAGTTGTGAGAGCAGGAGACAGGCAGACCTAATTCACTCATGTGGTAGAGGTAAGGTGGAAAACGCATATTTGAAAGAACTTAAACCAAGAATAGGTGTTCAAATCTGTGGCTCTTGCACCTAATATGAATGCAATGTCAAAAGTACACCTGATGTGTTTCCAGCACTTTCAGACAATAAGATCTGCAACTGCTTCCCTCATGTACTGGATAACACTCAATTAATAGCAGCAAATTATTTAGCCTTACTTAGGGAAAAAAACTAGGATGGTGGGGAAAAGGTGCATAATCGGATTAGCAAGTCTTGGGCTTATGTCAATGCTGCAAGGACCAAGATTTTGTTCATCATACATACATCGTGTATTCTTGCTGAGGCTATGGCTTGTCTTCACTAAACAAACCTAGCAATGGTTTGTGGTCTGAAATAATTGTAAAATGATGCCGTGTACATACTGCTGAAATTTCTTGACGCCAAAGACGATGGACAGGCCTCCTTTTTCAATCTGTGAGTATCCCTTTTCCGATGTAGTAAGCGTTCTTGATATGTAACCTGTTGGCCATTCAATGCTGTTGTGCACCTGATGAAAAAGCACTGATCTCACCGTGTAGGGAGATGTGTCACAGTCAGCACCAATTAATTCATGTGGTCGTAATGCACTAATAGATTGGACGAGTGCAATAATTGTTTCACCTTTATGAAAACTTCTTTCTGGGACGCCTCCCCAGTGTTGGTTCTTTTTGAGTAGAGAATTCAGGGGGGCCAGCACTGTAGACAAATTGGGTAAGAACTGCCCATAATAGTTGATCATTCCTAGGAACGATTTGAGCTCTGGGGAGTTCTTTGGTGCAGGTGCCTCTCTCTTGGGTTTCACTTTCTCCTCAGCTGGTTGGAGACCCTGTGAATCTACTCGGTGACCCAGATAGATTACCTCCTGCACTTTCTTTTTTAAAACACAGTCCAGCTTGCAAGAAATATTTTAAGACTTCTTCTAAGTTTGCCAAAGCTCTTTTTCATTGATTACTGTCACCAAAACATCATCTAAATAGACTACAACCCGGGCAGTCCCTGCAGTAAGCTTTCCATTGTTCTCTGGAAGATGGCGCAAGCGGAGGAGACACCGAAAGGCAACCATGTATATTGCTACAACCCTTTGTGGGTATTAATTGTGACAAATATTGGTTCTGTCTTTCCACTTTCAGATTAAACAATGAGTAAGTGTCTGAATTTGTTGTTTCAGGCTCTTCTACATTGTAGGTTTCATTGGGCTTCTTTTATTTACAAGCCTGCTTGAATCTTTCCTTGCATTACATCATCATATGTCCATTTCTGTGAGAATAATAGCATTCAATTTTTTTAAATTGCCAATCACTAAAAGACTGCGGCAGAACCCCCAACGTCATCCCGGTCCATTTAAATATTGAGCAAGGCGGGTGGACAGCAAGATCAGCTGTCCGTCGTTTACCGACCTGTCAGTGGCCAATTAAGGTCATTGACAGGGTAATTAAGCCAATTAAATGCCCTGTCCTGGCGGGCAGGCCAGGAGCCCCAGCGGGCTTCTGATTCTATGTTGACTTCAAAAGAAAATATGCACTTTCTGCGCCAACCAATCATTTAAGGTTACAAGAGCAGGGAAAACTTGTGGGTTTACCCCAGTGCCTTAGCAACACCTCTAGTGTTTTTGACATACTTTTTCCATCAAAGGTTTCTTATCCTCTAAGATCTGCTTTTGCAGCTTGTCACAAGGAAAAAGGCAAGATATTTATTTGATAAATGTCTTGAAATAGCGATCCTTTTCTGTAGAATTGTTTAACCTCCAACATTGAAGGCTGTCAGCATAAGACTGAGTCATATGAACAAGGGCCTGAGTCTTGCGTTCTGAGGTTGGGCGTGTGCCCAACCCAGATGCATGTAAAATTGTGCGAACAGACATTGGGTGTGTGTTATGATGTCATCGTGCACGTGTGCAATATTGAGGTCGGTGGGCACGCGCGGGAGTCGGAGAAGTACCCGCTAACATTTAAAGGGCCAATTAAGGTTATTAAAAGCCCATTGGGCGCAATTTTTAGCTCATCACATGGACAAAACAGGTGGGCGGAATTCATGTTTTAATCAGTTCCTCATCCAAGGGTGGGATGAAATCTCCGTTAGGATATAAAATAAAAAGAAATATCTGGGCACAGCATTTTTATGAGGTCTGCTTTCAGGTGCTTGATTGTGCTGCATGGACATTTTTTGCAGCATTTTTGTGCTTTCTTTTATTATTTGGAAGTCTGCAGTTCCCCGAGGCAGCTGTCTCCCTTCAATGGGCTCACCCTTGGTGAAACTGGCGCCCGCCCTCTTCCTGCCCCCTACCGGCAGTGCTGAGCCTTTCTCAGTGTGTCTGACGAGCGCAAAATTCAGGACGAGGGCTGAACTTTACCAGAGCTCGGGGGATGGGCTGGGAGGCTGATGAACCGGTAGAAATGTGACGGAAAGTGGGGGATGAAGGAGTGCCCATCATCTTGTTGCCAACTTGCCAGCGACAGGAAAGGTGGCGAACAGCTTTGCCACCCAGAGACCAATTGTGCCACTTAAGTGGATGATGAACGTGCCAGCGGGCCACTAATTGGCTGCCTCTTTCAAAATACTTCTGGATATCCGGTTATGACGCTGAGGAGGGTTGAGGCCTAGAATTGGTTCCAATCCTGGAATGATAACTCAGCCCAGTGAATCTGAGCTGGAGTGATTGGTGAGAACATTCCAGTTGGCCTTCATGCCCCTGGCTAGGAAAATGGGGGAAAGAAAATCAGCCAAAATTTTCACCATCGATTCATTATCCAATGCCCCCTGCTTGTAAGTATAATTGTGGAGATCAGTAATCCAGAATCCAGTTTTCCTGTGATTAAGTAGCCTGATGACTCTGATTGGGTGTGAAATCACATGAAATGACTCGGGCGAGCGTCCCAACGTCATCCTGTGCTTGTGTAATATTTTGGTCAGCGGGTGCACGCAAAAGTTGGATGTACGCTTGCCGACAATTAAGAGTCAATTAAGCCCATTAAAGTATTAATGGCACAATTGTCTGTCATTTTACGTGGCTCCTCCAACCTTATGGTTGACGGATGGGCAAATCGGCCAGGCAGCCTTTACACTTTTCAGCAATAAAGGCGGGATGAGGTTCCCATTGTTAAATAAAATAAAAATAAAAATCTGTGGATAGCATTTTTATAACCTATATGTTCAGGTTCCTGATTATGATGCTTGGACATTTCTTTCCTGATTTTAAAACCTTTATTTCCTGGATTTTGGATTTTCAACTCCCTGCGGTAGCTCTCTGATTTTAGGGAGCTTTCTGTCAGTGCTCATCCATGCCCATGTCAACCTCATCCCCAGTTCCCATCCCGGCAGTGCTGAGCTTTTCAGTGCGCACTTCATGCTGGCTGTTAGTTGGCCAGCCAGTGTGAAATCGCGCTTGGGGTGGGGGGGGGGTTGATCACGGTTGTCGGTCTGTTTCCCGACTGCTCCCGGGTCCGCTGATCATGCCCGTCCACTGAGCTGAAACTTCAGGCCATGAAGAATGATGCCAAAGAGTTGCCATCACATGTGGCATGATAGTTTAGAATGAGTCGTCAGCTTAAAAAGCCAGTCGACGGGATTTTCTGCACCCGCCAGCCGCCGCGATCTTCCAGTCCTCCCGCAAGCCAATGGACTTCTGGCTGGGGTGTCGCCTCACCCGCGGCGGGTCCCACCCACAACAGGGCCGGAAAATCCCGGCCAGTGACTGACAATACCAAGGACTCAATGATAGGTGTGCTCTGAAGTTAGTTGCACCCTATGTTATTTCAACAGGTTAGAATACAATGTTAACTAGTCAAAAAAAAGTAGTCTAATGGCAAGATAAATAAGACGAGTAACCATGATCTCTGGGGTTCCCTAATTGTCATGCCATTAATAAAGCAGCGTTTTTGAATAACCTTTTTCAGTTTGGTCCCTTAAAGCAGAGGTCATAACTACAGTACTCCTGTGTCAGCTGTGGTTCAGAGTAGCACTGTCACTTCTACATCAGAACATTGTGGGATCAAGAGCCACTTCATGGTAGTTCAGGAATTCAATTCATACTCCAGGCTAACACCTCAATGCAGTGTTCAGGAAGTGCTGCACTGTCAGAGGTACCATCTTTCAGATGAGACGTTAAACAGAGGCCTGTCTACTCTCTCAGGTAGATGTAAGAGATCCTTTGGTGTTATTAAAGAAGGATAGGGGAATTCTACCCAATACCCTGGCCAATATTTAACCCTCAAGCAACATCAGGAAAAGTGGATAGCTGGTAATTTAAAAACATAGAAACAAAAATAGATTTACAGCACAAATTGAGGTCATTCCACCCATTGTGTTTGTGCCAGCTGTAAAAGAACCACCCAGTTTGTTATGTTCCTTGGTCAGATACCCAAAGTGTTGGTGACATCCATGAGAGACCAATAATGTTTTGTTTAAAGTAGAAAAAGTTTGAAATTCAAGATACTTGCCCAGTGAACAAAGCCACAAGATTCCATGGGTTTTGAACAAACAAAAATAACCTTGACTATACAAGATCAGAAAGATAAAATAATTGACAATATCTATCTTATACTCTAACATTCAGGAAAAGTATGAGGTACATATGACTTAACAAGCTAACTGTGGTTGAACACACAACACTGCACAAATAAATGGCATATGCCACCAAGCCAGAGCCCATGGATTTCTCAACAACCCACCACATGTCAGTAACATTGTGAGTCAACCAATCTCACTGAAACTCCGTCTATCTCTCAAGCAGGATTCCAATCTTCACCTTCGAAGATCTCACCTTAGAATTCTCTCCAAAAGTCGCTCCAACTGTGACAGTTTCAACGACAGCCCACCTCGCAGGGTTTCAATCTTGTCTCCCGAGATTCTGTTGTCCTGGATTCCCAAGCACCAACTGGGCACTCAAGCACCAACTCACAAGCACAACTTCAGATCTTTGGCTGCACCAAGCAAAACACTTCTGCTCCAATTGGGTACCTTTGCCCAAATGGCCCACAGGACCGAGTCAGCGGCCTTTGGCTGCTGTCTTGGATCTACAGGGCTTCTCCTGAGCCCTTTTTGGTTTCCAGTGCTTCTCCCCAGCCCACTTCACTTAGTCTGCTACCACAGTCCTTTTTCTAATTGCAGTCTGTTTCTCTGCAACTCTTTTTTTTTCTTAACTTAACTGGGACCTTTCTCTGTCCCCAGTCTCTGTCCCTTACTTGACTGCTGCTCAGTTTGTGCATCGCCAGAACCATTCAGCTCCAGATCTCATTAGACCTTGGTTCCAACATGGACAAAATAACTGAATTCCAGAAGTGAGGTGAGAGTGACTGCCCCTTCACATCAAGGCCCCATTTGACTGAATGTGGCATCAAGAAGCCCTAGCAAAACTGGAGTCAATGGGAATCAGGGGGAAAACTCTCCGCTGGTTGGAGTCATACCTAGCACAAAGGAAGATGGTTGTGGTTGTTGGAGGTCAGTCATCTCAGTTCCAGGACATCACTGCAGGAGTTCCTCAGGGTAGTGTCCTCAGCCCAACCATCTTCAGCTGCTTCAATAATGACCTTCCTTCCATCATAGGGCCAGAAGTGGGGATGTTCGCTGATGATTGCACAATGTTCAGCCCCATTCACGACAGTTTATGTCTAAATGCAGCAAGACCTGGATAATATCCAGGCTTTGGCTGACAAGTGGCAAGTAACATTCACACCACACAAGTGTCAGACAATGACCATCTCAAACAAGAATGTAACCATCACACATTGACATTCAATGGCATTACCATTGCTGAACCCCCATTTTGAACATCCTGGGGGTTACCATTGAGCAGAAACTGAACTGAACTAGCTGTATGAATACTGTGGCTACAAGAGCAGGTCAGAGACTAGGGGCAGAACTTTCCGCTTGGCGTGTGGGTGCGTGCCCGACATACTCGAGCATGAAATAACGCGTGATGGCATTGGGCGAGTGTCCTGTCATCATTGCGCACTTGCATGATATTTCGGTTGGCAGGCGCACACCAACAATTCAGAGGCCTATTAAGGCATTAAAGTTTGAATTAACAGGGATTTTTCATTAAGGTTGACGGGTGGGCGAATCGGCCAGATGCCTTTGCATTTTTCAGGAAACCTCATCCAAGGGCATTATGAGGTTTGCATAATTAAATTGAAAAAATTGAAAATCTATGCACAGAATTTTTGGAACGTCCACGCACAGGTGACTCATTCTGATGTGTGGACACTTTTTCCAGGTTTTAAATTTTGTCTTTATTGCTTTTAAATTTATCAGCTCCCTGAGGCAGCTTTCTGCCTTCAGGGAGCTTTCTTTCCACATGCCCTGCGCCTGCGCTGATGTCAGCGGTCACCCTCTTCCCACCCCCACTCCGGCAGCGCTGAGACGTTCATTGGCCAGCCAGTGTGAAATTGCCGTCGGGGGCTGATCACTGGCAATGGCCCATTCCCCAGTTACTCCCGGGCCGGCCGATCTTTGCTATCTGCCAACCTGAAAATTCTATCCTTGGAATCCTGCGGTGAGTAACTCACCTCCTGACTCCCCAAAGCCTGTCCACCATCTGCAAGGCACAAGACAGTAGTGTGATGGAATACTCCCCACTTGCCTGGATGAGTGCAGCTGCCACAACACTCAAGAAGCTGGACACTGTCCAGGACAAAGCAGCCCACTTGATTGGCATCCCATGCACAAACATTCACTCCCTCCACCACCGACGCACAGTAGCAGCAACGTATACCATTTACAAAATGATCTATAAGGCACCTTGGACAGCACCTTCCAATCCCACGACTGCTACTATTCAGAAGGACAAGGGCAGCAGACAGATGGGAACATCACCATCTGGAAGTTCCCCTCCAAGCCACTCACCATCCTGATTTGTAAATATATCACTGTTCCTTCACTGTCGCTGGGTGAAAATCCTGACACTGCCATCCTAACAGCACTGTGGCTGTACCTACACCACATGGACTGTAGTGGTTCAAGAAGACAGCTCACCACCACCTTCTCAAGGGCAATTAGGGATGGGCAATAAGTACTGGCCTAGCCACTGATGCCCACATCCCAAGAATGAATAAAGAAAGACTTCCTTCTGGGACCTCTCCCTGTCTCCTCTCCCTTTTTTGGGATCTTTCCCTGTCCCACGCCTGGGACACTTGCTGGCTACGGCACTTTGCTCCTCGTCACCTGACTCGGGTTTTTGTGCTGTTTCCTTGTGCATAAGCACACTGGACCAAAAAAAAATGCTAAAATGTCGACCTGCACATGTGCAGCCCCCTCAGTCTGAGCATGTGCAAAAGCACCGAGGCCCATTGGGAGTTGAAGTTCCCAACCTATGCTCTCAACTATGAGGTAAGTATATTTTTCATAACAAGTCTAATCCCCTCTGCCAGCTTTTGATCCGTGGCTGTGTACGTTATGGCATCTTAAGTGCTTATTCAAGGGTTTTTAAATGTGACAAGGATTTCTGCATCTGCCATGCCTTTCAGGCAGTGAGTTCCAAACAATTACTCCTCAACTCCCCTCTAATCCTTTTACCAATTACTTTAAATTCAACTGACCTCTCTGCTAACAGAAATAAGTTCTTTCTATTTTATTGCTGTTTTGGGAGCTTGCTGTGTGCAAATTGGCTGCAGTTTTTCCTATATTACAGCAGTAGCTACACTTCAAAAGTACTTAATTAGTTGAAAGGACTTTCAAATATCCTGAGGTCATGGATGGCTCCATATGAACGCAAATCCTCTTTTTTTTTGTTTGTCAATCATGGAGCTGCAGAAGCTTGAGGCAGAGTGAAATATGTCTAACCTGAAGAGAGGTATTATAACACCATTAAAGTTAAGTAAGTGAGTATAAAAGGTTTGTAGAGATAACATAAACCCATAGATAAATACACCTTAACGACACCTTGCACAACAGAATAATCCAATTCTTTGTTCCCACTTCAGCATTCATGAGAGACTGAAATGCATTATGAAGAGAAAAAGCTAATAAAAAGGCAAAGATCCACAGGTTGCTAATCATGTTTGAGCCTCCTGCTTACTCCTCCATAGCTAGGGAGAGAGACAGAGAGACTATCAATTCCACTAGCAAGATGTTCTGGGTCAACTTGCTTATCTCTCTAATACACCCTGTCCAACTCAAACAATAATGTGCATCTTCAATTACTAAAAATAATTCAGTGATATTAGTCTGTCCTGCGTTGCTGTATCTTGTTCCTATTAAACACGTCTGAAGTTATATTGTGCCACACAGTTAGGATGCAGTGCTCAGGTTATCAGGATGTGCCTCTTTAAAGAGATTAAACTTTTGTTTCCTCTTCCATCTTCCTGATGACTCAAACCTGACAGTTGAGAGGAATGTTGGCCTATCATCAAATTCCACAAATCTACGAAGCAATATCCAGAATCAGTTCTCACTGGCCAGACATATTAACTGGCTCCTTAACCTTAAACCTTAAGAGTTACATTCTTCCATTTCCATCAACGTCCACATGCTGCTGTGTTTTTTGGTGCACTGTAGGCTTCCTCAGCTGAGATTTTTAAAAAAATGCCCACGTCAAGCTGGATAGCAAATGACGGTTGTAGGATTTCTGAATTCCTTGCACCTTTAATAAAGTAAATTTGATAAAAAAACTTGAATGCAGGGACTTCTTTCATGTCTAGGATCTGTGGGAGGAGTTTCCTCAGGCCCTTGGAGATAGGGTTGGAAGCAGTGGAGCCAAGCATAATGAGAACTAAATTTGTCGGACCAGTTTGTCAATGCGTTCCCTCTTCCAGCTGCTTTTCGCGGGGGTGGGCTGGGTCCATATTGGCAACCCGCACATTTGTGGTGGGAAGCCAATTAAGACAGTTTTTAGCCATTTTCCGAGCACAAGGCAATTTTACCAGCATTTCCCCCTGCTTTGTCAGCACCCCAGAAACTCAGAGGAGGTGGCTGCACAGCAGGAGGATGGGGCCACGTGTGATTTCAAGGCTATTTAAGGTTTTCAGGTAACAAATGACAAGGCTGTTGCATTCTCCTGACAAAGACTTGCCATAGCATGAGGATCTCCTATAGTCTGATATCTTTGAAAGTCTGGGATCTGATGCAGTGCCAGCCACTCCCTTGATAATTTAATTATTTTTAATTCATTCATGGGATGTGGGCTTCGCTGGCTGGGCCAGCATTTATTGCCCATCCTTAGTTGCCCTTGAGAAGGTGGTGGTGAGCTGCCTTCTTGAACCCCTGCAGTCCATGTGGTGTAGGTACACCCACAGTGCTGTTAGGAAGGGAGTTCCAGGATTTTGACGCAGTGACAGTGAAGGAACGGCGGTATATTTCCAAGTCAGGATGGTGAGTAACTTGGAGGGGAACTTCCAGGTGTGTTCCCATTTATCTGCTGCCCTTGTCCTTCTAGGTGGTGGTGGTCATGGGAAGCTGCTGTCGAAGGAGCTTTGGTGAATTCCTGCAGTGCATCTTGTAGATGGTACACACTGCTACTACTGTGTGTCAGTGGTGGAGGGAGTGAATGTTTGTGGATGGGGTGCCAATCAAGTGGGCTGCTTTGTCCTGGACGGTGTCCAGCTTCTTCAGTATTGTAGGAGCTGCACTCATCCAGGCAAGTGGGGTGTATTCCATCACACTCCTGACTTGTGCCTTGTAGATGGTGGACAGGCTTTGGGGAGTCAGGACGTGAGTTACTCAGTGCATGATTCCTAGCCTCTGACTTGCTCTTGTAGCCACAGCATTTATATGGCTAGTCCAGTTCAGTTTCTGGTCAATGATAACCCCCAGGATGTTGATAATGGGGAATTCAGCGATGATAATGCCATTGAACATCAAGGGGCGATGGTTGGATTCTCTCTTGCTGGAGATGGTCATTGCCTGACATTTGTGTGGTGCAAATGTTACTTGCCACTTGTCAGCCCAAGCCTGGATATTGTCCAGGTCTTGCTGCATTTGGTCATGGAACTGCTTCATATTCTGAGGAGTCTCAAATGGTACTCAACAATGTGCAATCATCAGTGAACATCGCCACTTCTGACCTTATGTTGGAAGGAAGGTTAATGATGAAGCATCTGAAGATGGTTGAGCCTAGGACACTACCCTGAGGAACTCCAGCAGTGATGTCCTGGAGCTGAGATGACTGACCTCCAACAACCACAACCATCTTTCTTTGTCCTAGGTATGACTCCAATCAGCAAAGAATTTCCCCCCTGATCCCCATTGACCTCCAGTTTTGTTTGGGCTTCTTGATGCCACACTTGGTCAAATGCTGCCTTGATGTCAAGGGCAGTCACTCTCATCTCACCTCAGATGTTCAGTTCTTTGTCCATGTTTGAACCAAGGCTGTAATGAGGTCAGGAGCTGAGTCGCACTGGCGGAACCCAAACTAGGCATCAGTGAGCAGGTTATTGCTAAGCAAGTGCCGCTGATAGCACTGTTGATGACCTCTTCCTTTACTTTACTGATGATCAAGGGTAGACTGATGGGGCGATAATTGGCTGGGTTGGATTTGTCCTGCTTTTTGTGTACAGGACATACCAGGGCAATTTTCCACAGAGCTGGGTAGATGCCAGTGTTATACATGTACTGGACCAGCTTGGCTAGCGGCGCGGCAGTCTCTGGAGCACAAGTATTGTTGCCGGAATATTGTCAGAGCCCCTATCCTTTGCAGCCTTCAGCCGTTTCTTGATATCACGTGGAGTGAATCAAATTTGCTGAAGACTGGCATCTGTGATGCTGGGGACCTCCAGAGAAGGCCGAGATGGACCATCCACTTCTGGCTGAAGATTGTTGTGAATGCTTCATCCTTATCTTTTGCACTGTTGTGCTGGGCTCCTCCATCATTGAGGACGGGGGTATTTGTGGAGCCCCCTCCTCCAGTCAGTTGTTTAATTGTCCACCACTATTCATAACTGGACATGGCAGGACTGCAGAGTTTAGATCTGATCTGTTGGTTGTGGGATCGCTTCGCTCTATCATTTGCTGCTTATGCTGTTTGGCGCACATGATGGTGCCCCCATTGTGCCCCTGACCCTCCTGCTGCTTGTCCCTCAGCAAAGCTGGTGATATTGTGAAGATTGCCAGCCTCCCTAGCACTTGGTCATGGTGTATCCACCTCCCGCCTTCAGAATCTGCCTGCCATCCCCATTTGGACAGCACTCTCAGAAGTGGGTTCTTAATTGGTCAACTCCCGTAAGATCACATCTCAAGTCTCACTGCTGCTGTGAACCAGACTGGGACCAGAAACTGCTCCCGTCGTCCAAAAAATTTCAAAGTCTGGAGGATTCAGCCCTCTTTCAATGCAGCCCACTGATGAAGTGAAGGTCTATTCTGATGTTATGACTCTGTGCAAAGTAAGCTGGGCATTTTTAACCTAACGACAGGTCAGGTAGTAGGTTTTGTTCCAGAGCAAAAATAATTCTAAAAATAATGTTCATAATGCATATCATGAATCTATTAATGTATATAATATTATTGGAAAATATTTTTCTTTTAAAATAGATGTTTGGTCTGGGTCTTTCTTAATTGGATTAAAGCCAGCTAGTCTGGGTGCTTTGATGTGTACTAGTTTTGATACGTAAGAGAGGTAAAATGTATTTGCATTTTTTGAATAGACCTTTCAAGAAGTGAGGTGAAATCTGGCACTTAGCTAGCAGAAACAAAGTTATATGTTTATATTGCTAATAAAAGTGGCACTATGAAAGGGGTTTTATTGTTAGAAGACACTGGTGATACAATGAGAATTTACATTCAATGAGCTGTGCTAGGTATAAGAAGACAACTGTTTTGTGTGTGTAGAACAGAGGCAATGTGAGATCAAAAACAACTGTAAACCTTCAACTGTCTCCACAGGAGCCAAAGTGAAAATAACCTCATTTTGAATTTGTAAGGTGAAAATGCTTTGCCTGGTGCCTGGTTAAGTCTATGGGTTGTTGTTACCTTAATGGAGATTAGTTTGGGAATTTGTTAAAAGCTATGATAGTAGCAATTTGTAGCCATGTATATATATATATTAAAATAAAAACAAAAAAACTGCAGATGCTGGAAATCCAAAACAAAAACAGAATTACCTGGAAAAACTCAGCAAGTCCGGCAGCATCAGCGGAGAAGAAAAGAGTTGACGTTTCGAGTCCTCGTGACCCTTCGACAGAACTTGAGTTCGAGTCCAAGAAAGAGTTGAAATATAAGCTGGTTTAAGGTGTGTGTGTGGGGGGAGGACAGATAGAGAGAGAGAGAGAGAGGTTGGGGTTGGGGATTGGGGGATGTGGTTGTGTGGACAAACAAGCAGTGATAGAAGCAGATCATCAAAAGATGTCAACGACAATGGTACAATAGAACACATAGGTGTTAAAGTTAAAGTTGGTGATATTATCTAAACGAATGTGCTAATTAAGAATGGATGGTAGGGCACTCAAGGTATAGCTCTAGTGGGTTTTTTTTATATAATGGAAATAGGTGGGAAAAGGAAAATCTTTATAATTTATTGGAAAAAAAAAGGAAGGGGGAAACAGAAAGGGGGTGGGGATGGGGGAGGGAGCTCACGACCTAAAGTTGTTGAATTCAATATTCAGTCTGAAAGGCTGTAAGGTGCCTAGTCGGAAGATGAGGTGTTGTTCCTCCAGTTTGCGTTGGGCTTCACTGGAACAATGCAGCAAGCCAAGGACAGACATGTGGGCAAGAGAGCAGGGTGGAGTGTTAAAATGGCAAGCGACAGGGAGGTTTGGGTCATTCTTGCGGACAGACCGCAGGTGTTCTGCAAAGCGGTTGCCCAGTTTACGTTTGGTCTCTCCAATGTAGAGGAGACCACATTGGGAGCAACGAATGCAGCAGACTAAGTTGGGGGAAATGCAAGTGAAATGCTGCTTCACTTGAAAGGAGTGTTTGGGCCCTTGGATGGTGAGGAGAGAGGAAGTGAAGGGGCAGGTGTTACATCTTTTGCGTGGGCATGGGGTGGTGCCATAGGAGGGGGTTGAGGAGTAGGGGGTGATGGAGGAGTGGACCAGGGTGTCCCGGAGGGAGCGATCCCTACGGAATGCCGATAAGGGGGGTGAAGGGAAGATGTGTTTGGTGGTGGCATCCGTCGCATCTGTTCCGATGATGCTACCTTCAAAAACAGTTCCTCTGACATGTCCTCCTTCTTCCTTAACCGAGGTTTTCCACCCACGGTCGTTGACAGGGCCCTCAACCGTGTCCGGCCCATCTCCCGCGCATCCGCCCTCACGCCTTCTCCTCCCTCCCAGAAACATGATAGGGTCCCCCGTGTCCTCACTTATCACCCCACCAGCCTCCGCATTCAAAGGATCATCCTCCGCCATTTCCGCCAACTCCAGCATGATGCCACCACCAAACACATCTTCCCTTCACCCCCCTTATCGGCATTCAGTAGGGATCGCTCCCTCCGGGACACCCTGGTCCACTCCTCCATCACCCCCTACTCCTCAACCCCCTCCTATGGCACCACCCCATGCCCACGCAAAAGATGTAACACCTGCCCCTTCACTTCCTCTCTCCTCACCGTCCAAGGGCCCAAACACTCCTTTCAAGTGAAGCAGCATTTCACTTGCATTTCCCCCAACTTAGTCTACTGCATTCGTTGCTCCCAATGTGGTCTCCTCTACATTGGAGAGACCAAACGTAAACTGGGCGACCGCTTTGCAGAACACCTGCGGTCTGTCCGCAAGAATGACCCAAACCTCCCTGTCGCTTGCCATTTTAACACTCCACCCTGTTCTCTTGCCCACATGTCTGTCCTTGGCTTGCTGCGTTGTTCCAGTGAAGCCCAACGCAAACTGGAGGAACAACACCTCATCTTCCGACTAGGCACCTTACAGCCTTCCGGACTGAATATTGAATTCAACAACTTTAGGTCGTGAGCTCCCTCCCCCATCCCCACCCCCTTTCTGTTTCCCCCTTCCTTTTTTTTTCCAATAAATTATAAAGATTTTCCTTTTCCCACCTATTTCCATTATATAAAAAAAAAACCCACTAGAGCTTTACCTTGAGTGCCCTACCATCCATTCTTAATTAGCACATTCGTTTAGATAATATCACCAACTTTAACTTTAACACCTATGTGTTCTATTGTACCATTGTCGTTGACATCTTTTGATGATCTGCTTCTATCACTGCTTGTTTGTCCACACAACCACATCCCCCAACCCCCAACCCCAACCTCTCTCTCTCTCTCTCTCTCTCTCTCTCTATCTGTCCTCCCCCCACACACACACCTTAAACCAGCTTATATTTCAACTCTTTCTTGGACTCGAACTCAAGTTCTGTCGAAGGGTCACGAGGACTCGAAACGTCAACTCTTATATATATATTAACCTATGTAAATTAATAAAATGTTTCATTTAGTTTAATGTAAAACCTTGAGAACTGGTGATTTGATTCCTGAATTTAGAGTCACATCTCAAACATAACATTTGTTTAAAGTTTCCCTCTGGGATTTTTAAGTAACTCCACTTTACCAACTGCATTGGTCATTACAATGCAACACAAATTGGCAACCTCACTCAGAGATATAGGAGTGTAGTCCTTTAAATTGAACATCAAACATATAACGATTGTGATAATGATCTTCATATTAAAATTGGAACTTGCTGGCTTGCCTGAAGTGTTAAGTGTTAACATTTGCACAAATACTTATACTAGCTTTCTCATTCCATCTATCTTTGCAATTGTTCTAATAATAATACACACTAATAAATAAATTCAGAACAACTTAAAGAACTTGCATTTCTATCATGATTTTGGGTGAATCACCATGGTTTATTATTATTATATTCTACTGTACTAAAGCCCTGCACATTATTAAACACAATGGGATAGATTTTCACCTTTCAACACTCAGGCAGAATGTAGTACATCATTCATCAGCTTCACTCTAACTGTCACCATTTGACATATTTATACATGGCACAAGTTGCAACAAAACAAGTAATGTAATTCATAAAAATTGATATGGAGCTGGAGGAGCTGGTGGCCTGAAATTTGATTGTCCAGGCACTGGCATCTTAGTGCCATTATTTAAATAAGGTCCAAAGACCAATTCCTCACAATCCTCCACCTTTGGATGCTGGGAATGTTCTCTGTGCCCACCTGGTACTTGAAAACTGACCTAACTAATTCTCTAGGCATTGTACTTTTTCCAATTATAAAAGGGAAGCTTGTTAATTAAAATGTCTTCAATAGATCATGTGACTTATGTTGCTCATTGCATACTTATGTCTTGGAATTAAGAAATGCAAATTTAAACATTTTAAACATTAACAGAGGATTTAATCATTTTATTATATGCACTTTCATTAAAATAATGGAGAAATTAATTTCTTACAAGTACATAAAGCACTTGAATACCAATATTTACACAACCAGTGCTCTGTGCCAGTATGTTGCCCAGCAGTAGTAGCAGTCCATTTCTTTCAGGATCCCTAAATCTTGACTCTTGATAACCTGAGCACACCTGGATCAAGGTAAATAGGGTGTATTCTTTTAGAGGATGTGCATTCTGTATCAGACAAACAGAAACTCTATATGAAATTATCAATAGCTGTTTGTGGAGATATATATTGAGATAGTTTAAGCCCTGTCCTGGACGTCTTATGGTGGAATGGGCAGCATCCCTGCCTCTGAGTCAGGAGCTCTGGGTTCAAGTCCCACTCCAGCACTTGATGGCTAAGGAAGATGTGTTCACAACATGGCCAAACAGGTTGAGTATCAATCTGAAAACCTTTACAAAATATGCCTACGGCAGGTGGTAAGAGTAGGAGAGATTCTTGGCCAGTCATGTGATACAAAGAAAATTGAACCTCTACCATCACTATCCATAGTTCCAGGCTAGAACATGCATGTAAAAATGCATGTTGTACACCGCAACTCAGACCCCTTGGGGGGTGGGCAGTTTGCTGGATGGCTGGTCTGGATCACATTGGTGCCAATAGTGTGGGGCTTGGTTCCTATTCTGGCTGGGGTGGATTCAGGACCTGCCCCCTTGCCCTACCTGTGGTGGTCGTTGGACCTGAGCAGAGAACTGACGAAGAAGAAGGAACCATGTCAAATGCCCTACTGATAAAAAAAAATCTACTACCTGTTTGATGTCTCATTTATTCCATTTGAGGGCTTGGTTTCTGAAAGTAAGTTATAAAAAGGCTGTAAGAAAGACATGTGCATTTGATGCAATGAGTGTACCTTAAAAATAATTGGACAGAAGTCCCTCTGATACAACATACTACTCTTCCTTAATATTAAAGCAAGATGCTGGAAACTGAAACAAACACAGAAAATGCTGGAAAAACTCAGCACGTCTAACAGCATCTGTGGAGCGAAAACAAAGTTAACGTTTCGAGTCTGTATGACTCTTCTTCAGAACCTACTCTTCCCCCTTCCTTAGGCAACTTTGAATGTGAGACAATTAGAAATCAAATAAAAACAGTTATTTAAATCAAGGAAATCAGATTGTTCAGAATGTGGAGCAATATCATAAAAAGCACATTCTCATGTCCAAGTCTTCATTTTGGCAAATGCAATTGAAAACATCACAGGCAGAATCATCCTTGTTTGTCATTTGCTGGTGATTTGCTGATACCAAGTATAGCACACAACAGGAGAATTATAGTCAGATCAGTTTACACAAGACTTAACCTATGTTTGTGCACATTCTAAACCTGGCACCAATGTAACCTAACCTTTACTTCAGTACATGTGGCATAAGGTATTACAAATATCGCTACTTGGCCTTATTATGAAACACACAGCTTAAGCATCCTCTTTGCATGTATTTACACATAGTTACGTCTGTCACAACATTTATCTGCAAGTAGGCAAACCACATCCTTACCATTGTCTCAACACAATATTCATCTTAAGCATCCTATTTGTGGACAATCATACATGCATAGTTTAGGATTATAGTCATTCACATTCTTAGGCCTGAGGCCTAGACGAAACACCACAAAGAGCTGGGGAAAGAGCATATTCAAATAGTTGATTAGAAATGGAGACAAGTTTTGAAACACAGGTAAGATTCCTGATTTTTCCCAGGAGTACCTGAAGACCATGGACATTACTGTGCCATCAGATCTTTCAATGGCTTTTTGCCAGGGAAACTAGTTCATATGAGTTGCATTTTACCCTCCAGCTCCCAGCTTTGTGACTAGCCAGCTGGTAAAGTGAGCAACCAGGACTCATTAACTTCCCATTAACCACACTTAGCTAGAAGGTTTCTCATCTTAGGAAAGAATTGTCCCCCCCACTGGGGGGTAAGTGAAGGAGTGATGCATGAGGGTGTGCCTCCGATTGGGGGCGCGCCACCGTTTTACGTGGGCTCGCCCAGCATGACATCCACCTGGGAGCACTATGCACTCCCTGTGTGGGTGGGGGTTTCCCTCAGCCAAGAGTGCGCTCTTTCGTGCATGCGCGCAAAATGGCACACTCATCTTCCTGAGGCTATGTGCTGCCTCAGGGCGATCGGCACCAAGTTTAAAAATGGTAAAGGTGCAAAAACAAAATTTCTCTGACGTGTCCCCTCATGTGACACTGTCACATGAGTTGGGACATGTCCATCATTTTAAATCATTTATTTATTACATTTTTAAAACCCTCATGAAACCTCATCCCGCCCGTGGATGAGGTTTTGTGCTTTTTCTGAAGCCCGCCAGGGCTCCTGGCCTGCCCGCCAACCTTAAGGTTGGACAGGCAGGTCCATTAATGAGGCTAATGACTTTGTCAATGGTCTCAATAGGCCGTTGACAGGTCGGCGAGTGCACAGTTGATTCGGCTGTGCCCCCGCCAACCGGAAAATTGAACTGACGCAGGATGATGTCAAGAGTTCTGCCTGACTTCATCCCACGTCATTTTACGCGTTGGCAAGTGGGACCCGCCCCCCACCTTAAAGATCCTGCCCTTAGTTTCTGGTCAGTTTTACTGATGAATACAATCAGTATATCTGGAAAAGCAAACACCTTGATAAACACTGATTGTCACAACTTTTAACATTTTAAGATTAGTATTTTATCTTTCACAGTAGTTCCTCTGTACACCTGGATTTTTATATTTGAGAAGTTAGTTTGGATAATCTGCCCTTGTAGAAGTATGTGAATGGGACTTGCACCAAATAGTGTACTAGTTCTTTATATTATGTAGGGAAGTGTGAAGTTATTCACTTTGGTCATAAGAATAAAAAAGCAGAATATTTTTTAAAAGGTGAGAAACTTGTGTTGATGTTCAAAGGTACTTGGGTGTGCTTGTACAAGGAAATGCAAAAAGTTAGCATTCAAGTGCAGCAAGCAATTAGTAAGGCAAATGGCATGTTGGCCTTGATTACAAAGGAATTGGAGTGCAAGAATAAAGAGGCCTTGCTACAATTATGCAGGGTTTTGGTGAGACCACATCTGGAGTACTGTGTCCAGTTTAGGTCTTGCTTGGGGAAGGGGGAAAAGTGGCCTCAGGCAAGGGAAGAGGCTGCAGGACAAGAGCTGTACTGGGGAAGGAGGGTATTCCAGGGGTGTGTGGGGACACATGTTGATCTGTGCAAGTGGCCTCAAGGTGATGAGGGCTGAGGAAGCAGTCTCCAGAGATGAGGCCAGATGGAGATGTGAGGGTATGTGTGTGAGATTGGGTGGTGATGTCCCCTGAGCTGGCAGTGAATGAGATGCCAGTGAATGTGTGATGGGCTTAAATGTGTGAGTTTAGAGTGATGAGATAGTTGCCATACCCTGGTTGCATGGATGAGATCATTCATCTTCTATCCGCATTGGAGGGCCAACTTCTTCTGTGCAGCATTGGCACTGACCACTACTGCCATTACATAAGAACATAAGAAATAGGAGCAGGAGTAGGCCATTCGGCCCCTCAAGCCTGCCCCACCATTCAATAAGATCATGACTGATCTGCCCCAGGCCTCAACTCCTCTTTCATGCTAGCTCCTCATACCCCTCAACTCTACGATATTTTAGAAATAAATCTACTTCCTCCTTAAATACTTACAGTGAGCTAGCCTCTACAACTCTCTGAGGTAGAGAATTCCAGACATTCACTACCCTCTGAGAGAAGAAATTCCTTTGCATCTCAGTTTTAAATGAGTGTCCCCTTATTCTGTAACTATGTCCCCTAGTTCGAGATTCCTCCAATAGTGGAAACATCTTCTCAACATGTCAAGCCCCCTCAGAATCTTGTACGTTTCAATAAGATCACTCATTCTTCTAAAATAAAGGCCTAACCTGTTTAGCCGTTTTGATAGGTCAACCCCTTCAGCCCAGGAATCAGCCTAGTGAATCTCTTTTGAACTGCCTCCAATGCCAGTATATCCTTTCTTAAATACGGAGACCAAAACTGTACACAGTACTCCAGGTGCAGCCTCACCAATAAGACAAGTAACAAGACTTCCCTAGTTTTAATCTCCAACACCTAGCAATACAGGTCAAAATTCCATTTGTCATCTTAAGTACTAGCTGCACCTGCATGCTAACCTTTTGTGTTTCATGCACAAGAACACCCGGATCCCTCTATGCTGCACTTTTTTGGAGTCTCTCTCCATTTAAATAATAGCCTGCCTTTTGATTCTTCCTACCAAAGTGCATGACCTCACACTTTCCTACATTAAACTCCATCTGCCAAGTTTTTGCCCACTCACTCAACCTGTCTATATCCCCTTGCAGATTCCTTATTATATCCTCATCACAACATGCCCTCCCACCTAGTTTTGTTTCATCAGCAAATCTGGATACATTGCACTCCGCCCCCTCCTCCAAGTCATTAATATAGATAGTAAATAACTGAGGCCCTAGGACTGATCCTTGTGGCACTCCACTAGTTAAGTCTTTCCAATCTGAAAAAGACCCATTAATCCTGACTCTCTATATTCTGTGTGCTAACCAATCCTTCAACCCATGCTAATGCATTACGCCCAATACTGTGAGCTCCTATCTTGTGCAATAACCTTCTAATGTGGCACCTTATTGAATGCCTTCTGGAAACCCAAATACACTACATCTACTGGTTCCCCTTTATCAATTTTGCTTGTTATATCCTCAAAGAACTCTAGAAAATTTGTCAAACATGATTTCCCTCTCACAAAACCATGTTGACTCTGTTTGATTACGTTAAGATTTTCTAAATGTCCTGCTATTTCTTCCTTAATAATGGACTCTAGCATTTTCCCAATGACAAATGTTAGGCTGACTGGCCTATAGTTTCCTGCTTTTTGTCTCCCTCCCTTTTTGAACAGGGGCATCACATTAGTGGTTTTCCAATCTGCTGGGACTCTCCCAGAATCCAGTAAATTCTGGAATGCCTCCAATGCCTCCACCATATCTGCAGCCACTTAATTTAAAACCCTTGGATGCAGGCCATCAGGTACTGGCAACCTGTCCGCCTTTAGTCCCATTAGTTTCTGAAATATTTTGTCCCTTGTGATAGAGTCTGTTACAAGATCTTTCCTCCCATTAGCTCCTTGCTTAGCTGATATCTTTGGGAAGTTTATAGTGTCCTCCACAGTGAAGACCGATGCAAAATATTGATTTAAATTACCTGCCATTTCCCTGTTCCCTCTTATCAATTCTCCAGTTGCATCCTCCAAGGGTCCCACGCTCACTTTAGCTACTCTCTTTCTTTTTATGTAGCTGTGGAAGCTCTTGCTGCTTGTTTTTATATTTCTTGCCAATTTACTTTCATAATCAATTTTCTCCCTCTTTATTAGCTTTTTAGTCATCCACCGCTGGTTCCTAAAATATTCCCAATCCTCTGGCCTATCACTAATTTTCGCCACAAAAACAAAAATTGCTGGAAAAACCCAACAGGTCCAATAGCAACTGCGGAAAGAAAGACAGAGCCAACGTTTCGAGTCCATATGATTCTTCATCAGAGCTAAAGAGGACTAGTTTTCACCACTTTGTATGCCTTAGTTTTTGACTGAATACTCTCCTTGACCACCTTTGTTAACCATAAGTGGTCCATCCTTCTTGTCGAGTCCTTTTTGACCGGGATAAAATTTTGCTGAGTATTTTGAAATATCTGCTTAAATATCTGCCACTGCTTATCCACTGACTATTTAGTCTATTTTCCCAGCCGCTTTAGACAACTCTTTCTTCATACCTCTGTAATTGCCCTAATTTAAGTTGAAGACACTGGTTTGAGATCCAAGTTGCTCGCCCTCAAATTGAATATAAAATTCTACCATGTTGTGATTGTTACCCCCTAGAGGACCCTTAACTACATGATCCCTTATTAATCCTAACTCATTACACATTACTAGATCTAAAATAGCCTGTTCCCACTTTGGTTCTGTAACATATTTCCCTAAGCAATAATCCCTGATGCATTCTACAAATTCATCTTCCACATTACCCCTGCCAAACTGATTTGTCCAATCAATATGCAGATTATAACCACCCTTAATAATTGTAGCACCCTTCTTACACGCCTCCACAATTTCCTGATTTATACTTTGCCCTATAGTGAAGCAGCTCTTCGGGGGCCTATAGATGACTCCCACCTGTGACTTCTTTCCCTTGCTATTCCTTATTTCCATCCAAACTGATTTCACATCATGATATATTGCACCTATATCACTACTCACCACCGCACTGATACTTTCCTTTACTAACAGAGCTACCCCATCTTCTTTTCCTTTTTGCCTATTTTTCCTGAACGTTCAATACTCTTGAATATGGTGTTCCCAGTCTTGGTCGCCTTGCAACCTCATCTCTGTAATAGCTATCAAATCATATCCATTTATTTCTATTTGTGCCATCAACTCATCTATCTTGTTACAAATGCTGCGTACATTCAGATTAAGAGCCTTAAGCTTTGACTTTTTACCATTATTACTCATTCTGGTTCTAATTTCTGCTGCACTCTTCTGCTTATATTCTCTGTCCCTTCCTATCACACTTTGATTATTGTTTGCCTCTTCACTACCCTGCACCTCTGCTCTCTCATTTATTTTTGATTTTCTAAACTACCCTTCAATTGAACCCTCTCCCCCACTAATTAGCCTAAAGCCTTATCTACACCCCTAGTGATACGATTTGCCAGGGCACTGGTCCCAGCATGGTTCAAATGAAGCCCATCCCAACGGAACAGCTTTCTCCTTCCCCAGTACTGGTGCCAGTGTCCCATGAGTCGGAATCCATTTTCCCACACCAATCTCTGAGCCACGCGTTTACCTCTCTAATTTTATTTACCCTACACCAATTTGCACTTGGCTCAGATAGTAATCCGGAGATTATCTTTGTGTTTCTGCTTTTTAATTTAGCCTCGAGCACAACCTCTTTCCTTGTCCTGCTTATGTCATTGGTACCTACGTGGACCACAACAACTGGATCCTGGATCCTTCCCACTCCATGTTCCTCTCCAGCCCTGAAGAGATGTCCTTAACCTTGCCACCAAGTAGCTTTCTGGACTCTCTGTCTTTGCTGCAAAGAACAGTATCTATTCCCCTAACTATGCTATCCCCTATTACGACTACATTTCTCTTTTCTTCCCCCACTTGAATGGCGCTCTGTACCACAGTGCTGTGGCCAGTTTGCTCATCCTCCCTGCAGTCTGTGCCCTCGTCCACATTGGGAGCAAGAACCTCATACCTATTGGACAAGGATACTGGCTGAGGCTCCTCCAAAGCTAAATTCTGGATCCCCATACCTGCCTCACTCACAGTCACACCACCCTGCCCCTGACCACGGACCAAATATGATGTAATTAATCTAAGGGGTGTGACGGTCTCCTGAAACAGTGTCCAGGTCAGTCTCCCCCTGCCTGATGTGTCGCAGTATCTGCAGCCCGCACTCCAGTTTATCAACTCTGAGCCAAAGTTTCTTGAGCAGCAAACACTTGCTGCAGATGTGATCACTGTGTATTGCACTGGCGTCCACCAAACAGACCACATACTACAGCTGTAACACATCGCCTGCCCAGCCATCTCTATTCTATTTAATTAATTCATCTGGATGTTAAATATTTTAAATGTGAATTTCTTAACTGTGATCTTCAGCTGTAATAACGTCTCTTGATTTAAACCACTTGGCCAATCAAAAGAGACACAGAAGAGATACCTACCAATCACCTACCTGTTTTCTGTGATGTCACACACTGGCTCTGACAGGTAGAAACAAATTGAAGGGGCCTCTCTGCTGCCGCTGCCCTTCTCACGCTGGTCTGCTCTCTTATATGCTCCCGACTCTCCTCTCGCTGTTTAAAACTGTGAAACTCCCAGCTCACCTCTCACTGTTTTAAACTGTGAAACTCTCCTCTCACTGATTAAAACTGTGAAACTCCCAGCTCTCTTCTCACTGTTTAAACTGTGAAACTCCCAGCTCTCCTCTCACTGTTTAAAACTGTGAAACTCTCAGCTCTCCTCTCACTGTTTAAAACTGTGAAACTCCCAGCTCTCCTCTCACTGTTTAAAACTGTGAAAATCCCAGCTCGCCTCTCACTGTTTAAAACTGTGAAACTCCCAGCTGTCTTACTATTTTAAACTGTGAAACTCCCCGCTCACCTCTCACTGTTTTAAACTGTGAAAATCCCAGCTCTTTTCTCACTGTTTTTAACTGTGAAACTTCCAGCTCTCTTCTCACTGTTTTAAACTGTGAAAATCCCAGCTCTCTTCTCACTGTTTTAAACTGTGAAAATCCCAGCTCTCCTCTCGCTGTTTTAAACTGTGAAACTCCCAGCTCTCTTCCCGCTGTTTAAAACTGTGAAACTCCCAGCTCTCCTCTCACTGATTTAAACTGTGAAAATCCCAGCTCGCCTCTCGCTGTTTTAAACTGTGAAACTCCCAGCTCTCTTCTCGCTGTTTTAAACTGTGAAACTCCCAGCTCTCCTCTCGCTGTTTTAAACTGTGAAACTCCCAGCTTTCTTCTTGCTGTTTAAAACTGTGAAACTCCCACCTCTCTTCTTGCTGTTTAAAACTGTGAAACTCCCACCTCTCTTCTCACTGTTTTAAACTGTGAAAATCCCACCTCTCCTCTCACTGTTTTAAACTGTGAAACTCCCAGCTCACCTCTCACTGTTTTAAACTGTGAAACTCCCAGCTCTCTTCCCGCTGTTTAAAACTGTGAAACTCCCAGCTCTCCTCTCGCTGTTTTAAACTGTGAAACTCCCAGCTCTCCTCTCGCTGTTTTAAACTGTGAAACTCCCAGCTCTCTTCTCGCTGTTTTAAACTGTGAAACTCCCAGTTCTCCTCTCGCTGTTTTAAACTGTGAAACTCCCACCTCTCTTCTTGCTGTTTAAAACTGTGAAACTCCCAGCTCTCGTCTTGCTGTTTAAAACTGTGAAACTCCCACCTCTCTTCTCACTGTTTTAAACTGTGAAAATCCTAGCTCTCCTCTCGTTGTTTTAAACTCTGAAAATCCCAGCTCTCCTCTCACTGTTTTAAACTGTAAAACTCCCTCAGTCACCAATCTACAATTGAAGCTCTCTACTGCAGCCAACCACTCACTCCAGTGCAGACAAAGTCAGCACTATCAGATAGCCTACTTTTACAATCTCTGAACTTAGCCTCTGAAAACCTGATTAAGCCAGTTATCTAATTATCTAGTTGCAGTTGCAAGCAGATCCATGTTTTAAGGCTGGACTAAAACTCACTTCTTTCCAACCCTAACAGCAGCTTTTAGTTAATTGCTAAATTAAAGAAAGACCAGGCTTTAGATAGAATTTAACCCTTAACTTAACCCTTAAACTCCCTCAGGCACCAATCTCTGACTGAAGCTCCCTAATGTAGCCAAACACAGCACTCCAGTGCAGACCAAGCTGGAGTGGTAATGCAGTTGCCCCTCCTGTGGCCAGAGCGGGGGTAAAGGACATCACAGTGGGCCTCCATGGTGTCCAAAATGTGCTCAAGGGCTTCAGTCTTCTTGCCTTTCGGGGCCATGTCTTCTTTGCTGCAGTCCTGGGCTGGAAACACTTAGCGCGGCCGTACTTTAAATGTGATGCCTGGCGTGGTGAAGCGGCAAGGTGAAAAGTGCACAAATGAGGGCCTGCCCACCATGGAAATGAGGTGTTTCCTGGAGGGCAGAAATAATATGGTGGGTTTGGGATGATACAGTGAAAACCTGCCATCGCGGTCAATGGGTAAAACGCCATTTTACCTGCCCACTACCGCACTTAGTACAAACCCAGGACAATTCTGCCTATACAGGAATTGCAATTTAATTTCACAATCTTCTTTTTAGGCCTGGATTTTCACTCCCAATGTGCGCAGAGTCAGAAAATCTCCGGGCTCGCTGCAGCCACCTTGGGAAAAGGGCCCTGAATGGTCGGATCATCATTCCTTGGTGTGGGGGGCGGCGGGGGTTGAAGGGAGAGAATGGGAGGAAGTCCAGGGAAAGGTGTGGTATGAAGTTGGACCTGTCATTCCTGGATGCAGGCCAGAAGCAGCCACAGGGCTGCAGAGTGCCAAGAAAGGCTCACCTCGGTTCTCTGCAACTTCTTCTTGGTTACTTTGTTAAATATTAGGCCCTCCAGGCCTCAACCCCATCCACTCCCAATACCCATACATGCAAACTCATGCCTGCCCATGCCACCCATTCCCATGGCCCCTTAGAACTGCTATGCCAACATGCTAATCCTTGCCCCTCACCTACCAGCCTTTTCCTTTACACTCTCCATGCCAACTCACAGTATCTACCATGGGCAGACTTCACGAGCCATGTTGAGATTAAATAAACTGAAGTTCTAAATATATGCTGCAGTCTTCACTATATAAAAAAAACACCCCATTCATAGAAGCCCATTCAATACATTTAAATCCCCTCAAGTACTTAATCCCTTGTAAAAAAAACAAACATCTGTATTCATAACAAAAAAAAAGTGCTGGAAAAATTCAGCAGGTCTGACAGCATCTGTGGAGCAAAAGACAGAGTTAACGTTTCGAGTCCGTATGACTGTTCTTCAGAACTGTTTTGTATCTGTACTCATAAGCCACATCAAAGACAGCTAATCCTTTAATAGCCTCTTGGAGCTGTCAATCAAACAATGAGCTTAGAGCTCTTACACCATATTAATAATAGGTTGTGGAAGCACTCAAGTGGTAATAATGCTATAAAGATAGCACTTAGGGTTACATCAACAAACAGCCATTGAAACTAAAAGCACAGATTTGTTTTCAACTCACAGACACAGGCAAGCTGGTATTTTTCCATATTTAAGAGGCTGGCCCTGGAAATAACTTGACAGTTCTACAGACCTTATCTGCCCTTTATATGTATTCACGTCTACTCTAAAAACTCGCAACTCATACACTGTGGGACAGGCCCTTGATCCAGCAAAAATGGAGTCTGCTTGAACTCAACACCAAAATGGCATTCAGTGAGCCAATGTCAGAAATGTACACGCACAGCCTGGACACCATTTTTGACCAAATCTTCTACTTCCTACATATGTTGAAGGAGAGACTCTGGAATGTGTTGAACACTTTCCTTACCTTGGCAGCCCTCTCTCTTAGAAGCCACCATTGATAAGGACATTTAATATCAGATCAGCCGTGCCAACTCAGCCTTCTACAAACTACAATGAGTTTTTGACAATAAAGACTTCTGCAAGTCAGCAAAAGTCCTAACATAACAGTTGTCATCACCACATTCCTGTACTGCAGTGAGACTTGGACTGTACTCAATGACAAGTAAGAGTGCTAGAAAAATTCCATCAACAATGCTTCTGCTTCATCCTCCAGATTCAATAGAAGGACCATTGAACAAATGCTAGTGTCCTTCTTGAAGACAGTTCCACAGCATTCAGACAGGAGTCCTTGAATAATCAACATTGATGAACTGGAGACTGTGTCCGGATGACAGAAAAGCATCTCCCCTTCAGGTCTTGTTTTCTCAACTCTCAGATGGCCAGTGTTTCAGGTGAGGATGAATAAAATGCTTCAAAGACACTCTGAAGCTCCCCTTGAAGTGTGACAGCATTGACTTGGAGGAGCTTGGTACCAATTGTTCAAAATGGCAACAACTTGTCCATTAAGCTGCAATATGTTTTGAGTCACAACATTTTAAATATTGAGAAAAAGTGGTGGCAGAAAAGGAAAGTAAAAGAAGCACTCCAGATCCAACTACCTCATGGAACATCCTGTCCCATGTGCTCAAAGAACTGCGGATCGAGAATTGGCCTTTTCAGTCACATGAAGACCCACGGCAGAAATCATAATCCAGAGTAGGTATTACCCTTGAATCAAGGGATGGCTGCCAATGATGATGACAATGTAAGTTTGCCATAACTCTTCTGCATTTCAATTCTATTCCTCTATAAATGAACTCCAATGCTTTGTTTAATTTCTTTAGGGCCTTAGTGACCTGGTCATGACTTTTCATGATTTATGTATCTGTATCCTAAATTCCTGTGCTGTTCTACTTCATTTAGGCACTTATTTTCCAAGAAGTGAGTAGCCTCTGTATTATTCCTATCAAAAAGTAGCACATCACAATTATTTATATTGGCATTGATTTGCCAAGTACACATCCATTCTACAAGTTTATTAATGTCTTCCTGTATTTTATCACACTCTGCTTTTATATTAACTACACTGCCTAATTTGGTTTGTGCTGCAAATGTTGAAATGTATTTCCTATTCCTGAGGCCAAATTGTTTATGTAAATAATGAACAACAATGCAGAACACCACTTCCCTCCTTTTGAGAGTGTGAGTGTAACTTCGACTCTCAATTTACTGTTCTTCAACCAGCTTGCTATCCATTCTGCTACTTTCCCACAGACTCCAGATATTCTGACTTTAGCCATCTGTCTGCTATGGGACATTTTATCGAAGACCTTTTGAAAAATCTTTATATATAATGTCTACTATATTACCCTTATCTACAATTTCTGCTACTTTTTCAAAATGACTAATAAGGTCAGTCAAACATGACTTCCCTTTTTGAAATCCATGCTGACACACTCTCCATTTGAATGGCAGCTATAGCTCAGTCGTAGCACTTTCACCTTTGAGACGCAGGTTCCAGTTTCAAGTTCAGCTTGTCCAGCAAAGTTATCTTTGGCATGCTGAACAATATTTTTCCCTCAATCAACATGCAAAAACAGTTTTTCTGGTCATTACCACACTGCTGTTTGTTGGAGCTTGCTGTGTGCAAATTAACTGCTGTTTCCTACATTACAGCTGTGACTATAAAGTGCTTGAGACATTGAGTGGTCATAAAAGGTGCTATATAAAGGCAAGTTTTACTTTTTTCATTATATTTTCATTTCCTATATGTTTTTCTATTACATCTTTGGGTACAAATTCATTAGCATTCCTACCATGACATGAAGCTAATTGGTCTATAGTTCCTTGACCTCTTCTATCCCCTTTTTTAAGTATAAAAATCACATTAGCTGTCCACCATCCACTGACATGAGTCCTTTTCTAATGAATCAGATATATAAAATGAGGCCTCTAATATCTCTTCCCTAACTTAATATACAAAGATACAAACTGTCTAGATCAGAAGTTTTATCCTGTTAATTACCAATGATCAATTATCTCCACTTTTCTATTTTAAATGTCTTTATATCATTTTGATCTCTTTTCATAATGTCATAGCCACCAAGAGAAAGTCATTACTTAATATTTCTGCCATTTCGTTAACATTACCTGTGAGTTTGTAATGTGTATCCCTTTGTGACCCTATCCAAAGCCTGATTTTTTATCATGTTATTTATTTGTAGCATAATTTATTTTTTCATTTTATATGTCTTGATAAGTTAATATTGTGGTTTATCTTTGCTCCCTAATTGATTTTTTAAACTTCTTTCCTAACCTTTTCTACATTACCTTCTGACATTTTTTCCTTTGTTGTTTCTGTATTCAGCGTATGGCTTTTATTTAGTTTCAATTTTGCCCTTATTTCTTTATTCATGGGTGATGTGTTATTATTGATTAGATTGTTTTGGATTTTTAGTGGAGCATATTTCTTCTGGATTACATTGATAACCATTTTAAATGTTCCATATTGCTGTTCTATTTCTTTGTCAGCAAAAAATTCCAGTTTATGTTTCCTAGTTCCATTCTCATCCTCTTAAAACCAGTTTTTGTTTTCCAATTATTACTTTGATCTTTGTCTTATATGAACCCTTTTCATTCTTTATCTTAAACTTTATTATGTTATGATCATTGTTGCCTGGATACTCCTCTCGATTTTTTTCATTTGTTCTGGATCATTTCTCATTATTAGATCTAGTAGTGCTTCCTCTCTTGTAGGGCATTCTACCCACTGGGTAAGAAGGGCCTCATGCACATATTATGAAAACTCAAATCCTTTTACTCCTTTTGCTCCCTTTTCTTGCCAGTTCATTGCAAACGGTTAAAATCTCATCTGGGGTAAAAAATTGGTCTGTTTAAAGTGCAGCAGTCATTCACAATTATATCAGCTCAATATACAAATAGTTTTAAAATTAGCCATCAATCATCCTATCGATTATTTAAATGAATCACTTTGAACTATTGGGCTAGAAATCTTCTTCTTTGTATACAAGAGTATTATGTTTATTTATAAAGATGCAAAAGATAAAACACATAGAAAGATGAACATAGTCCCCACCACTTCAAATGTTTGTGTTTAAAATAGGCAATCACTTATAACAATCAAAAAGCGATAACCATTATCATTAACATCAATTTCCAAGTTGCTGGTTGTAGCATCTTAAGTGCCTCATTTACTTTGGGCAAACACAACTGTTCTTACGGTGGAGTGAATACACATAAATATATTCTCCATTAATTTGTACATGTATATATAAAACAGTCAGGGAATGATACAAAGGATAACAGTCCCTTTGTATCACCTATTTGTAACCTACTAGAAATTAAATAGTGGAACAAAAACCCCTAAGAAATAGCTAGCAAAGCCTTGGGACTGAATATTATGGGGGGGGTGGGGGGAGCGGACAACTCGCATCACCCCCCTCCCCCCCTCCCCCTGGATGCAAAGTTGGCCTGGAGCCAAAAACACGCCTGGTGGGGTCACGTAAAATGCAGCCCTTCATTTCTAATCTAACACAGAGCTCATCAATGATGTCATGAATCTGCCTGCCACAAGTGGTGGTGACTATAACTCAATATTTTGAAATAGAACATTTCTCATAGGTGTCAATTTAACATCCTAGCTGATGCAATAAAATTTAAGAGTGATAGATTTTGCTGGAATCTTTACTCCTCAGTCTCCGATTGTGATTACTTTCCTGGTTGTTTGCTTAACCTGAACCTGACTGTGTGCAACTTCAATGTCCTGTTTGATCCTGAACCTCATTGCCACTACTACTAACTTCTTTATTCATGCCATTAACACCTCTAGTCTTGACTTCTTTTTTCTGGCCCCTTAAACTCCAGCCTACATATACTGCAAAATATCCAGAACTCACCACCTTCATCCTATGTGCGCTAAGTCTTACTGGGCCTATCACCCATCATAACGAATCTTCACATCCATTCTCATTCCCCAATTCATTGCTCTTGAAATTCTTATTCAGCAAATTCTGAACAGTACCACCTTCATTTGCCAATTGTTCCATGACATTGTCCTTGTCTAACCATCCATCTGCCCTATCCCTGCATCCTTTTCCAATGCTATGTCTACATCTGAGCCTTCTACTCTTCCACTTAACCATTGATGACAGAGTCTTCAGCCACCTTGCTAAATTCCACCATTGCTCCCCCAACCCCCACCCAACCCCTGCCCATCTTCTAGAGTCTTTAAGATATAGCTGTTCAACTACTTCAATCATACAGTCATTCCCGGGTTCATTCCCCATGGCGATGCCTTGACCAATCAGAGTTGACCTGCCTGGTTTGAATGTAAACAAAAGCTTGGCAGTTAACTGTTTCCTGGTGCATTCTCCATGGCAACACCTCTTCCAATCAGAGTCTACTCGCCAACCAATCTGCGCTCTCTTCTCATGCAGTATAAATGTTGTTCCCTTTAGAATTGGTATTCTTGTGAATCTAACCTGATGAGTGCAAGATGAAAAGCTTCGATAGCATGTCTCTTTTCTCAGCAATACTCAAATCCTACCTATCTTACTGCAGAAGATGAGATCTAAAATGTTCCAGCCTATTGTAACTGAAACATGATGTCATTCAAATAAAAGAAGAACACATAGAAGCCATGTCTGAAAGAATTTATTTATAGTCATTCAGTATCATGACATTTGCACATGCTATGACTATCTGTATCCTTTCCGGAGCTAAGCATACATCAACAGGCATGTCCAAAGTTGATAGACTGGAGACAGTGGGGACTTGGGTGATGGATTATTGCCCTAGAGGTTCATTTTGTACAGATACCTCTGGAAAAACTCCCTGTGCCCTGAATGCCATTTCATTATATGAGCAGTTTTAATAAGTAGTCCACAGGGAACTTAAATAATATATATGTTAAAAATCAATTTTTGCTTTGAGCATTGTCACTTTAAAAAAATGGTTGACAGACTGTCACTCACTTCTTATTACCATAAACAACTGTCCTGAATAAACTGCTAAATGTTCGAGCAGACCCAAATTCTTTTTAAGATATTATTTGCTTATAGACATGGTAACTTTATAAATTTAAAGGCGTGGGGGATTCAACAATGAAGTTACTAAGTGGAAGTTCTATTATTTATATAAGGAAACTAATGATGAATGGCCTTTTTGAACAATCATTCCTTCATAATTGATTCTCAAGCTCTAGGTATAAGGTTTATTTGCCATATGAGTTGTGTAGATTTTACATTTCACTTCTAAGTAAATACATTACACCTTTGTAAAATGAGTTATATGCCAATCTACAGGAAGAATGAATCTGAAACTCCTTTTTAGTTCAAAAACATGTATAATGATCCCATAGTGTAAGAACATGCCCAGTGTTTTAAATTGTTTATTTTTTGGTTTTTCTTTCAAAGCAGGTACAAGATCCCTTGATCAGAAAAAAAAGTTAAAATGGCACAGGTGGGGAACTTTACAGCAAAGATGTGTGGCAAATATCCACTGTGTTAGCATGACTGGTCTTGTAAGTTAAAAATACTTGTAGAAGCATAGAAACAAGACTGTCAAAGTCTGAATTCTTGAAGAAGTTGGGGTGTGTTCATGTTGAAAAAATACGTTCCTGGTGGTAATGCAGTATATATTGTTCAATAGTTTAAGCATGTAATAACTATATAGTATTTTACGCCTTAGAGATTACGCTGGATGTGAAAAACATATTTACACTTAATTTACCCATCACGAAAATCTATAGTTTTTTTAGTTTGACGCACAGTTTGAAATGTACTTGTCCTATTTAGTTTTTCTCTGGGACATTATTCATTTCACCTTACAAATAAATAATTCCAGTAATAGAACTATCTTGAAAGAGAAGGAATTTGTATGGAATTATACTGTTATTTTTTCAAGAGTCATTCATTGCAATATATATTCTTGCAACAATCTAACTCTAGTTTTTTTGTATTTATAACTACACATGCAATGAATTAAAGTATTTCAACAAAATAATTAATACATCAGGTGTAAAGTTATACAGCGATATATTGTGCAGGAGTGGATTATAGTGATACATGGTGAGGTGATAGTAATTTATGGATCAATTTATCCAGAATTTGAATTATCAGCTTATTATCAGCTTGGCTTAGTGTCACTTCTGAGGCATTATGCTGGGTGTTCAAGCTCCTGTTAAGGTTTTGAGGAGATAATCTAGGCTGATACATCAGTACCGTACTGAGGAGGTGCAGCATTATTGGAGATAATGACCTGGATTTTGCAGTCAGTGGCAAAGGCACTGTGCTCACCATTCATTACCTTAATAGATGTTCGCAGACCTTTTATAGGCTTTTGAGTGGCAACTTCCCTACTTGCAATATGGCTGCCACATTTGCCTGCATAACAACAGTGGCTGTATTTAGAAAGTAATTCACTGGAACCACCTTGGCACATGATCTGATACTACATAAATTCAAGTTGTTTATTTATGAAATATGCTGTAACCAAAAACAATGTTTGCCTGAAACTTCAAAATGGTGAAATTTCTGATTCAGCAGAAAGAATGGATATTTCCTTGGTCCAAAAGAGCATGGAGAGAACAAAAGGAAAGGATTTGCCTTTATATACAAAGCACTTATTTGATTTTGAATTAATATCTTTAGTGTGAAACCCAGAATTCTATCTGGCTTTTTATAGCTTTTTCGTTCACGCTTATAAAGCCCTTTGAACTCCTAGGCCTCTACATTCCTCATCATGAGTAAAGAAAAATCACATGACTTTATGTATATTTTCACTGTTCTCTCCCCAAAATATGGCTCTTCATGTTTCATTGCAACCATTATCTGTGTATCCTATCCCTCCAGAAAATTCAACTTAGATGGGCAAGGCATGCCTGCCGCATGGATTACTACAGAAACCCCAAGCAGATCTTCTAGGGGAAAGTGTCTCAGGACAAACAATATCAAGGTGGCCCTGACAAACAATATAAGGACACCTTAAAAAAGAGTCCTACAAACTTTTGCATTGCAGACCACCTCTCTTGGGAAAACATTGCAGCCAGCCAGCCCATGTGGAGGCAAGCACTGAAACTTGGTCTAGCATGTTTTGAGGACCCTCGATACCCAACTCGCAACATCTGTTGTGCCCAGAGGAAGGCTAGAGGTGGCACAGCTACACAAGTTGTCCCAAGCAGCAACAAAGACAACATGAAATGCCAGTTCTCTGGCCATCCCTGCCGGTTCCACATTGGACTCTTAGTCATGACAGGACTCACTGAAGATGATAAAATCATTTTGGATATACTTAAACAACTTGGAGTCTACCAAGAACCTTGTCTTTCCACGTTCTGTTTATATTCTGTGCAAGCAGATGGGTTTAGAGTGAATTAAAATCTATCCCTCTTTCTCAATTCATAACAAGTTTTTTTTTACATGGCATCATGTAAAACACCTTCTGAGAATCCACATATACACCTATTGCAATGGTTTCTTCAAAAAGATTAAACTAATATAACATATCCTAATCTTGATAATCCATTATGACTGTTCCTGATTAAGCAGTTCTTCCATTGAGATCTTGAAACGAGTGCAAATACATTCAATTAGCCATGTTATTTGCTTTATCGGGATAGTTGTTGCATAGAGAGCAGCTTATGATTTATTAGATCTATCGTAAAAAGCAGATTCAATTTTTCTAAGCAATGAAACAATGACAGAATGCAAAAGTACTCGCTATCATTGCTGCTCTGAAAGTGACAGCAACTCCTGGAGTCTACACATGCACATTTAAATATGGAGATCAAGAAGCTGCTGTAAGTGATTCCATGCTGTTCTAGAGGGTGCACTGTTGAAGTCCCCCTCACCGCCTGCAATCAAATGGAAATTATTGAGCTGACAAAAATCTTGCCTTTTCACACCATTATTCTCACTGTTAAAGCCCTTGAAAAAGTTACACTTTGTTGTAGGAGGCATAACTAGGTTTATAACAGTGTACAAAGTTCATAATTACAGCCAAACACCCTCACTGGACCTGAAAGGGAATTTTATATTTGTGAAGTATCAAATTTCTCCACTTTGATAAGGAATTCCACATACTTATGAAATAGATTTTTGTTTAAGGTTTGTGATATTTTAGCTTCCACCTTAAGCCCATATATGTTTCCCAGTCATTGATTTCGCTATTTGTAAAATTTAAAATTAAAAGTGAAGCGATTCATAGTTTTTAATTCTTGATTTACTATCTGTGAGAATTCTTATGTATTCAATGGGTTGCTGTATATCTTAGATGTTTAAATTATCTCAGAACAATGCAGAGATGGCACTAGTTCCAGATCTACAACACGTTCATTTACAATACTTTAAAATATCTCAGAACTCACAGGATTTGTACACACATGATGTAAGCCAGAACCCAGGACAGAATGTCACAGTTGGCATGCGGGGGGTGGGCCTGACATGCATGCATGTAAAATGACACATGATGGCATCGGGCATGCGTCCTGATATCATAGAGTCATAGTCATAGAGGTCTATAGGCCAGAAAAAGGTCTTTTGACCCATTGAAACCACCGCATGCCATCATGATATTTCGGAAGGCAAGCGCGCTATGAGTTTGGAGGCGCACCCGCCATTACTTAACGGGGCCAGTCAAGGCCTTCAAGGCAGTAATTAACAATGATTTTGCACAGCCTATGCAATTTTCAGGGCATTGCACAGGCGCAATGGGTAGATGGGTAGGCCACATTTTTAAAAGCCTCATCCATGGATGGAATAAGAGGGGTGATTGGGCTCGCTAATGCGAGTTGTTAGAACTTTAGCTTATTATGTCCTGCTACTTGCTTGTGTGAACAGGACAACTTCATTTCGCTTCATAGCTGCTTTGACAGAAATAACAGGCTTCAGTTCAGGACTCTGCAGGAATCATAACACTTGGTGCCTTCCAGGTATCAGACAGCCTTCTCTTACCCTGGGAATGGGGATTTTGCTCTCCATTGGAGCTACCTCCTCTGAGGAGGGAGAGAGAGCCAGAAGGGAGAGGAGGCCAGGAGTCCATATTCAGCTTCCAGGGGAGCCACCTGTGGGAGGACAGGTGCAGGCACAAGGGCCACAGGACCAACAGGAAGTCCAAGGTGGAAGGGGCCACAGAAGGCACCACTATCCTGTTGCCAGGATGCTGCTACCTCAATATGTCTAGAGGTCCAATGTCGAAGGAGGCTCCTTCCCTCAAGGGAGACAGTGACCTCCATCTGTCAGATGATTGGCCCTGAGATCAGCTCCGACTGTGTGGGTGGACACCCCATGCCAGTGGTGCTGAAGGACAAGGTGGCCCTCAACTTCTATGTCTCCGGCTCTTTCCAGGTGTCTGTGGGTGGTCTTTGTGGAGTCTCCTGATCAGCTGTCCACAGTTGTGTCAAGCTGGTGACAGACGCTCTGTTCAGGCGTGCATTGACTTTCATTCACTACCTCACGGACGAAGCCAGCCAGGCAGAGCGAGCCAGAAGCTGGACAGTGATTGCTGGGTTCCCCCCCGTGTCCAGGGTCCAATCAACTGCACACATGCGGCCACCAAGGTGCCAGCGGGTCAGCTGGGTACCTTCGTCAACAGGAAGGGATTCCACTCCATGAACTTGCAGATAGAGTGTGACCATAGGATGCAGATTCTGCAAATCTGTACAAGGTACCCTGGCAGCTCCCATGATGCTTACATCCTGAGACACTCCCAGGTGCCGAGGCTCTTCAGTGCTCCAGCCCGGTTGGATGGATGGCTGGTAAATGACATGGGCTATCCCCTCAAAGGGTGGCTCATTAAGCCCCTTCAACATCCAAGAACAGAGGCTGAGCGGCGTTACAATAGGAGATATGCATTCGCAAGGGCCATGGTAGAGAGAACGATCGGTCTTCTCAAGACATGTTTCTGATGCCTGGACTGTTCAGGGGTCGCACTCCAATGTCTCCCAGATCGTGTGTCACTGATAGTGGTTGCATGCTGCATCCTCCACAATCTGGCGCTGGAAAGGGTGGGACGCAGTAGAGGAAGAAGATGTTGACACGGATGCGAGTCTGAGAATGAGCACACTCAGGAGAACACTGAGGGGATAGACGCTGACTTGGGCAACCTCCAGAGAGGCAGGGACACCTGGGGGGTTTTGATCCAACGCTCCTTCAGCTAGCCTACCAAAGATGAACTACCACCACATGCCAGGGCTCCATACTCGAAACCTGAGAGCAATATTTGCTTGGTTAAACCATGCACTATGTGCCATTTCAATAAAGCTCAATGACAAACAAGTCACTCATAACATCATGGGTTCCCCTTCATCTGCAGAACTAATGAAGCACCCAGAGGTTTGTTGACAACACATTTAATGATTTACAGCTTGGCATACAGAAACCAAACTAAATGAAAAGGCGTTGAATATCACACCAACTTAACATTAATTTAAAAGTGGGGCAAAATAAAACCACTAGAGACAAGCCCATATTATGCCTAAGGTGCTTTATGTTTACACTTGCAGGTGCTACATCTTGGTGCTCCCATCTCACTGGCACTGGCATTGGAGACAGCCTGCTCACTGTGCTGTTCTGTTGGCCTTGATGACCTTGGCGGGTGTCCTCTGGCCCGTGGAGCCTGTGCTGGCCCCACCTGGGAGGGAGTGGCTAGTGGCACGGCTGGCATCTCCCCAGTCACTGCAGCCTCATCATATGCCACGGTGACTGGAAGATGGGTGGAGGAGCTGCTGTCATCATCCAGAGCACCCTGAGAGGAGCCTGCAGAGACGATAGGCAGCTCGTGCACCAACGTGAGGTCGCTTAGGGCCTCCCTGCTCACCCTTGATGGATGGGCACCTAACTGGGATGCTGGGTGCCCAATCCATCTCCCACACGGACACTGACCACCTGAGGTCAATGCCACGGTGAGGACTTGCAGGTTCGAGCACGTTCCCAGGAAGCCCTGATTGATCTCCTGGAGGAGCCTCTCCATGAGAGTCGCCACTCTCTCCATGGAGGAAGCAGTGCACTCGGCCTTGAGGGTCATTGGATTGCTCATGCTCCATATGGATTCCTCCATCATGGAGACCATGTCACGCATTCCCTCATGTATCTCCGCCAGATCTTCCCGCACATCCTGCTGGACTTCCAGCATCTGCTGCCTCAGGGATGACTCTAGAGGCCCATCATCAGCCACCGACCGAGCATGTTCCAGATCCCCGACTTTCCTCCGACTGCCGGCACCCTGGGCACTCTCTGCCTCCACCTGCACCTCAAGCGAGTGTGAAGTGCCTCACCGCAGTGCACCAAGATGCTAGCCGATGATCTTATTTCCACCGAGATGATGGTATCTGTGCTGGTGCCTGCCTGGCTGAGAGGATGTGACGCTGGTGTGTTCATGTCTTCTGTGCCCTCAGGGGTCAGCGACAGTCCCTCAGCCTCCTGATACTGGGCGTGCTCTGGTGAGGCTGAAAGGAAGAACAAGGACATTTGATTAGTAGAAGTTGTTACACTGTTAATGTGCATGCCTGGCACCCGGATCAGGATGCGCTCCTCTTTCCGTTATCAATGGGGATCCCATGTTGGAGGCTGAAATCAATACACAGACAACAGTGGAATGTTTGCACTGATAGATATTGAAACCTCAGTGCACGGCATTCTTACCTCCCAGTGGCATCCCAACTTCACCACGGCTGGTTGACCTGGGTGCATGGCACCTCTTCAGCTCCAGTGCCTCCTGCTCGCACCTGGTGATGATCAGAAGGTGGGGCTGCCCTCTGCCTGTCCACAGCCGCTCTGCATTATTGTGAGCTGTCTTCTCCTGAAAGGAGAGAGGAGCATTGATTAGTCCACCCTGTACCTGCATTGCCATTGCAGCCTGGCCAACCCCACCTGAGTGAAACATTGCAGGACTCATCCGATTCGTGACCCTGGAGCCACCATACACTCATTCTAAGCAGCCAGGGCTGACCCCCTTGCCCAGATGCTGCCTCCATGTCATTTGCCACTCACATTCTAATAACTTCCAAACCCACGACCACCACCACCTAGAAGGACAAGGGCAGCAGATAAATGGGAACACTGCCATCTGGAAGTTCCCTTCCCAAGTCACTCACCATCCTGACTTGGAAATATATCACCGTTCCTTCACTGTCGCTAGATCTAAATCCTGGAACTCCCTCCCTAACAGCACTGTGGATGTACCTACACAACATGGACTGCAGCAGTTCCAGAAGGCAGCTCACCACCACCTTCTCATGGGCAATTAGGGAGTGGCAATAAATGCTGGCCCAGCCAGCGAAGTCCACACCCTGTGAATGAATTAATAAAAAAAACAAAACTCTGAGGTGCGGGGTGGGGGGTGGGGTTGGGAGGTTGGTGGGGGGCAACTTAACTGATGTGCTGTGACCCATGCCAACACGGTACTCACCCTTCTCGATCACAGGAAGTCATTAAGCCACTTGTGGCACTGCACCCATGTGCATCTCACCACATCATGGGAGCTGACCTGTGATGCCACCTCCTCCCAGGCATGTTTGGTAAGGTGGGGCGGCCTTCTTCTCCCGTCCCTTGGGACAAGGATGTCTCGGCGTGCTGCCACCTCCACAAGGAGGGCAATGAGACACTCATCGGAAAACCTTGGGGCTGACTGCTCCTCAAGACTAGGCATCCATGAGGCGCTGGGGGTCATCAGCAAAAGTAGAATTGTACTCAAACACAATCTGTAACCTCATTGCCCAGCATATCCCCCAATCTACCAGTACCATCAAGCCAGGGGATCAACCCTGGTTCAATGAAGAGTGCAGGAGGGCATGCCAGTAGCAGCACCAGGCATATCTAAAAATGAGGTGCCAACCTGTGAAGCTATAACACAGGATTACTTGCATAAACAGCAAGTGATAGACAGAGCTAAGTGATCCCACAACCAACGAATCAGCTCTGCAGTTCTGCCACATCCAGTCGTGAATGGTGGTGGACAGTTAGACAACTCACTGGAGGAGGAGGCTCCACAAATATCTCCATCCTCAATGATGGGAGAGCCCAGCACAGCAATGCAAGAAATAAGGCTGAAGCATTCGCAACAATCTTCAGTCAGAAATGCTGAGTGGAAGATCCATCTCGGCCTCCTCCAGAGGTCCCCAGCATCACAGGTGCCAGTCTTCAGCCAATTCAATTCACTCCACGTGATAACAAGAAACAGCTGAAGGCACTGGATACTGCAAAGGCAATGGGCCCTGACAATATTACAGCAATAGTACTGAAGATTTGTGCTCCAGAATTTGCCGTGCCCCTAGCCAAGCTGTTTCAGTACAGTTACAACACTGGCATCCACCTGGCTATGTGGAAAATTGCCCAGGTATGTCCTGTGCACAAAAAGCAGGACAAATCCAACCTGGCCAATTACCACCCCATCAGTCTACTCTCGATCATCAGTAAAGTAATGGAAGGGGTCATCAGTAGTGCTATCAAGTGACACTTGCTTAGAAATAAGCTACTCACTGATGCCCAGTTTGGGTTCCGCCAGGGCCACTCAGCTCATAAAAACAAAGAGAACTGCGGATGCTGGAAATCCAAAACAAAAACAGAATTACCTGGAAAAACTCAGCAGGTCTGGCAGCATCGGCGGAGAAGAAAAGAGTTGACGTTTCGAGTCTTCATGACCCTTCGACAGAACTTGATTTCGAGTCCAGGAAAGAGTTGAAATATAAGCTGGTTTAAGGTGTGTGGGGGGGGGGGGGGGGAGCGGAGAGAGAGAGAGAGAGACAGAGGTGCTTGTGTAGACAAACAAGCAGTGCACTGAGTGTGGATTTCAGAATGTGACGGGAACAGCAGTCTGAGAAACGTTTTATGTCCCGGAGATACCGGTAATCCTGGGTGGCCACTCAGCTCCTGACCTCATTACAGCCTTGGTTCAAACATGGACAAAAGTATGAACACCCGAGGTGAGGTGAGGTGAGAGTGACTGCCCTTGACATCAAGACTGCATTTGACAGGGTGACCTCAAGGAGCCCTAGCAAAACTGGAGTCAATGGGAATCAAGAGGAAAACTCTCTGTTGGTTGGAGTTATACCTAGCACAAAGGAAGATGGTTGTTGTTGTTGGAGGTCAGTCATCTCAGCTCCAGGACATCACTGCAGGAGTTCCTCAGGGTAGTGTTCTAGGCCCAACCATCTGCAGCTGCTTCATCAATGACCTTCCTTCCAACATAAGGTCAGAAGTGGGGATGTTTGCTGATGATTGCACAATGTTCAGCACCATTCGTGACTCCTCAGATACTGAAGCAGTTTATGTCCAAATGCATCAAGACCTGGACAATACCTTGACAAGTGGCAAGTAATATTTGCGCCACACAAGTGTCAGGTGCATCTCCAACAAGAGCGAATTCAATCATTGCCCCTTAATGTTCAATGACATTACCATCATTGAATTCCCCACCATCAACATCCTGGGGTTATCATTGACCAGAAACTGAAATGGACAAGCCATATAAATACTGTGGCTACAAGATCAGGTCAGAGGCTAGGAATCGTAACTCACCTCCTGACTCCTTAAAGCCTGTCCACCATCTACAAGGCACAAGTCAGGAGTGTGATGGAATACTCTCTACTTGCCTGGATGAGTGCAGGTCTTACAACACTGAAGAAGCTGGACACTGTCCAGGGCAAAGCAGCCCGCTTGATTGGCACCACATCCATAAACATTCACTCCCTCCACCACCAACGCACAGTAGCAGCAGTGTGTACCATCTACAAGATGCACTGCAGGAATTCACCAAAGCTCCTTAGACAGCGCCTTCCAAACCCTTGACCACTACCACCTGGAAGGACAAGGGCAGCAGATAGACGGAAACACCATCATCTTGAAGTTCCCCTTCAAGTAACTCATCATCCTGACTTGGAAATATATTGCCGTTCCTTCACTGTCGCTGGGTCAAAATTTTGGAACTCCCTTCCTAACAACACTGTGGGTGTACCTACGCCACATGAGCTGCAGCGGTTCAAGAAGGCAGCTCACCACCACCTTCTCAAGGGCAACTAGGGATGGGCAAAAATGCTGGCCAGGCAACGAAGCCCACATCCCATGAATGAATAAAAAGAACGAAAGAATCTTTGGATAGGAGGGACTCTTCAGTCTGCGATTAGATCTATGAAATTGATGTTGTGGTTCTGCAGGAGGCAGATGGTCAACATCACTCATGGGAAAAGGACATGTCTGCTCATAATCAGTGTCCTAATATGTCAATCTATATTAAGCTTTTCTGACTAAAACCTTGTTACATTCCGAGCCCTGGTAAGGTCTTTCCTGTGCATGTGTTCTAATATGTATCTTTAATCTGTCATTCTTGCTGAAAGCTTTGTCACAGTAGAGCCTTGTGACTTGATGAGCATTTCTACAATTTGGACATGGTTTTGAAGGTATCTGACCATGCTGGGGCAGGCATGGATGGGATTGCTGAAATATCCATATCTGTAATCCTTGCACTTGAGCTAGTTTGTCTGTGACCCTGAGTCTAAGGGCAGAATTTTTCCGTTGGCGAGCTGGGGGCGGAGTCCACTCGCCGACGGGAAAATGACGTGGGATGATGTCAGGGGATCCCCCGATATCATCCTGCCCCATTTAAATATTCAGGAAGGCGGGGGCACAGCGCGATCAGCCATTGACAGTGTAGTTAAATCAATTAAACAACCTGCCCATCCAATCTTAAGGTTGGTGGGCAGACCAGGAGCCCCAGCGGGCTTCTGAAAAAACATGAAACTTCATCCAACGGCGGGATGAAGTTTCATGTCAGTTTTAAAAAACTTTAATAAAGTTTCTGTGATATTTATCAACATGTCCCATCTCGTGTGACATTGTCACATGAGGGGCACATGTTAATAATTTTTTTATTTTTCCATTTTTAAACTTTCAAAAACTTTCAGCACTCTCCCTGAGGCAGCACTTATTCTCGCGCACATGCGTGAAAGAGTGCACTCTGACAATTGGGGAATCCCCCCCGCCTGCACATGATGCGCATAGCGCTTCCCATTGGGCAGCCCGCCCACTTAAAATGGCGGCAGGGCCTGTTTCGGCGGTGGCGATTGGCTCCCTGCCCGCCGCCAAGCTAGTGGGGCTCGCCTGCCCATCAAGGGCAAAATTCTGCCCTAAGTGTATATTGTTGTGTAACCTTGTCAGATCTAACATTTAATTTGAAGTGCCAAGGTTTTGGCTTTTTTCAAGGATAAATTATCATCCTCCATGAGGGAGATGTTCCCTTATTCATGGAATTGAAGTCTTTTCAATTAATTGGTCACGAATTAGTGCATTGGTTAGTGGACCAAATTTACATGTGGAAGCCAATTGCCACAATGCTGTCATATATTGTTTAATGAGCTCACTATTTCCCTAGGACCTCTGATGGAATGTCTATCATTTGATCATCACACTTTTCTTTGGCCCAAAGTATTTTTCAAGAGCACTAACTGCCATATGAAATGTAGAAGTATCTTCTATGAGTTGCTCAAATATTTGCTGGCCTTCTGCTCCGAGACAATGTATGAGTATTGCCTTCTTACAAATCACTGCTACATGTGGATTGTCCATCTCTGTAGCGAATGAGTAGGTCTTGAGCCCCGAAATCAATCGCTCTCACGACATGGGAGGATCTCCTTGCAATTAAGGAAATGGTTTGGGAGCTGATAACGTTAATCTTTTCTCAACCATCGTTGTCATCACTTCTGTTATGTATTCACCAGGTTGCTGTATATCTTAAATGTCTGAATTATATCAGAACAATGCAGAAGTGACACTTGATCGAAATCTGCAGCACATTTATTTACAGTACTTGGAAACATCTCAGAACTCACAGGATTTGTAGATTTGTACATGGGGTAGAATTTTACACCGGCAGGATTTTATGGACCCGCTGAAGTCAATGGAGTTTTGAATGGCTCGCCGCATTTTACGAATTTTGCCCATGGTGTTAGCCAGAACCCAGGTCTTTTCTGGAATCTTCTCTGCTTTAATTAGCTCTCTAGCTCCACTCACAGGCTTAAGCCATCAAGTACAATTACATAGATCAGAGAACCAACTAATGTTGGTTAACGTTGGTTAATGTCGGTTAATGTTGGCAATCAAACAACTGAACACTATAAAAGTATTTCACCTTGCTTGATGACATTACTGCTGCTGGATGCCTGAAGGTCCCCTTGACTTCACACCAGATTCAAACTGATGTTAGGAAAGGAGAAATGGCTAGGTTTCTGTGGGCAGCTTTTTTTGAGGTCATTATTGAGTGCCATTGCTTTGTCACGGACAACAAAATCCAGCCCATTTTATTTTCCATTCCAGTGCTTTTGATTTAGATAGTTAACTTTTTTCCCACTCTATATATTAAATTATATTAAGAAAAATAATCAAAATTGTGCATTCCCACCATTTTGTTAATAATAGTTGAAAAGGGCATTCAATTCATTTTTCAATCCAAGGTGCCCTGAATGCCTGCTATCGTGAACCTGCCACTAACACACCATAATTTTCTCGCAGAACCCTTATGAGCCAGGGTTTTGATCCTAGAAAACTGTGGCTGCTGGGAGGATGGGAAATACAGTCTACAGCTCATTAATGAGCAACATCACTTTTCATTAAGATGATAGAAGGAGCAGTGGCCTCAGAGGTGTTGTATCAGCCGAGATGCTGTTGCCAGAAGTGAGGATCAAAAAGAACTGTCTGATGGGCATGGAGACCAGGGGAGGCCATAGGAGAGTAGCATAAGCCCTCTGGAGAGAGGGTGCAGATATTATCAGTGAAATTACCATCAACCCAAAAACTGCCACAAACCACAGTTCAGTGAACTCTGATTCCAATATGCATTTTCTATAGCTCATATAACTTCAGTCATCTCCATATAAATGGTATTTAAACAGATTATGGCAGACAAATAAACACCAGACAGAATTGTTGTGCACCATAACAAACATAATTAGCACCCTTAAAATTGATCCTTGTATTGTCTTGCTAAAGAACATTCTTTCATCATCTACCTGTTGCTCTTCTCAATATTTTATTATCTAGCCTTTAAATTAAATTAAATTAATTCTGCCATTCTTTGGGCTATTTATTTAATTGATCCAGACCTTCTTCATTGCTGTTCATCTTGTCCTTTGTAACAACTGGCCATTAACTGGTATCATCAGCAAGCTTTGAATTATGAGAAGAAGTGACACAGTGTAGAGCCCAGAAGAGTCTGCAGAACCCTTACTCTGGAATTTAGTTTGGTATGCAAATTCTTCAGCCTAGAGTCTTTGTCCCTGTAGGATGTGTTGCAGCAAGTGGGAATAATGAACGGAAATTATGATATAAATTGAACAAGATGAAATTAAAATAGCCATTATCAGATCATTTTAAATATGTCAATTGTTCAAATCACCCTCAACTTCCAACTATTGCTTAATCATGAATTTTTTTCAGGATTTAGTGGTTTCGTGAATCACATTAAGTATGACTATTGATGAAATCTGTTAACTTGCAAAGTAAATGAACAGCATTGAACCTACCAAATGTTTATTAGGGAGGATAAAGACTAAATTTTTGTACTTTCATTGTTTCATGTAAACCAACAGTTTGTGATACAATACAATTGTGCACATTTCATACTACACTAGAGCAAGTATTAGATTCTCAAAGTACCTATAATTAACTTTATGTTCAACATTCTTAGCATTGCTTTTGATTATCAGGTGTACTTAGGTATTGCCCTAAAGCCATTTCCTTCAGCATCATTGTGAAATAATAGTGAACAACTATGTCTAAAGCAAACAGTATAACAGTGAAACACAACTAATGCCATGAGCAACCTACATCTGACTAATAAATGTCAGCTTTGGCTCACTGGTAGCACTTTTGCCACTGACTCAGGCTATTATGGATTCAAGGCATATTCCAGAGCCTTGAGCATGTCATCTAGGCTGAAAAACCAGGGAAGTATGAAAGGAGTGCTGCATTGTAAATGGATTTGCCTTGCACATAGGATATTAAACTGAGGCTCTCTCTGCCCTCTTAAGTAGACATGAAAAATCTGATGACAATATTCAAACAGTAGGAGGGAATTTCTCTGACTTTTCTGGCCAACGTTTATCACCGAATATCGCTAGACCAGGTCTGATCGTTCATCTCACCATTTTTTGTGGGAACTTGTCGTGGACATATTTGCTGTTCTGTTTCCCAATATTACAAAAGCAACTTCACTTCAAAAGTACTTTGTCAGCTGTGAAATGCTTTGGAATGTCTTGATGTTTTATGTAACAATTTATTGTTTTTCTATTTCTTCCAGGACTCTGGATAAATCCCAATCATAACACTCCCGTCTATGGCACATTTTGTCTACCAATTCACACATTCTGTATCGCATTTTGTGTCCCTCCTGCTCCTGACTGCATCCAGCATTAACTTGGGGGAAGCATCACTGTATCTTGAGTGTTGTCCTTGCACTTGTGAATCCATCCTGGACACCTCCTGTCCATTGCCAATTCCCCTCTGCATTAGCACTTGAAATAGTGGACTTCAAATCGAGTAATTTGAATGTGCATTACGTCCGCCATGTGCCTTGGAGATGCACAATCTATAAGGAAAAATATAACAATGTACATTCACATTTGGTACATGTAACAATGCCGACTTTACTCACCCTCCCCCACGCACAACACCCCGAACACCAGCTCCACCCTGCCCGGTTCCAAATATACTGTTGCATTAATATCGGGCCATTATGTGGTATGGATATTTATGTACTTATCTGTTAGCCCTGGTTATTTTTTCTGATTCTGCTTGCCTTATAGTTCCACCACAAATGGAATGGTAGTTATCATCGAATCATCATTCCTATTTGAGTAAGAGTTACAAACATTAGCTGTGTATATAGCTGTTTTGTTGAGTTGTTGCTACCTGTGGTGTGTACTGCTTAGACCCATTAAGCAGTCTTGTAGAAGTTACCAAGGAGTCTCTATTAACATTACTGAACTATGTACACATTTGCAGTAGAGGGTATAGGTATGGAGAGGACTCCATGGCATGTCCTTACATGTTGCTACCTAGTTCTGCTTGAGAAAGCTTCAATTCTTAGACTGCAGCAGTTCAAGAAGGCAGCTCACCACCATCTTCTCAAGGGCAACTAGGGATGGGAAATAAATGCTGGCCCAACCAGCGAAGCCCACATCCCTTGAATGAATAAAAAAGATGTGGCCTTGGGCTGTTAGTCACGACCTGGTCAAAACTACCAAGTGGGACGAATCAAGGTAGTAACTTTAGCATGCAGCAAATGCTTTTCAGGCAGAGAAGCAGCACGAGAATGTCAGGAGTGACATAGAGGAAAATTTTCTCTTCATCAAGCAGGCCGGTTGGGAGTGGGCGTGGGTGGGTGCAGAGCTAATCGGTGCCCGTGATCTGCTGCGCACAGCCATTTTGCGTGGGCGGGCCAATTAAGGCACTACCTGTGCGGGCGGGGGGAGGAGGGAGGGTTTGGGCTTGCACTCTTTCACGCAATATATATAAATATCATAGTTGATAGTTTGACCGACCCAGGTATACATGCTGTAGGAATGATTTTAATTTCTTGCAGTGGATTTGACACCAATTGAAAATAAATTGATTGACTGATCCTCCATATCTAAAGAACTAGAATATAAAGAGGATGACGTTTTGCTACAGCTATACAAAGCCCTGGTTAGACCACATCTGGAGTACTGTGCACAGTTCTGGGTACCGTACCTTGGAAAGGATAAATTGACTTTAGGAAGAAGTGCAATGCAGATTCCCCATAATGTTACCAGGGCTCTAAGGGATACAATATAAGGAGAGGCTGTATAAACTAGACTTGTAAATTTGATTGAGGCTTTTCAGGATTTTGAAAGAAATTGATAGGCCAGATAGATTGAAACTTTTTCTGCTGGTAGGGATCTCTAGGACAAGGGGACATATTCTTATGTCAGAGCTAGGTCATTCAGGGGAGAAGTTGGAAACATTTCTTCACACAAAGGGTGGCAGGCCACATATCTGCCCCTTCCCTAATATTATCTATTTCCTCCTTTGTATTATGGCCCAACTCCACCCTAGCCTCAGCTCATTTGCTGCTGAAACCATCATTCAGCCCCTTGTTACCTCAAGACTATTCTAGTACATTCCTGACCAGGCTCCCATCTTACTTGCACCCTAAACTTGAGGTCATCCAAAACTCTGTGGCCCATGTCCTAACTCATATCATCCATTACCCATGTTCACTGATGTATATTGCTTTCTTGTTAAGCCACGCTTCAATTTTAAAATTTTCATCCTTGTTATCATGTCCCTCCATGGCCTTATCTCTCCCTATCTCTGTGACCTCCTCCAGTACCTCTGAGATACCTGTGCTCCTCTAATTCTAGCCACTTATGTGTCCCTAATTTTACTTACTTGTCCATTAATGGCTGTGCCTTCAACTGCCAAGGCCCTAAATTCTGGAATTCTCACTCTAAACTCCACTAACTCTCTTTTCTGAAGTTCCTTAAAACATAACTTTTTGACGAAATTTTTGGCTATCTGCCCCAATATCACTTTATGTGACTTTCCATCAAATTTTGTTTGATGATGCTCCTATGAAGCATCCTGGGATATTTTACACAGTTAATGTCACTATATAAACACAAGTTGTGGTTCCTGTAGAAGTGAGACACTCTCTCCCACAGAAAGCTGGAAGTTCTAGCTCAATCAGCAAGTCTAGATTTTTGTCATTCAGGGGTGTAGAGCCAAGGCAGGGGGATGGAGCTAGGATACAGAGAAGTCATGATCTCACTGAATGGCAGGCAGAACAGGCTCAAGGGTTAGAATGGTCTACTTCTGTTCCTATGCACTATCACCTATTTTCTGCCACTTAATGAAAGTTAAAATCAGCTCTAAAGTACCAAACACATTGGGTGGAATTTTCTACTCTGAAGACTAAGTGCAGTGATGGGTGGGAAAGTCGGCATGATTGCCGCTGGGCAGTAGGTCGATTCAGTCTGCACGATTTTCCGCTTTTCAACTCATTAATTATGCATCAGTGAGGAGCCTGTCCAATCCCATGGTTGGCATGGATTCGTCCATACTGCGTTACCTCATGGAGTTGAAATTCTCACCGTTGTATTTAAAGGGCGCTCACTGCAGGCCAGCTGGGTTGGTTTGCTCTGCTTCTCAATGGCACCCAAAAGAACAAAATCTTCCACTTCATGGTTCAGTGAGGCCTCCCTAGGGAATACTCCTCCAGGGCGTCCAGGAAATGTGGGAGGTCCTCTTTCCTCAGGATGGGAGCAGGAGGTCATCCCAGCTGACCCGCATTGGCCTGGGTGGAAGTCGCCAGAGAGGTCAGCAGCTGTGGCCAACTAAAAAGACTTCTCTGCAGTTCAGGAAAAGAATGAATGATCAGATGCACTCCACCAGGGTAAGTGGAACTTCTCCTCACTCCAAAACCACACTCTCATAGGGGCATCAGGCAGTTTAAGGGTTAGAGTCAACAGGGATGTCACACAGTACCAGCAGATGGGAAATCAGCACTGCATGTCTGTCAGCCCTTTAAGATCACCATCTCACGTAAGATCCTGCACAAATGGCACCTTAATCCTTAACTAGGGAGGGTTCAGCAGGCACAACAGGCATGCAAGCTTCCGGACTGCTCTTTGATCCGGCATGCTCACAATAAATCCATCCCTCTTTATGCAGGACAAGATCTCCCACAGCAGAAGGGAGAGAGTTGGAGGGGGAGCCCCTGAGTTGAGGACACACTCCTCCCACAACGAGCACGTGGCAGAGCTGGCTGGAGAGGATAGAGATCATTCTGGTGCGAAAGTTGAGATTGGCCTCCCCTGTCAAGAAGATATAAATAATTCTCATAATGTTATTGGAATTTATTGTAAAATAGAGTAATAGTGGGATGTATGTCTATATTTGTGCATGTGTATGTTTGTGTGTAAGACTTGATTGGATTAAAGGCAGCTGGTCTGAAGGCTTTGATGTAAATTAGGTAAACATGGGGAAATTTAGAAACATAGGTGTCAAGGGAACATAGCCTTTCATGCCTCCCTTCATTGTGTTTTCGTCTCCATGTTTAAGACTGAACACTATTCCTTTCTTAGTTCCCACTCTCCCCATTCATGATGCTGGGTGATGGAAGTTGGTTCCACTTGGTGACATTGGAAATGTCTGCTAGAGTGGTATGAGTGTGTGGTGTCAGAAGTGTGCGCTCATCCTGAGGAACCCGTCCACTTACCTGTGATGATCTTACTCTGCTCCTGAACAGCTGTCTAGTGGTGCTTTATGGAATTCTTCTGTAAAAGCACAGTACGCAAATTGATATGGAATTCATTGCATGACTGTGCACTCATTAACATAGGGTAGATAGAAAGGATTAGCCTTTGTAAGAGGGACAATGTTGAAGGCTGAATTCCTATGAAAGCGATGCTTTGGCACATCTCCTGAATGCTCAGCAGGATCCATGAAGGGAATAAGCTATCATTGACTGCTGTGTCAATACTGAGTGGGCCATGTCTCTCCCAAATGCCAAGGCAATGCAGGACGTAGACTTGGCAGGCTTCCGACGAATGCAGGGTCAAGAGCATTTGTAAATAATCAAACAATGGTCCTGCTGAGCTTTTCTGCGAGGAAAACATAAACATAACTTGCAGCTTTGGGTGCACACTGTAGAGTAACAGATCACTATGCTCTGATGTCCGCAGGCCTATTACGGTCAGTAGCAAGATGAAGCCTCTGTATTATTCATCCATGAGAACTGGTGTTTGGAGAGATGTAATTCCCTCTTGAGATAGTCAGGCGCTAACCATTGACTAATGCTTTTCCTGTTAGCACTGCCTTGCTAAGCTGTTGTCATATCGACATGAGTGCATCCATGTGTGCATTGGCGTTTCAGCTGCTTGTAGGCTACAATGCCCACTGACTTGTTGATCCCATGGTTGAAAGGACTGCACTATGTGTCATTGGACTAATAATCCAGAGACCCAGCCTAAAACTCTAGGGACACAGGTTCAAATGCCACCTTGGCAGCTGGTAGAATTTAAACCTAGTAAATCTGGAATATAAAGTTAGTCTCAGTAATGGTGACCATGAAACTATCATCGATTGTTGTAAAAACCATTTGGTTCGCTATTTAGGAAAGGAAATCTGCCATTCTTACCCGGTCTTCCCTACATGGTGGCTCCAGACACACAGCAAATCGGTTGACTCTTAACTGCTCTCTGAAATGGCCTAGCAAGCCACTCAGTACAAGGGCAATTAGGAATGGGCAACAAATGCTGGCCTTGCCAGCAACACCTACAACCCATGAAAGAACTTTTAAAAAATATGTGGTTGCTTAAGGAGGCGCGCTAGTGGAGTGCTGATCACATTCCACAGCAGCCATATGTTCCCTGGGCTACTGCGCCTTCCAAGGATGACCCCATCATTAGGGATAAAGGTGACTTATGCTGCTTCCATGATTACTGTGAGACTGATGACCTTTTGTGATATGTTGAAGCTGACAATGAAGGTTTTGTTGTGTCCCCTGTATTGAAGCCTGAAGAGAACTTCGATCGTGAAAACTTGTCTTCACCTTATTGCTCCTGAATCTTGTAGCTAGGAGGCTGTCAAAGGCACGTCTGCCGTATGTTTCCCATGTTACAGCATCCTCATGTGGCTTATCTGAACTGTCATCCTCTTCAGATTCATCCCCTTCAAAGTCCTCCTCATCCAAGAAGTCATCTAGCTCCTCCACATCTCCCTCTGGCAACATAGCCCCCCTTTGCAGCACTACATTGTGCAGGGCATAGCAAACAATGATGACATGGGACATTCTCTGCTCTGCGTATTGGAGAGCCCTGCCTGACTGGTCCAAACATTGGAAATGCATCTTTAAGAGTCAATACTCTTCAGGAACTTGTGACACAATATGAAGCTTTATATCTCTCCTGAGATGTACTCCATGGCTGACGAGCGGGCATTGTTAACCATGTCTTTAGGAAGTATCCCTTAGCACCGAGGACCCAAACCTCTAAGCTATGAGCTCCCTCAAATATCTCCGGCCTCTGAGACTGACTCAAGTTGTATGAGTCATCAGAGCTTCCTAGCTGCCAAACACAAACATGCAGGACCTGCTTTCTCTGATCACAAATTAGCTGAACATTCAGAGAGTGAAATCCTTTTCCATTAATGAAACACACAGGCTGCTGCCAGTGGGCTCTCAAGGCCATATGCATGCAGTCAATAGTCCCCTGCACTTGTGGAAAGCCTCAGGTTGCAGCAAATCCCATAACTCTAGCTGCCTGGCTTGTATCATCCATGCAGAATTGCACATAATGGTGAGCTTTACTGAAAAAGGCCTCCCTCACCTCCCTTATGCACTTGTGTGTTGCCGATTGTGAGGTTCTGCAAATGTCCCCAATAAGATCCTCACAGGTAAGTGGACGGGTTCCTCAGGATGAGCGCACACTTCTGACACCATACACTCATACCCCTCTAGCAGACATTTCCAATGTCACCAAGTGGAACCAACTACCATCACACAGCATCGTGCATGGGGAGAGTGGGAACTAAGAAAGGAATAGTGTTCAGTCTTAAACGTGGAGTGGGTGCAGAGGAGATTCACCAGGCTGTTCTCTGGGATGAAACATTTAAGTTATGAAGAGAGGTTGGATAGACTTGGGTTGTTTTCGCTGGAGCAGAGGAGACTGAGGGGCGACCTGATCGAGGTGTACAAGATTATGAGGGGCATATACAGGGTTGATAGGGAGCAACTGTTCCCCTTAGTCGACGGGTCAGTCACAAGGGGGCATAAGTTCAAGGTGAGGGGCAGGAGGTTTAGGGGGGATGTGAGAAAAACTTTTTTACCCATAGGGTGGTGACGGTCTGGAATGTGCTGCCTGGGAGGGTGGTGGAGGTGGGTTGCCTCACATCCTTTAAAAAGTACCTGGATGAGCAGTTGGCACATCATAAGATTCAAGGCTATAGACCAAGTGCTGGTAAATGGGATTAGGTAGGTAGGTCAGGTGTTTCTCAAGTGTCGGTGCAGACATGATGGACTGAAGGGCCTCTTCTGCACTGTGATTCTGTGATTCTGTGCTTCTGTGATGGAGACGAAAACACAGTGAAGGGAAGCATGAAAGGCTATGGCGTTCGATGATGAATAGTACTATTTCCAAAAACTCACAGTCATAAAATGAATGCCATTGCAAAATACACAAGGGAGAAAAGATTCTAATGTTGGTCGCGACAAGTACTTGTTACACCCACAAGCTACAGACTTCAGTGAGACAACATCAGGATAATCATTAACTTTGTCATCAGATGATGAGCAATTCTCATGAGACTCAGCACTTAGCCTCAGGGAGATGAGTGCACTCCTTCATGCGCATGCGCGAAAGAGCACACTCTCGATTTTGGGATTCCACACCACCCCCGCCCACACAGGGAACACATAATTGGCTCGCCCATGTAAAATGGTGGCGCGCCTCCGATTGGGGGTGCTGATCGGAAGCGCGTCCATACGTGCCCACCCATTAACCTCCCTCCCAACGGAGGGAAAATTCAGCCCATGAAGTCCTTTTGTCCCTGTCACAGATGTGAATTTAAAGGCAATTCACTATGATGAGATTGAGTGAGACTTAGTGGAACTGAGGGTTCAGATGAAGATAATTGTGAGGGGTTTCATTTTGTACACTTGAATGTACTTGGGACCTTGCATCACATTGATTAGCCTATGAAGGATCCACTGGCAAAAGAGTTCAGTTCGGCAGTAACCTTCAGAGCAACTGGCATTGGATGCCCTGTGTGGTATAAGTTCCTCATGCAGAATGTGGCAAATAAGACCTGCCACATCCCTCGATAAGCAAAGGCATCTGCGGCACTCTCTTTCACTCATTTCCATGTGTGAACTGTGTCTTCCATAGACCCTTGGTCACGCCAACATCTTCATGGATTTGGTCCCTCCTTGTCAGTATCTGGACCTTCCTGGGGCCCCGCTGTTCCTCAGGGCGATGGTCTTCTCTGAGGTGTACCAATCAGTGATAGACCCTTGTTCTCCTCATTCTAATCAAAACTATCAAGAAGGCAGCATTGCCTGTAGCCTGCATTCTCCACTCCTGTTGACATCTGTGAATGGATACAATTGAGCCATCAATAGTAGTTCCCATTTAATGATCTCCCTCCATATACAAGTCAGGAATGCAGTCTCTCGCCCTTGACTTGCCCTCAGCCTGCACATGGCATACCAAGGCCACCTTTTGCAGGGTAAGATCATCCTGGAGGATGACAGATGGCTGGGCTTTCCCCTCAGATGTGACTGTTCATTCACAATAATGGTTTTAATGAGGGTCAAAAAACCCATGTCCTATAACCCCTGGTCAGGATTTTGGTGGTTGTCTCCAGTGGCCTTGACAATAACTATTGATACCTAATCCTTGCACTTATGTCCTGATTACGTGCATGGTGCCTTGAATATCATGACCAGTGCACTGGGAACATGGAGGCTTGTAGGGCCTGTGCTGCATCTGCGCAGCACACATGGCCATTGATTGTTTGAACCTTCATCCATTCTCACATGCCTCTGTAAGGATCAGATGCCAGTTAAGCCCATATGCACAGCAGCACACAAACTTAATGGATTCTCACCTACATGTCAAAAATTAGTAGTGAAGCCAAGTTCGGTCATTGTACATTAGACCCTTGAGTCCGGCATTCATCTGATCCAGGCTTTCCATGGTTTGAGCAGAACATTTATAAGTTTCTCCTTCACTCAGCCAAAAATTGTTGTGCAGAACTCCTCCCACATGCCCAGAGGCTGCTCCGTGATCAATTTTTTCTAGCTTGTTTTTCAAACTGTGCCATTCTCAGGTGAAATCAAAAATAGTGCTGCTGACTTTCATCTGTAAGACCAGCTTCCAACCTCCCCCTATCACCCACCAAGTTCCTCCCATCCTCCAGCATACTCACCACCTCCTGATTCCCCTTTCTCCTGTCACTATCCAACCTCTCCCGTTATCCTTGATACCATCATTGTCCATGTGGGTATTACTGTTCTACCCTTTAATGTTGATGTCCCCATGCCCTTTGTTGAACTGACCCCTCCCCTCCTTGAGGCCACATGCACTCTTACTTTTGCCTAGCCTTGGTGCAGTTTGTGCTACAGGCACCAAATATCTCATAGCAATGCTCTTAAAGGAAGGCAAAATGAGTGTCTACTGACCTCCAAGTCGTGGATGAACTAAAGCTCACCAGGTGCGCACCACTTACATACAGTTATGAAACAAACCATTCTAGTTATCCGCTGGCGGGGCACTTAATTTGGAAGGGTTACATAATTCCAGTGAGTTGGCCTTTTACTGAACATTCATGAGATGCAAATGAATGAAAATGTGATTCCCCATATTGATCAGTGGGAAACTTAACCTGTCCTTTAGCCTGTCATCAAAGTCGGGAGAACAAAATTCCAAAATAATTTCCCACTGGCGGGAAACTGACTTTTTCCATCATGCCTAAATTATTGCCCCCAACTGCCGCGATTCCCATCCATGGCGGGAGTGGAAAATTCCACCCATTGTATACTACAATGTTTTATACTCTGAAATCAGCTTATCTAGATGATTTTATGTTTGAGTGTATAGAAACATACAAAATTGTTTAAATAGAAATCAGCAATAAAATTTGAAGACTATTATAGTTCTTTTCACTTTCATTGTCTGAATGATCTTCTGGAAGAGCAGACTGTCTATCTTCAATAGAACCCACAAAGTTCAGGCAATCTACGCACCCAGATTATTGCCTATCACTATCTGCATGTCAACCCCAGTCATGACTTCTTACACACCTCTTTCCTCTTTAGCCACAAGCTGTAAAGTATGCCCATCACAATTATAAATATTGATTGCCAAAATTAGATAAGTTGGATAAAAGTTCAGTTTTCACCATGTTAGGAGGTTTAGTTTTACCAAATTTCTAATTGGCTACTTGATTAAAAATTGGGTCTCCTAATTACACATCTAATAAAAACTTTACTGTTTGTCCCAGTGCTTCTACTACAAATATTTATAATGCTACTCTAATATTCCACATTTTTCTTTACTTTTAATTTTTAAGCACATTTAGCTTACCCAAATCAACGCGTCGGTTTATGTTTATCAAGCCAACCATTACATTCCAATAAGTACAATAATTACATTATTTTTTTCTTTTACAACAGCTAAACATGTTATATGATAAATCAATTGATTTTTTGCAATTAATGAAGTCTGGCAGCAGACAAATTGGACAATATGAATTGTTTTCTCTTTATCAGCAAGTAGTCCACTTGCAAAGCAGATCACTGGTCTGGAAGAAAGCAAACGTTTTATTCTAGCTGTTAATCCTATTTATTACTCTGTTGTGACCTTACTGATAAAAATAAATTAGTTTGGGGCCATTTTTATGTACAAGAAGGTGACTTTCAGAAGGTGAATAATTCAATCACTGGTATGCAACTAACTAAATACTGCAAGAGAATGTCAACAAATCATTCCTAAAACAAGTGCAGAAATATAGCTTGCACAAGAACTGAGATGCTTAATTTTATTTCATGGTGCCATTTTGTTGACTATAAATAGTTCAGCAGCTTGCTCAGATCTGAACCGATTATAACATATGTGCTGAGTTACATGGTCATTAGGTTAAATAATCCTGTTGACATTAATTTATTCAGCATTTATCTACAGTGCGTAGACTTGCTATGTTATATGTTATGGCTCAGCCAGCGAAACCCGCATTCCGTGAATGAATAAAAAAAAACTAACTACTATCACTATTGTAGCAATCCACAGCACATTGCATCTTTGTAACTGATACATTTGTAGTAGAAAATATTACTGAGCATAGTTTCTTCGTAATGAGAAAAGCACAATACTTGTCACCAACTGCTATAATAAGCTTTATTGCTTATTGGGATGAATCAAATTCCAGAAATATCCAGCAAAAATCAAATCCTTGCTACTAATGACCAAATTTTCTACTTTGCAAAACTAATGACAATTATAAGTTTCAATTAAAATATATAAAAAAGACAGCATAATTCTAAATTGTTTAAAGGCACACAAGTTCCTCGCTCCACTCAAAAAAAAGTGAAACAAAAGAAACATCAAGTAATATATACATGTACTGATAAAGCCATTTAAATCTTGATGTAACGTTTAATTAGTGTAATGAACACAGATGTTTTTAGCTCCTTTTTTGTCCCAGGAAATTGTGTAGTGAAGACATTAATTTCATGAAGACATAGTTAACAATTTTGCATTGTGCTGTAATCAGACAGAACAAGGGAAAATTACAAACCAGCTCCCATCAATCAAAGTGCTGACATGCAAAAAGTCGAGGTGAGCAGCTGCTCAAAAGAGAACGTTCACAGTTCCTGTTGGGCAAACTGCATCAATGAAATACACCTAAATCTGTAACACTTCATAACTGATTATGTTGGGTTACATATATAGACAGAATATATAAAAGAACATCTTTTAAAGTTTCAAACACTTTATTGCTTATTGGGATGAATCAAATTCCAGAAATATCCAGCAAAAATCAAATCCTTGGTGCTGTCTGGCCTTAAATAATTAATTAATTTTGAGCACAATCAAAAAAAATGGTAAAATTTAATGCCACATATAGCTTATAGTTTATAAATAACATGTCCTAAAGCTACTACGCAGTTTGAAGTCTTTGTGTTAAAACTTGAATTAAATTTACAGGCAAATGAGAGACTGCACCAAAGATATGATGAGCTTTTCATTTTACAGTTAAGCTCTAAATGATGAAACAAGTCCAAAGCTTTTTCTTTCTCTGAAATGTACTTGATGGGATTCCCTTTTTCAGGCCTCCGCAATTTGAAAGAAACAGTGTCCCTTTTGTTTGGTTTGTACTTTATGTGGTGTTTTCAAAACTATACTCAACAAGTCTTCACAGCTCTCCCCTTTAGCACAATACATCTCAAACTCTCATGTTTTGCATATATTTTTACTCAACAAATCAAACAGTATACATAAATAGATTATAATTTGTAGCACGTATATGACTTTCAGTACAGGGAATGATAATTATGTGAATCTTATTGCTTTGTATTTGTAAGTATTTGTGTTAACAGGAAGCACTCCTAACTGAGGTATAGAATGGATAGGTATAAGAGATATATATCCCTTCACTCTAACAGTGGGCCTTAATATTGATAAAAGCATCCTCAGCATTGATTGGACATTTTCATTTCCCAGATCAACATTAATTTGCTGCCTTGCACAGTGAGGTAGCTAGATTAGGGCTAAGTGCAAAAATAGTTTTTTCTGATCAGTTTAAGGGAAATGAGAAATTATGCTGAGTTTCATTTAACTTGGGAGTGTTATGAGCAATCAAAGAAAGAGGACCACTATTACTTCAATCTTTACAGATTTAGCAGGAAAAGGCACATTATTTTAAAACATCTTGCTCCTTCAAGTTGTGGTACCTTCTGAGCGGTAATTGTTTAGCCTAATTTTCTTAAATACATTTGCTTCTTTAAATATACTTTGAACAATATAGTCAGCTTTCACAATGTAAACCCTGTTACAAACCCCTTCATCCCTCTGTATGCTGTTATGTTTAAATATTATGGCCTGGAATTTGTGGTTAGTGGTGAAGTGATGGTACTTACTGCTGACCTCAAAGAAAGCTGCCCACAAAGTTCTAGTGACCTCTGTAGTGTAGACTTTCCCCTTTCCCTACAATGACAGTTTGAATTTGGTACCAAGTGAAGGGGATCTCCAAGTTTCCAGCAACAGTGATGTCATCAAGCAGGGTAAGCAACCTATCACATTGAGGTATTATCATAAACAGCATAACAGGAAGTAACAGGCACTAAATGTTTCATATTTAATTAAACATTTTACGCGCAGTGAAGGAAGTGATTAGAATATACACACAGGAGTAAAGTAGAAGCTAAAATATCACAAAAAACTTTTAAAATAACTGAATTCATAAATGTGATTTTTTAAAGTATCATAATGGAGAAATTTGGCATTCCACAAAAAATAAAATTTGTTTTTCAGGGCCAGTGAGGCTGTTCAATGATAATTATGTACTTAGTACATAATTAAAAACACAGTGCACAATTAAAAACCTAGTTGCACCTCACTGAACAAGGGTAACTTTTTCAATGGCTTTTACTATGAGATAATAGTGTAAAAGTGAAAGATTTTATCTGTTCAGTGATTTCTACTGGATCACAGTCTGGGGGGACTTCAACAGCACACTCTGTGGAGAAGCACAGAATAATCGACATTTTAGATTTCCATGTGTGTGTGGACCCTAGAAGTTGCGGTCAGTTTCTGAGGCATAAGAATGGTGAACTGTCATTTCATTGTTGTTATTATCACAAAAAACTGGGCCATTGTTATTCATTCTTTTGTTTCTTCTTTCACACTTGCTATTCATTGTTCACCTTCTAGCCCAAATGGTGGATGGAAATTTTTTATCAGTTTCTTCCAATGTTAGTCTGGTCTGGCTACTAGGATGTGCATAACAATTTCTAGGGATACCACTGCGGCTGATTCTTTAGCAATGTGGGGATTGAACCTGTGGCCCCACTATTGCAGTTCTGTGTGCAGTGTTTCAGTACAGCACTACAAAACCACTTTCCTAAGTTCAAATTGTGCAAATAATAAAACCAGATCTAAAAAACATTTTTGCATACAATTTGATCCTTGCAAACAACCTGTTTTAACTTAAAAATATAAATATGTTTGTTGGAAATACTAAGATATGTGGAAGCACAGAGAAAGGCCAGTAATATCAAGGAAAACATGATGATGCTTTGAAAAACAATACCATTCCTTCAACCTTTTTTGGAAGCTCATTGGTTTACATAAAACAAGCAAACTGCTAAGAATTTTTTTTAACTCTGATTTACATTTTGGCACTGACATCTTTTGCTGATTTGGCAACCATTTAACAAAAATAGATGGGGAAGGGCAATCAGTTTGATCTTAAGAGATTATTTGGCGGGGGGGGGGTGCTGATTGTGAATGAATAAGTAATTATAGAATGATATGATGTGATTCATAACTAAAGCACTAGCGGGGGAGCTCGATTTTTCTTCCATTCCTTAACCATCAGCCCTTAGTGTTTCAATAATATTTCCCTTTATGTAATGCATTAAGACCTTGATAAAATTGATTTTCTGAAGAAGTCGGAGAGCTGCACTTAATGTTAATTTAACATAATTCTTTCAACCTCTGTCGCCATGACAACTTTTATTTGAATATTCTTAGGGGGAAAAAAAACTGTAAACTTGAAAACATTTTTGTCCTAGTTTCTCCTTTGAATTTTTGGTTTCTTTGTGGCTGAGCATTTACCAACCAGAGATTATTTCTCATTCTATAACCAGACGACTGAGATGCAAACCCCATTGTAAAAGTCTGAGCTTTGTTTTGAATAGGCTGTCCAGATTCAACCCTGCCCCATTCATAATGACAGGGCAATTAAAGGGGAACTGACAACCATTTATAAAGCCTACAAACATCTTCGTTTTCCGAGACTATAACATCTGGCTTATCTATCACCACTAACAGTGGGCGTATTATCATTTTATGATAAAGGTGAAGCATATTCTGTAAATTCACTGACTAGACCAGCATTGATCATGTCAGACAATTTGTTACATATTCTCCTGCTTTGATAACCAGTTCTTTGTACAAACAGATAAGTAACTGTGGAGGAAAAATAGCATTGGTCGTCAAATGCGGCATCATCATAAACATGCCCTTTTTCATTTTATTAACTGTTTTGCTATGCGTACTGACAAGAGAACAATCCTGCACAAAATGCAAATCCCCTTTCTTCTGTGCAGCCATAACTAAAAAATATTCTTAGGGAGTTCTTTCAGTATGTTTTCTTGGTTTCAATGTTTCAATAATATTGCTTCCTGTCACTGAGTTGGAGGAAAAATCTTCTCTTTTTGTTTAAGATATCTTTCCTTGATGGTGTGTTCCACTTTTTGATCAGGATCAAAACTCTTATCTGAACTGGGCTGTCACACATCACTAACACATGCTTATCTGTTTATCTGCAAAGTAACAATTCTAAGTACTAGTATCAAATAAATTTTATTGTACGCAACAGATAGAGAAGCAATGGAAAAGTTAATGGGCTGCATTTTACAGGGGACTGGAGGCTGATCGGCTCTGTGCAAGCCCACCCTGCAGCCATAACATGCTACGGGTGGGTTAATTGGCTTACAGTGGAACTTCTGCCCTTCACTGGGGAGGATGTCCCACACTCAGACTTTGCTGGCCAGTCAGATTGGTTGGCAGCTCCAGCAGTGCCAAAAGATCAGTAGTGGTCATTGCTGGGACTGCAACCAGTCCCAAAGTGCCCCAGTGGATCCCGGAGTGAAGTAAGTCTGGGGTATTGGGTGGGGAGGGTTTGGCCAGTTTAGGAAGGGGTCAGGGGAATGCGAGAATGGGTTTTGGAAAGCAGGCGGGTAGGAAGTAAGTGGGGTATCTTAGGGGGATTCCTCCAATGCACAAAGGGCACACCCTCCTGAAGATAGCGTCCCCACTTCCTTCCCGCCCTTTAAACCATTTTTTTGGAAAATTGGGCTGTCCACCCCCACCCGCCTGCTCAAACCAAACGTATTATGGCACGGGCAGTGTATTATCAGGTTAAATTGTTTTGTTAACAAGCTCAATTAACGTTTATTTATTTATTTTTATATGGCAGGCAGGCTGCTGAATTTGGCATCCACCCACCTGTTGTGAGTTCAGGGGTGGGTGGGAAGGTGATGGGCTGGGCACCCACTTTATTTTATGTGCCCACCCCCACCAAAAACATGCCTAGCGGGGGGGGCACGTAAAATCCAGCCCAAGGTCGCGTCAGATATATTCCAAGCTCATTTCCAGTTCGTGCAACACCTAATTTTACTCTATGTTTGAGAGTAACTGGTTCAGACATTATAAGGTCAAACAGGACTTCTTAAATGAGGAATGTTTTCTTCTTAGTTCAAATTGAGTCAACACATGTTTGCAAGAATAAACTCCTAGCTATTTGTGCGAATTCCAGCCACCACCCTTGCCCTATTTTTCTTGGTGAAGTATCAGGTGTGTAACAAGGTTAAGAATTGTTTTAAACAAAATTATTACAAATTTGCTGAAGCTTTATAATTCCATCAACACTTGATCCACTCACCCTCTCAGTTTTGCTTTGTCATCTTCTTCTAACTTGGTTGCAAATGAATAGCATTCATTTCTGAAGTTAATTCATCTTTCCTTGTAACACTGGACACATCATTAATGCAGTGTCACAATTTATTGCCAAAGGACTTTTATGCTAAAATCTTGGACACAATTTTTGAAACTTTATCAGGTGCAAAACAAATAGAAAACTCCTCAGAGGAATTCCAAGGGAAGCAGTATAAAACACAGGATTAATCAATCCACAAGGCGTAAAGAGCACACAGAACAAATAGGCTTGTGATAACGGAGGAAACTGGGGAATGGAGGCAGAATGGGGGAGTGCTGGTAGTGATGATTAGAGATTTAAAACTATTGCCACTAAAACATATCCCTCAGAGAAGTCTGCAGCTGTAGAAAGCTGCTGAATACATCATGTAAACTTCCTGGATTCCACCAATTATCCACTATTTGTACCCAAATGCAGAATTGTCATTTGTGGTCTACTGGTCATGGCAGTTGTACATTTTATTTTAACCATTATTGCAAATCTAAATCAAAATGTGTATAAATTGCTCAAAAGCCATTTCAGTCTATCTCCAGAGTGCCAAATCTGCTGCTTCCAGAACAAGGCAAATTGCCCTTCAATTCAAGCCCAGGAAACTCAATTCTATTTGCACTATTATTTCTGATATGCTGGTTTGTCTTGTTTGAAGTGTGTAGCTCACAAAGTTGCAGGATTGTTTTTAGTGCTGCTGCCTCATTCATGAGTAAGTCTTAAATCAGAACATACAGATCTTAGTAACAGCAACTTGAGATATATGCAAAACAATGGGAGCATTGTTTGAAATATGATATGTGGCCCTGGAGACTCCAGAATACATATCTGTCTCACCCATGGAGACAAAAGCTTGACACCCCTGCACAGACTGATTATCATGCTATGCCTGACATTCTCCTGATGCTGATAGCTTTGTGAATGGTTCTGTTCAGCAAATATAACATCGCTAATACTCCATTTAATATGTCACATGGAATTAAGATTTGCATGTTCAATGTAACATTCCACAGATTGCAACTTCACAATTCCCCAATGATTTCCACCAACACTGCTCTGAAATCAAAGTATTGGGGAGCTTTGGGCATTAAATGGACACAATTTTAACCACCGAGAGGAGGCTCGAGTGCTGGGGGGGTGCGGTGATGGGGTTGCTGCGGGTCTTAAAGCCTCAAAAGGTTGAGTTGGGTCAGAAACCTGACATGATCGCAGTTCGAGGTTTAACCCGAATGAGTTTTCATGAGAGCAGGATATCCCAAGTGCGTTGTTGGGTCAATAATTCAAATATTCATATGCCCCATTAATTCAGGATTTAACCCAGAATTCTCGCTCTAACATCCAGCACATGTGTTTTCCAAACCCTTTGGAACTTGCAGGGTCAATCAGGTGATAACACAGCAGGGAGTGCTTCTTGAGGTGAAAATGACAGGTTGGGAAGCCTTCAAAGAATGAAACTGTATAGCTTCATCCCTGCCCAGGTGAGAGACGGGTGCTTATAGCACTTCATCTTCTGAAAGTGTGCTTTCATTGCTGGACAGGTGATGTCCAACTTCTTGGAAGTCAGTTTAATTCTCTTGGACATCACCCAGCCTGTTCTGCACTTTTCTAGCTGTCAGCCTTCACCATAACATGGGAAGAGTTAATGCATCTCTACTGTGGACCCTTGATGTGGAACAAGAGGACCAGCAATGCCAAGAGAATCAGCAGCAGCAGGTCCACACAGAGCAGAAATGGCCTTCTCCTCAGGCAGATGTTGCTTCATGGTACAAAGGAGATTGACACAAAGACCCAGGTCGAAAGAGCAAGACTCCTAACACTGGGTCTCCAGGCAGAGATCAACTTTCTCAATTTGTGTAAGCACCAGTGCCTTATGAGACATAGCCTTTCACAACAGGTTGTTTCTGCCATTAGCAGCCTCCTGGAAGAAGAGGCGGTCACACCCTTTAGGCTAGGATCTTCTGATTTGGGTCCATGGTCAGGGACAGAAGGATGTGACTGCGTGAGGCAGGTAAGGGGATCAAAATGGTAGAAGTGGAGGAGTCTTAGCCTTGCCAATTGTCTAACAGATTTGAGGCTCTTGCAACCTGTATGGCTGTATGGCTGTATGTAAGCGGGGGCTACATGATAGATAAGTGAACTGATCATGGTACAGTGATACAGGAAGCCATTCAAGCGGGTGGAGCTAATAGTAATATGGTGGTAATAGGAACAGTATAGTCAGTGGGATAGACACATTTCTCTGCAGCCGAGAGCAAGAGCCCAGGAGGCTGTTTTGCTTGCCTGGTTTCAGGGTTCAAGGCATCTGCTCTGGACTGGAGAGACACTTGCAGTGGGGGGGGGGGGGGGGGGGGGGTTGCAGCGAGGGGGTGGGCGTGGGCCACATAGGCAACAACGACTTAGGTAGAACTAGAAAAGAGGTTCTTCTTAAGAGCATGAGCAGTTAGTAGCTAAATTAAAAAGAAGAACCTCTAGGGTAATAATCCAGAGATTATTACCTCACCATTAACTGAGCCATGAGCAAATTGGCATAGGGTAAATAAGATCAGAGAGTTAAATGCATGGCTCAAAGATTACTTTGGGAGAAATGGGTTTCAATTTATGGGGCACTGGCACCAGTACTGAGAAAAGTGGAGTTATACAGACTCGAAACTTTAACTGTATTCCTCTCCACAGATGCTGTCAGACCTGCTGAGTTTTTCCAGCTATTTTTGATTTTGCTTCAGATTTCCAGCATCCGCAGTATTTTGCTTTTATGTTATATGGGAGTTATACTGTTGGGATAGTCTTCATCTGAACCATGCTGGGACCAGTGTTCTGGTGAGTCACATAACTAGGTAGATTGGGCTTTAAACTAAATAGTGGGGACAAGGGTTCAAGTGTGGGAAGATGTGATAAATTAAAGGGAGAAGACAAGGCAAGAAAGTAAGGTAGCAATAAGGGAAATGATGTTCAGAGTGTGGCAGAAAGGGACAGAGCGTACAAACTTAAGCCTGAGCCAGCAGATAAAGCTAGAGGCTGCAAAAATAGTAACAGGACAAAACTAAAGGCTCTGTATCTAAATGCACATCGCATTCATAATGAAACAGATGAATTGAGAGCTCAAGTAGAAATAAATATATATGATCTGATAGCCATTACAGAGTCATGGTCCTAAGATGACAATGGCTGGGACCTGAACATTCAAGGGTATATGATATTACAGAAGGTCAGGAAGCTAGGAAAAGGTGTTGGGTAGCTCTGTTAATTAAAGATGTCATTAATAAAAAAGAGAAGAATGACCTTATTTCCAAAGATCAAGATATAGAATCAGCTTGGGTAGAGATAAGAAATAGTAAAGGTAGGAAGTCATTTGTGAAAGTAATTTATAGGCCACCTAACATTAACCACACTGTAGGATAGGATATATAGGAAGAAATAATGGGGGCTTGTGACAAAGGTATGGCGTTAATCATGGGTGATTTTAATCTACATACAGATTGGATGAATCAGATTAGAAAAAGGTGGCCTGGAATAGGAATTCATAGATGTTTTCAGGACAATTTCTTAGAGTAGCATGTTCTACAGCCAACCAGAGAACAAGCTTTTCTGGACCTGACAATGTGCAAAGAGACAGGATAATTAATGACCTCATAGTGAAGGTGCCCGTAGGTAGCAGCAGTCATAACATGATTGAATTTCGCATTCAGTTTGAGGGAAAGAAGTGTGGCTCTAAGACTAGTGTTTTAAACTTAAACAGGGGCAATTATAAGAGCATGACGACAGAGCTGGCTAAAGTGAACTGGGTAATTAGATTAGGTGATAGGTCAGTAGAGATGCAGCAGCGCACATTTAATGAGATATTTCATAACACTCAGCAAAAATAAATTCCAGTGAGAAAGAAAGGCCAGAATTTTCCAGCCCCTCATGCCGGAAGGATCTTCCAGTCCCACCAGTGTGAACAGGGATTTCAATGGCTTGCTGGTCCTGCTGCAGGGAAACCCATCACGGCAGTGGCAGGGGGAGATGGTGGTTGGGGGGCGGGGGGGGGGGGGGGGGGTGGTGGCTGGAAAATTCCAGCCAAAGACTCTAGGAAAGGGCACAACATCCATGGCTAACTAAGGAAGTTAAAGATAGTATTAAATTGAAACAAAAAATATACAATTTTATGAAGACTAGTGGTAGATCAGAAGATTGGACAGAATATAACAAAAACAGCAAAGAATGACTAGAAGGCTAAAAAGGAGAGAGGAATTAGAGGATGAGAGAGAACTAGCTAGAAATATAAAAACAGGTAGTAAAAGTTTCTACAGGTATTAAAAGGGCAAGGAGTAAGTAAAGTGAGTGTTGGTCCTCTTGAGAGTGAGTCTGGAGTAGTAACAAGGAAATTGTGGATTAATTAAGCAGATATTTCACATCTGTCTTCACTGTAGAGGATACAAATAACATCGCAGAAATACTTGTGAATCAAGAGGTGAAAATGGGGGAGGAAATTAAAACAATTACAATCATCAGGGAAAGGGTACTGGGAACATTGTTAGAACTAAAAACTGACAAGTCCCTAGGACCTGAAGGACTTCATCCTAGGGTAGGATCTTCACCCCATCAGGGGTGTTGTGCAGGAGCAGGCGTGAGCAGTCCAATTAAGGCCCGCCCAGCATGATGTCCGCCAGGAAGCACTCTGTGCTCCCTGTGCAAGGGGGTGGAATTCCCTGAGCCGCATGCGTGAAAGAGCACACAGATCTCCCTGAGGCAAAGTGTTGCCTCAGGGAGATCAGCACAGGTTTGAAAGTTTCAATAAAGAAGGGGAAAAAAGTTACTAACATGTCCACTCATGTGCCACTGTCACATGAGCTGGGATATGTCATTTTCTTTAATTTAAACATTTTATAAAAGTTTTAATACCCTCATGAAACTTCATCCTGCCCATGGATGAGGTTTCATGTTTTTTCAGAAGCCTATCTGTGTTCCCAGCCTGCCTGCCAACCTTAAGGATGGACGGGCATGTCCATTAATCATGTTAATTACATTTTTAGTGGCCTTAATAGGCCTTTGACATAGGCTGCGTACCTGCCGAACTGAAAATCTAAATAACGCGGGGTGACATTGGGACACATACCCGACGTCACCCCACATCATTTTACACGTTGGCAAGCGGGCCCCACCCCCTGCTCACCGAACAGGAGATTCTGCCCTAGAGTCTTAAAAGAAGTGGCTGTTGACATAGTAGATGCATTGGTTTTGATTTTCCAAAATTCCTTAGATTTTGGAAAGGTCCCATCAGATTGGAAACCAGCGAATGTGTCTCCTCTATTCAAGTAAGGAGAGACAGAAAGCAAGAAACTACAGTCCAGTTAGCTTAATATCTGTTATAGGAAAATGCTGGAATCTGTCATTAAGGAGGTTATGGTGGGGCACATGGAAAATCTCAATATAATCAGGCAGAGTCAACATTGTTTTGTGAAAGGGTAATTGTGTTTGGCTAATTTATTAGAGTTTCGTGAGGAAGTAACAAGTAATGTGGATAAAGGGGAACCTGTGGATGTGGTGCACTTAGATTTCCAAAAGGCATTTGACGAGGTGCCATATCAAAGGTAAGAGCTCATGGTATAGGGGGTAACATATTAGCATGGATAGAGAATTGGTTAGATAACAGGAAGCAGAGAATAGGCATAAATGGATCATTTTCAGCTTGGCAAGGTGTGATGAATGGAATGCCATAGGGATCAGTGCTGGGGCCTCAACTATTTACAATCAATATCAATGACTTGGATGAAGGGACCGAATGTATGGCTGCTAAACTTGCTGATGACACAAAAATAGGTAGGAAAGTAAATTGTGAAGGTGTCTGCAAAGGGGTATATATAAGTTAAATGAATGTGCAAAAACTTCGATGATGCAATATGATGTGGAAAAATGTGAACATATTCACTTTGGCAGGAAGAATAATAAAGTTGCATATTATTTAAATAGAGAGAGAGATTGCAGGACTCCACGGTACAGAGGAATCTGGGTGCCTTGGTGCATGAATCACAAAAAGGCCAGTATGCAGGTAAAGCAAGTGATTAGGAAGACAAATGGAATTTGTTGTTTATTAGAAGGGAATGGAATGTAAAAGTAGGGATGATTGCTAATGTTGTACAGGGCATTGGCAAGACCACATCTGGAGTTCTGTGTATAGTTTAGGTCTCATTTAAGAAAATACATAGCTGCATTAGAAGCAGTTCAGAGAAGGTTCATTCGACTCTTTCCTGGAATGAGAGGGTTATCTTATGAGGAATGGTTGGACAGGTTGAGCCTGTAGCCATTGGTGTTTAGAAGAATGAAAGGTGATCTTATTGAAATATATAAGATCCTGAGGGGGCTCGACAGAGGGTATGCTTCCCCTTGTGAGAGAGACTAGAACCAGGGGACACAGTTTAAAAATAAGCGGTCTCCCATTTAAGACAGAGATAAGGAGAACTTTCTTGTCTCAGAGGGTCATGAGTCTTTGGAACTCACTTCCCCAGACAGCGTGGAAGGCAGGGTCATTGAATATTTTGAAAGCAAAGGTAGATAGATTTTTGACTAACAAGGGAGTGAAAGGGTGCCAGGGATGGTAGGAAAGTGGAGTTGAGGCCACAATCAAATGTAGATGGCAGCATTTTGACACCAGCTGTTCATGATATTCTGTACTGACTCAGATTATCATAATGCCTCAAGGGATCATTGGTAGACACCACAGTTGCCAGGAACCTTTGACCTTGCACCTACTCTCTTTCCACCCATTATTCAGGGTGTGGCCATGCAGCTGAGCCTTGACCAAAACCCTCACAGCTGCACACTGTCATGGTAGAACAGTGTGACTCAGAGGGAGCAGGCCAGCAGGGTAGTTTATGTTTGGGAGCCCAAATGCCATCTGGGAGTGACAGGAACAAATGTCAGACCACCCTGCATTCGTTCAGCCCCATTTTACTCTCCACCACCCTGACATTCGACATTGGTGAGAAAGAGAACATGGTCTGTGTATATAAGCAGGCGTATGTGTGTGAGACCATTTGAAGCTGGAAGCATTACATGCCTTTTTTTTCATTTATCATACCAGAGTGTGACAAAGCAGGGTCAGTAGGGAAGGAGCAGGAGGGACTGTGCCTTGCTTCACTGACCAGGATCTACAGATCCTGGTCGAGGAGATCCAGAAACACTGCAACACCTTATATCCCAGCGGCCAGTGAACCCGCCTACCTCGACCAAGAGGGTGTGGCTAGTGATAGCCTCCACCATGAGTGCAGCAGGGGACCAGACGAGATCGTGGATACAATGCAGGAAGAGGTTCCATGACTTGATGTGCTCCAGCAAAGTGAGTTGTTTGGCAGAAGCACACAGAGGTCCAACTGATGGTTCACCTCTGAATGCTGCACCTATGGTGGGAGACCTGGCACATACCCCTCCTATAACATGGAGCTTGTATGTCCAAGCTGCCCCTGTAGGTGCACACCCACAGGGGGAGATGGTGGCATAGTGGTCATGTCACTGGTCTAGTAATCCAGAGATCCAGGCTAATGATCCGGAGTCACGGATTTATATCCCACCATGGCAGCTGCTGGAATTTCAGTTCAATTAATAAGTCTGGAATTGAAAGCTAGTCACATTGACCATGAGAACCACCTTCAATTGTCATAAAAACTCATCTGGTTTACTAATGTAGTTCAGGAGAGTCCATCCTTACCTGGTCTGATCTAAATATGACTTCAGACCCAGAGGAATGTGGTCAACTCTTAGCTGCCCTCTGAAATTGCCTAGCAAGCCACTCAGTTCCAGGGAACTTAGGGATGGGCAACAAATGCTGGCCTTGCCAGTGCCATGCATATCCCATGAAAGAATAAAAAAATACTCAGTAGAGATGTGGAAGTACATTGTGGTGCACTGATAGATTCAAGAGATTTGTCACTGGCAGCACTATATATATTAGGGTAACATCACTCAATATGTTGTATCTGCAGGACAAGAATGCCCATAATGCCAGGGAGTTGGCCCAGACTGGGGGTGGATCTGTAAAGCCATGAGCGATCAGGAACATGATGGAGACAGTCATGGAGTTAACCAGGGTGTCTGCCGGCTGGTAGGTGGGGAGGAAGAATCACCTGTACAAGGTGCTAAAGGTGATGGTAGAGGCTCTTTGGTACTTGGTGGTAATGGTGGAGGTGATCCTGTTAGTTCATTGAGCAGAAAAAGACTTTGGAATGAGAGGGAGTATGAAGGTTGGGTTGCATGATTAAGGCCCCATGATAATGGTTAGAGGCTAAATGCATTGGCGTGTATCAGACTGTGCCCTCACAATGTAAAGGGACAAATATCATCACCTCCTTCTTTGTCTCACACTGTTGCAGCATCACTCACTCACAATCACCACCCCACTCCGCCCATCCCCAGGGAACTTCATCCCATGGGCATCAGGAGGAGGAAGAGATATCCAAAGAGGCAGTGTCACATCTGCCTAGATCACACTGTGCTACCACAGATAACAGCACAGCAGACGGATGTAATGTGTGTTTAGAGTCAGTGATATGTGGTGAAGGACATGGCACCAGACTGCAGGAGGTGGTGTGTGAGTCAGAAATATCTGTACACAGTCTCCCTCGGAGGAGGAGGGAGATTGGGCATGATGATGCTCCAGTAGGCATGGAGGCAGGGCCTCAGGAATCACCTTGTGGGGCACAGAATTTGGAGCATCAGCAGCAGATGTGTGGACATCTGGCAGAGTTTCCTGAGGCATTGCGAGCTCACACACTGAGAGTGGAGACGTCCATGGCAGTAATGAGCTCTACCTTGTCACAGAGGCTCAACCACATGAGTTTCAACTAAAAGAGAACAGCCCATGTCATGAAGAGACACATGGAGCACATTCAGAGTGGAAGCAAGTGCAGCTTCACTCCCTGCAAAGGGTACAAGTCTCATTCAGTAGCCTAGAGCAGTCTGCTCAGTGTATGACGGCTGACATCCATGGAATACATGAAGAGCTGCATTCCTGTTAACTGATGGCTCAACGGTTGCTGGAATGGACAGCTGCTGTGCCCCAGCAGCCAGCCCCAGTTAACCCATCTGAAGGCCAACCTAGGGCTGTGAAGGTTGGTGAGGAGGGTGAAGGTTCTGAGAGTATCTCAGCACCCTCAGCTTCTTCCAACTCTCCAGCCCCTCCACCAGAGCACTCGTCTGCTCTGCTTATCCCAGTGACAATGGCTGCCCCTGTAGAAATGCAAAGTCTACAGTCTGAAGGAGGTCCCCAGCAGGTCCCTGGACAATGAGGCTGGCCACCACATTCCTCAATGCCGGGGAGCATGAGAGTTGAGCAGGTTGCCTTCACCTCCTCTAAGGCAAAACAGGGCGATGAGGGGGACGCTATGTAAGAGGGCTCATGAATACAGGATGCTGTGTTGCTTAGATTACGGACAGGTTCACCATGGTATTACTTCATATCACTTTGTATATATCACAATTAAGCACATTATAAACCCCGAACTCTCTATAATTTTGCAGTGAGACTGGCAAGGCCTAGTCCGGCCCATCAATCCTTGCCCCAATTGAGGCCCTCAAGTAGCCAAATATTGGCCACTTAAGGACCGTCTCCCACCTGGCTTCAATTTTCATGCTGGTGGGAGGAGCTCAGGAGCAGGGGGAAACCTGCAAAGTGATCCTGCCCAGACTTCAAGTGGGAAGTGGGGGTGAGAGTTGCTTTTCCATCAATGGTTCATTTCAACACCTAGTGCTCCCCACTCCCTCCCCCCAAAAGATCTGCCCCTCTGTGGATTCTCCCTCCCTCCCTGACCTCTCCATCAACACCCCCACCCCACTTTCTGCCCAACATCCTACGCATCATCTCCCCTCCCCACCCTAAAACCCTTTGCATTTACCTGGGCCTGGACTCCAGGAATTAGACTTGTAGTGGTCACAAGAAGGGACACTACTGCTTCTGGCTCTGCTGGAACTAAAGAGCTGCCGGCCAATCTGATTGGCCAGCAGCTCTTTGAGGTGGGGCTTCCTTCCAAGTGAGGTCCGGAAGTCACGCCTCCAGCAAATGGCAGTGGGGCAGCCAATATCGTGGGGGATGCGTTTCCCGCTGACCCTCCAGGTGGCAGGGTGGGAAATCCTGCCATCCAAAAAATCCGGGTCTTTGTCTTTGAGATGTTAGAGGCCAAGGGGTCACAGGGAGCCGAGATGTTCGGCAGCATTGTACATTGCAGGTGTCACACAGACACCACCGCGGTAGATGGTTAATGTGGAAAGTAGTAGAAGGGGTTGATCTAACACACCTGTGGCATCACCCTGCACAATGTGTAGTCACTGAAGTACTGTTAGCACATGCAATCATATCTGAAGTTTGTGGGTGTAAAGTCATGCTTTCTCTGGGTACTCTTAGCATAGTAGGCATGGCGTGACGAGGCACAAGGTGGTGTTTTCTCCACTTCATTGACAGCCTCTAATGTATATGTGCATTTTCCAGTTTGTGAAGGACTTCTCAAAGTGTCTTTGTGCACTAGGCTGAGGCCAATGGTTAGGGTGGCCATACTGATGGCACTTTCTGTACGTGCTGTTGGTTTTCTCTCTTGTTGGGGATGGGCATTTCCCTGAAGAAGTGGGGTTTCCATGTTCAAGGTTTATTTTGTGGAAGCTGCTCATCGGAGACTGGCTGATGTACTTGGTGACATTTCAAAAGCCTAGGAGAATCTACTCTGAAATGGCAGGCTTTTGATGATGACCCCTTCCTGTAAAGGATCAGCCATGGCTACATATGGGCCTGCCCATCAGCTGGTCTCCCATTGCTGCCCTCTTCCTCTGTGTCAAGCTCCATGACCCTCAACAGGCCCTCCTCCTCCAGCTCTTCATTTTCTCCAACGTCTTCTTCCTCAGATGTTACAGCTATAGGGTCGGCTTCTGCCCTCTCTAGTTGTTGGCCCCTCTGTTGCGCCATATTGTAGAGCATGCAGCATGCAACGACTGTTCTGGAGACCCTTGAGGGGGAATACTGCAGTGTTCCTTCCCAATCTTCAAGGCACCTAAAGAGCACCTTCAAGATGCTACTTGCCTGCTCTATTGTGGGGGGTCAGCATGTGGTTGTTGTTGTAGTGCTTTTTGGACTCTGTGTGTGGCCATCTAAAGGGGGACCTCCTCAAGAGGTACCCCTTGTCACCCAGAAGCCAACAATTGGCCTGTGTAGGTGCCTGAAAAAACTGTGGCGTTTGCGAATTCCTCAGGATAAAAGAATTATGGCAGCTTCCAGGGTACGGCACACGTACATGCAGGAACGCCTTGCTGTGGCCGGACACCACCTGCACTTTCAAGGAGTGGAAGGATTTAATGCTTATGAAGGTGTCAGGTTGATGATTTGGTGCCCATATTGTGATATCGCTGCAGTCGATAGCCTCCTGCACATGAGGGAAGCTTGCTAATTCTGCAAAGCCCCTGGCCCTCTGCGTGTGCAATGTTACATCCAATGGGAAGTTTTTGTGCTCCCCCGCCCCAGCAAAGAGGGCATCTCTACCTGCCTCGATGCAGCTGTGTGCGGCTGATATGCCACAGCATCTACACCTTACCCCTGGAAAAAGCTGGCAGCGTAAAAGCGTACAGCCACTGTGACCTGAACACCACTGGCAGAGCATATGGATCAGCAGATTGTGGTGCCAGGTCTTGCCACACCATGGCACATATCTGGGTAAACAAACCTTGGGTTAATCAGAACCTTTTTCCGCACTGGTTTTCTGTCATATCCAGATATGACCTCTGCAGTGGCTTTACCCTCACCTTGGGGTAAAACCTTATTATCCTTCTCCTCTTCCTCCTGCTGGGTGCATACTGCGCTGCCTGCAACTCTTGGTCTTGTCCCCTCCTGGCCTTGTCCCTTCCCTCTGGCCACATGTTGCTCCCCCTTGCATGCCTCTATGATGCAAATATGTGAAGATGCCATCACATTTGGCAGCTTCTTTGCCATGGTGCACACTCGTCCCGTATCTGGCACACTCTCCTTCCTTCAGCCTGGGTGCCTGGGTCAGGAGGGCTGAAGGTATCTGCCCTCCAAAGGCCACAGCCTCACCCTCCAACTCTGAAGAGTCATCCCGGACTGAAAACCTTAACTCTGTTTCTCTCTCTGCAGATGCTGTCAGACCTGCTGAGCTTTTCCAGCATTTTCTGTTCTTATTTCACCCTCCAACTCCCCTTGGTGTCAGACACATGCCCTTGTGTTTGAAGTTGTTGATCTTCTGTGGCACTTGCTGAAACTTTTTAAACTCTCTGAAAGGGTACCTGACCTCTCCAAGGAGCTCCGCTAGCTTTACACCTTTTGCTTAAAGTCCTCAGTCCCACGTATGTGTTCTGGAAATCTGTGACAGAAGTCACTTGTGATTGAAGACGCTTTTAAATGTGCTGCCAACACCACAAGCCACCCATGTGTGAAATCTGTCCTGCCCCTTTTCCCTCTCCCCAATTCCCCCAGTAATAATGGTGTGTGCCAGATATAGTGGTGGGACATCTGGTGCTCGACTCGACGCAAATCTGGATTACAGTGCAGCTACGCTCTCTCAGGCAAGTCAGGGCTATGTGGCATTTACCTGCAAACCAGCAAATTCCCAACACATATGACAAACTGGGCCAACTGTCAGTATCGATTCCTTGCATTCCTGCTTACCCATAATGAGTGTTGAGATGAAATATTCCAACTCAATCACTACTAGACGATTAATGAAATCTGTTTCTTGTTTGCATTTTTATTTATGTTTTGTACGTTTATAAACATTTGCTTTCTTTAAGGTGAAGAACATGAGGCGAGTGCTGGGTTTGGAACATTTTTTAGTTTTTGCACTCAGTGCTACAGTCAGGAGGTTCAGTGTCACGTTTAATACCAGCCAGATGCAGACTAATCTGTCAAAAGTTCCATTCCAATGTGCATTATCATCATAACCTCAGAATAGCAGCTTTAATGTACTAATGCAACATTTCTACTGCCTACATTAATTCGCTGTTGTGACCTATTTTATCAAATTTAGTGTTATTTTTCGACAAGAGGTCCTCTGTGCGTTATGTGCAACAACTAGTGTGCTACAATTTAATTAACAGAGGAGATCCTTCCTCTACAATAATACTTTTTATTCCACACATATGAGGATGCTCCAAATGATTTCACATTAGGCCTGAATTTTCGCTCTCGGGTCGGGACCGCAGAGTTAGGAAACTTCCCGGCTCTGCACACCCAACTTGGGAGAAAGTGCCCCAGATGATCAGATTTTCATTCAAGGGTTTGGGGGGGGGGGTGGGGGGGTGGGGTGTGGGTGGGTGGGTGGGGTGTGGGTGGGTGGGTGGGTATTGGTGATGGTGTGGGTGCGGGTTGTTAACAGGAGTCATGAAGCTGGGGAAAAGTGCCAGAGCACCGAGGCAGGCCTTTCACCCAGCCCACCTACACACCCAGCAGCCTGTGTGCTGCCTCTGAACTGTTTCCAGGGGTGGCAGGCATGACTCCTATAAACACCTGCACCCCGCTACCCCCACCCCTCCCAGAATGAAAATCCGACCATCTGGGGCACTTTCTCCCAAGTCAGGTTGGTGAAGCTGGGAATTTTCCAGGCTCTGACCTGAGAGTGAAAGTTCAGGTCTTTGTCTCAGCTGCAAAAAAAAAAATAAAAACAGCCTCTGGCCCTCAACCCCTCACGACCCATACAGTCCCCATTCCCCATCCATGCCCCCACCCACTCCCATGGCCTTCATATCTTCCGTGGCAACTATGCCCCTCTATCAACTCTCCATGACCCCGCATGACCTCCATGCCAACCTATGCCACTCCATCCACCCCCAAGACCCATCATAGTCCCTCTATGCCAACACATGCCCAACCATGACCCACCCCCCACTTCCCTTTGCCTTTACACCCTGCATGGCAACTCACCCAGTAGCCACCATAGGCAGACCTTAGGGCCAATTGTGAGATGAAATAAAGTAAAGTTCTAAGTGTCTGTTGATGAATTCCCTATTTAAAAACTCTCATTGTTAAAAAAGCTATTTGCTCCATTTAAATTCCTTCAACCACTTAACACATACAATAACAAGCATTTGTATTCACAGGCCCACATCAAATACTTAATAATAATGGAACTGTCAATCAAACAATGAACTGAGAGGCACCCCACTGTTAAAAAGATAGGTTGTGAAATCAGTCATGCAGCACAAATCCTACAATGATAAACTTTGGGCTTATGTCAACTGACAGTGTGAAATAGCAAGCACTGATTTTTTTAAGCTGCAGACTGCTTTCTTTTAATTTAACATCTAGGAGATTTAAAGCCCCTGACAGATTGTCAGTTTCCATGAGCTTTGATCATTCCCTTGACAGCTTGAAAGAAACATAGGAAGTAGGAACAGGAGTAGGCCATTTGGCCCTTCAAGCCTGCTCCACCATTCAATATGATCATGGCTGATTCTCTATCTCAATGCCACATTCCCACTTTCTCTCCATACCCCCTGATGCGGCTAATATCCAAAAAATTATCAATTTCTGTTTCTTTCTTCAATATACTTTATTGAATATACAAAATTGCCATGAGCTTTGACAGTTCCTTTGACAGATTGACAGCTTCCTTGATAGTTCCAATGTGTTTATCCACTTCACATTCATGACTACTGTTAACAATCCCAAGGGCACTTTACCTCTCCCAAAGGGGCAACTTATCTCTCTTCAAAGGCACCTGACCTCTCCCAAAGGTATCCCTGTACCTCTCCAAAAGGGTCCCCTACTTCTCCAAAGAACTTCGCTAACTTTAGCCTTTCTCCTGATCAGTCTAAAGTGCACTAGTTGTTGTTTGGACATCCCACTAGCGAAAATTGAGTATGACTGAAGGCAGCTACACTTTAATATGCGCAGCTACCCCTGTGAACCACGCACATGCAAAGTATAACCCGCCCTCATTCCCCCTCGCGAAAGTAGTGGGTGATGGGCACTTCTAGAATCGGGACCCTGGTGCACTTTCAATAACGCTCTCCAACTGCGTGAAAATTCAGGCCTCATTTTTTGCAACAATATTCTCCCCTCCTTTGGATGGGATGCAATTATACATGTGTCAGTTACCCTCCACCCCCACTAAGACACTATTATTCATAAGGGAGACTTGCTTGTGTTTTTCATATGCACTTCCATCATAGAGATAGAGATCAACAGGAAAAAACTTAGCTGATATTCCCCTCCCTAACTCGAGCCAACGGAGATGATTTGCGAGTCAGCTAACAAACCAAACATCATATCCCAAATAAAGATAGAAAATGCTGGAAAAACTCAGCAGGTCTGGCAACATCTGTGGAGAGAGAAACAGCGTTAACGTTTCAAGTCTGAGTTCTGAAGAAGAGTCATACGGACTCGAAACTCTGTTTACTCTCTCCACAGGTGCTGCCAGATCTGCTGAGTTTTGTTTCCAGCCTTTTCTGTTTTTATTTCAGGCTTCCAGCATCTGCAGTATTCACCATACTTCAAGCTTTGGGCTGAATCTTAATTCCCTAAAAGAGGTAGGCTGGGGTCATATCAGAAGTTAAACTGTGAGAAAGTCAGATGAGGAACTGAACCCATTTCGAATGCGCCCACTTGCAGTTTTAAGACGGGCAGGGCGAGGGGTTGCCAATGAATCTGCTTCGGAGAAGCATTTTGTTCATTTAAATATTATAATAAGGGTGTTTGTCTTCATTTTAACAAATGTTCTGTTTTTCATCACAGGCAGCTGGGTTTCTCAAGCCTCAGCAAACTCAAAGGAGGCGATCAGATCCCTCCACAATCCAGGACGAGTCCCTGGTCCCTGCCTGTGATCTAGAACCTCGGCCCCTTCCCACAATTGGAATCTGCCCCATAACTTGAACCTCCATAACCCTTCCCCGTCCTCATCATCTTTCTCACTCCCCCAATACACCTGCCTGCTCTTGTAGGCATTTGGCCTTGCGAATGAACCAGGCATACCAGAGATTGCCTGTGGGTGGGGAGCCCACAGAAAGAAAATAAAACCAAAGCAGCCCTGCAGTTAAATTCTTCAGGACATTTGGGAAACCCGTTCTTCCAGGTTTCCTGACCTCACAACAGCCACCTCTTCTCACAAAGAACTCACCTCCAGGCTAAAATCCAGGCCTTTATATCTACATAACTGAGCTTGTTATCAGATAAACCAGCTGAGCTAATGGGAAGCCAAGTGGGGATAGATCAGCCAATTCCCAATACTAAATTGATATGCCGGCCTTGACTCTAAATGTTGTGATTAATTTTTATTTATTATTTATTACTCCATCTTTCAACATGTTCTTTGCAACTATAAAACGGGCAGGGGCAGAATTCCCCTTTAAGTTTCGGAACAAGGTTTGTGCTTCTGTTTCTTCTTGAAGGTGCAATATTCATAAATGGGAAACATTAAAACGGACACTCTAAAGATCACTGTCTCTAATTGCTAGACTTCTTAAAGATTTAACAGCTGGATGAAATTGCCTCTCATTCTCAACATCATGTGTGGTCACTCCCTTCTGTTGCTCTAAGACAGTAATATACTTCTGCATTACGCTGCTAAATAACATATACTTAGCAGCAAATATCAACATTAATGTGGACATTAATATTGATGCACAGAATAAAAGACAACATTTTGCTCCTCGTGTTTGAAACAAACTTTGCAGGGCAAAAAAAGTGGGGCAATTTGTCTGGTAGTTTTAAACAGCTAGTGCAGCTTTGAATACTTCAATCTTAAATTTGCCTTAAGGGAATAAAACAGACAAAATAAAAACAAAACCACAGGAGAGTCAGTCTTCCTGAGTGTCATTTGAAATAACCTCTCTAAAGTTTAATGAGATAAAAGATTTATGTCTTCATCTATAGACTATTGAACCTGGATTGTAATCTAGCTGGGCCCAGCGTGTATGGGGTGGGTGAGCAGATAAGGAGTGGGTGTGGAGGTGCGGAGGGGGAATGGTATTCACAGCACATTCACCATGGTTACCACTCCACACCATTTTAACTCCAAGCAAAATGCAATCAGGAAGTCAGCTCAGCTCACCCAAGCAGCGCCCGGACCTACTTCACATACAGAAGTCATGGTTGGCTGACATCATCGACATTAAACAGAATTTTAACTCCCATTATTGTGATGCCTGCATTTTGCTGAATACAAAAGAACGTTCTGAACAATATTTTTCCAGCCTCATGAGGAAGGAAGCATTACTGTATCTAGTTCTGGGAAATGAGGTGGATAAGTGGAGCACATTTCAGTGGGACAGCATTTGGGGAAAAGTGATCACAATATCATTGGGTTTAGAATAATGCTGGAAAATGATAAGGTACAACCAAGGATTAAAGTTTTTAACTGGAGGAGGGCTAACTTCAGTAAGTTGAAAAGGGATCTGGCCCTGTCAAAATGGAATTAAAACTGACTGGCAAAACAATAACTGAACAATGGGTGACCATCAAAGAGGAATCATTTGGTACAGAATTCCTATGAGGGGGAAAGGTAGGGCATCCAAAGCTAGAGAGTCCTGGATCACTAATGATAAAGAGATTAAAATGAGACAGAAGAAAGAGGCTTATGACAATTACAAGGTTCATAATATCTAGCAGAGAAGCAAGCCGAATGTAGAAATTACAGGGGAGATCTAAAAGGGGAATAAGAGGGGCTAAAAGAGAGTAGGAAAACAAATTAGCAGCTAACATATAAAGCTAGTTTATAAAAGTCGTTTATAAAACACATAATTAGTAAAAGGTAGTCAATGGGAGGGTGGGGCTAATTAGGACCAAAAAGGTCTTCTTGTGGAGGCTGGTGTATGGCTGACGCACTTTACATCTAACTTCATTGTCAAAGTAGCAGCAACGGAGGAGGCTGTAGTGATACTGGAATAAATACAAATAGATAAAGAGGATGTACTTAAAAGTATGGCAGTTCTCAAAGTAGAAAAGACACTGGGGGAGAAACTCATTTATGTGCACAGACTTGCCTTGATTCCCTGGGAGGAGGCAGCACCGTGGGTCACTACCTGCGTGGCCCATTTGTCATTCCTCATTGTTATCATTGAGGAACAAGTTTCTCCACAACCTGACCTGCATGGGATACTTCCTAGGTTACCGAGGGAAATAAGATTGAAAATTGCACAGGCTTTGGCCATAATCTTCCAGTTCTCCATGAATATCGGGGTGCTGTCAGAGGCCTGAGGATTGAAAATGTCATGCCTTTGTTTAAAAATGCAGAGAGGGTTAAATCCAAAAGCTACAAGCCAGGTCAGCCCAACACTAGTGGTGGGGAAATGTTTAAAGACAATAATCCAGGACAAAATTACTTGATATTTGCAAGTATGGCTTAATAACTGAAAGTCAGCATGGATTTGTTAAAGGTAAATCATGTTTGACTAACTTGATCGAGTTCATTTGTGAAAAATCAGAGAGGGTTGATGAGGGTAGAACAGTTGATGTTGTGTACATAGACATTCAAATGGTGATTGGCAAAGCATTACAAAATAGACTTGTTAGTAAAAAGTAAAGGCCATGTGATTAAACAGACAATGGCAACATGGATACAAAATTAGCAAGGGGATAGGAAGTAGAGTATTGGTGAACTGTTGCTTTTCAGACTGGAGGGAAGTGTACAATTGTGCCCCCTGGGGCTCAGTATTGGGATAACTGCTTTTTTGAAATATTAATGAGCTGGACTTGGGCATGTAAGGCATAATTTCAAACTTTGCAGTTGGTATGAAATTTGGAAATGTAGTAAATAATGAGGAGGCTAGTAGTTGGCTGCAAGAGGATATAGACAGACTGGTAAAATGGGAAGACACACAGCAGATGAAATTTAACACAGAGAAGCATGAAGTGATGCATTTTGTTGGGAAGAATGAGGAGAGACAATATGAACTTAATGGCACAATTTTAAAGGGGACACAGGCACATAGAGACGTGGGATGTACGTGCTCAAATCTTTGAGGCTGGTAGGACAAGTTGAGAAGGCTGTTAAGAATCTTAGAGATTCCGTGGCTTTATTAATAGAGGAATAGATTACAAAAACAAGCAAGTTGTGCTAAACATTTATTAAGCACTGGTTTAGCCTCAGCTGATGTATTGTGTTCAATTCTTGACACCACACTTTTGGAAGGATGTCAGTACCTTGAAAAGGGTGCAGAAGAGATTTGCTGGAACAGCACCAGGGATGAGGGATCTCAGTTGTGTGGAGAGACTGGAGAGACTGGGTTTTTCTCCTTGAGGTAGGGAAGGTTAAAAAGAGATTTAGTAGATGGGTTCAAGATCATGAAATGCGTTGACAGAGTAACTTTCCGATGGCAGAAGGATCGGTCACCAGATGATACAGATTTAAGGTGATTGGCAAAAAGAGCCAGAGGCGACATGAGGAACTTGCTTTTTACACAGTGAGTTGTGATCTGAAATGCACTGCCTGACAGGGTGGTGGAAGCAGATTCAATAGTAACAAATCCTCAGACTGATTGAATTAATTTTGGAGTGTGCTTACTGTGGTTGTATGTATAAGTGCAGCAGAAAGTGTCTGCAGAGCAAAGGTCACTCACAGCAACTAAGATGAATGAGCAATTAATCATTCTTTTGGTTCTCACAGGAATACTAGTCATAATACCAAAATAAATTTCTGCTCTTCTTCAAATAGCTCCTTCAATGGGATCTTGCACATCCATCTGAACCAGTGGTTGAACATTTCACCTGAAGGATGTCACCTCCAACAATGTAGCACTCCCTCAGTACCGCATTTAAGTGTCAACCCAGATTAGAAATATCCAAGCTTTATATTCATGGGCCAAATCCTTGTGTATCATAGAGCTTTGAAGGCTGCATAGAAACTGTAAGTAGGTCTTCCCATTAGTTTAAATATATGTTATTTAAAAGTTACTGCCTGTAGTGTTCAATTGTTCTGTGTTTGATGATGTGAGTCTGTTGGCTATTGATGCTACTTTGTGTGATTGGTTAAGCCTGAGTATGGACTTGGAGAAAAGTAAACAAAGTTGTAAAAAGAGCTGGAAGCCAAAGTTGTAATATGGAACAGATATTTGAAAGCACTGTGAATGAAATCTGTTGCATATGTGGTGTCATCTCTGCATAGCTCCGAAATATAAAATATATAAGAAAGTGGCAATAAGGATGATTCAGAAGAGTTTAAATTTACCAACTCTTGCACCTTTCCTTTCTTCACCAAGAAATAAGGCAACATCACTAAATACATCACTTTTCAAACTTCTAGCCTCCAAACCAGTAAATAAGAAAAAGATTCAAATCGCATTGAGTTGACTAGACTTCAAGGATTAGATTGCCAGAGCTTGAGGGTTGCATGCAGGCTTAGAGCCACAGATTGGACAATCTTGTCTTAAATTATGTGCTGCTTGGATCCCTGTGATCCCACAATGCCCCAACTTGGAGCAGATTCTTTTTTTCAAAACTACCAGTGTTACTGTCCACACATAATTTATCATAAATTAAGCAAAGCCTAATTTTTATGCCTCCACAGGTCACCTGCATCTTGACACTAAGATCAGAATGATGAGTGGAGGTCTTGTGGCACATTGGGTAGAGTCCCTACCTCTAAGCTAGAAGCTCTGCATTTGAATCCTGCCCCAGAGTTTGATAGATTTCTAAATACCAAAGACAAGAAGGAATAGTGTAGGAAAAAGGCATTGATTTGGATGACCAGCCATGATCGTATTGAATGACACAGCAGGCTCAATGGGCTGAATGGCTTACTTCTGCTCCTATGTTCCCATAGCCACGGAAGGTGTGTTTGTGGTGCGTCCAAGCAGGTTCATTGTCAGTCTGTGAATCTTTCTGATACACCTATGACAGGTGGTAAGAGTTGGAGAGTTTCCTGGTCAGTCAGAACTTTGGGTAGCAACAGTGCAACAGCCTCCCTACGTTAAACAACTCCACGCACAAGCTCTTGCCTTGGGCTCCATGGCCAGTGCACTCTTTGCTTTGAGGGACTGCTAGAAAGAGAATGAGGAATAAACTTTTGTGGTCTCAAAGATGTAAGAGAAAGTCATTAACCAACAAGAGAAGCTTAAGGTGGTTTGAGCAAGTGTCAGAAACAGATAGGCACTAACATTTTATAATTAGACAATAGGAGGTATCCTAAAAAGGGATAAAGGTAAGTTGAACTCATAAACACTAGTCCAATTTGATAGTGCCTAGATATGTGTTCCTGTTAATATTTTGGTTCTTTGCAGACTTTTCTTAGATAATTCTTACTTTATGTTTATGAGTTAGATGGTTCCAATTTTACCCATTTTCTCTATCTGTTAAACAGACAGGAAAGAAGTTTTGGGGTAGCATTACCTGCTACTGAACTTTAACCTAGCCTGCTCCTTAGCCAACAGCTCTCATTTACAAAACGAATTGTAAATTCCTTTAAAAACCCCTTTGGCACTGACACTTCCAACATACATATTTATTACATTACTGTGTCAGCACTTGAAGCTTTTAATCATACATTATAATTGGTTTACAGCATATGCCTCTGGGCTAAGATTATTGTGATACTTTTAAAACACTATTGCAGTAAATTAAATGTTAAAGGCTTTCATTAAGTCTAAACAAACTTCAAAATTATTTATATTGTATGATAGACATATACTTCACAAATTTAAACATGTTAGTGCCTGATCGATATTGATGTGCTACATAAATTCTAAAGGTCCCATACTTGTTTCTGCTGCTGTTCTTTTTCAGGGTATAAAAAGTCTGAACACAATTAACCATACTGGCATAATTCCCTTCTTTTCATCAACAAGTTTCTTCACCTTAAGCAGAGAAGCAAGACATAAACAGAGAAGCAAGAAGCAAGCACTATAGTTGATATTGTTCTTCATTTTCTTTTCCTCTCTCCTCCTTCCCTCTACTGTCCTCTCCTGAATATGTTTCTTTTAGCTGAGAACGGTTCCATGGCAATTGATACCCTGCACTGCCTCATCCAAGTGACTGCTATCCAACAATAAAGGGGAAATGCTGACTTCCTCCTTTTTGACAGGAAATCAGCAGTTGTGGATCTAAAATTCCATGGGAGAACTTATCGTATCATTTCTGCTCGATTCCCACCCGCTTTCATAGTTATCCTGTAGTTTATTTCTTTTCGTGTCTGAGACAGTTGCCAGAAGCATAAACTGCTCAAGGCACCAGAAAACAGTCGACAGCATTTGTTAACAGGGAGGCATTTCATTCATGAATGTGCAGGTGGTCAGTGATCATCACCACGGAATCGTGCAGGCATGTGCCAGGTTTCCAGGTAGCGGTGCTTTCATCCTACACCGGTCATTCAATCCATGGCCATTCTGTTCATTAAGGGATTTCAGAGGATTGCTGCAAAGGAACAAGAGCTATCAACTCCATATGTGGCTGATGACACCCTTCCATAACTGGATAACTGAGGTTGAACCACAGCACTTGGGTCACCAATTGGGCTCCTGAAACAATAGTTTTAAGTCCCTCGATAGGTTTTAGATTAGAATCTTAGAATGGTTTCAGCACAGAAACTATTCAGCCACAATTATTTTCTATGCAGATAATTACCAAATTCCTTTTTGAAAGTCACGATTGAATCTGCCTCCACCATACTCTAAGGCAATGCATTCCAGATCCTAACCACTCGCTGTGTGAAAAACTTTTCCTTTGGTTATTTTGCCAGTCACATCAAAACTGTGGTCTCTGGTTCTCGGCCTTTCCATCAATGGGAACAGTTTGTCCCTATCTACTCTGTCCAGTGCCTTCATAATTTTGAACATCTCCATCAAATCTCCTCTCAACCTTCTCTTCTCTAAGAAGGGACTCACATATGGGTAGCAAACAGGGAGTCTCACGCATTGTGGTACCGTGCGAAAAGGAGTTTTCTTATGAAGTCTAACCCTCTGAAGTCAGCATTTCTGTCCTCCTCATATTGGACATGTGTGCACACGCACAGACACAAACTATGCACTCACACACTCACACTTGCACACACACTCTCACACGCGCACACTCGCACACACACACGCACATGCACACACCACATAAATGAAGAATTGCAGATTACCATGTAGGAGCAGGAACACTGGGATATGTAACCCATTGAAATTGGCTAATTCAGAAAGGAGAAGAATTAAACTCGAAACCATCATGGTCATATTAACTTTTTCCAAAACATTTTAAAATCAACCAACATTCATTTGTCAGTGCTCCCATCAGTTTTGCTACCAAAGAGGCACTATTTAATGCACTTCAGTTGTGCCAGCCAAGTTACACTGGGCACACTGGCTTCCTCCAAAATTGATCCTCATCTTAAATGAGCCACTGTGTTTCCTGCCAGTGCAATATGGTCATGCAAGATGGCCACTGAAACACGTCAGTGCATGCACACTGACCCGCACGTGCACAGAAATCCAATGGCATGTGCACATCAATTTACCCAGGAAAATCATTACTGAATGCCAATGCTTCAACTCGCTTTAATGATTTCTGTTGTCTCGCAATTTATAAGCACTGTGAACATATGCTGCTAAATATTCAGTGATCCAATAGACTCAGTCAAAACAGAAAAGAAAACTGTTGCAATGATGTATTGAGCTCGTTAATTCTAGTGATTTAGCAAGGGGGCAGAATCCTGCCTTAAACTGTTGGCATATTCTGTCACGTTCTCAAATCTCTTCAGTTTAAGAAGGATTAACGAATTGATGATGTTGCAGAGCTAAATATGATTTTGCAAAATACCGACAGCCTCTTTATTTTGCTGAATGGTACATAATTCTAGAAAGGCGTTAAGCTGGGGTTTCAAGTTGCACATTGCCCCCTATAAAGATGGTGGCTGTTAACCTGGGCGCACCATCAGCATGCAACTGTGCATGTACAGCATTGGCAGCAAACGCAGCCTAAATGACCAGGCATAGACACATCCATCATCCATCCATATGAGATATAGGAGAGCCTATAGTACCCATTTCACTCGGTTGTCATACAAAGTTACTGTACCTGTTGCAGTATCATCTGTTAAGCCGAGGAGACAGTCGCCAACTCTAAATGGTACCATGCGTGTCAAAATGCATAATGGATTGTGAGGCTTCATGTTACTTTGGCGACAACACAAACACAAACACTTATCTTCTGTCAGTTTTGGATAGATTCCATTGTGGGTCTGGGGGTGGAGGAGGGTGGTGACACAACCTGGAGCTGCATGAAAGCTTTATGGCGAGAACTGTTGTGATCATATTATCATAAACTTTGTGTTATCCAGCACTCTACCAACCCGAATTCCCTACTAACCGGAATTTCTGATATTCCCCTAATACGAGTCATCTCTTCACCAATCAGAAGCAATTACAAAGTTATCCAGAGCCTGTACCTGTTTACCATATTATTTTATACTTTAATTTATGTCTTAATGTACTGTTGAAGATTTAGAAGTAAAAAGAATACTGTTCTTTACTTTCTGAGTACCTGCATATTAATTCATGCTACAAGTATTGCACTGTACTCCATTGATAAATGGAACTCTCCATTAACTGACATTTGTGATTAACCAGCACCACTCATTCCCTGCGCATGCCAGATAATAACAATTTTGCTGTATTCTGAATGTGACATGACATTCTGAATGTAACTGAGATGTTACAAAACTCTCAGTTTTAACTTCACCAGACTCTCAACAGGTCCATGCCTTGGTTACTGGAATCCCACATCACATGAATTCTTTGTATTGGATATTAATATCTCAATCTGAATTAGTTTTATATGACCAACAAAGTACATGCAGTACACTGACAAATTGTCAACCAGTTGTTGATTTATTTTATTTATGTATACTTTAAAATACTAATATCAAATCTACTGCTGAAACTTAAGATTTGGATTCAGATCTTGCATTTCTGTTGCTCAGTTTTCACCCTTAGGTTTAGAATGTTTTCTCATGTCATCTGACCAGTGACCTATACCACAGCTGGATTTACTGCCCCAACTGGCTGAGCAGTTATAATGTGGCCATTTAGGTTAAGGCAAATAAATGGAGGAGACAGAATATAATTTATAAAACCACTAATGGATCACTACCCCATGACAACGAAACAAGGGAATACATTGTAAAGTACTTTAAGGATACTTACTTCCTTGCTTATTGCAGAAGGCTTATTATAACTCATTAATGGGAGAAGAGATAATTATCCTCATAGATATCAATGCTATGAATGAGGACATTTACAAGTTTACATCCTGAGTGACACAACTCTGTGTGTATGGTCCCATTTTCCATTCTCTACTTATATTTTCTCATTAAGAGTTCCCAAGTTTTAGCGACAGGTTGATATTTTCTATTGTATCATCTAATGCAGGTAACCTTATTAGCTTCAATTTTTTTAGTTGCTTGCTTCTCTTCAATTACTTCAAATAAGCATTGTCATTCCAGTTCTTATCCCCGACTGCTGCGAGAAGAGAAGGCAAAAACAAGTAATAATGGGGGAAATAAGAACAGTAACGCAAGACAATTGGGGCAGAGAACAATTCAAATGATTGGTTATTGTTGAAATTTGGAAGAATTTTTACTTTCAAGTATGTATTGCAATGTGTGGACAAAACTAGAATATTACAATGGAAAGTGTGCTGTAGGATAAATAATACTGTTCCATGGTCACTTTATCAAATTTGAGAATTGCATGTTATGTGCATTTAATTGCAGGTCACGTTTCAAACAAAAATTATATAAACCATTGCCAGTGGTGCAGAGAAGGGTGATTTATGTCAGCTTATCAGTTGCTTTATATCTGTCACAGAATGAGGATAGGATCTGCTGGTGAATATATTTGATAATTTATTTAAAACCACTTAAACAGAGAAAGAATAGTCCTCTTCCCCCAAATGGGTTTCGCAACATTGCCAATACCTTGGTACAAAAGGCCTGCTTGTGAACTTTTCTGCCTTTCAATTACACTGAAGTTTCTGCCAGACTTGACAAAATGATTGATGAGATTTAAATAGGGAGATTCACATGACTTCATGGGGAATGAGTGATACATTCTTCAGACCTGACAACATTGAGGGAAGAATAACTTGTGTTAAGGACTGTCGCGTTAAAATGCAGCAGCAATAATGATCATCCCATGCTTTTAACATTAATTGTAGAATACTTGCTTTATTAAACTTTCTCTATTACCTTTTATTGATTTGATTATTTCATTGCGGAATGTCTTGGGCTGTTTAGTTAAAGTTCAGAGGCACTTACTCTGTTTCAAAGTTCAAGGCAAAACCTAAAGCCACATCACACCACTAATTAAATTTGTTAATCAGATAATGCTTGGCCATAAATTACACCAAAAACCTATTACAATGGCATTGTCTTGCTGTCAGCTTGATTTTCCTTGCCAACTATTGCAGCTTCTAGAGAATTTTTTTTGGCTAGTTTGTGTTAACACTCCATTAATTTCTCCAATGAAAGGATATTTTCTCAAAAGCAAGCTCAAGTTTTTGATGTGATAAACCTACTTAAAATTAGAAAATGCTACTTATCTTGCCATAGTTAACCTTGGTAATGGAAGGGGACAGCATATCTCCCTCAAAACGGTCACAATCAATGGCTAAGCTCACATTTTATACAAATGCTTCTCATTGTACATATCTATTAACTGTCAAATTTGTCAGCAGCAATCAGCATGTTAGAAAAATGTTCCACGTTAAACTTTAACAGCAAAATTTAAGGAAAGAAATGCACCATTGTTTTAGGCTGCTACACTTCAGTTTCCTGGTATCAGGAGCTCAAAATCTCGATAGAACACCAGTTGAGTTTGTTACAGGATTCTTGTTACAGGATTCGCAGACTTCCTACAAGTTTAAACTATGAATTAAAATGAATTATGGAAATCATCTCTTCAGAGGATTGTGAAAATTACATTTAATTAATTGTTTGGATCAATGGCACCTACTTGTGAAAGTTACTTCTCATATGATGTTGGTCGGAATTGTCCCAGGTTTGTACTAAGTGTGGTAGCGTGTGGGTAAAACATCGGTCATGTCACAGTTGCTGGAGCTGCAAAGGCAAGCTCGGGAACATCAGGAAGGGATGGCCGCTGCACTCCTCAGATTGCAAGGCACAATGGAGGAGTCTGCCCACCTTCAAGCTGAGGTGATGGTGCAGGCATACCAACACACCGAGGTCAACAATGCTAGGATGGCAGCCGCCATGGAGATCTTGGTCCAGAATGTCGCTCCTGCACTGCTGCGCAGGCTGAACTCCACCGCTGATGCCATAGTTGGCCTCCAACAGTGTGTACACGAGAGGGCTGCAGGGCAGGTCGAACTCACTCCAGCTATGACTTTTCCTCAAGGAGTCAGCCTGGGATCCTTGGACACGCATAGGGAGGAGGATCAACAGGTGTACACCCTGGGGCCCTACATCCAAGTTACTTAGGGAGTGTCCGGCCCATCTGAATCTCCTCTTCCTGTGACCTCAGCATCTCCAGCTTCACAGACCGAAGAGGGTGCCACTGCCACACAGCAGAACCCCAAAAGCAGGCCAGAGCCCCCAGGCCTCAGCCCTCGAGAGGACGCTCATCAAGGTCATCACCTACAGGGCGTCGGAGTCAGCGGCTGCCTCCACCTCCACTGTGGATGTCCGGGGAGCACCAAGATGTAGCGCCAGGGTTAGGAAGGTTAAGGAGATGAAGTTGCACAACTTGGGCATGGGTGTTAATCAGTTGTACATAATGTTCACTATTGTCAATAAACTCCCAAGTACATCTCCCTGCCTATGGCTCCTTGTTCTGATGAGCAGTATTTGTGTCACCCAGATGTGAAGCCTTTCTGCACAAGATAAAGGCAGCTGTCTCTGTCCAGGGCCTCTTTCCTGTGTTTTGTGCAGCCTTCAGACCAAAGTGGTGGTCCAGCCTCACATTCACTGTACACATTACTGATGACTGCACTTCGACGGTGCCTGTCATCACTGCCAGAATGTTGTGGGCAGGCTTCACAGAGTTCTCTCATTCTCTCTGTGTGTTCTCAGCACCTTTAAGGTGAGGCTGGCTCCCATCTCTTCAGCATCTGTGACCATTGATGCTGTGCTCCTGAAGGGCTTAGCTGCTGAAGGCAGACAAAGGATCAGCTGCTTCTAAAGTTTCATGGCTGCATTTCCCTGATATGGCCCTGATCACAGAACGCAAACAAGCTGCTCTCAGCCAGACAGAAATCAGACACTCTAAGAGGTTATGTGAAGATCTATAGAGTCTCCTCACTGCATCCTCCACAAATCTAGCAGCTCTGAGGGCCTACCGAGGGCACTAGCCTTGTTTGGCCAGTGGGAGGGCCTCAATCCCGCCTTTGAGGACCTTCTCACCCTCATCCTCATCACTGCATGTTGCCATTAACCTTCTGCATTTGAGCAACTATTAGGGCCTCCACTGCGTCTCCATGAAGAGGAGTATTATCACAGAGGATATGTGCGCTGCCATAAGCCAGACTGGAGTCAAACGTTCACAGATGCAATGTGAGGATCTATGGGGTCTCCTCACTGCATCCTCCACATATCTAGCAGCTCTGAGGGCCTACCGAGGGCACTAGCCTTGTTTGGCCAGTGGGAGGGCCTCAATCCTGCCTTTGAGTACCTCCTCACCCTCATCCTTATTGGCATCCTCTTCATCTGAGGAGACTTCCATCTCCTCCATCTCTTCCTCAGCCAGCTCGTCTCCCCATTGCAGTGCCAGGCTGTAAAGGGCACAGCAGATGACATTGATGTGTCACACCCACTGTGGACTATATTGGAGGGCTCCACCAGACCGGCCCAGGCACCAGAACCACATCTTCAGCACCCCAATGATCTGCTCCACCAAGTTGCGAGCTGCTGCCTGAGCCTCGTTATACCTTCTCCCTGCTGCAGTCTGAGGCTGTCGCATGGGTGTCATCAGCCACAGCCTCTAGGGATAGCCCTTGTCCCCAAGGAACCAACCCTGCAGCCTCTGTGGATCCTGGAATACGTGACCAATGGAGAATGTAGGAGTTATGCACACTCCCTGGGAACCGTGCGCACACCTGCAGGATGTGTTTGTGATGGTCACATACCAGCTGCACATACAGCGAATGGAAGCCCCTCTAGTTGACATAGTTGACCGCATGTTGTGATGAAGACCTGAGCATGTCAGTGCAGTCGATGGCACCCTGCAACTGTGAGAAACCTGGGATCTGGGTAAATCCAATTGGTCTTGTGTCCTGACTGTCCTGGTCCTGGGTGAAATGCACAACATTGTGTGCCCTCGTGAAGATGGCATCTGTGACTTTATGGATGCATTTGTGGGTGGAAGCTTGTGATATCCCACAGAGGTCACCTGTGGAGCCCTGAATGGAGCCACTGATGTAAAAATTGAGAGCTGTGGCCACTTTGATGGCCACTGGCAGTGAATGCCCTCCATAACCCTGTGGCGCCAAATCCTGTGGTAGCTGGCAGATGTGACTGACCAGTCACCTAGACACATGCAGTCTTCGGTGACACTGGTTCCCGGTCATCAACAGGAATGAAAGGTGGCTTCTTTGGCCCTGGGTGTCGCTAAGCGCCGACCAGCGACAGCTCACTGTGGCTCTTCGGCGGCGTGTGTGGGAGCACCACCCACCCCTTCTTCCTGAGGGTGCTGCTCCTCCCTCTGCACAGCCAGGTACCTCAGTCACCTTTGCTTTCTGTAGGCCACCAGGTATACAGCCAGTTCACGAGGCTCCATGATCCTGATGTACTCCTCCTGCAGGATGGAAGAGAGAGACACGTGGGTTAGCATGGTGTACTAAGAGTCTGTCCTGGTTAAATGTGAAGGCCCCTTAAAGCATCGTGGAGAGGGCTGGCCACCACTTGGATGGCCAGAGATTAGTGTGCTGCATGGATGCCCAAAACCCCACCCACCTCCACCCCACTCCACCCAACCGACTAGTGGCAGCTTTACCCATTGTACTGCATTCTGTGCTTTCAGCTCAGGCACAGGCATTCTCCAAAATCACATTGCAAGGCTGCACTGTTAGCTTGAGCTGTGAGGGAGACTGGTCCAAACTGGGATGCTGATATTGCAAGGGGCTGTGAACAGCTCCTCCAGTGACTGCTCCACGGCCAGCTTTAGCAAGGAGATTGTACAATGTGCGCAGTCGTCCAACTGTTCTACAGTCCACTAAAATATTCATTAGTTTGCAGTCTGTGCTCAAGGGGTGAAAAGCTCTGGAGCACTTGCTGGCACTTTGATGCCGCTGCATTGCTTGAGTGGGCAGACAAGCTAGAAGCTCTTCTCCAATCATATCAGTGGCTCTGCATGAACTGTCTCAGCTGCAGAGGAATGGGAACTTTATAAAAAGTGCCACTATTCCGTGGCCACTTCCTTACCCACCCTACCCCTCACCCCAAATGCTTGTGCACTACATTTGACTGCAGGGAAGCCCTAGCCTGCCCACCTCACCTCAACCGCAGGGCTGCCCTTGCCCCCACCCCCCCACCAAGTCACCTCAACCGCAGGGCTGCCCTTGCCCCCACCCCCCCACCAAGTCACCTCAACTGCAGGGCTGCCCTTGCCCCCGACACCAACGCGCCTCAAGCTTGAAGTCCAACAGGCGAATCTGGTGAGCGCTGCACAACATTACTGTGAACTCACCTCCGAGTTCCCCTCAAAGTGTAGCCCGCCGAGTGCTCGTCTTTTATATGCTATTGTGAAACACGTTGGCATGCTTTCCCGCTGACGTGGGCAGACTATCTAGCGGGAGGAGGTGATTCCATTGGGCAGGCCAGATATTGATATGAAGGTGTATTACAATGAGGATCCCGACGTCCAATGGCAGGAAATGCAGCCACCATTGGCGGGCTGAGTAGTTTCACGCCATCGGACCATGCTATATTATTGGTTCATGCTATTGAACATGGCCCACGCTGGCGGGCATGGAAAATCCCTGCCAGTATGCCTTAATTTACATGTTATATAGGGCACACAATCTGGTTTGTTCATTTTTCCTGGAATTGTGTTGCCATTTGTTCACTGCTACTTCCCAGCCAGGGAATATATTTCCTCAGCATGCGCTCAGTAAACTATTGCAATAAACGATAACAATTAATTTGTTGCAGAAGGTGTAGGGGGGACATGAGGAAGAACTTTTTTACGCAGAGGGTAGTGGGTGTCTGGAATTCGCTGCTCAAGTTGGTGGTAGAGGCAGAAACTTTAAACTCTTTTAAGAAGTACCTGGATCTGCACCTTAAGTGCTGTAAGCTGCAGGGCTATGGGCCGGGTGCAGGAAGGTGGGATTAGGAAGGGCACCTGGATGTCCTCGGGCTGGCATGGACAAAATGGGCTGAATGGCCTCCTTGTGTGCTGTAATTTTTCTATGGTTCTATAGTAAAGTAAATAAAATCATATTTGTTAGAAAATTAAACTAGTGAAGGATTTAAGTTGATAATTTAGCACATTCTTCTCCTGTGATCGTCTTTTTCACCATCCTGACTTGGAAACATACCACCGTTCCTTCATTGTCGCCATGTCAAAATTCTGGATTTCCATACCTAACAGCATTCTGGGAGTATCTTCACCACATGGACAGCTGTGGTTCAAGAAGGTGGCTCACCAGCTTGAAGTGCAGTTAGAGATTGGCAATAAATGTTGACCTTGCCAGCAACACCCCATCCCGTGAATGAATAAAATTATTGAAATTGAAGCTAACAAACAACTGAATGGAAGTATTAAATCAAAATACATTTTCAGGATATTGGGAAAGTTGCTTACTATAGAAACTGGTTCATACACTGGATTAATGCAAAACAAGTTTGTGCCTCAGAGCTGAGTTTATACTCAAACTGGAAACTGGTGCTGTACAAAATCAGATTAGGCAGCCTGAACTCAGTTTCTAGTGGAAACAGGACCACAGCATTGAAATAATTTAATATTAATTGGGGCTAAATTTATGATCCCACTCAGGGAAGATATAAAGAGGCCAGTGCCAGTCTTGGAAATATTCAATGATTGCAAGAGAAAGCTGTCCCTTGAGACTGGGCATAATGCATTTTCTTGAGCCAAAGGTTTACTTTATAGATGATTCTGTTCTGTACCTGCCTTGCTAATGCCTGATGCTGACAGTGTGTAGGAAGTGGGAAAGGTTTCTTTCTGGTGCACAGACATTGCTGACCTTGGAAAATTCAATAATCAATATGCTATTTACTGGCTACAATCAGCAAAATCAGTGTAATTGCTACAAAGCCCTCAGAATGGTAAGAACTAATGTGACCCCTAAAAAAATGTGATCTTAGAGCGTAACAGCAAAGCACAAACAACATACATTCATACCACACAGCTCATGCTTTCAAGAAGTTATGGTTTTACAGATCTTTCAGCAAATGCTTAGTGGGACCACCAGTTGCTGATGGCCGCCAGAGCCACATTCAGTCGTTTCTGGCTCCAGTTCAGTGTTCTAACGCAGCAAGACTTTCAAGAATGTGCTTTTTTGACTGTAAGATAGGGTTAGGTGCAACAAACTCAACCACAGGGTTCATAATCTAAGCATAGGTCAAAATAGCTACATTCCAACATCCATTATAGGCTTTTCAAACAATCTCTGTTGTATACTTCGTGAAAACATAATGCAGCTCATGCATCAGAGAGGTACTGTGCAGAATGCAGGTACAGCAACACATCATTTTAATGACACCTCAACTCTGTGTAATGGATAATAATTTTTACTACAATTTAAGACTTTCATAGTTCTGGATTTAAAGACTAAAGTAATTTCAAAAGTGTAAGAGAGGTACAAGTTCTGGTCATTCTCAAAGTTTGCTCGGAATCATAGGGTATTCCGCATCATCATTGCAATTAAATCACGGTTTTGGTGCTTTTATCATTTTTGAACAGTATTGCACTTCCGTTTCACTAAAGTACTGCAATCCAACAAATCCTCAACCATGAATCCACCGTGGCAGCTGATACTCTTCAGGCTATCCCCCCAGTTCCCTGTGGTAAAATCCACAGGTGACTCACCATCAATGGGAGTGCAGCAACAAGCAATCAAATGGATGAAAAGCAACAAAGCCTGCAGACTCCGTGGTATTCCAGCTGAGGTCTTCAAAGTTGGTGGGCTCGTGCTCACATCAAGACTCCATGCACTCATCCTACAGATTTTGGAGGGAAAAAAAACTCACCCGAGTTCAGGAATGCAACAAATGCAACTATCTTCAAGAAGGGAGATAAATCATGCTGTGGAAACTATTGGGGTATTTCCCACTTGTCTTCCACACTATCAGGGAAAACATTGACATGCATTGTCCTGAATTGTCTACTTCCAGTGGCTGAGGAAATCCTCTGAGAGACACAGTGTGGCTTTAGATCTTCCAGAAGAACCTTTGACATGGTTTTTGTTGCCAGACAATACCAAGAACAATGTAGAAAGCAATACCAGAAACTTTTCATTGCATTCATCGAAAAGACCAAAGCATCTGATTCAGTAAATCTCAGGTCTCTGTGAATTGTGCTCCAAAGATATGTCCACAAAACTTCAGTACAATCCTGCAATTGCTTCATGATGATATAACTGCAATTGTTTTGAGTGGAAGATCTGAAACAGACACCTTCAAAATCTGGATCAGGGTCAAGCATAGCTGTGCGAAAGCCCCATACTGTTGTAAGAGTGGCTGAGTTGCTACTATTGATGACAGAGTTAATCTGCAGACATTTCTTGGGTGGAAGCTTTAAGCTTATTTACAATTTACTCAGCAGCAACTACATTTGTCCTTTCACTCTAACTCTCACTCTACACTGACTGCTGAGGTAGCCTACGCTACTCTCCTATTGGTTACTACAGATCATGTGATCTTCCTTAACAAGTATTATTCTTAAAGGTATATTACCAACTAAACAAAACCATAATTACTACTCGTACTATTTACAATCTACCTGGCTATTCAATTAATCAAAGATCAACTGCCCTCTGGCATGAGTATTAAATACCATCAAAACTCTCAATCGCCTCTATGCCAAAACTAAACTGACGACTGTAGATATATATGATCTATGGTTTGCAGAAGACTCAATAACGTTACCCAGTCTGCTTCAGATTTACAAGCCACTCTCGATCTCTTCAATTCTGCATACAAGGAGATCGGCATGTCCTTGAACATTGCCAAAACAAGTCTCATATATCAACCGACACCCAGTCAGCCAAATATCCCACCTCCCATACATGTTGAAGGAGAAACTCTGGAATATTTTGAGTATTTCCCATATCTCGGCAGCCACCTTTCTCAAAAGGCCACCATTGATGAGGAGATCCAGTGCTGGATTAAGTGCACCAGCTCAGCCTTCTACAAACTACAGCAGTGAGTGCTTGGCAATAAAGACCTCTGCAAGTCAACAAAAGTCCTAGTGTACAGAGCAGTTGTTATCACCACACTCATGTACTGCAGTGAGGCCTGGACAGTTTATCAGCGACATATAAGAGCGCTAGAGAAATTCCACCAGCATCCTCCAGTTTCAATGGAAGGACCATTGAACAAATGCTAGTGTCTTTCTTGAAGCCAGTTCCACATGCATTCAGGGAAAACTCCTGTAAAATCAACTTGAATGGACTGGTCACTGTGTCCATCTCCCCCACCAGGTACTGTTTTCTCAACTCTCAAATGGTCAACAGTCCAGGGGAGGGAAAAGAAAACTCTTCAAAAACACTCTGAAGCTCATACACTTCTGCTGCTGCCGATGGCCCACAGAGCCTCAAGGATACCCAGTTGCTAGATCTGTTTGGAATCTATCCCATTTAGCATGGTGGTAGTGCAACACAACATGATGGATGTTCTCCTCAATGTGAAAGTGGGACATTGTCTCCACACGGAGGAGCTATACTCAAGAAGGAATGAAACCGGACGGACCATCCAGCATCAACCCAGACACTGGAAATGACAATGGCACACCCAGCCCTATCGACTTTGCAAAGTCCTTCTTACTAATATCTGGGAACTAGTGCCAAAATTTGGAGAGTTGTGCCACAGGCTAGTCAGGCAATAGCCTGACATAGTCAGACTCACCGAATCAAACCTTACAGACAGTGTCCCAGACACTGCCATCACCATTCCTGGGTGTCTTTTGTCCCACCGGCAGGACAATACCCACCCCCCCACCCACCCCCCCACAGTGGTGGCAGCACAGAGGTATACAGCTGTGAGGGAATTGCCAGGTAGTCCTCAACATTGACTCTGGAATCCAGGAAGACTTATGGCACCAGGTCAAACATGGGCAAGGAAACCTCCTGCTGATTACCATGTACCATTCCCTCCTCCCCCACCCCCCACCCTTGACTAATGAATCAGTACTCCTCCATGTTATGACCAACTAGAAGGAGCACTGAGAGTGGCAAGGGCACATAATGTACCATGGATGGGGGACTTCAGTGTCCATCACCAAAAGTGGCTTGTTAGCACCACTACTGACCGAGCTGGCCAAGGCCTAAAGGACATAACTGTTGGACTGTGTCTGCAGCAGGTGGTAAAGGAATCAACTAGAAGGAAAAACATACTTGACCTTATCCTCACCAATCTACCTGTCCCAGATGCATCTGTCCATGACAGAATGGGCAGGAGTGTCTACCGCACAGTCCTTGTGGAGACAATGTCCGACTTTCACATTGAGGAGAACATCCATCATGTTGTATTGCACTACCACCATGCTATATGGGATAGATTCCAAACAGATCTAGCAACTGGGTATCCTTGAGGCTCTGTGGGCCATCGGCAGCTGCAGGAGTGTATTCAACCACAGACTGCAACCTCATGGCTCGGCATATTCCCTACTCTACCATTACCATCAAGCCTGGGGGTGTCAACCTTGGTTCAATGAAGATTGCAGTAGGGCGTGCAAGTAGCAGCATCAGGCATACCTAAGTATGAGGTGTCAACCTGATGAAGCTGCAACTCCAGATTAATTGCACACAAAATAGCATTAACAGCAAGCAATAGACAGAGCTAAACGATTCCACAACCAATGGATCAGACATGAGCTATGCAGCCCTCTCATGTCCAGTCGTGAAAGGTGGTAGACAATTAAACAACTGACCAGAGGAGTAGTCTCCACAAATATCCCCATTCTCAATGATGGAGTAGCCCAGCACATCAGTTCAAAAGACAAGGCTGAAGCATTTGCACACGTTCAGCCAGAAGTGTCGAGCGGATGATCCATCTCAACCTCCTCTGAATGTCCCCAGTGTTACAGATGCCAGTCTTCAGCCAATTCAATTCAATCCACATGATATCAAGAAACAGCTGAAGGCACTGGATACTGCAAAGGCTATGGGCCCTGACAACATTCCAGTAATAGTACAGAAGACTTGTGGCTAGAACTAGGCACGCTCCTAACCAAGCTGTTCCAGTACAGTTGCAACATTAACATCTACCTGGTTATGTGAGATGTTGCTCCAAGTTTATCGTCTCCATGAAAAGCAGGACAAATCCAACTGGCCAATTACCACCTCATCAGTCTACTCTCAATCATCAGCAAAGTGATGGAAAGTGTCGTCGACAGTGCTATCAAGCGGCACTGCTCACTGACGCTCATTTTGCATTCCAGTAGGGCCACTCAGCTCCTGACCTCATTACAGCCTTGACCCAAACATGGGCAAAAGAGCTGAACTCAAGAGGTGAGGTGATAGTGACTGCCCTTGTCACTGAGACAGCATTTGACCGAGTGTGGCATCAAAGAGCCCTAGCAAAACTGGAGTCATCAATGGGAATCGGGGGGAAAACTCCCCACTGGTTGGAGCCACAACTAGCACAAAGGAAGATGGTTGTGGTCATTGGAGGTCAATCATTTCAGTCCCAGGACATCACTGCAGGAGTTCCTCAGGGTAGTGTCCTCGGCACAACCATCTTCAGCTGCTTCATTAAGGACCTTGTCTCCATCATAAGGTCAGAAGTGGGGATGTTCGCTGATGATTGCACAAAGTTCAGCACCGTTCGCGACTCCTCAAAAACTGAAGCAGTCTATGTCTAAATGCAACAAGACCTAGACATCATTCAAGCTTGGGCTGATAAATGGCAAGTAACATTTGTGCCACACAAGTGTCAGGCAATGACCATCTCCAACAAGATAGAATCTAACCGTCTCCCCTTGACACTCAATGGCATGACCATCACTGAATCCCTCACTATCAACATCCTAGGGGATTACCATTGACCAGAAACTAAACTGGACCAGCCATATAAACACTGTGGCAGCAACAGCAAGTCAGAGGCTGGGAACTCTGTGTTGAGTAACTCATTTTTTGATTCCCCAAAGCCTGACTATCATTTACAAGATACCAGTCAGGAGTTTGATGGAATATGCTTGGATGAGTGCAACTCCAACAACGATCAAGAAGCTTGATACCATCCAGTTTGAACCAGCCCACTTGACTGGTATCCCATCCATCACCTTCAACATTCACTCCCTCCAGCACCAATGCACATTGGCAACAGTGTGTACCATCTACAATATGCACTGCAGCAATTCACTAAGGCTCCTTCGACAGCACCTTCCAAGACTGGAACCTCTACTGCCTAGAAGGACTAGGGCAGCAAACACATGAGAATGCCACCACCTCCCAATTCCTCTCCAAGTCTGATGTGGAACTATATTGCCGTTCTTTTACTGTTGCTGGGTCAAAATCCTGGAACTCCCTATAATAGCAATGTGGGTGTACCTACACCACATGGACTGCAGCGGGTCAAGAAGGCAGCTCACCACCGCCTTCTCAAGGACAATTATGGATGTGCAATTAAAGCTGGCCTAGCCAGTGACATCCACATCCTCTGAAAATAATTTTTTAAATATTGTTCAGAATGGCAAAAACTTGTCCATCAAGCTGCATCAACTTTGAGACACAATGTCTTAATGATGAAGCAGAATAGCAGCAGAAAAGGAATCAAATCCCGCACTCCAGAGCCTACCAGCTCCTGGGACATCCTTGCCCATGTACCCAAAGACCAGCAGGTCAAGAATCAACCACATTCAGTCACATGAAGACCCATGGCAGAAACTCCAGACCCTGAGTAGATGTCATCCTCGAATTGAAGGACAGCCTATGATGACAAAAGACCAAGGATGTTAATAGTAGGGGTTTCAGTGCTGGTGATACCGTTGCATGTCAAAGGGAGATGGCTAGATTCTCTCTTGTTGGAGATGGTCATTGCCTAGTACTTGTATGGCACACATCTTACTTGCCACTTACCAACTGAAGCCTGAATGTTGTTCAGGTCTTGCTTCATTTGGACATGGACTGCTTCAGTATCTGGTGTCACGAATGGTGCTGAGCATTGTGCAATCATTAGCGAACATCCCCACTTCTGACCTTATGATGGAATTAAGCAACTGAAGATGCGTGGGCCTAGGACACTACCCTGAGGAACTCCTGCAGTAATGTCCTGGGACCTGAATAAATGTGCATGAATAGTGGTTAGATGGCAACTGGAATAGTGCTATTTCAGCTATATTATAGCTTATAATAATAACAATAACAGGAACTTTCTGGATATTTCTTGCAATCGTAATTATTCTTATTATTGAGACATTTATCCAAGGCGACTTATTATACACTCTGTGCTATACCCCACTTATGAATTGGACATATTCAAATATAAGAAATTAAAATTTTGGATGTGACCTTTGTGAGCCAGGATGTCTCCTAGCCTCCTTGTTTTCCCAGAAACATGGCACCTCATCCAGGAACAGTCATTGGAAAATGCCAGGGTATGCTCACTCTACGTTACACACATATAGCAGACTAATAGCCACTTGCTACTACAGAACTTGAATATTGCTGAAAAAAGAGACATGCTATCAAAACTATTTGTCTTGCACCCATCAGGACAGATCCGCAAGGAGACCAATTCTAAACGGAACAATTAATGCTGCATGAGAAGAGAGTGCTGATTGGTTGGCAAGTCAAATCTGATTGGTAGAGGCATTGCCATAGAGAATGCACCCAGGAACAGTTAACTGCCAAAATCTTTTAAAATTCAAGTCAGGTAGGTCGACTTTGATTGGTCAAGGCATTGCCACGGGGAATGAAATAGGGAATGGCTGTACCCCAAGGTTTTGTTTAATTGAAGAAGGTGCAATGTGTGGATATGCTGTTTCTGTTTGCAAAGGACAGGTCACTGTGTGTGAATATATGTAGCTTCCAGCATGTGTAAGTGAGCCAAATCCAGCTGATAATCTTAAATAAAGCAGACTTGACAGTTTTGTGATCATTCAAAAAAAAACCTGATATAAATACTTTTAAAAAGTTCCAGCGCATCACAGCTTCCAAACTAGATACAATGAGAAAATTACAACAACAATTTACATTTATAAAGCACCTTTAACATGGTAAAATATCCCCAGGTGCTTCACAGGAGCAATTATCAAACCATTATAAATAGAAAACACTGAAGATTCTCAGCAGGCCTTACAGCATGTGTAGTGAGAGAAACAGAGCTGCCATTTCAGGTCTGTCACCTTTTCTTAGCACTGGAAAATGTTACGGATGCAACATGTTTTAAGCTAATCCAGGCACAGGAAAAGAAAGGAGGGGCGAAAAGAACAAAAGGGAAGGTCTAGAATAGGGAGGAAGGCGGGAGTGTTTTCGTGAACAGCAAAATCATCACCAGAACCAGCTTTCCATTAAAATGAGAGCAGTGATTATGATTTGAAATTGTTGAACACAATGTTGAGTCCAGTAGGCTGTAAAGTGCTTAATTAAAACATGCGGTGTTGTTCCTTGTGCTTCCATTGAGCTTCACTGTAATAATGTAGGAGGCTGAGGACAGATTGAGGTCAGAGCAGGAGTGGAACCAAGAATTAAAACATAGCAAATGACAAGAAGGTGTGGGTCATGCTTGTGGGGTAACAGAGGTGACCAGAAAAGCAATCACCCAATCTGCGTTTGGTTTCCCCAATGTAGAGGAGCCTCCATTGTGAATACTGATAAAATGAACAAAAGTTCACAAGTTACCACAAAGGATGAGGGGTGGACAGGTGAACAAAAGTTTGGTTAAAGAGGTAGGTATTTAGGACCATCTTGAAGGGGGAGAGAAAGGTAGAGAGATCAGACAGTTTAGAGCGGCAGCTGAAGGCACGCCCACCAATCGTGGAGCAAAGAAAATCAGAGACCAGAATTGGAGGAGTGCAGAGATGTCGGAGGATTGGAGGGCTGGAGGAGGTTACATAAATAATCAGCAGATAAATGGACAACAAACTACTAAAACACATTGAAATAATATACTGCTTCTATAAAATAGTCACCCACCTACAGTTTCATTTCTAGCTGCCAACACAATGGAAGCAAGCTTGTGATTTTTCTTTATTCCTTTACAGGATGTGGGCTTCACTGGCTGGGCCAGCATTTATTGCCCACCCCTAATTGCCCTTGAGAAAGTGGTGGTGAGCTGCCTTTTTGAACCGCTGCAGTCCATGTGGTGTAGGTACACCCACAGTGCTGTTAGGAAGGGAATTCCAGGATTTTGACCCAGCGACAGTGAAGGAACGGTGATATATTTCCAAGTCAGGATGGTGAGTTACTCGAAGGGGAACCTCCAGGTGGCAGTGTTCCCATCTATCTGCTGCCCTTGTCCTTCTAGATGGGTCATGGGTTTGGAAGGTGCTGTCTAAGGAGCCTTGGTGAATTCTTGCAGTGCATCTTATAGCTGGTACATACTGCTGTTACTGTGCGTTGGTGGTGGAGGGAGTGAATGTTCGCGGATGTGGTGCCAATCAAATGGGCTACTTTGTCCTGGACAGTGTCGAGCTTCTTGAGTGTAGTGGGAGCTGCACTCATCCAGGCAAGTGGGGAGTATTCCATCACACTCCTGACTTGTGCCTTGTAGATGGTGGACAGGCTTTGGGGAGTCAGGAGGTGAGTTACTTGTCACACAATTCCTAGCCTCTGACCTGATCTTGTAGGCACAGTATTTATATAGCTAGTCCAGTTCAGTTTCTGGTCCATGGTAAACCCCAGGATGTTGATAGTGGGGGATTTAGTGATGGTAATGCCATTGAACATCAAGGGGTGATAGTTGGATTCTCTCTTGTTGGAGATGGTCATTGCCTGACACTTGTGTGGCACGAATGTTACTTGCCACTTGTCAGCCCAAGCCTGGATATTGTTCAGGTCTTGCTGCATTTGGACATGGACTGCTTCAGTACTTAAGGAGTCACGAATGATGCTGAACATTGTGCAATCATCAGTGAACACCCCACTTCTGACCTTATGATGGAAGGAAGGTCATTGATGAAGCAACTGAAGATGGTTGGCCCTAGGACCTTATCCTGAGGAACACCTGCAGTAATGTCCTGGAGCTGAGATGACTGACTCCCAACAACCACAACCATCTTCCTTTGTTCCAGATATGATTCCAATCTGCAGAGAGTATTCCCCCTGATCTCCATTGACTACAGTTTTGCTAGGGCTCCTTGATGCCACACTCAATCAAATGTTGCCTTGATGTCAAGGGTCAGTCACTCTTACCTCACCTCAGGAGTTCAGCTCTTTTGTCCATGTTTGAATCAAGGCTGTAATGAGGTCAGGAGCTGAGTGGCCCTGGCAGAACCCAAACTGGGCATCAGTGAGCAGCTTATTGCTAAGCAAGAGCTGCTTGATAGCACTATTGATGACATCTTCCATTACGTTACTGATGATCAAGAGTGGCCTGATGGGGCGGTAATTGGCCAGGTTGGATTGTCCTGCTTTTTGTATACAGGACATACCTGGGTAATTTTCCACATAGCCAGGTGGATGCCAGTGTTATAGCTGTACTGGAACAGCTTGGCTAGGGGCGCAGCAAGTTCTGGAGCACAAGTACAAATACAAGTACTATTGCCAGAATAGCATCAGGGTCCATAGCCTTTGTAGAATCCAGTGCCTTCAGTCATTTCTTGATATCACACGGAGTGAACTGAATTGGCTGAAGACTGGCATCTGTGATGCTGGGGACCTCCGGAGCAGGCCGAGATGGATCATCCAAATGGCAATTCTATCTGAAGATTGTTGTGAATGCTTCAGTCTTATCTTTTGCACTGATTGTTGGGCTGTGATGGGAGCCTCCTCCTCCAGTGAGTTGTTTAATTGCCCACCACCATACATGACTGGATGTAGTAGGACTGCAGAGCTTAGATCTGATCTGTTGGTTGTGGGATCGCTTAGCTCTGTCTACCACTTGCTGCTAATGCTGTTTGGCATGCTAGTAGGCCTGTGTTATAGCTTCCCCCAGGTTGACACCTCATTTTTAGGTATGTCTGGTAGGTAGGTTCTTGGCATGCCCTCCTGCACTCTTCATTGAACCAGGGTTGATCCCCGGCTTGATGGTAATGGTTGAGTGGGGGATATGCCAGGTCATAAGGTTACAGATTGTGCTTGAGTACAATTCTGCTGCTGCTGATGGCCCACAGTGCCTCATGGATGCCCAGTCTTGAGTTGCTAGATCTGTTCAAAATCTATCCCATTTAGCACGGTGGTCTTGCCACACAACATAATGGAGGATATCCTCAATGTGAAGGCAGGACTTTGTCTCCACAATGACTGTGAGGTCGTCACTCCTACCGATACTGTCATGGGCAAATGTATCTGTGGCAGGCAGCTTGGCGAGGATGAGGCCAAGTATGTTTTTCCCTCTTCTTGGTTCCCTCACCACCTGCCGCAGACCTAGTCTAGCATCTATGCCATTTAGGACTCGGTCAGCAGTGGTGCTACTGGTCCACTCTTGGTGTTGGACATTAAAGTCCCCCACCCAGAGTACATCCTGCACCGTTGTCACACTCAGTGCTTCACAACATAGAGGAGCTCTGATTCATCAGCTGAGGGAGGGTGGTACGTAGTAATCAGCAGGAAGTTTCCTTGCCCATGTTTGACTTGATGCCTTGAGACTTCATGGGATCTGGAGTTGAGGTTGAGGACTCCCAGGGCAACTGCCTCCCGTCTACCATTGTGCCACCACCTCTGCTGCCTTGATGTCAAGGGCAGTCACTCTTACCTCACCTCAGAAGTTCAGCTGTTTTGTCTGTGTTTGAACCAAGGCTGTGATGAGGTTAGGAGCTGAGTGGAGCTGGCAGAACCCAAATGGAGTGTCAGTGCCGCTAAGCGAGTGCCACTGTTGATGACCCTTCCATTACTTTACTGATGATCAAGAGTAGACTGATGGGGCGGTAATTGGCCGTGTTAGATTTGTCCTGCTTTTTGCTGGTTGGACAGGACATATCAGGGATGGTGACACTGGGGTCTGGGACGTTATCTGTAAGGTATGATTTAGTGAGGATGACTATGTCAGGCTGTTGCTTGACTAGTCTGTGAGACAGCTCTCCCACTTTTGGCACTGGCCCCCAGGGGTTAGTAAGAAGGACTTTGCAAGGATCAACAGGGCTGCGATTGTTGTTGTTATTTCCTAAGACGATGCCGGGTGATCCGTCCAGTTTCATTCTTTTTTTATGACTTTGTAGCGGTTTGTTACAATAGAGTGTCTTGCTAGGCCATTTCAGAGTCAATCACATTGTTGTGGGTCTGGAGTCACGTGTAGACCAGACCAGGTAAGGACAGCAGATTTCCTCCTAAAGGGCATTAGTGAACCAGGTGGGTTTTTACAATAATCGACAATGGTTTCATGGTCATCATTAGACTTTTATTAGCCTTGAATTCAAATTCCACCATCTGCCATTGCGGGATTCAAAACCAGGTCCCCAGAACATTACCCTGGGTCTCTGGATCAGCAATGATACCACTACACCAAATGATGGCGTATATCAGCAAGTGAGAATTTCAGATTGTTTTGCATGTGTGCTGCTGTTATCTTTTACCTTACTTAGATTCCACACTGAATTCCAGAACAGTGCAGAAGAAATGGCTGCCATGAGGTTCCATTACGTGGGGAGAAATTCTACAAAGAAAAAAAATCTTTGTACTGTTTTTCTAAAGTAACATTATTTTTTTCAAGACAAGTCCAAACATTTCATCATAATGAAACCCTGTAATTTACTTTGTCACAGAAAATTTATTGCCACATATCCTTTAGGAGCAGATTGCACACATTCCTCAACTGATTTGTTACTTTAGGCCACAACAATTTAATTTGGCGAGTTAAGAAATTTTTTGAACAGTAAATTGTCAAAGCAGACAAAAAAATGTGGAAACCACATTAGTACATAAATTGCCAGTGAATAATATCACATTAATCATGTTAATATTTCAATGACAACAAAATAATTCTCCTATTAATGTAAACCTATACATATGAGATTAGCAAAATCTTTGAGTGGGTATTCTGTATGAATGAAGGCTTCCAAGAATCTTTCTCTTGTGAATGAAATGCTTCTATCCAGTGCCTCTAGTTGAAGATTGGAATTTGATGGTTATATGTAATTCTACACTGCAAAGGTCTAAACTTTTTTTTAACAATTTGATGGATCCGTGATACAGGTTTCATGTTTTAAAAGTTGATTGACATACTGAACTGCTTGTAGTATTTTAAGACAGCAGTGACACTGTAAAATTAGAAATTAATTGAGCAATAAAAAGATACAATCTATCATTTGACAAAATCTCTTTTTAGCAATAGGCAGAAAAGTAAGGTCAAATTTTCCTTTAGATCCAAAAAAGCTAAACTCTTAGCCTTTCTAGGACACAGTTCAGCAATCCTATCACAACTCAGGCAAATGTAAATCAACAGCCCAGAAAGGCAAGGCACTGAGCCAGTTGCACCTCTTCTTGCCGTTGATTGCACCCTAAGCCTAGGCTTCGAATTTACGCCTAACTTCTGTCAATGATCTTCCTGTTTGTTGCACTCTCACCACCAACCTCTAGGGCACCAAATGTAATTTCAATTAACCCAGAGCCACCACTTGGAAACATCTGAATATCATTATATGACTTACTTCCCAACCTCTGACAAAAATGGTATGACAGGTAGCCAGGCCCCAAGCAAGAAAAGTTGAGACCTCCAGGCTCCTACATTCTTGGAAAGCTTCACGCTATTTCATGACACACCTTAGTTCACGTGGAATAATTGTCAATAAAGCCCAAAGCAATTTTTACCCTTTGTTATTACAAGTACATGTTGGCACCCACTATTGTCCCCTGCTATTTAATTCATCATCTGGACAGAAACTTCTGCAAGTGATTTCAACATCAGTAGCTTGCACCATAACAGACTACATTGAATGATTTGAAATGGAACAAGCACTCCCTTCCCCCAACACAGGAATTTTTAGCACTGAGAAAGAGTGTGGTGATAGCTGCAGGATTATTAATCTGATGAGTATAGAAAATGAATACAGTTTTGGAATTAGTTTGGGCTGTACTTAAAATACCATAGGGCACTGCGTAGTCCAGTACTAGTCCAATCAGAAATGTTACTTCTTTGGTGTTAAAGTAACTGAGACAAAGTGTGATTTATTGCTAACCATTGCCTTGTTCAAAGGACCAATAACAGCATTTAAAACAGTGTTGTCCAACAGAAATCACTAACTAGCCCAGATATGACTAGGATGAGAACATTTGAGCTACAGGCAGTAATTTTAGTACAAAACACATTAAACAAAATACAGATAAATATTCTTTACTCGTATATTTAATAGAATATTGGCCATTCAATGCAAAGTATTGAAGTACTTTTGTTAATCAAAATTTGTATTTTTGGCATTAATTTATCAGACACATCACATCTTAGTGCAGCTTCTCAGTTTTTGCCCAACAGTTGTGAGTGGGGCTTTAACTTTATTGAGTGATTGCTGAGGTTGTTGACTTGCAAAGTGCAACACACCAGACCTGCCCTTTCTCTCAGTCTAGAGCACAGCTGGATGCTGCTTACAGTTTGCTATGATGTGACCTGACGGAGCTGCTCATCAATGGTTGGGCTTGCTTTCTTCTTCTGATGCGGACTGTTTCAGGTCGGTTAAGCTGACCACAGTGACCAGTCCCCTCGCCACACAATGGGCTGAATAATGTGGTTGCGCGCCGATGGGGGGCTCTGTACTCGGAAGTCGGTGGCATTCCGACTTCTTGGCCCGTTGTCAGTGCACACCTGACAATACATTAATCGATGCGAATTAACAGCAATGGAGGGTTACAGGCTGTTATCCCGTCCAATGAATTATGGAGGCAGGTGCCCGGCCTCTGAGGCTGCAGGCCACAACCTGGAACAAGGTAGCAGCCATCACTTTAAAGGGGCCCCTGGCACAGCACAGTATCAGGTGACCCAACGGGTGTTCAGTTGAGCACATCTACTATACATAGTGAAGATTTGTGTATTTTCCAGTCTGGCCACATAGTCAATTTAACTTTTAGCAAATCTGTGTCAACCACGTAAATTTTTATAGGTGGCAGAACTCTTTAGAAACCTGCAATTCTCCCACTTTTTGGCATTGAGGAGCTTTATATTTATTGCATATTTCCATGCATAGATATCTGCACCATTGGAGTGAAGGGGGAGATGTTCTAGAAGGGGTAAAGCTGCCCCAGGCTCAGTGAGGCTGCCCTTCATATCCACTGCAGCATATGATGAGCATGGGCTGCTCATGCTGGGCGCTGGGAAAAGGAGGGCCAAGAAAACACCAAATCCCTTCTGTAGCAGTGACACGACGTACTATGGAAATATTTGCCATATTAAGTCATTTTGGTAACACGGCCATCCACTTGATCACAGTGAGAGCCATCCGAAGGAGCATCACTGTTGTGCCTCAACTCACCATTGCCCTCATCCTCAGAGGATTGGCCTCCGTCTGGCATGTCATCATCGTCCAGGGCATCTCCACTTCGCATGGAGATGTTGAATGCTCAGCAAATCACGACCATCAGGGATACACGTGAAGTAGAGTAATGTCATGTGAACCTCCAGATCTGTCCAGCCATAGGAATCACATCTTTAGCAGACCGATGGTCTGCTCCACTATGGTCCTAGTGCTGGCATGGCTCTCATTGCACCTCCTTTCTGCATCAGATCTGGGCACCTAACAGGCATCATTAGCCATCTTTTCAGTGGATAGCCCTTATCACCTAGTAGCCATCCCTCCAAGGAATCCAGGCCAGTGAAAAAGCCTGGAATCTGTGAGTTCCTAAGGATGTCTGAGTCATGACTGCTGCCCGGGTACTTGGCACACACCTGTGTGACCCGCCAATTATGGTCACATTGATTGAGCGGAAGCCTTCTCTGTTTATGAAGGTGCAATGATTATCCAGCAGGAAGCCTAATGGATATGTGCATGCAGTCAATGGCTCCCTGTACCCAGAAGAAACCTGCAATCAATGCAAATCCTCGGACTCTATCCATTTGACTTTTGGTCATCCTGAGTGAAGGGGATGTAATTACTAGCCCTTTGGTACATTGTACCTGTGAAGAACTTAATGCAATGCTGTGCAGCAGGCTGTGTTACCCCACTGAGGTCCTCACAAGATACCTGGAATGAGCCTGTTGTGAAGAAGTAAAGCACCACTGTCACCTTCATTGCAACATGCATCGGGTGGCTTCCAAGGCAATTGGATGAGGCCTCCCCTGTGAGCATTTCACAAAGTGATGTCACAGTCACCCTGAAAGCCTGAGTCACCTGCACTGAGTTTCCTAAGTTGCAGGTCACTGAATCACTGCCCACATACTCTTGGAGCAGCATAAGTTCATCTGCACCTTGGCTAAGGTTTTCTGGGTTCCCCCGACCCTCGGGACTGGCACAGCTCTGTCCCCTTCCTGAGGAACGACAGCATCCTGAGCCTCCCTGTGTTCTCTTCTTCCTCCCACCCTTCACTTCCTCCTCCTAATCCTTCTCTCCTCCTCACTAGAGGTGTGTCGCCAGTACAGACAACAATCCCCATCTATCTCAGGCACTTTTCACCCCACATCCCTGGGTAACAGGCAGGAAAATATTCCATCAAAAGAGCCCTCTGGATCGGAGGAGAGTTCTCCTCATGGGAACATGGCCAAAAGGTTTCTCTGTCCACTCAAATAAGCAGTCCCTGCAGTCAATGGAGTTTGAACTGCAAAGCTGAGACTCAGCTGCAGTTTTAACACCCGTCCAAACAAGCTTGCCCTTAAAAGAACAGACCTGTTGCATGTCTCCCCCTGAAGGCCTATTATTGCCTTCTGACCGTATTCCTGCAGCGAGGTTGGTAGTTAATTAGCTGAATTGCCTTGAAAATTGATATTTAAATACCGTGGGCAGGTTCCCAACTTTTTGACTCACTTGGGTGCTGTATTATCGGAAACTGATGTGATGACATCGTAAACAGCACCCGACTTCATCACGCCCCATAATACATTCCACAAAGTGGAAAACACTCCTGATTTCCGAGCATAAAACTCAGCCCAATATTGTTGGTGTTTCCATAGCGCTGAAGTAAGGCGTTTTCACCCATGTTACACACCACTTTAGCAAATAACCAATAATGTCAGCAGTAAAGTACACACAAAACCATTTGCACACTGGGCACTTTATTTTACTTTTACCAATTAAGGCACAAAAATAATAAAATATGCATGCCTACGAATATGAGTATAGAGCAATCATATGTGGCTAGCAAATAACGTGTTAGACAAATCTGATTTAAAAGCATTTACAAAGTATTGATGGATAGTTTAACCAGCCATTACTGAATTGTGAGCAATCAGCAGAATTGAATTTTGAGAAAAACAATATCAGTTTAATGTTAGTGCAGTAAACAGAGCTGCTTCCAGTCTGGGAGCAAGGCCCCACAAATTGTCCAACTGCTCTGGTATCTAATGACATACTGCACTGAGTGATCAACTGGATCTCCAGCCATTCTAGCATTCACAGCAAAATAGAAGCACCTTTCTGCTAATTATTCTGGTCACCATCTCACTTGAGAACAGTGGGGATCATTTGAAAAGAGCCACATGGATGCGTGTACCAAAATAAATAATTTAAGAATAAATATTAATAACATATCTACTGTATTTTCTTAAAGATAATCTTCAACAAGTAAGCAGAATTGCAAACATTACAGAGGATTCCTTACAGCCAGCTAAAAAGTGAAATTAATTTATTTTATTGCTTTGTACTTTGTCTTCCAACTGTCCAACAGATATTAATAATTTTCTTAATATTTACATTTCATTTAGAAATTGTTTCAACTTCACACCAACTATTCTTTTTTCAGGCTGCTGAATGATTCACTAAATAATTTAAATCTTTAAATTCTGAGATGCTAGCATCTGAACTCATGACCATTCATACCAACTTTTCATCATTAGATTAGTTCAGATAATAATTGTGATTTAACTCTGTTGGAGACTAATGTCCACTCAAACATTACCACCTGTCAGTAATTTGGAAAGTCAAATTTAAGAAGTTCCTGACTAGAAGCACAATGACCTTCATTACCAAATCAGCTATTACTGTATGTCCATATTATATCTAAATACTTACTACTTCTGATTGCATTTTATAAAATTATACTTTGTACTGAAATTAGACCTTTCTAAGCCCATGTTTGACATTCTGCTAATGGTCAATACAAAAAAAAAACCCTTCAGGCAACAAAAAATAATCAAGTTCCATTCCAGGTCAATTCCTCTGCTTGCTGTTTGAAACTCTGGCATAGTTAAGCTGTGGAAGCAATACATTTTTCCAATATCTATGTTTTGCCTGATGACATGTGGTGTGACATGTGCTTCAGCACTTACAAGGAAACCAGCTGAATTTTCTTTCATAGTTAGATTATTAGCAAGATTTTCACCTTATAGTTAATGAAGACCTGTGCACTTTCTAAGTACTGGGATGGTCAGTCTTGTTCCTAGTAAATTACAAAATCTTTCAACTAAAATTTAGATTTGTGGAAGGCTGCCATGTATAACCAATAGCATGCTGACAAGTGATAGATGAACGCCACATAAGAAAGCAGTGAAACTATCCATCATCATCATTATCCTTTGTTGTATCAAGACCCACCTTACGCAGGTGATGAAAGTTTGGGTTAAAATGCCATTACTAAAAGAAGCCTGGTACCTCTCCAGTTTCCCTAATCCCACATATTAACTTACCGTAAACTATAACTCCATCAATGGAAACAGGATTTTAATTGAAATGTTTGACTTGTTTCTCAATTAATCCTTTCAAAACCATCATAAATTTAATGAAAAATGATAACAGGTAATTGCACTCTAGGAAATGAAACTAGGAGTAATAATAGTCCCCTGGTATTTGTAGCATTTGTACAGTTCAAAACATTTAACTACTGATCATCAATTCTGTCCCAGTCAGATTTTATCCTTTGTTTATCTTGCATTTAATAACTATTTATTTAGCATATTAAAATTTCTCTAAATACACAAGATGTTTTACTGTAACATTTACAAGTAGCCTGAAGTATTCCTTGTTGACGGTAAGGGCTATATTCTGCTTCACACCATCAAAGTATGAACAGAAGACATGTTAGTTATTAGCCAGTATTGGAATTTATGCTTGCCTCAGGCTATGGGTTTGATTACTGAGGTCAAACAGCTCATCGATAGTTAATTTATAACAGAGCTTTATAAAAATATGAAGTATATTTAAGAAATAGCAGGTCCAGTTTTAATATTATTCTACTGTCACAAATAAAATGCTGAATACAGTATAACTTTTGATTAAAATTATTAGAAGCAATATATTTTAAATTGTCACATATCAACTCTGAGGAACATTAATACTCCAAAAGAATGATTGTAAAATCCTCTTATTTCTCCCAAGATGAAAATAGTCCAAAGGCAAAATGCCAGTTTTGAAATATGATAAATATTTTTTGGAGTGAGAAGGTGTTGTGGGAAACTGGCTTTATTAAACATTTGGTTTGTGATGATCACTGCTGCATCTATTTTCTATCCATATTTGCCTGGAGAAAATGGCGGTGGGTCTTTCCCCTGAACCACCACTCTTCTTGTGGTAATGGTGCCCCCATAATAGTGCTCAGAAGAGAATGTCCCAGTTTTGACCTAGTAATGACAAAGAACTACATCAAATTGAGGACGGTGTGAGACTTAAAGGTAACTTGGAGAGATTGTGGAGAGAAAGCACAGAATGGAAAGAAAGAACTTGAGGAAGCAATGGAAATTTGGAAAGTTGACAAGCAGCACACCAATGAAGCCCAAAGTAAAAGGTGGTCAAGCCTGGCTGCTACTTTTCCTCAATGGCACATTGCTGTATTCTCACCCAAGGGGATAAAATTCTTCTCTACGGATGTATCTTAGTATGTTACCAAGTTTCAGGAGATAATGGTCCAGAAAGTTCCCTCAGCAGCAAGCAGGCGGCATGCACTGTTCATTACACTTGCAGCTGCATTCAGATTTTTTGTGAGTTTTTACATCACAATTTACATGCATCAGGTGTCCGATACAGCGTGATACCCTCTACAGGGGAACTGGGACCTGTGTGAATAGCACAAACAATAGCATGTCTCTTAAACTAATCAGATTAAAGAATCCTTATGAGGTATGCAGAATTTTAAACAGGAAGTTTAAGTTAGAATATTTAATATTGTGTAAAATCATACACAGAAAGCAGAAGAGAGGAATAGAAAGCTGGAACTAAGAGAGAGAAATAAAAGAGATAGAAAAAATAAACAAAAAATATTTTAATTTTAATTTTTTTTATTTCCTGAAAAGTAGTTAAAAATTAAAATCTGAAGGAACGTGACTCCATATTTGTAAAAAAAATTCCAGTGTCAGGCAAGTTGCTTGGTAGTAATTAAGATATATTATGGTGTCAAGAAAAACACATACTCACATAGACAAGCTCAAAGTTTTCCTCTGGTGCTCACTGGGTATCTAGTGGGTAGGTACCACAACTTTGTGCCCTTCATGTGTTTGAATGTCATATTTATAGGTGAGAAACTTGTTGAGGAATAGGCAACTAGACAGCAATTTTGCGATTTCTGCATTTAACTGCACATTTGCAGATACTGGAAGTTGCTGTCTGATTTACTCCTTAACAAACTCACCATTATCCTTAAAATAAAACCTGGGCTATGAAATAAATGATTGTGTCTTCAATTAATAGAATTCTTGTTTCATGCAAACGTCTTACTGTTTCAAATCACTTTAATACAATTTAATACAATTCCATATTCCTACTGTACCAGGTTGCTATTCTCATTTTATCACAGAATAATCCAGGGAGCATGAGCTCAAATCCCACCACGGCAGATTGAGAATTGGAATTCAGTATTAGAATATCTGGAAAATAAGAAGAGGGTAACAGCTGCCAAATTGTTGGAAAACCCAATTAGTTCACTAATTACTTTTAAGGAAGGAAAGCTGCCTTCCTTATTCTGACCTATATGTAACTCCCAATCCACACGAACGTAGTTGACTCTTAACTGCTGTAGCAAGTCACTCTCAGTCATGTCAAAATCGCTAAAAAGGAAAACAAGGGCAGAATTTTGCCCTTGATGGGCGGGCAGACCCCACCGGCTCGGCAGCGGGCGGGCAGCCGATCACCAGCGCCAAAACGGGCCCCGCCGCCGTTTTAAGTGGGCAGGCCAATTAAGGCCTGCCCAGCGGGCCGCCCGAAGGGAAGCGCTATGCGCTCCCTGTGTGGGCCGATGGGGATTCCTCAACTGCCAGAGTGCTCTGTTTCACGCATGTGCACGAAAGTGCACACATCTCCCTGAGACTAAGTGCTGCCTCAGGGAGAGTGCTGAAAGTGTTTGAAAGTTTAAAAATAGAAAAATAAAAAAATTATTAACATGGCCCCCTTATGTGACAATGTCACACGAGATGGGACATGTTAATAACTATCACAGAAACTTTATTAAAGTTTTTAAAAAGCGACATGAAACCTCATCCCGCCGGTGGATGAGGTTTCATGTATTTTCACAAGCCCGCTGGGGCTCCTGGCCTGCCCGCCAGCCTTAAGGTTGGACAGGCAGGGCCTTTAATTGGTTTAACTACCCTGTCAATGGCCTCAATTGGCCATTGACAGGTCGGCGGGCGGACAGCTGATTTCACTGTCTGCCCACCTTCCTGAATATTTAAATGGGGCGGGATGATGCCGGAGCTTCCCCCCGACCTCATCCCGCGACATTTTCGCATTGGTGAGCGGGCCCCACCCCCAGCTCGCCGATGGAAAAATTCTGCCCCAAGAGTAAAACCAGATAGAAAACTCAGCTGCAACCTAGGTACTAAATCAGGAAAGGCACAGTCAATGCAGTCGACCTTACAAAGTCATCTTCACCAACACTTGCACAAAGGTGCCAAAATTGTGAGTGTGGTCCCACAAGCTAGTCGAGTAACAGCCTGACGTAGTCGTACAGAATCTTACCTATCAGGCAATGTTCCAGGTCCTCCATCACCAGCTGTGTGTGTCTCCTATTCCACATATATCACTGCTCTTTCGTTACCACTGGGTCAAATAACAAGATTGTGGAAGTACATTCACCACATGGATTGCAGCTGTCCATAAAGAAGACCCACCACCACCTTTTCAAGAGCAACTAGAGGTGGCCAATAGCTGCTGGCCTTGCCAGTGATGCCCAAATCAGGCCAGAGCTCTGGATTATTTTGGAACAGTAATAACCACCAAGATACAATACATTGGTAATCTTATAACTTTGCTTTGTCATTTAGTTCCCACATATCATTGTGAGATTCGCATCCTACAATCTTAATATGGTATGAATTACTTTACCTTGTAGGAGGAAAAAGGTTATATGTTCCTATGGTCTTGTTTTCAATCCAATTTGCCCAGTGAGGATGGTACCAGCAAGCACTTTACAACTCACAGCCTTGTTCCTGCCAAAAAGTCATTTTGACTGTGGTGCTGACTCGGGTTGGAAACACACTTGCTGAAAACCGGCAGGAGCCTTATGAATAAATTCAAATTGAGGTCCAATGTCCCTTTTTAGACTTGATGTGATTAACTTCATGAGTAAAACTTAACAGCATAGGCTTCACAAACTGACTGACATGACTAGAGGATGCAATTAAAGGGCCACCACCTGTAGGCACATAGGTCATTAGGACGCCCCCTCCCCATCTCTCCCCGTCACCCCCACAATTTGCGCTGTTCTAATGAAAATAGTCCCAATTTTTCAAGAACAAACTCATCACTGATACCAAATCATCCTTCTGTAGTCGCTGTTACTAGCTGGTTGGCACTGCAGTCTCATGCCATTGCTACTTAATAGTAGTGAACGCTAGTAATTCAATATGAGATTCTGGAATGTGGCAAGGTTCTATATAAATTCAAATATTATTTAAGTGGCTGACACTTGAGATATCCCTTGTATATGGCCCTATAATATTACATTTGAGGCCTGTGGTGATCTTAACTGCAATTGGTAGTGCATAACAGATGGTTGATTGTCCCTGGAAATCTTCATAACCAGTTAATATACCTGAGACATCGCCCTGTATGACCTTGAGCCTGCTTATATGCTACTTCTCCATTACAGATAGCTGATTTTCACAGTGCACCTATTGCCTGAGGTAGTAACCATTCTTAGTCACAAAGCCCCTCAGCCCCTCTGTACTCCCAGTCTAGTCTCTCAGTCTTGCCTGCTGCAATATGCTTGCTAATAGACGTTGTGCCATTGCTCTCTGACAAAGTGTGTGTTATTTCCTTGTGTCACTGCTGTATGGTGGCCCTTCAAAATTCATTACTGACCTTGGGTAAACCTGAACAAGCGAAACTCTTTCTCACTCTTGCTAATTAAAGCTAAGGCATTTTTGGAGAAGCAGAAATAGTCAGAGCAGTGTTCAATATGGCTAAGTAGTTTTCTAACTACATTTCACCACTTTCAGCTGACTTCTACTTTTTCATTAAAAGCAAAAAAGGTCATATTTTATGCTCCTTTGTCTGTTTTCTTTTTAAGCATGCACAAGTTAGGCTAACTCAGAGTCAGAACAGTTCAACTGGGCTATGCACTCATAGTAAGCATTGCTGTCTTAAGGTGATCATTTAACCAATAGGAAATTTTTAATTACTGTGTTTTTGCAGCAATTTCTAGAGGCATTTATTTACAAAATAATGAACAAAGCAATCATCTGTGGGGAATCAAGCAGACTAATAGAGTTTACAAAAATAAAATTAGAAACTGATGGAAACTCTCAACAGGTCAGGCAGCATCCATAGAACGAGAAACATGGGGCTAAGTTTTAAGTCGGTGACCTTTTGTCAGTGGAAGAGGTTATTGTTGGACCAGTTGGGCAGCTATTTGCAAACCATTCACTAACCAGTACAAACTGACTGAATGATAAAGTGCCAGGATATGTTGTGCATCTCTGCTCAAGATGGTTAACTTGAAAGGTATTTTGACAGCAATCCACAATTCATTCACATGTCACATCTTCTTCATGATCTTCAGTCCTAATGCATCTTTTTCATTGTGCTTTACTCATATACAAACATCTTAATGACATGTGCTAAGATTTCTGAACTATGATTTCTGATATCTCATCTACTCTGTGTGCTACGCCTTCCCATAAGCTTTGCATTTGACTTTGGAAAGCATTGTAAAATTCTTTTGATGATCATGTCTGCTTTTAAACTCTTACATTAAACCCAACTTGATAGCAGGCACAATTGAGGAAAGCTAAATATGTCACATATTAAACCTCAAGAGTCTCATTAATTGTTCATTAATTATGTCCTTCTGTAGCAATTTTGTAACAATTCAACAAAGATTTATTTTCTTGCTTTTCCCATTTAAGTAGCACTGGAACCTCAAACCCATCAAAGCTAATTTATTGATAAAAGCAAAATACTGTGAATGATGTAAATCTGAAATATAAACAGAAAATTCTGGAAAAATGCTCATCAGGTCTGGCAGCATCTGTGGAGTGAGGAACAGAGTCAATGTTTTGAGTCAAATGTGACTGCTTCAGAATTGGAGGGGAGGAATGTGATGGGTTTTATCCCATTGAAAGGAGGGAGGGAGAGGAAGAACAAAAGGGAAGGGCTGATAGGGTAGAGGGGTAGAGGGCAGGATAGATTAAATGACAAAGATGTCATGGAACAAAACGCAAAGGGAGTGGAGTAATTGTTGTAGTAAAGCGATAAAAACATTTGTCCAGAGTGTAAATGCCAGAATAATGAGCAACTCTGTCAAAAAGCAAAAACATGAAAGACAAGATTCAAACCAGCACATGCCAAAAAAATAGAATCGAAATGGAGGACAAAGTTCATGGTCTGAAATTGCTAAGTTCAATGTTGAGTCTAGAAGGCTGCAAAGTACCTAATTGGAAGGTGAGGTGCTATTCCTCGAGCTTGCATCAAGCTTCACTGGACACTGCAGAAAGCCAAGGACAGAAATATGAGCGTGAATTAAAATGGCAAGCAACCGGTGCTTGAGGTCATGCTTGTGGACTGAGTGGAGGTGTTCAGCAAAGTGGTCACTTAGTCTGTGTTTGACCTCACCAATATAGAGCAGACCGCATTGTGAGCAGCAAATACAGTATGTTAAATTGAAAGAAGTACAAGTACATCACTGCTTCACCTGGCAGGAGTGTTTGTGGCCTTGGATTGTGAGGAGGGAGGAAATGAAAGGGCAGGTCTTGCACTTCCTGTGATTGCATGGGAAGATGCCATGGGAAAGGGATGAGGTTTTGGGGGTGATTGGGGAGTGTACCAGGATGTTGTGGAGGGAACTGTCCCTTTGGAATGCTGAAATGGGAGGGAGGGGGAAGGTCTGTTTGATGGTGGCATCATGCTGGAGGTGATGGGAATGGTGGAGGATGATCCTTTCAATATGAAGGCTGGTGGACTGGAAATTAAGGACAAAGAGAACCCTATTGTGGTTCTGGAAGGGAGGGGAAGGTGTGAGAGTTGAAGTGAGGAAATGAGTCAGACATGGTTGAGGGCCCTATCAACCAGTGCAAGGTTGGAGTGTGGGGCAAGTGGGGAGAGTGCGAGGAATCCTCAGTTGAGGAAAAAGGAAGACATATCTGAAGAAATGTTGTGGAAGGTTGCATCATGAGGACAGATGCAACAGAGACGGAGAAACTGGAAGAATGGAATGGAGTCCTTCCAGGAACAGAATGTGAGGAAGTGCAGTTAAGGTAGCTGGAGGAGTGTGTGGGCTTATAATGAATATTGGTAGACAGCCTATCCCCAGAAACAGAGACAAAGAAGTCGAAGAAGGGGAGGAAAATGTCATAAATGGACCATGTGAAGATGAGAGAAGGGTGGAAATTGGAAGCAAAGTTGAAGAAGTTTTCCATTTCTGGATGAGAGAAGTGTGGTGATGGATGGGGACTTTTTGGTCCTCTGTTCAAGGAAGAAGTGGAAAGCCCTCAAACTGTCCTGTTGGAGGATGGAGATGTAGAGAGATTGTGCATTGATAGTGAAGAGTAGTTGGTTCAGTTCAGGAAATTGGAAATTGTTGAAATGGCATAGAATATCAGAAGAGTTACAGATGTAGGTGGGAATAGGATAGAAAAAGGTAGACAAAATAGAGTCAAGGTAGGAAGAAATAAGTTCAGTGGAACAGGAACAGGCTGAAATGATGTGTCTACCAGGACAGTTCTTTTTGTGGATTTTGGGAATGAGGTAGAAGCGGGCTGTGCAGGGTTGGGAGACTATGAGGTTGGAAGCTGTGGAGGGAAGATCTCCAGAGGAAATTAGGTCAGAGACAGTCCTGGAAACAATGGCTTGATGTTTGGTGGTGGAGTTATGGTCCAGGGCGAGGTATGAAGTGTCTGAGCATTGGCACTCAGCCTCTGCAAGGTAGAGGTCAGTACACCAGATAACAACAGCAGCACCCCTGTCAGCAAGTTTCATAACAATGTCCATACATGACAGAATAGAGTGCAGCAAGTTCAGAGGTAGACAACTTAGAGTGGATGAGGAGAGCAGAGAAGTTAAGATGGCTGATGTCATGCCAACAGTTCTCAATGCAAAGATCAAGAGCAGGTAAGGCTAATTTGTGTTTGCTCATTAAGAAGCAGCAGCAGAACCTTGCAATCTAGTATTGAAGAAAATAAGCCTTAGTGCCTATTGCTTAGCCACGAAGTGAGTCATGCAAAAGTTTGTCTTCACTGATTCTGCACAGGGTGTTTTCCTTCTTATTTGCTGTTAGAGTAGGAGCGTGGGATCAATTGGGCAGCTCTCACAATGAGATGTCACAGACTCGAATGTTTCCTTCTGAGCTGTATGATTCTATGATGCTAATTAACTTTGAACATACATATATTCAACTTTATTGCCACCATTATAATTTTCGACTAGAAACCCAGACCAAGGGCAGGGTTTTTCAGGTCATCTGGTCCCGCTGAAAGTCAGTGGGCATTTGGCGGGGACACTGAATGTCCAGCGGCAGGTCCTGCCATGACAGGGCCGGAAAATCCCAGCCTGAGACTTCAGGTGTTTGAGGTTTTTTGTTAAATTACAAGTCAACCCCAATACACGATCAGCTGAGGAACTCCAACTTACCAATCAGAGATCAGCACCGAGTGTTGAGCAGGATTGGCTTATACAATATCTGAAGAGCCATTCTGCGGCATGTAGATAGCAGTGATTATATTATATAAGAAGTAAGCCCAGAACTTCAGCTGGTCAAGGAGTGAAAGTCAGAGAGTGTGGGGAATCATACACCATGTGGAAGGAAGTTGAGAACCAGCATCCTCAGTGATAAGAAAAGAAAGTGAGGCCAGCACAGGAATATAATAAGAACACTGGCAAGCTAACCAGTGAAGATGTTAGGATATGTGGGATACCATTGTTTAGCAGCAAGCTATGTCTAGTAGTCTCAAGTGATTAAAGAATGAAGTATCACATACTTATTGGAAATATTTAAATGAAATTGCACATGAATAAAAATCATGGCCACCTTTTGTAGTTAATATGCTTAAGAGGCTATGTGCACAAGCTTTAGATGTCATATGTTGCCACATTAACTGTTAAGAACTGATTTTCTGGTCAAGCTTGATGCTCCACATGTGTGAGGTGAGCTTTGGTTTTATATGAAGTGTCTATCTGTCACAATTGATAATCACCAGAAAATTCAGAAGCTGAAGCATTGCCGCTAGCTATTCAGGAGGCAAACTTATAAGAACAGTGATTTTACAGAAATATTTGACAGCTGCAATTTAGGTAATCTGACTTGTGGTTCATTGACAACTAGTGCGCTTCATTTTTATCTAACAGTGAGTGTTGACTCTCCCTTAATGCAAATTTCATCCATGAATCTTCACAAAGTTCAAGCTGAGCACCATGTGGCTCATAATTTGTCAAAGTATTAGGATGATTGTAGGAAAATGTCTTACAACTGTCATCATTTTGAAGTTCTGGTGCATGAGATTTTAACTATTGATCCTGGAAGCCAATCCAAAGCTACAGGAAGCCACCCATCCCTGCAGCAACATGGGGAGTTTCAAGGAGAACCAAATAATGCTTTCTTTTCACACATTGCTACAAGTAACAAATCACATTTATAAACAGCTGATGCCAGAAATACACAGCATGCACTGAGAGAGAAACAGAGATGATGGGGAAGATAATAACAACGTAGTCCCTGGTGCAATGATAGAACCATTTTCAGGTTTGGAACTCTGTTCTCTGTGCAGCATGCCCAACAGTTGATCTTTATCAGAGTAAGCCAATTGCAGCTTGCCTCTGGGTTCCCCAACCATTTTGGGAGGGAGGACAGGATGAAACCATCCAGGACAAAGCTGCCCACATGATTTGCACCCCATCCACCATCTTCAACATTCACTTCCTCCACCGCCGATGCACAGTGGTAGCAGTGTGTATCATCTAAAGATGTATTGCAATGACTCACCAAGTCTCTTTCGACAACACCTTCCAAACCCATGACTTCCACCACCTAGAAGGACAAGGGCAGCAGATGCATGGGACGGTGTCCAAGTAAAGGGTATCACCAGAGCATCTGTTCGTTATAGACACCAATTGGCACAGCTACCAGTAACGGTGGTAGAAGATGAAGGACCAAGCCTTCTAGGGCATGATTGGTTGACAAAGGTTAAATTAAATTGGTCTGAAATCTTCCAGTTGCGAGCAGATGGACTAAAAAAAAAATGACACCATCTTCAAGGATGAACTGGGAAAAATCCAAGACCAACAGGCCAAGATTTATATGGACCCAAAAGCAACCCCTCACTTCTTGAAAGCAAGACTGGTGCCATACGCTCTGAGAAAGAAAGTTGATGCTATGCTGAACTGGTTAGAGAGGTTGGGTGCCATAAAAATGGCTCAGTTCTCAGAATAGGCAGCACCCATGGCCCCTGTCCTTAAACCAGATCAGACCATCCGGATCTGTGGATTAATGGTCAACAGAGCAGTCAAGCTGGACAGGTACTCCATTCCTAAGATTCATAACTTATATACCAAACTAGCAGGAGGGACAACGTATACAAAGCTTGACTTGAGTCACATATATCAAAACAGGAGCTGGATGATGCCTCCCAGGAATTCACAGCCATAAATACCTACAAATGATTGTACCAATATTCACACCTGCCCTTCGATGTTACCTCAGCTTGTACCATTTTTCAAAGGATAATGGAGAGCTTACTGCAGGGACTACCTCAGGTTGTGGTCTACCTGGACCTTGTACCGATAACTGGATTCACAAAATGGAACATTTGGCTAACCTAGAGGAAGTCTGAAACAATTCTTAAAATCAGGAATGTGCCAGAAGAAGGAAAAATGCACATTCAAGCAAATGAAATCATTTTTTTGCGCCACCGGGTAGATGCCCAAAGGCTACATCTGGTTGAAGAGAAGTTTAAAGCAATAAGGGAGGCACCTGCACCCAAGAATACCTCTAAGCTTAAATCATTTTTAGGGATGATAAATTATTATGGGCGATTTTCTACCAAATTTATCCACAGTTCTAGCCTCTCTACATTCACTGCTAAGAAAAAGCCAGCATTGGTTTTGGAAGTCACCCCAAAAACAGCTTTTACATTCTTCAAATTTGTTAGTGCATTATGACCAGATGAAGGAATTGGTGCTAACCTGTGATATGTCCCCCTATGGAGTGGGAGCGGTACAATCTCATAAAATGGACGATGGCACAGAGAGCCAATCGGTTATGTATCCAGGGCACTTACCACACCTGAAAAAGGATATTCTCAGCTCAAAAAGGAAGGTTTATTGATTATTTTTGGTGTAAATAAATTCCACCAATATGTGCACGGGTGACATTTCACAATAGTAACAGACCACAAACCATTTTTGGGTCTGTTTAACGAGAAAAAGACCATGCCTCCCATAGCCCCTGAAAGAATACAAAGATGGGCCCTAATTTTGGCAGCATGTGAAAACACCTATGTACATAGACCAGGGATTCATATAGCAAATGCCGATACCCTAATTTGCCTTCCTTTGCAAGAGGAGCTCATAATAGTGATGAAGTTTCTAGATTCCTTACCAATCGGTGCCAGGTAGATAAGAAACTTGGCAAATCATGATCCAGTCCTGTCTCAAGTGAGAGACCAAGTGTTAGTCCCAGGAACCATCCTCTGATGAATTGAAGCTATTTTCAACTGAAGGCACTAGATGAGCAGTCAGGATGGTATTCTATTATAGGATGCTCGGGTAGTAGTTCCTGAGGGAACCACTTTTAGTAGAGCTACACAGTGCCCATCCAGGGATCTATCCAAATGAAGACATTAGCGCTGAGCTATCCTTGGTGGCCAGGGATGGACGACGATACTGAAAATGTGGTAAAACATTGTGTGCAATGTCAACAGCTGCAATGGTTGCCGGTGGCAGCCCCATTACGTCCATGGGAGTGGCCTGGTAGACCCTGGGTGCAATTGCTCATTGAATACGTCAGTCCTTTCCTTGGAACCATGTTTCTATTGATTATAGATGCTGATTCCAAGTGGTTAGACATTTATGAGATAAAGTTGCCAAAGTCCAGCACTACTACAGAAAAACTACCCTAGAACTTCGCCACCCACAGACTGCCAGAAGTAATCATTTCAGATAATGGCACTGCAATTACGGGTACACCATACCATCTGTCATCAAACAGACTGGCGGACTGGGCAGTACAAACTTTTAAGGTGCGAATGTAAAAGTTAACAGGTGATTTGTTGGAGACCAAACTTGCTCATTTTCTATTTCACTACAGGATGACTCCCTCACACTACAACAGGGGCAACACCTGCAGAATTACTGATGAGGTGTCGTCTTTGGACAAGGCTGAGCCTAATACTTCCCAATTTGGAGGGGGAGGTGGAGAAAAGTCAAGGGAACCAAAAAGCGATTCATTGTTTGCGTGGTCATGAGTGACAATTTACTGTTGGAGAAGCAGTATATATAAAGAATTTTGGTGGAGAACTGAAGCGGTTATCTGGTAAAGTGACTTCCGTGACCGGACCATTGTAGTACCACATGGAAGTAGAGGGCTGGATCACCCGTAAATATGTGGATCATTTAAGAAACAAAGAGATATCCCAACAAAATGATGTTCCACCTATGACCATTATTGAACCAATGGTTCCTATTGAAGTTGCTCAACCAAGGACAGACATGTCTGATGTCTCTGTCGGAGTGGAAGACACTGAACTGCAAGTGCTCAGTGAGGTACCTGATGTTAATGCGGTTCCAGAGAATATGTTTCCTACAAAAGAACCTGAAGTCACAGGGCTGCAATGTTCCACATGGATCAGGAAACCACCTGAAAGACTGAACTTGTAATTTCATGACCTGCGTAAATATTGCAATGTCATGAGATAAATATCCTGGTAATACAAAATGTACAGAAAAGTTAAAGGGGGAGGAATGTATTAATTATAGTTTTGGGAAATGTAGGACTGTAGCTTTAAGGATAATCCTGTGTTGCAAGATCACATGATCTGTGTAAACCAATGGGTTAACAGAACAGGGAACCTCTACAGAGCGCGTTCTGCTTTAGTTATGGAGTTTGATGCACACGTGTAGTTGCTGCTGCTGTCTTGTAAATAAAGTTAAATGTTTTCACTAAGAAAAGTTGTCTGAAGATCAACTCTATAACAGCGACCAAAAGCTCAACATCTCATTTGCAGACTGAATGGAGATGTGCAGCAATGCAGTTATCAATCTGCCTTTAATCTCCCCAATGTTTCTCATCTATATATGCTGCCTGACTTGCTTCCAGCATTTTCTGCTTGTGTTTCAGATTTTTCCTTTTGTGAAAGTCACGTCTGAAATACAATTTTTCTAAAACAATTAATTAACTTATCTAATAATTGCATCACTGTTAAACAGTTGAAGACTTTTTTTAAAAAGCCACATCATTGGAAAATATGTTACACGCTGAATAATACCTGTGATAAGACTTATCATTTTCCCTAAAACTAGTATTGGTGTGGTAATTATGGTTATATTTGGTGTGTAATATACCTTTAAGAATAACGCTTGAAGAACACATGATCTTCAGTACCCAATAGGAGAGTAGCGCTAGCCCACTAGTTGGTGACTACCTCAGTAGTCAGTAGTTAGTATTTAGTAGTTGGTTGTGTAGTGATAGAGTTGAGTTGAAAGCACACATGTAGCGGCTGCTGACTACCTTGTAAGTAAATTTAAAGTTTCCACCTAAGAAGTGTCTGCAGATCAACTCTATCTCAGCCACTACTCACAACAAACTGGCGACGAGGATAAAGCAAGTTTAACAGAAGAAATCAATTGCTAAGAAATCGGCACTGTACCTCGACCAGTAATTGTAGGTAGAAAGTTCCATTTGAATCGACAAAGTAATTCCCTCTCAAAATGCCACAATTTGGAAGAATTGATCCTTTTGATCCAGCCATGAACGATTGGTCTTATTCTATTGAACGTTCTTTTTCCAAGTGAATGGAATTACAGAAGAAAAGAGGCGAGCGATCCTCTTAAGTACATGTGGGAATGAAACCTATGGCCAGATTCGAAGTTTGACGGCATCCAGTGCCCCAGATTCAAAAAATTTTGACGAATTGGTGGACCTCGTGAAGGATCATTTTCAACCAAAGCCCTCAGTAAGGATGCAAAGGTTCAGGTTTAATTTGAGAAATAGAGCCCCAGGTGAGACAATTGCATGCTCTGTGGCAAATTTGAAGCAGTTACTGGAACATTGTGAGTTTGGTACATCTCTAAATGACATGCTCAGAGATCATTTAGTGTGCAGTGTGAACAAGGGCATGATTCAGAAGGGATTATTCAGAATCACAGAATCACACAGTGCAGATGAGGCCCTTCAGCTCATCGAGTCTGCACCGACACATGAGAAACACCTGACCTACCTACCTAATCCCATTTACCAGCACTTGGCCCATAGCATTATTGTCTGAAGTGAATCTGGATTTCAAGAAGTCGCTAGAGATAGCGCTGGCTATGGAAAGCACAGTAAGAGATTCAAAAGCAATACATGGTGTAGAAAATGGTGCCGTCCTCCACTTCAGGTGGGGAAACCCCAGCCAAAAAAGGTGCAAAAATGCAAGACTCTGCTGAGTAGCAAGAAACAGCCCTCGCTAGCCGAAAAATAAGGAAAAATGGCTTAGCAGCGAAATCAAAGAATACTTTCATTAGAGGTGGAAACTGTCTTTTAAAGATTGGCAGTTTAAAAAATCTGAATGTTATTATTGTCACAGAAATGGGCATATAATGAGACAGTGTAAGGGAAGATTCAAGCAAAAAGCAAAATACTGTGATGCTGGAAATCTGAAACAAAAACAGAAAATGCTGGAAAAACTCAGCAGGTCTAACAGCATCTGTGGAGAGAAAGACAGAGTTCACATTTTGAGTCCGTATGACTCTTCTTCAGAGCTAAAGAGAAGTAAAAATGTGATGCAATTTATACTGTTTAAGGGGGGTGGAGCAGGTGATGCTGGATAGAAGGCCAGCAACAGTTGGAGACGTAAGCAGATAAAAAATAAAAATTTAAAAATGAAACTGAATATTGAAAAAAGGGGATAAAAAGGGGTGAGGATGGAGGAGAGAGCTCATAACCTGAAGTTGTTGAACTCAATGTTTGGTCCGGAAGGCTGTAGAGTGCCTAGTCGGAAGATGATGTGCTGTTCCTCCAGTTTGCATTGAGCTTCACTGGAACATTGCAGCAGGCTAAGGATGGACATGTGGGCATAAGAGCAGGGTGGTGTGTTGAAATGGAAAGCGACAGGAAGGTCTGGGTCATGCTTGCAGACAGACTGAAGGTATTCCACAAAGCGGTCACCCAGACTGTGTTTGGTCTCTTCAATGTAGAGGAAACCACATTGGGATCAGCAAATGCAGTAGATCAAATTGAAGGAGGTGCAAGTGAAGAGCTACTTTACCTGAAAGGAGTGATTGGGCCCTTGGACAGTGAGGAGGGAGGAGGTAAAGGGGCAGGTGTTGTGTCTTCTGCTATTGCATGGAAAGGTGCCGTGGAAGGCGGATGAGTTGTTGGGGGTGATAGAGGAGTGGACCAGGGTGTCCTCGAGGGAATGGTCCCTATGGAATGCTGACAGTTTTGGGTGGGGGGGGGGTGGTGGTGGAGGGACAATGTGTTTGGTTGTGGCATCTTGCTGGAGTTGGCGGAAATGGTGGAGGATGATCCTTTGAATGCGGAGGTTGGTGGGGTGAAAAGTGAGGACAAGGGGGACCCTATTATGGTTCTGGGAGGGAGAGGAAGGTGCAAGGGTAGAGGTATGGGAGATGGGTCGGACACGGTTGAGGGCCCTGTCAACCACAGTGGGTGGGAAACCTCGGTTAAAGAAGAAGGAAGACATGTCAGAAGTGCCGTTTTGGAAAGTGGCATCATCGGAACAGATGCAGCGGAGGCGAAGGAACTGGGAGAATGGGATGGAGTCCTTACAGGAAGCAGGGTGTGAGGAGCTGTAGTTGAGGTAGCTGTGGGAGTCGGTGGGCTTGTAGTGAATATTGGTAGACAGTCAATCACCTGAAATGGAGACAGAGAGGCCAAGAAAGGGAAGGTAAATGTGGGAGATGGACCATGTGAAGGTGATGAAGAGGTGGAAATTGGAAGCAAAATTGATAATTTTTTCCAGGTCCAGACGAGGTAAGGGAAGATTCAAGCAGACTTGGAAACAAAGGAAGAAACCCAGTGAGATCTACAATTAGAAGAGCCTGAAACAACAAATTCAGACATTTACTCGTTGTTAATCTGGAAGTTAGAAAGACAGAATGAATATTTGTCACAGTGAAAGTAAATGGCAACCCTGTTAGAACGGAACTGGACACAGGAGCTTCCACTACACTAGTTGCAGAACCTACCTTCAGATATCTGAATAATGGTGAACATCAATTCAATTCAGGAGAAACTAAAAACTAAAAACATGCACGGGTGAAGACATTCAAGTCAAAGGAATACGTAGAGTAACTGTCCATTATGGAAGCCAATCGGCAAAGCTACCCTTGATCGTAGTAGCAGGTGAGGGACCAAGCATCCTGGGGTGAAACTTGCTAAAGGATGGTCTGAAATTTTCCAGTTGAGAGCAAATGGGCTACCAGAGCTACTTAGAAAGTAGGCCACTGTCGTCAAGGATGAACTTGGAAAGATCTAGGGGCTGCAGGCAAAAAATAATGTGCACCTAGGGGCAACCCCTCAATTCATGAAGGCAAGGCTGGTACCATAAGCACTGCAAGAAAAAGTCAAAACTGAACTGGACAGATTGGAAAAACTAGGCATTATACACCGTGTACAGTTCTCTGAATGGGCAGCACCCATAGTCCTTATCCTTAAACCTGACCAAAGCATCCGAATTTGTGGAGACTACAAACTGACAGTTAATAAAGTAGCTAAACTAGATAGACGCCTAATTCCAAAAATTGAAGGCTTGTATGCCAAGCAGGCAGGTGGAACCACCTACACAAAACTTGGTATGAGTCATGTTTATCAACAACTTCAGTTAGATAATGCCTCCCAGGAATTCATCAGAATTAAAACTCACAAAAGGTTGTATCAGGATACTCAATTACCTTTCAGCTTCTCCTCAGCTTGCGCAACCTTTCAAAGAACAACGAAAAGTTTATTGCAGGGACCGCCGCAGGTTTTAATCTATTTAGATGATGTTTTGGTGAGAGGATTCATTGAGAAAGAGCATTTGGCAAACTTAGAAGAAGTCTTGGAACATTTCTTGCAAGCTGGAGTGTGATTAAAAAAAGTAAAGTACACATTCCAAGTGAGGGAAGTAATCTGAGTCACCGGGTAGATTCAGAGGACCTCCACCTGGTTGAGGGGAAACTGAGAGCCATAAGAGAGGCACATGCACCAAAGAACGCCCCAGAGCTCAAATCATTCCTAGGAATGATCAACTATTATGGGCTGTTCTTATCCAATTTGTCTACAGTGCTGGACCCCCTGAATTCTCTACTCAAAAAGAACCAACATTGATCTTGGGAGGTGCCCCAGAAAGAAGCTTTCATGAAGGTGAAACAATTGTTGTGCTCATCCAATCTATTAGTGCATTATGACCAGACGAAAGAATTGGTGTGACATGTGACACATTCCCCTACAGAGTGGGAGTAGTACACTCCCATTGGATGGATGACAGCACCGAACGACCAATTGGTTACATATCAAGAACGCTCATCACAGCAGAAGAGGGATACTCACAGACAGAAAAAAGGCCTGTCCATCATCTTTCGTGTCAAGAAATTTCATCAGTACATATACGGCTGCCATTTTACCATCATTTCAGTCCATAAACCATTGCTAGGATTGTTTAATGAGGATCAGGCTATACCACCCATAGCCTCAGCAAGAATATGGTGGGCTTTAATTCTGGCAGCATACGAGTTCACTTTCATACATAGGCCTGGAAATCAAATTGCAAACGCTGCTGCACTTAGTCGTTTGCCTTTACAAGAAAATAATAAGGAAGCCCCAGTTCCACAGTAACTTGCTTTACTTTTAAATTTCTTAGATTCCTCGCCAGTATGTGCTCAATAGATCAGAGACTAAACCCAGTTCTATCGCAAGTATGAGAACATGTGCTTCATGATTGGTCACAAGAGCCTGTATCTGGCGAATGGAACTGTACTTTAACAGAAGACATGAAATAACCAGTCAGGATGGCATCTTATTTGGGGAGCATAAGTGATAGTTACTTCAAAGGGAAGGGAGCCACTATTAATTGAACTACGCAGCACACATCCAGGGATATGCGAATATCCTGAAGACCATAGCCTGTAGCTACCTATGGTGGCCTTGGATGGATGGCGAAATAGAGTTTAGTGAAGAATTATGTGCAATGTCAGCAACCACAAAAGTTACCATCAACAGCTCCGTTAACCTTTGAGAGAGGCCACGAAGACCATGGGTGCAGTTACATATTGACTATGTGGGACCTTTCATAGGAACAACGTTTCTGCACATTATCGATGCCCACTCAGAATCAATGGACATATATGAGGTGAAGTCATCAATGTCGACTGCTAAAATTGAGAAACTACATCAGAGTTTTGCCATTCAGGGACTATCAGAAGTAGTTGTTTCTGATATTGGCACAGCATCTACGAGTGCTGAGTTTCAATGGTTTATCAGCCTCAATGGTATCTCTCATCTGAAAACTGCACCGTACCACCATTCCTCAAATGGACTGGCCGAAAGGGCAGTTCAAATGTTCAAGGCAGGCATGAAAAAGCTAACTGGCAATTCCTCGGCAACCAAGCTAGCATGCTTTCTTTTCCATTACACGACAACCCCTCACACGACAACAGGCGTCACACCTGCGGAGTTATTGATGAAATGCCGAATCAAGACGAGATTGAGCTTAATAATGCGGAAGTTAGAGGGAAGATGGAAAGGAGTCAGGGAAGCCAAAATATTAGACATGACTGGCATTGAGGGGAACTTTACTGTGGGAGAAGGACCAAAGTGGTTACCGGGTAAAATAAGTGCAGTGGCTGGACCTCTATCTTACCACGTGGGTGTGGAAGGCTGAGTCTTATGGTGACATGTGGATCATTTAAAGAAGCGAAAAACAGATCACCAAGAATTGACTCCACCAGTGATCATGACCAGGTTAGCATTTCTTGTTGAAAGTACTCAACCCAGGACAGATATCTCTGAAGTTGTTGCGAGAGCTGAGGATACAGAACTGCAAGTACCCACCGAAGTACCTGATGTTCAGGCAACTCCAGAAATGGAGGTTCCTGACAAAGCATCTGAGGTTGTAGAGCTGAGACCACCAGAAAGACTGAACTTGTAAATTCCTTACTCAGTGTAAATGTTTTGTTGCTTTGAGAAATTTGTGCTTGTAGATATAAATTGTGTATTCGAGTAAAGAGGGAGGGATGTGGTAATTATGGTTTTATTTAGTGTGTAATATACCTTTAAGAATAATGCTTCTTAAGGAAGATCATATGATCTTTAGTACCCAGTAGGAGAGTAGCACAGGGTACCTCAGTAGTCAGTAGGAAGTAGTTAGTAGTTAGTATTTGGTAGTTAGTAGTTGGTTGTTTAGAGATAGAGTTGAGTTGAAAGCACACATGTATGGCAGAATTTTTATGTCAGCGAATGGGGTCAGGGCCCACTCGCCAACGTGTGAAATGATGTGGGATGATGTCAGGATGTGCATTCGGACGTCACCGCATGCCAGTTAGGTTGTCAATTCGGCAGGCGTGCAGCCGACTTGGCTGCACACCAAGAGCAGTTCCTTTAAGGAGCGTACCTTTGCAGCAATGTAACAACATTAAAGGAATAGTCCACCATTGAGTGGAACACAGCAACAGCACATTACAGGGAATATTGGCCACAGCAATCAGAGACTTATCCTTAAATATCTTAGGATCAAGGTATTGTATAACCTCGATGCCAGAGAATTGATTTGTGAATTGATAGCCAAAAATATCTGGTATTTATTAAAGAACATCTATAACCAGCAAATAGGGTTCTGATCAAAGGTCATCGGCCTGAAATATTAACTTGATTTCTCTCTCCCCTAGTTGCTACCAGGCCTGCTGAGTATTTCCAACATTTTCTGTATTTATTACTTCAGAATAGTCCTTTGTTGTCGATAATAGAAGAATACAAATATTTCAGGCTTTTTAACTTCTTTCCTTCATGAAGAGCAAAACTTTCATCTGGACTTCAGTCAAGATTTTTAAAATAAAAGCAGCGCAGCCTGGGCCATCGCAGACAGAACTCTTCAGATGAGCGCACAGCCTTACACGTGGTCACCTGAAAGAAACTGAGACGCCTGCTCTAGCCAATGAGAAATGGGACATCCTATTTCTTCAACAAGAAGATAGCCTTGTGGCCCAGCAAGCATTTTTAAATATTTTTGCAAACGACTAATCTACTTTAAAGTTAGAAGCCTAAAATTGCTGGTGCTGCCAAGTCTAACATCTGCAGTACTACTAAACAGCAATTTAGGTTGCATCAATTAGTTTTCGTTTACTATCCCACTCCCAATTATTCTAAAGCAGCAGTTGATTGTTGACTGAAATCAAAGAGCTGACACAATCCATACAACTGCCAGGGTCAATACCACTGGCATCTTGAAGCAGAGTGCATTATTGTACAACATCCTAATTTTCTGAAATATGGCCTAGGACGCACATTTATTTTCCATTCCTCACTGGGTCATAACTTGTTATAGTTATTAATGCACTGCAAACTTTCAGATATTGGGAATTTTTTCCTCTGAAGTCTTAAGAATTAACATCTAGAGGCACATGAGGCAAACAGAGCATGTGTTTATGTCGGTTTCTGTAGCTAGTTTTTCCTGGAACCGGTCACCAACCTGTGCCATAGGCTATAGACTGAGGGGCATCAATCCATATTAAGCATGAAATTTCCAGAAGCCTTTCCCACTCTTACTGACATAGGTATGTTGGAAGCATTTACAGGTAATAAACCTGCTTTACCACACTATTTCAAGGCCTGGAATGGGACTGTGGGCCAGGAATGTGACCCACTGAACCACAAGACCTTCCCTTAAGAAATTAAGAAGAAGTAAAATACAAGTCTTAGGCGACAAATTCTGCATACAAGTGATATTCACCATCTTGTACCTGTTAGATTGCCAAAGGATTACATTGGGTTTTGTATGTTATATGCCTTGCAATTGGTCTGGCAGCATCGGTGGATAGAGAAACAGAGTTAATTCTTCGAGTCCATATGACTTCTTCAGAGTGCTCTGAAGAAGAATCATACAGATTCGAAATGTTAACTCTGTTTCCCTCTCTACAGATGCTGCCAGACCTGATGAGTTTCTCCAGCATTTTCTGTTTTCACTTCAGATTTCCAGCATCCGCAGTATTTTGCTTTTGTCTTGCAATGACCCAGGGATAATATATACCGACAGCAAAGTTGGGATCTTGAACACAGCTGAAATTTATAAACTCAAAACACAACTTTGGAAGAGCACCCTCTGCTGTATCAGACAAATGTTGAACAAAAGCAAGAAGATGCTTCAGTACCAAATACATATATAACAAAGTTAAGAGGAAGAACTTAACTTGATCTAAATAATTAGCCTAAGGAGATTATATATAATTTCAAACAATTTAGTAATATTGTTCCACCTAACGTTTAGCAAGATTAAAGGGTTGTTTGTAATTTTTGTTACATTAAATGAATATATGATCTATAATCTTGTTTTCAGTCTATAATATAAAATGTACTGAAACCATACTTTAAAAGTGTGTACTTTGAACACTGCAAAGAAGGATCAGTAATAATTAGGTTAAGTTGAAGAGTTTAATGACAATGAAAAGAAAAAGAAAATTCTAGAGACAATGAATATAGAACAAAAATAACATGTGAAAGCTCACCTTCAGTATTTTGTAGTACATTTTGAAAATATAAAGATAAAGTATGTAATAAAACTAATAGCTTTCTTCTTACATTCCACTCCAACAGTATAGACATGTGTCTCAACTTCTATCTACACCTCTTGCCATTCAGCCCCACTGATCTATACTGGTCTTCCTGCTCCACATAAGATTACTCCCAATTCATTTCATCTGGTCCCATCAACATAATTTTCTATTCCTTTCTCCCTCATGTCCCTCATCTAGTTTCCCTTTAAGTGTACCCATGCTATTTGTCTCAACTACTCCCTGTGGCACTGAGTTCCACATTCTAACCACTCTGGGTCATGAAGTTTCTCCTGAAGTCCGGAATGGATTTATTAGTAACTAACTTCTATTCATGACTCCTAGTTTTGGATTGTCCCACATGTGAAAACATTTTCTCCATGGGGCAGGGTTTTGCCCTTGGGGCTGCCCGCAATCGGCTCCGCACCGGCGATTTCATGCGGGCGGGCTAATTAAGGCCTGCCCTGTGTGGATCATGAGTGGCAGCGCTGAGCATTGTCTGTGTGGGTGGGGGGGAGGAGGGTGAGCAGGCCTCGCACACAGTTTGGGCATGCGCGAGAGAGAACACTTCAGTCTCCCTGAGGCATGGAGCTGCCTCAAGGAGATTGAAGTGCTCTCTAAAAAATTAATGAAGACAATAAAAATTTAATAAAACGTGTCCCCTCATGTGGCTCTGTCACATGAGATGGGACATGTTGTTAATTCTAAAATAAAGTTTTTATTTAATGTTTATATGCTTTAGGAAACCTCATCCCGCTCGTGGATGTTGTTTCCTAAAAAATATAAAGGCCGCTTGGCCTTTTCGCCTGCCCGCCATTTATGGCTACTCCCTGTTTCCTGTTAGCTAGCCAATCTTTCATCCATGCCAATATGTTACCCCCTACACCATAGGCAAATATATTGCTAATAACATTGGTACTATGAAAGAGGTTTTATTGTTAGAGAGGTTTAGTTCAGAGGTTGGCGATACAATGAGAATTTACATTCAATGGGCTGTGCTAGGTATAACTTCAGCAGTATTGTGTGTGTAGAGCAGAGGCAATGTGAGATCAAAAGCAGCTGTAAGCCTCCAACTATCTCCACAGGAGCCAAAGTGAAAAGAACCTAATTTTGAATTCATAAGGTGAAATTCTTTGCCTGGTGTCCGGTTAAGCCTAAGTTTTGCTGTTGCCTGAATGGAGATTAGTTTAGGAATTTATTAAAAGTTATGATCGTTGTAATTTGTACCCATGTGTATATATTTAACTTGTGTAAATTAATACAATGTTTCATTTAGCTTAATATAAAACCTCTTGAGAACTGGTGGTCTGATCCCTGAATTTAGAGTTGCATCTCAAACATAACACTTAAAATTATAGGTTATGACAGTTGTTTAAAGTTTCCCTCTGGGGTTTTTAAAAAATAACTAGGCTTTACCAACTGCTTGGTCATAACACTCCTCCAGCTCAGAAACATCCATTAACCACTACTCTCTCTTTCCTGTCACTCAGCCAATTTTGTATCCATTTGCTGCTGTCTCTTTTATTCCATGAGCTTTGCTCACATGTCTGTTGTGTGACACTGTATCAAATACCTTTTGGAAATCCATGTACACCACGTCAACAGCATTGCCCTCATCAACCCTCTCTGTTACCTCATCAAAAAAGCTCAAGCAAGTTACTTAAACTGATTTTTCCTGAAGAAATCTGTGCTGGCTTTCCTTAATTAAGCTGTATTTGTCTATATGGCTATTAATTTTGTCCAAAATTATTGTTTCTAGAAGTTTCCCCACCACTGAAGTTAAACGGACAGGCCTATAGTTGTCGGCCTACTCTTGACACCCTTTGTTGAATTAGGGTGTAACATTTGTAATTCTCCACTCCCAGCTGGCATCAACCCTGAGTGGCCAATGCCTCCACAATTTTCACTTTCACTTCCCTTAGTATCCTTGGATGAATGATTATGAAGTGCACACTTTGATAGCCTTGTCAAAGAAAATTAATTGGTACCAGGCAGGAACTTCCCTCTCCTTGACAGAGATGATCGGTACATTTAATTTTAAACCAGACAGCAGAAAGTTAGCACTTAGTTAGAAAAACAATTAACAGGAAATTATTTCTGCAACTCTGCAGCCAAAGGAGGCCCTTGTCTTGAACCGAAGAGACATTAAACAAATATTTTGTACTTGTCTTCACCATAGAAGACACCAAAATCTTCCAGAAATAGTGGGATAGTGGGAAACAGAAGCTAGTGAGAATGAGGAACTTAAAGAGATTAGTATTAGTAAAGAAATAGTACTGAAGAAGGTAATGGAACTAAAAGCCAACAAATCTTCAGAACACGATTCTCTACATATAGGATAGATTTTTCCACTCGGCTTGGGGGTGGGTGCCCAACAAGTTTGAACACAAAAGAGCGCGTGATGACTTCGGCAGAGTGTCCCGCGTCAATGTGCACTCATGCAATATTTTGGTTGGCGGCATGCACAAGAGTCGACAGCGTGCCTGCTGACGATTAAGGGGCCTATTGAGGCTAGTAAGGTTTCAATTAACTGGGATTTTTCGCTGTCCGTCCAACGTTACGGTTGGCGGGCTGGCGAATTGGCCAGGCAGCCTTTGCATTTTTGAGGAAATCTCATCCAAGGGCGAGATTAATTAAACAAAAGAGAAAAACATGTGGACCTAGTTTTAACATTCATATGTTGAGGTGACGCATTCTGACGTGTGGACATTGTTGCCATATTTTACATTATGTTTTTATTGATTTTAAAACCGTCAGCTCCCTGAGGCAGCTCTCTGCCTTCAGGGAGCTTTCCTCATGTGCTCCCCTGTGCCCGCCCTGACTCCAGCGTTCTCTCTCCTCCCGCCCCCTACCCCAGCAGCGCTGAGCCTATCAGCACGCCTCTCACGCTGGCTGCCCGTCAATTGGCCAGCCAGTGTGAAATTGCGGCCGGGGGCCGATTGCAGTCTGCGGTCTGTTCCCCAGCCGCCGATCGCAGCCGCCCACTGACCCAAAAATTCTACCCATAGGCCAGAATGTTTCACTCATCGGGTGGGCACACGCCCGACCTGAATGAGCGTAAAATGACCCGCGATGACGTTGGGCGAGCGTCCCAACATCATCGCATACACGCAGGATATTTTGGTCGGTGGACACGCGCAGGAGTCGGCAGCGTGCCCGCCGACAATTAAAAGGCCTGTTAGGGCCATTAAAGTAATAATTAATTTCAATTTTTTGCTGCCCGTCCAACCTTGTGGCTGGCGGGCAGGCGAAAAGGCCTTTGGACTTTTAGGAAACTTCATCTACGGGCTGGATGAGGTTTCCAACAGCAAATAAAAATTAAGCAAAAATGTTTAACTTTCATTAATAACATGTCCCTGCTCATGTGACAGATTCGCATGAGGGGACATGGTTTTCAACAATTTAAAATTCTTGATTTTTAATTTTTAAAATCTTCAGCCCCCTGAGACGGCTCTGTGCCTCAGGGAGCTTTTCCTGCACACGTGCACGAAGTTCCCCTCTCACCCTCGTCCTCCCCCACATAGGCAGTGCTGAGCGCTGTAGCGCATCTTTCATGCTGGGCGAGCCTTAATTGACCCGGCAGTGTGAAATTGCAGTTGTGGCTCGATCACGGGCAGCATTCGGCTTCCTGACTGCTCCTACTCACCCCCACCGAGCCCACTCAATGAGGGCAAATTGCTAGCCATGGTGTTATAAAAAGATGGTGGTTTTGATCTCCCAAAATTCCTTAAGGCAGCATTTTCCCCCCCATTGGCGGGGGGATTGTGCGGGAGCGGGCGGGTTCTCGATCGGCGCTCCTGGTCAGGGGCGTGCCGCAGTTTTACGTGAGCTGGCTGATTAAGGCCCGTCCAGAGTGATGTCCACTTGGACGCGCTGAGTGCTCCCTGTGCAGGCGGCGGGTGGGGGGAAATTCCCTGAGCCGGGAGTGCGCTCTTCTGTGCGTGCGCGTGTAAGAGCGCATGGATCTCCCTGACGCAAAGTGCCGCCTCAGGGAGATCGGTGGAAGTTATAAAAATTTATTAAAGGGTAGAAAAAATTTTCCTGACATGTCTCCTCATGTGACACTGTCACATGAGCTGGGACATGCCCATTACTTTCATTTAAAAATATTCTGAAATGTTTAAATCCCTCACGAAACCTCATCCTGCCCGTGGATGAGGTTTCATGCTTTTTCAGAAGGCTGCCTGGACTCTTTGCCTGCCCGCCGCCCTTAAGGTTGGATGGGTAGATGCATTAATCATTTCAATTTCTTTGTTAACAGCCTTAATCGTCCATTGACAGGTCGGCGGGCGTGCAGCCAATTCACCTGCGCGCCCGCTGAATTTAAAATCTGAATGACGCAGGAGACATCAGGATGTCCGCCCCCACTCACCGACCAGGCCCCACCCCAGCTCGCTGACCAGAAATAGCTGCCCTTAGACCCTAGAATGGTCCCTGTGGCTTGGAAAATAGCAGAGCTAACCCTGCTATTCAAGAAAGAAGCTAGAGACAACAGACAACTCTAGATCATTAGCCTGGAAATTTCATTCGTCAGAAAAATGATAGCATCTATTATTGGGGACGTTGTAACAATGCACTTAGAAATGTGATTGGGAAGAGCCGACATGGACTTTTGAAAGGGATATCATTTAGTATTTGAGGTTGTAGCTAGCAGAATAGAAAAGGGATTTCCAATGGATGTAGTATACTTGGATTTTCAAAAAGCATTCATTAAGGTGCCACACAAGAGGCTATTACACAAAATTAGGATCATGGGATTGGGGATAATATATTATCATGGATTGAGATTGGTTAACAGTCAGAAAACAGAGAGGAATAAACAGGTATTTTCCAGTTGTGAGGCTTAACTAATGGGAAACAACAAGGATCAGTGTTTGCACATCAACTATTTCCAATCTAAATCAATGATTTAGATGAGGGGACTAAGTCTGTTGTATCCATGTCTTCTGATAATATGAAGATAGATGGGAAAGTAAACTGTGAGGAAGATGTGAAGAGACTGCAAAAGCATTAAAACAGTTTAAATGATTGGGTAAAAACTTGGCAGATGGAATGTGAGGGTAGTGTTTTTCATTTGGATAAGAAAAATACAAAAGCAGATTTTTTTTAAAATGGTCAGAGGCTGGGATAATTTTGGCAGAGGGACCTTGGAGTCTTTGTACATGAAGTATAGAAAGTTAACATGCAAGTAGAGCAAACAATTAGGAAGGCAAATAGTATGTTAGCCTTTATTACAAAAAGATTGGAGTATAAGAGTAATGAAGTCTTGCTGCAGTTTTGTATTGTTGAGACTTGGAGTATTATACACAATTTTAGTCTCCTTACTCAAGGAAAGGTATACTTACCTTAGAGGAAGTGCAAGTGTTCATTAGTCTGATACCTGGGGTAATTGGATTGTCCTATGAGGAGAGATTGAGTAGGTTAGGAATATATTCCTTAGAGTTAAAAAGAATGAGAAGTGATCTCATTGAAATTCTTAAGGGGTTTGATAGGGTAAATGCTGGGCTGATGGGCAGAATTTTCTGCTCTCTCTGATGGTGAGCCTGGGGGCTGGAAGGGCATGTAATTAGGCAGCATGGCAGCATCCCAGAACCCTGCCACCTTCCTACCTCTGACAGAATTATCTTCTGGGTGGGAAGCCCTATGATCCCCATCCCCGCTGCCAATTAATGCCCACTTAAGACCCTCATCCCGCTGCCACTGGTATTAACCCAGTTGCAGCTGGGCCTGTCACCATGTGATGTGAGGGGTGGGAGTGGGGTGTCCCTCGATCAAAGACACTCAGTGCCTGATCAAGGGACTCAACATTGGAAAAGGTTGGTGGTGGTGGGGGGGTGGGGGGTGGGGGGGGGGGGGTGTGTGTGTGTGTGTGTGTGTGTGTGTGCAGGAGGTCCACTGAAAGCCATTCTCCTGCCCTTGCTGCCACTCATTCTCTCACACACACAACCTCACATCGCCATCTGGCTTCATCTCCTCTGGAGACTGCCTCCTCATCCCTCACCATCTTGAGGCCACTTGCCCAGATTGACATGTGCCCCCATAAACACCCCCTGGGTTAACCCCCTCCTGGCGCTAATGATACAAGTGCTGCCCGAAGCAAGGTAGGCAAACAGACCTCGACGTCCCAAGTGATGTGCAGCTTGCCAGGTGCACGTCACTTATGTACAGTTTTGAAACATGTCGGTGTGATTTTTCCTGGATGATCCAGCATGGCGGGATGATTTCAGTGAGCATGGTTTATAATGAGATGCTAAAGTATTGAAATTAGATTCCTGATGCTCAGTGGCAGGAAAAGCAGCCCACTATTGATGGGTGGAGCAGATGATTGCAAGCTGGTTTTACAATGGTGTAAAACTCATTATTGACCTTCTCGTCATATTGTCCATTCATGCTGCCACACAGGCCCATTGCCAACAGGAGTGGAAAATTCTGCCCAGTATCTCCACACTCCATAGCCAATGCCACAGACCAGCACAGGCTTTAGTAGCAGCTGCATTACTCTATGTGTTATGTACAAAAGAAAAATGATTGCTCCCATTGCAAGCTGTAAAAATATCTTGGTTATGTTCATCCACATTTTGTTCAATTCATTCTGTAATTTCTGAGCAACCTCTTCCTCCTCCTATTCCACTTCACGGAAATTTATGGTGATTTTTTTTGTTATCATTCACTTTAGGATCCATGCAGAGATTTAGGAAACATTAGAAGAAAACATTTTATTTTGGTCTGCATCCCTAGACCGTGAGAGAGCCAATATTACCAAGTCATGCAGGTTGATGTGTACATTAGAAACCACCCCACAATTGTCCTCAATTAACTTAAATGAAGAAAAATCACACTTTACAAATTGTGCACTCTGACTGATCGAGTTTTTATATTTGCTTTGCCCACACGCACTTGGCCTTGAATCCGAGAAAGCTCCCTTGAATCACTTACTTTCAAAAAACTTGCCAGGTACACGTTGCTTCTGTACAGTCTGGAAGCACATCTGTGTAATTGGAGAGAGAAACAGAGTTAGCGTTTCAAGTGTGTATGACTCTTCTTCAGCGCTGCTCTGAAGAAGAGTCATACAGACTCAAAACATTAACTCTGGGAGGGATTTTGAAGTCGGCGTGCGGGCGCGATCGGCGGGCGCGATTGGCGGGTGCAATCCGAGGGCGCAATCGGTGGGCCTGGGAGCCGCCGGCAATCCGCCCCCAACCGCCATTTCATGGAGGCTGGCCAATTAGCAGCCAGCCAGTGTGAAGCGCATGCTGAAATGCATCAGCGCTGCCAGGATGGGGGTGGGAGGAGGGCGGGCATTGACGTAAGCGCTGGCACGTACAAGGGCTGAATGAAAGCTACGTGAAGGCAGAGAGCTGCCTCAGGGAGCTGACGGCTTCAAAACAATTAAATAAAGATTTTAAAATCCAGAAAAAAGATGTCCACACCTGAACATATACATGATGAAAATTCTGCCCGTATGTTTTTAAAAAAATTTAATAACGGAAGCCTCATCCCGCCCTTGACTGAAGTTTCATGAAAAATGCAAAGTCCACCTGGCAGATTCACCTGTCTGCCAACAGTAGGGTCGGATGGACCATGAAAAATCAACGACAATTGGGACCTTAACAGCTTTAGTTGTCTTCTTAATTTTTGACAGGTGTGCTTCTGACACTTGCGCATGCCCACCGATCGAAATACAACGGAATAAATAGCTTTTACTTTCGGTCTTCAAACTCTTACTTAACTATCTGGAAAATTATCCTGTGAATCCGGTAAAGTTCTGACTTGACTATACTCTTAAAAAAAAATTCAGAAATACTTAATCTGTTTGTCTATTTTGGAACAAGTCTATTATTTTAAAATGATTCAAAAATAACACAGGCAAAGCCTTGCAAAAATACTCCTACACAAAGTAAGATTTCAAACGGTAAGTGATTTTTATCTAAAAGTTAAACAATTTGTTGGTTATTCAGGTTCATCGAATAATGGTATTAAAATACAGCATTTTTACCAGTAAAAGGTGAAGAAATAATAGACTTCTTCAAAAACTGCAGGTTGAGATCACCTGCCAGAACTGTCAGCTAAGAGGAGATGGGTAATCATTCTTTCCTAATAACAGTAATATTTGATCATATCACAAAATGGACTGGAGAAATGTTATGGCTGGAAAATGCCCAGTGCTTAGTAGGTGGTGAAAAATGAGGACTTCTTTGCAACCAGAGATTGAACTCCCTCCAAAAGTGACAGACAAGTAGCATGTATGTGTAAGCTAGAATGTGCTCTCGGTGGTATTGCTTTCCAATTTTTTTCCTGTTTACATTGTAATATCACTTACCTAATGGAGTATCATGTGAAGGTAAAGTACAAACTTTTGAATCTGCGCAGAATATATACCTGAAAGTTGTGAAGCCTAATAGAGAACAAGTTTTTGTTTTAACATTCTTTGAACAGGCAGCACCCCCTTAAAAATTGAAGGAAGAATTTCAAGTCAGCAGTAACTAGACAAACTATAAAAGCAAAATACTGCGGATATTGGAAACCTGAAATAAAAACAGCAGCAGGTCTGACAGCATCTGTGGAGAAAGAAACAGAGGGCGGAATTTTCAGGTTGGCGTGTGGGCACGCGCCTGACCCAATCAAATACAAAATTGCGTGTGATGATGTCAGGCGAGCATCCCGATGTCACCCCACACTTGCGCGATATTTCAGTCGGCAGGCGTGTGCGAGTGTCGGATGCTTGCCCGTTGAAAATTGAGAAGACAGTTAAAGCTTTAATATGTTCCAATTGTCCCTGATTTTTCATGGTCCGTCTAACCTTATGGTTGGCAGACGGGTGAACCTGCCAGGTGGACTTTGCATGAAACCCCGTCCAAGGGTGGGATGAGGTTTCTGTTATTAAATTTTTAAAAATGTATGGGCAGAATTTTCATCATGTATACATTCAGGTGACTGATTCTGATGTGTGGACATCTTTTTCCTGGATTTGAAAATCTTTATCTAATTGTTTTGAAGTCTTCAGCTCCCTGAGGCAGCTCTCTGCCTTCAGGGAGCTTTCACTCAGTGCTTGCCTGTGCCCGCACTTACGTCAGCGACCCCCACCCCCCCCCCCCCCCCCCACTTCTTGCCCCCATCCCAGCAGCGCTGAGCATTTTAGCGCACGCTTTACACTGTTTAGCCATTAATTGGCCAGTGAGCATGAAATCGCTGTCGGGGGTGGATCGCAAGCGGCGCCTGTTCCACGGCTGCTCCAGGGCCCGTTGATCGCATTCTCACACCGACCTAAAAACCCTGCCCAGATGTAGCTTTTTGAGTCCATATGACTCTTCTTCGGAGCAGTTCTGAAGAAGAGTCATACGGACTCGAAAGGTTAACTCTGTTTTTCTCTTCATGGACGCTGCCAGACCTGCTGAGGTTTTCCAGCATTTTCTGTTTTTATTTAATAAAGGAGTAGAAATTGGTACAACCAATTTAGCAATAGGCTGGCCTGTGCTCAATCTGCACATGCATTCAGCCCACTCTAAATTTCATTAGGTCTATATTTGCAGGTGATTTGGAAAGCTATCTAAAAGAGGTGCTAGAAGCCCTTGCATATGTTAATTAAGGACCTAACACCTGTTAATTGACCCTTATGCTAACCTGAGCTGCCTAAAGTACCAGATTTTCCAAATATGCATGAGGTCTAGCAAGCAGCTTCCACAGGAAAGGTAAGTAATACCTTATTTCCAATTATTCTGAGAAAGTGATCTGCTGCAGTCCTGGTGGTAATGGTGCTCCTGAACTGGTGTTGGGCAAAGAAATCAAGATTTGGACCCAGCAACAATGGTTAAAAAATGATATACGTCAAACACTGATTGATATCTGATTTGAGTGGACCTTGGTGGTGGCTGTGTTTCCATGGTATTGCTGCTCTTTTCTTCTGTGGCAGAGGCCACAGGTCAGGGAGGTGCTGTTGAAATAATTTGGTGAGTCACCACAGGACATCCTGTGGATTGCACAAATTGCACAATGTACTGGTGTTGGAGGGGGTGGATAGAGTCTATTGGCAGGGTCACCAATCAAGCAAACTGTTCTGGCTTGGACGGTGTTGAACTTCAAGTGTCGTGTCTGTAAGCCTTATAGCAAGCTGAGAACATTCCATCACATTTTCGACTTGAACCTTGTTGATGGTAGTGAGGCATTAAGGGATCAGGTGATCCATTCATCTGCCAACTGCATTTAGTTGTCTATTCTGCTCAGCTTTTTAAAAACACTCAGAAACTCTTTGTCTAACTCATCAGTGTATAAGTCCAAAAAGTTTGAGACTTTACAAAGCCCCAATCTAGAACTTAAATTAGTGATGGGCAATTTGCTCACATTTAGTTGCTAATGGTCTAAGAGTGAAAAAAAAACAATTGACATCACCTCCCCTTGAGCCAATGCAAATTTAGATTTATTTGGGTTACAGTATCTGAAAAAACACTTTAATAATTACTTGCATTTCTACAATTAGTATATTTAGGTAATTTTAATCTACAAGACAAAATTGCACAACCTTATTGGTTGTAGCAGGACCAAAGTTAAACATGTAAAAAAAACACTGTTCAAGCTCATACATTCTGAAAGCAATTTGCTTGGTAAGATGATGACAATTTGTTCCATACTTTATCATCAGTTTTAGTCATTTCATTTCAAGCCACACTCATCATTAATATACCGAAATTTGTAGAGCATCTTTGATGCAAAAAAGATCCCAAGGCCTTCCAAAGGTGAATATTGGAACTAAATGCCAAACCAGGAGTGAAGGTGACTTGGAAAATGGACACTGAATTTGAGAAGATTTTTAAAGGTAAAGTGAAGCGCAGAGTGGCAGTGGTGAAAGGTGAAAGATCCAGAAAGAAAGACTAATGCTATGAAAGGGCTTGGTTCTACCACTATTGATTTGGTGAAGAAAAGGTGGAAGAACGGTAAACCACAATTAGAAAAACAGAATTCTGGAGTAATTATAGAATTGAAGAATCTGAGTGTTTTGATCAATGCTAATATTTTTTATCTTTGTTATCTATCATAGCAAGTTATCTAAAACACTTACCAATCTTTAAGTAAAAAATTTCTTCTCACTGTTTTACATTTCCTTTTCACTAATTTTCGTTTATATGCTCTAACATGACTTACTGGTATACTTTGATGTAACATTCTGCATTTACCTTCTACATACCATTTAATATTTGCAGATTTTGACACAATCCCTTTTTCTACCTGCTTTCTACAATATGGGAAGTTTGAACTTGTCTAACCTTTCTTCTTAGTTCTATCCCTTTAAATCTGGAGTTAGCCCTAGCTGTTGCTTTGCTCTGTACCCTTATTAATACAAGCATGCTTTTTTGTGGCATGATCAGCAAAATGAATGAATCTATTATAAGGCCTTAATGCAACTTCTACAAACTTAGGTTGTACTATGCAGCCTGCATTTCATAGCACCCTATTACTGTAATTTTTAAATTGATTCACTACATTCTTTGGACATGGTGATATCTGATCTAAATTTGGATAACCTTTAACTACATCCTTTGTCTCAATTGCTTTCCCTATTTTACTGTCATTGGCAAGGTAATTACCAAGGTTTGAAACAGCAAGGGGCCCCCTGCTTACCTTGCTGCTTACTGTACTTTGTCCTTACCTAATAATAATGTAGAGAGTACAAAACTTGAATAAATTAAAATCAATAAAGGCACCTTGTTTGGTGGAGAAGAAAGGAGGGAGACTCGCTACTTCTCGCCCTCTTTTGCATAATCATAATTATATTCTAATGGATATTTTTAGTACAATTTTACCTCATTGTGAGCTATATCAATATAAATGAATTGATGGCAGTTTGGTTAATTTAAAGGTTTTTAATGATACATTTTATGGTTTTCTTCTTATATTGTCCACGGACAGCCTATACATGGCCCAGCCAGAACTGGACACATTTTTGTGCCTTGTTGTTGAATTCGGCAAGATCTGCAACAATGCAGGGTTCCTCTAGCGATAGACATTGCAGGAGATGTTGCATAGTCTGTGTCTCAGTTCCACATTCACAAGTTATTGGGCAGGTTGTATATCCCCATTTGCTTAGTGACACCTTTGAACAACCTACACCAGTCCTAAGTCTGTTAAGGCACTTCCAAACAAAAAATACCAGGAAAAACTCAGCAGGTCTGGCAGCATCGGCGGAGAAGAGCACAGTTGACATTTTGAGTCCTCATGACCCTTCAACAGAACTAAGTAAAAATAGGAAAGGGGTGAAATATAAGCTGGTTTAAGCAGGGAGTGGAGAGAGAAGGACAGGGTGGTTGTTGGGACAAGCAAGCAGTGATAGGAGGAGATAACCGAAAGATGTCACAGACAAAAGAACAAAGAGGTGTTGAAGGTGGTGATATTATCTAAAAGAATGTGCTAATTAAGAATGGATAGCAGGACAAGCAAGGTACAGATAGCTCTAGTGGGGGTGGGGTGAAAAAAGACTAAAAGGACATAAAAGGTATAGATAAATTATCGGTGGAGTACATTAAAAATAATGGAAATAGGTGGGAAAAGAAAAATCTATATAAATTATTGGAAAAAAAACAAAAAGGAGGGGGAAGAAATGGAAAGGGGGTGGGGATGGAGGAGGGAATTTAAGATCAAAAATTGTTGAACTCAATATTCAGTCCGGAAGGCTGTAAAGTGCCTAGTCGGAAGATGAGGTGTTGTTCCTCCAGTTTGTGTTGAGCTTCACTGGAACAATGCAGCAAGCCAAGGACAGACATGTGGGCAAGAGGGCAGGGTGGAGTGTTGAAATGGCAAGCGACAGGGAGGTCTGTGTGATGCTTGCGAATAGATCGAAGTTGTTCTGCAAACCGGTCACCCAGTTTGCGTTTGGTCTCTCCAATGTAGAGGAAACCACATTGGAAGCAACAAATGCAGTAGACTAAGTTGAAGGAAGTGCAAGTGAAATGCTGCTTCACTTGAAAGGACTGTTTGGGGCCTTGGACGGTGAGGAGAGAGGAAGTGAAGGGGCAGGTGTTGCATATCCTCGCATGGGGAGGTGCTGTAAGGAGGGGGTTGAGGAGTAGGAGGTGATGGAGGAGTGGACCAGGATATCACGGAGGGAATGATCCCTACGGAATGCCGCCGGTGGGGGGGGGGGTGGGGGCGGTTGGTGAAGGGAAGATGTGTTTGGTGGTGGCATCATGGTGGAGTTGGCAGAAATGATGGAGGATGATCCTTTGAATGCGGAGACTGGTGGGGTGATAAGTGAGGACTAGGGGGACCCTATCATGTTTCTGAGAGGGAGGAGAAGGCGTGAGGGCGGATGCGCAGGAGATGGGCTGGACATGGCTGAGGGCCCTGTCAACTACCGTGGGTGGAAAACCTCGGTTAAGGAAGAAGGAGGACATGTCAGAGGAACTGTTTTTGAAGGTAGCATCATCAGAACAGATGCGACTGAGGCGAAGGAACTGAGAGAATGGGATGGAGTCCTTACAGGAAGCAGGGTGTGAAGAGCGGTAGTCGAGGTAGCTGTGGGAGTCAGTAGGCTTGTAATGGATATTGGTGGACAGTCTATCACCAGAAATTGAGACAGAGAGGTCAAGGAAGGGAAGGGAAGTGTCAGAGATGGACCACGTGAAAATGATGGAGGGGTGGAGATTGGAAGCAAACTTAATAAATTTTTCCAGGTCCTGATGAGAGCTTGAAGCAGTACCGAAGTAATCATCGTTGTACCTGAGAAAGAGTTGTGGGAGGGGACCGGAGTCGGACTGGAACAAGGAATGTTCCACATACCCCATAAGGAGACAGGCATAGCTGGGGCCCATGCGGGTACCCATAGCCACACCTTTTATTTGGAGGAAGTGAGAGGAGTTAAAGGAGAAATTGTTCAGTGTGAGAACAAATTCAGCCAGACGGAGGAGAGTAGTGATGGATGGGGTTTGTTCGGGCCTCTGTTCGAGGAAGAAGCTAAGGGCCCTCAGACCATCCTGATGAGGGATGGAGGTGTAGAGGGATTGGACGTCCATGGTGAAGAGGAGGCAGTTGGGGCTAGGGCTCTGGAAATTGTTGATGTGACGTAAGGTGTCAGAGGAATCACGGATGTAGGTGGGAAGGGACTGGACAGGGGAGAGAGAAGGGAGTCAAGATAACGGGAAATGAGTTCCATGGGGCAGGAACAGGTTGACACGATCGGTCTGCTGGGACAGTCTTGTTTGTGGATTTTGGGTAAGAGGTAGAAGCGGGCCATCCGAGGTTGGGCGACTATCAGTTTGAAAGCTGTGGAAGGAAGATCTCCAGAGGAGATGAGGTCAATGACAGTCCTGAAAACAATGGCTTGATGTTCGGTGATGGGGTCATGGTCCAGGGAGAGGTAGGAGAAAGTGTCAGGTTGCCCAATTGCAATTAATTCCTGGGGGATGGCTTTCATCCGGTAGAATTTCCATCGCTGGGTGTTGTTCGAGACTGGGGAGCTGGTCTTTCCACAAGGTGATGCGGGCTTCAAATGGGGTTGATTGTAATAGAACAACACTGTTCATGAAGCTCTTCCTTGACTTTAGGCAGCTGGGTATAGGTGTATGACCATGTGGAGGGTGCCTCTCATCTGATGTTTGACAGAGTTGCTCTTTCTTACTGGCTACTATTCTTCTTATATCAGGGGGAGTGATACCTGCCAGGATATATAGGCTGTTGGTGTTCGTTGGTTTTAAACAACCTGTGATAAGTCGGCAGCTTGCATTCAGAATGGCATCCATCTTCATAACATGAGTAGATCTTTCCCGTGCAGGGAAGGTGTATTCGGCAGTGGAATAACAAAGAGCAAGTGCACTGGTTTGTAATGTTTTCGAGCTAGCTCCCCACTTTGTGTTAGTGAGCTTATTCAGAATGTTGTTTCGTGTGCTCACTTTTGCCTTGGTCTTTTCGATGTGGTTCTTGAAGGTGAGGCATCTGTCAAGGGTGACTCCTACGTAGATAGTATGCTCAAGTTGCGTCAGTGTTGCTCCACACCAGGTTACCTTAAGCTGGCGTTTGGCTTCACGGTTTCTGAGGTGGAATGAACAAACTTGTGTTTTTGATGGGTTTGCTCGAAGGTGGTTTTCTTCATAGTAGGATGTTAGTCCCTCCAAGGCCTCAGAAAGCATTTTCTCCACGGTGTTAAAATCAGTGCTTTGGGCAGTGACACATAAGTCCTCAGCATATATAAAACGGCGTGTGACACCATCTATAGGTTGGTCATTTGTGTAGATGTACAGCAGCGATGCAAGCACGCTTCCCTGAGGAAGACCATTCTTTGGAATACGCCACCTGCTGCGCTTCCCACTAAGTTCAACATAGAACTGGCGATTCTGAAGCATGCTTTCTAACAGCTCTGTTAAGTGAATATCTTTTGTCATCTCTAGGATCTTGCAGAGGAGACGTCAGTGATTCACTGTATCGTATGCTGCTGACAGGTCTACAAAAACAGCACCTGTTACCATCTCTTGCTCAAAACCATCTTCGATATGTTGTGTGAGGTTGAGCAGTTGGCTTATTGTTGATTTGCCAGGGCGGAAACCTGCTTGCACTGGAATGATCTTCTCATCTACAGTTGATGCTACCCTATTGAGTGTCAAACAGCTTATTGGTGCGGCAAAGCAGTGAAATTGGCCAAAAACTCTTAGAATCTGAGGGATCTTTTCCGGGCTTTAATAGTGCTATTACATGTGCCTTCTGCCAAATATTAGGTAGATTGTGTGTTGCCAGACAGTGGTTGAACAATTGTAGGAGCCATTTCTTTTCTTGCTGTTCAAAATGCTTTATTTGCTCTGTTGCTACGTTGTCAAGATCAATTGCTTTCCCGTGTTTTAGACTAGATAAACCAGTTTCCAGCTCTTCCATGGCGCATGGTCCAGTGAAGCCAGGGTCATCGCTGTGCTTCTACCTATCTAGTTGTGCTCTTGGTTGTTTCTTGTTGATTTTTCCATTTAGGAGCAACTGGTGTGCAACTTGGTTAGCAGACACATTTGGATGTTGGACAGCTTTCTCGGGATTTCCTCCAAGTTTGCATATGAGAGACCATGCCTTCTTGCTGTTTTTTGTAGATCTGTTGTCTCTATCAAGGCATCCCTGATGTTTTGATGCTTTTGAGAGATACTTAACATCACCTCTCACCGGTAGATATTGTTTTCTCTGAGACGGGGTCAGATTCAAACATTGAGACATACTCCCAGTAGAGTTCAGCATTCTCCTTGGTGAGACCAGAGATGTAGTGTGCTCAACAACCTCGGGGGATCTTCCTTCTGGCTGTTTTCTGAATAGCTTTTGCAAACAGGTTGTATTGCTCAGGTAATGGTTTAATGTGTTTAACCTTACGGTCAAGTGCTTGTTTGAACCCGTTCCAATTGGCCTTCTTGAAGTTGAATCGCCTTTTGAATGGTACAACAGTTGGTAACACTGCTGCATTTACCTGGATACCAATAGGACGGTGTTGTGTCTGTGGTATTGGGTTGTGACAAGCTTCTTGCAGAGGCTAGCGATGTTGTTGCTGACAATGGCAAGATCTGGGTTATAACTACAATTCCAGCGGGCACTGTGAAAGGAGGCTGGCAATTTAGGATCGTGGATGAGACTAGGCTGGTTAGCGTCCATCCATTCTTCGACTGCTTCTTTGTCATTCTTATACTCCTTGTACCCCCATTTTATGGTTGAACAAGATAATTGTCTGTTTGGGTCTGAATATTGTCAAAAACAGATAAATTGAATGAAAATTGAGCTTTAGGAGTAATGAGAAAGGGTGGTAAGGTTGTGGGGTAGGGGCACAGGGAGAACAGAACAAGAAGCAGTTCCGGCTAAGTTCACCTCAACGTTCAGATCAATATATTTTAAAAACATAGGTTGTTATTTACAGTCTGTTAGCTAAGTTTCCTGAGGGTAGTTGGCAACTACTGCCTCAGAGTGAACCAATCTTGCAGTGGAAGCCTCACACAGGTATTGAGTCCTTTTTGGTATATGCAAAAGGCTTAACCCCTGTTTCAGGCGTGTGCACAGCGTGCTGATTTTTTAGCCTTTACCAATGCATCAGATGGCGTGCTGAGAGCTAACAATAAGCGAGTGCTTCCTGCCACCATATTGGAGGCTAAAGTGGCTGTAACATGCTCAGAAACTGAGGACTGCACAGTCAAATATCTAAGTTTCTATTCCTTCATCCAAATCATTGATATGTACAGTGAAACATTAATGCCCCAGTACAGTTCCTGGAAAACATCATTTATCACATCCAGCAATCAGAATATGTTTCCTTTAACCCCACTCCCTGGGCGAGATCATCCCAGATTTGCATTAAGTGTGGTAATGGGAGGGAAAAATGACGCTCTACCCACCAGCTGCAATGGCGACTTTTCACGCCATATTGCCCCAAATCCCCACGTTAATTATGCATTCCCGGGATACACGCCATTTCCATGGTGGGTGGGCTCCGACTCGCACACCACACAGTCACCTCTCCGCTTCGTCACGCCAGGCACCACATTTAAAGAACAGCCACGCTCGGTGCTTCCAGCCCAGGACTGTTGCAAAGAAGACATGGCCCCGAAAGGCAAGAAGACTGCGGCCCTTAAGTGCCTTTTGAACACCGTGGAGGCCCGCTGTGATGTCCTCTATGCCTGCCCTGGCAGGCAGGCAGTGGGGACTAGTCCAATGCTGCACAGAAGAGATTGGCCATCCAATACAGATAGAGGATGAATGATCTCACTCGTGCCGTCAGGGTAAGGCCACCGCCTGGTCACTCTAAACTCACGCATTCATGGTATCTCACTCACTGCCAGCTCAAGGGATATCACTACCTATTCTCAAACAATTAACCTCACATGTCCATCTGGCCTCATCCCCTCTGGAGACTGCCCCCTCAGCACTCACCATCCTGAGGCCATTTGCACAGTTCAACATGTGGCCCCACACACACCCTAGGATGCCCTCCTCCCACAGTACAGCCCTTGTCCTACAGCCTCTTCCCTTGCCTGAGGCCACTTCTCCCCCTCCGCCAAGCAAGCCCTAGCCCATTGAAAAGCCATCCACATATGGCAGATCTGGTAGGTAGAGACTTGCCCATAAGCCCCCCCCCTAAAAGCGGTGTGGTGCTGTCTGTGAAGCCTGGTGCTGATGACTGCGAGTGCTGACCGAAGTAACATAGGAAAACAAACCTTGAAGTCCCAAGCAAATTGCAGCTCGCCAAGTGCACATCTTATATATGCTGTTGTGAAACATGTCTGTGTGTTTTCCAGCCAACGTGGATGGACGATCCCGCGGTGGGGTGGGGGTGTTGAGTCTGATGGGCTGGCCTTATAACGATTTGCTGATGTAATACAATAAGGCTCCCGGCATCTGAAGGGGGGGAACACAGCCCACTATTGACGGGCTGAGCAGATGACCGCAAACTTGTTTCACAACGCCGTGAAACCGATTTTTGACCTTCTAGCCATGTTGTCCACTCAGACCACTGAACAAGCCCAACGCTAATGGGCCTAGAAAATCTTGCCCCCCCGTCTCCATTCTTCCGGCTAATCATCAATCCATGCCACAAGGTTGCCGGTAATTCCTCCAATAAATGTTTTGAAGCCAGTTGGCTGAAGCACTGGGAGTCAGTAAAAGTGGAATTTAAATTCAATTAATAAATCTGGATTTGAAAACTAGTTTAAGTAATGGTGACCATTAAACCATTATTATAAAAGCAAAATACTGCGCATGCTGGAAATCTGAAACAAAAACAAAAATTGCTGGAAAAACTCAGCATGCCTGACAGCATCTGTGGAGAGGAAGACAGAGTTAATGTTTCGAGTCCGTATGACTCTTCGTCAGAACTTCATCAGTCAGTTCTGATGAAGAGTCATTCGGACTCGAAACGTTAACTCTGTCTTCCTCTCCACAGATGCTGTCAGACATGCTGAGTTTTTTCAGCAATTTTTGTTTTATTAAACTACTATTGATTGTTGAAAAAACTCATCTGGTTCACTAATGTCCTTAAGGGAAGGAAATCTGCTGTCCTTACCTGGCCTCACCTACATGTGACTCCTGATCCACAGCAATGTGATTGAGTCTTAACTGCCCTCTGAAATGGCCTCGCAAGCCACTTACTTCAAGGGCAATTAGGGATGGACAGCTAACACTGGCCTTGTCAGTGACACCCATACCCCATGAAAGAATAAAGAAAATAAAGCACTTCTGCTGCACTATTCTGGATTAGCTGATGTTTGTTATGGGGGGGAGAGATGGATGGTGACAGGCAAGGACACTATTTGAGATCTTTAAGGCATTGTAAGCCCTTAAAATGCAAACTGTATGGTTTTGACCACCACTTGTGCCAAAGCAGATAAGCAACTACACATGCAACACAGACGGTTTTCACACATTAAAGAAAAGATAGGAATCTACTACATTTCTCTTATGCTTCAATGCCAACATGAGCTTCAGGAATGCTCTGTTTTACTGTCAAAACACTGCGCTGGTAAATCAGAGATAACAGCTACCTGAAACAGAGGAAGAGGGCTCATAAACAATAAGCAAATTTTTTTCAGGACAAGGTTCTTTTCACCAGATTATTGTTAACAACAAAATCACAAACAACAGGAGGAAGCTTGTACATCTACAATAAACCCTTATCAGAAAGTGAAGAAACAGTGGCAGAGTTTGTCATTTCTTTACTCGGTTTGAAGATTATCTTTACTTAGATTTATATCACCATAACCCCCCGCAAAAGAAACATGATATTTTTGATTTATTATCAACACTCTGGAAATTATGTTTCTCCTTGATGTTTTTATCATCCCCCGTGCCCGAACATGAACTCTGCAGCATTTTCTAACAAAACTATGCTTCTGCAGTTCCTTACACTTCAAGTTCAGATAACACTTGAAAATTTGTATCAAGTAACTGTCAGTGTATTTTGGTATGTCTGGTATTAAGTTTTATTCAATATATTTTGTTTCTTTTATGAAGATAATATTACTATGCAACTGATAATATAAATATGTCACTAAAATTACAAAACAATTGACCCCATAAAAAGCAATATGTATTTCTCATGCCAGTGTTGTATATTTACATTGACATTCTTTTGCTAACCATGCTGCTTTACATTTTGACTGCTTTACATTTTGACCGTTTACATCTCAGGGATCTCCCATGACAGCCTTGATGCTGTGATTTTAATTGCATCATATTTAACACTGGCATTCTTGTTTGCCACATACATTAACCAATTTCAAAACTTTAAGATCTTGTCTTGATAGATAATTGTGGTGAAGGTGAGTGCCCAGTTAGGTTTTAACTTTCACTGATAGCTAATGACAGGACTGATGCATGTGCAGCCCATGAAATACTGCTATTTATTACTTCCTTCCTTTTACAATTGGGTCAGAGTGCAAAGATAAAATTATGGTGATCAGAAAGTCTTTGTTCGCAACCAGATGTTGAAAAAACATATCAAAGAATCAATGCCTTTGAATTCCAACATCTTAACTCCAGTGCAGCAAATGTGTCAGATTCTGATCATGGCAAACATTACAAGATAATCTCTAGTGCTGTCACTTTAAGTATAATGTGTGGTACACCTTCTCTGTCAGATAATATGCCCAGAAATAATTGCTTTGAATAACCGTGTATGTTTGATTTTAGTTTTCGTTCAAAATTAAAACATCCTGCTACCAAAATACCATCCGATTCACAACCATTTGTCAAGACTGCTGTTGACAATTAGTTTAGTTGGTGCCTATTTGTTGGATCAGCTTCCTTATCCAATGAGAACTTTTTGTTCTTGTCTCCCTATGGAGAATCAATGAATAAAGTAAACAAGAGAGTCACTTATAACTATGATAAAAGCAAAAAGTCAGCGATAACTTCCTGATACTGTGAAAAGTTCCCATTTTGCTGAGGCGTTTACCACCCCCTTTGAATTATTTCTGCTATTGCAAAATTAAGTTCCAGTAGCAAACAATTGAAACACCCTAAAGATACATGAATCAGAGTATGAATTGTAATTATGATTTAATTTTGTTTACTGCCGGAAGTTTTTATTCTCATGTCATATTATTTGACCATAATATCTCCAATGTGTTTATATTGTTTGTTAATTACAAGGCACAATGAGGATGGTAAAGAAAAACACGGGCCTTTTTAAGTATTTCAGGTCAAACCTTTCATCAAAACTGAAAATCAAACAATTAGCAAGCATTTTAGTAACACTGGAAACGGAGGTGTGAGAAGCTGCAATTTGCAAGTATATAATGCCTTTAATGTAGTGGAATTCACCACCACAGTGAGTGGTTGAAACGAATAGTATTGATGAATTTAAGGGGAAGCAAGACAAGCACATGATGGAGAAGGAAATAGATAGTTACAATGATAAATTTAAATGAGAAGAGGGAGGAGGCTCAAGTGGAGCATAAATGCCCACATCAACTTATTAGACTGAATGACCTGTTTCTGTGCCATAGATCCTATGTAATCCTATTTTAAAATGCCCCATGGAATATCAAAAGAGCAATTATCAAATAAAATTTTGTACATTAGCAGATATTAGGCACACAAGGAGTTATTAGGGCAGATAATCAAAAGTTTGGTCAGTGGTAGATTTGCTGACTGTCTTAAAGAAGGGGAGAGGTAGAGAAGCAGAGAAGTTCACAGAAGAAAATCCAGAGTTAGGCAAATGAAGGCAGAGATGCACAAGAGACCAAAATTGGAGAAGCGCAGAAATCTTGGAGGGTTGCAGGGCTACAGGAGGTTACAGAGAAAATCAGGCCAAGGCCATGAACGGTTTTGAAAATGACAATTGAGGCATTGCTGGACCGGGAACTAATGTAGGTCAACAAGCACAGGGGTGATGAGTGAACAAGACTTGATGTGAGTTCCAAATCAGGCAGCAGAGTTTTTGATGAGCTCAAGGTGACCCAATGAAAGAGGAAGAGAGAGTGGGAGTGTAGCCTACAAACTTTTTATTTAAAAATAAACCCAGTTGTCTATTTCCAACATTTTCTGTTTTTGTTTCCATTTTGTGTAATTTGAAACATGACGTTTGTCTTCAGCACAGTATCTAAGTATATTCATCATGTTGTTGATTAATGTTGCTATATGATTCTACTAGCTTCCCAGCATTTCAACAAGTACAAAAGGAAGAAAACTGGAAGATTTAGAGGACTTACACTTTACCTTGCTAATTGTGTCTCTGTACCTCTTAAAGGTTCAGTATGAAACATAAAATATAATTTATTACTGAAACGTACTGCCTGTACCTTCCACACATTTTCAGATACTGTGTGGCCCAAGATCTAGGTCCATATCTTCTTCAAGTTCAAATATAAATTGAGTGGGATAAATTGTTGGGCCTTCAGCAGAGAGGGAATTGGTAGTGCAGTTGTGACAGGTGGACTGAAATTCAGGATGGAACTCTGCTCAATCAGGCCTCTGGCCCTCTTTTTTTAATAACCATCATCAAATTCTGCCAAAAAATAAGGGTTTGACACTTCTTGCATCTGCTCCTTCCACATTCTAGTGGTCCTCAGAGAGTTGGGACAGGTAGGACGATGTCAACAATCAGAAATCGTGCCAGTTCTGTTCAAAGAGCTCCTTCATGATGCAGGTGCTCGAGTGCCAGGCGCTGAACTTGGCAGAAGCAGAGCCTGTAACTTCAGCAAATGTGGTTACGGGCAGAGTAATTGTTCGTCACTTTAATATGGGGTTTTGAAGCATATTTTTCGGCATCTTGGGCCCTGGATTAACAAATAGAACACATTTGTTAAAGCATAGATGTTGCACCCATTTACACGTTTTTCTTAAACGAAAACATCAAAGAACAGGCAAATTAAAATGAAAGCAAAATGCTGCAGATGCTGAAAATCTAAAATGTAAACAGAAAATGTAGGAACGACTCAGCAGGACAGGCAACATCTGTGCAGCACGCCACAGGTGCCGCTTGGTCTGCTGAACACTCTCAGCATTTCTGTTTATATATGAGCAAATCTAGAGAATGTTTTCAGAAAAGGAATGTTTATAGGCAACTTAAAATTAACCTCTGAAGAAAGCCAAGTGAAAATTAATGATTTGAAATATGAGGTAGGGTACACTGCAATTACCAATTATCACAGAGGGGAATCCAAAAACCATAAATAATTGGAAGTCAATGGAAATTATAAAAATATTAGGAGATATTGGGCTGGGTTTTTATCCTCGAAGCAGGTAGCGGGAATTGGGAAAATTCCCAGCTCAGCCCACCTATCTCGGGAGATAGTGGCCACAAGGATTGGATTTTCATTGCTGAGGGTGGGGTGTGGTCTGCAGTCAGGCCAGCCAATCAGGGAAGAAGTTCGGAGGCAGCCACAGGGGCCGCTGGTTGCGGAGGCAGGCTGTTGAAAAGGCCCACTTCAGTGCTGTGGGATATTATTCCGGTTATAATGAAAACAAAAAGGCCCTCCAGCCCTCACCTCTCTTACCCCCTCACCACTCACACACCCTTTATGCACCATCCATGCCAGTCCATGCCTCCCAACCACCTATAGCCCCTCAAGCTTCCCAAGGTATGCCCCCCAAAACAACCTCTATGGCCCCTCGTAAGCTATGGCACTTCCATGTCTATTCATCCACTGTACACTGTATAGAACCAATGAACCCTATAGTAACAGTAGGATGTGTAACAAAAGCATTTTAAAAAGTTATTCATTGATAACTTTCCATTTTCTTAAAATAAAGCTCCTTTTAACTACAGCCAAATAAAAGTGTCAATCAACCAGACCCTTTAAAGTATTGAGTCTGTATGACTCTTCTTCAGAACCACATGGAATTATACGGACTCAAAATGTTAACTCTGTCTTTCTCTCCACAGATGCTGCCAGACCTGCTGAGTTTTCCCAGCACCTTTTGTTTTTGTTTCAGATTTCCAGCATCTACAGTATTTTGCCTTTACCTTTAAAGTATCGATGGCTGAAACTGCAAACACTTGAAACTTCTTTATCTTGTGTAAATAAACATTGTGCAATTGACGCAAGAGATCAGAGAGCGAGAACTGTCAATCAAGAAATGGGCTCCTGTGTTTCAACAGGCTAATGCATTTTAGGTCTCTCAGACAAACCTCATTATATATGCTTGGCTGAGAGCCCAGAAATCCATTAGAGTACTAAAACACCTCCATTCCAATTCATATACAGTTTGGAAACTCATAATGCCTCTTTCCTCGACAGGCTCAGATCTAACATTTGTAACTATAATTGGCCCTTTCATCATGAAAACCTGTTGTTTTTATTAATACATTCATGAAAAGGTGCCAAGATTTTGCCATTTGAGAAACAGAATTTTTCAGTTTTCAGTTCAGTTTCAGCTTTTTCCAGTTGCAAATTGTGCCCTTCAGAAAATTGCAGGAATGTAATGTAACGCATCATCTCAAGTGAATAAAATCATTAGCATTGTCACCTACTGCAGCACAATACACCAACAGAATCTTTGTTCTAATCAGCTGGGTGTTTGACAACACATGGGAACTCATCACTGTGTTTAAGACTCTCCAGTTCAAGCTACATAGAAATCTGTACCCATCTACATGTTCCTTTCCAGTAAGGTGCACATTTCCTCTCCCTGTAAGAACATCACAGCTACCTAAATCCAGAGAGTTATCTGCTGCACATTACCTACACAGCTCACACCCGATTACTTGTTGGGGCATTGGCTAAGCAGCTTGGGAAGAATCACAGCCCCAGTGATAGACCAACCCCTCCAGATTCTCCTGGTGAGCCAGGCTGGCTACTTTATCAGAAATAGTGTCGTGGAGTACTGTGAATCTGACTCAGGTATTGGATTACCAAGTCTGTCAGGTGGTTCATTTGGTTATGAAATTCCATCTCTTATCAGTCATGTTAGAGCTGCTTCAATCCTAAAGACATCATTAGTAGGTGGTTGGAGAGCTTTACCCAAAGAGACCCTAACAACCTCATGTTTATGCAAATAGTAATTGATCATGAAGCAAGTGAGGTTTTGAGTCTTCACTAGATGGACAGTAGGTAATAGGAGCTATTTATAAATGGCATAATGAAAATCACAATTTTACTTAACAGCATTGCCACTATCTTCCTAATTAAAGTAAGGTCCATGTGATACCCCACTGAATGGTGGTTCTACCATTCGGAATTGCTGCTCATCCTTCTGAAATCCAATCATGCTAAACACCAAAGCCTGGATGTACGACTGACTATCTGATTCTACCTGCCAGCTCCCTTTGGCCCAAATTTCAGATATATAGTTATATAAGTATCCATCTGTAAGAACTACAAAGGGTATTAGATGCATTAGGAATGTAGATAATCTAGTCCTATGATGAATATTAGGCTTACACTTCAGCAAATGCTTAATACCAGTATTTATGTGAGGGCTCACAATGTGGCTCACTTACACTTGCTTTAAGCTGTATATATTCATACACAGGGACCTTTCCTCTGCAGCCAAAAGGAACATGTAAATGCACTGCACCTTTTTTGAATTAAATAAAAGCATGGGGAATGACAGTTCCCTGTTGCATTACCAATGGCATCACTTCACCCAATCAGAGTGCACTTGCCAACTGATCAGCACCCTTCTCTCATGCCATTCAAATTGTTGCTCCCTTTGAAATTTGACATTCTTGGGTCTGTCCAGATGAATGCAAGACAAAAATCTTTGACAGCATGCCACTTTTTCAGTGATACTCAAGTTCTGTACTACCAAGTGACTGACCTACCATTTTATGGGCAGCATTACTGCACCTCCCCCCCCAACCACCCCATCGGAGGGGTTGTGCGGGAGCAGACGGGTTCCCAATCAATCCCCCCAGTTGGGGGCAGGCTGCTATTTTACGTGGGCGGGCCAATTAAGGCCTGCCCAGCGTGACATCTGCTTGGAAACGCTGAGCACTCCCTGTGCGGACGGGAGAGAGTGGTGGGGGGGTGGGGTGGTGGGATTCTCTGAGCCGGGAGTGCACTCTTTCGTGCATGTGCGTGTAAAAGTGCGCAGATCTCCCTGAGGCAAAGTGCCACCTCAGGGAGAGACCGGTTGAAGTTATAAAAAAATTTTAAAGGCTGTCACATGAGCTGGGACATGCCCATTACTTTTATTTAAAAATATTCCAAAAATTTTAAATCCCCCATGAAACCTCATCCCGTCTGTGGATGAGGTTTCATGTTTCTTCTGAAGGCTGCCTAGGCTCCTGGCCTGCCCACCAACCTTAAGGCTGGACCGGCAGGTCCATTAATCATTTCAATTGCTTTTTCAATGGCCTTAATAGGCCATTGAGAGGTCGGCGGGTGCACCCCTGCTCGCCGACCAGAAAAAGCTGCCCTATGTTTCAGATGCTGGTTGTTTGAGCTTTTATTTCAATGTTCCAAGGTGGAGAGTAGCTCGAGGGTAGACTGTTGCAATGACATTTTTGCTATTTACCAGCACATTGACTCATGCGGATACTTAACTATTTTGTTATTTGTGCTTATTTTGTTATTTGTGCTTTCTATGTATTTAGTACACAGCTTAACATGTGGTATCACATACACTGTTATCCACACATCAAAGGATAGGATTTTGTCTTTAGTTTTGCTGAGGGTATTGCGTATGTTAATCCCTCTTTTATGTATGGTTCTTATCTTATATTTATCTAGAATCCTTTTACAAGTATTGTTTTTTCCCAAACCCACTGTTGCCAACACCTGTTTGCTGCTGTGGACATTTGCCATAATTTTCGTAGCTATCAATTTCACATCAGCTTCTAGTCACTGTTTTTAAGATGCCTCACCACAGGATTTGATACCGATGGGATTATAGGATTCCAATTGCAACTATTGATCCACAGTCATTTGCTTTCTGAAAGTGTTTCCTTTAATTCAAAAAAAGGTCCATGTAAAGTAATTTCTCACCACACTTTCTTTATGCAAGAAATGATTTTCATGGGAAACTCATTATAGGCCCATAACTTCCCAGCTTCCAGGAGTTAATACTGGGGGTTACCCAAAAGGTGCACTGTGGAACTGCCCCCGGAAGGCGCTGGGTAAGGATTGCCTGGCAATTGCCCAGGAAGTTCAAACTTCTGTTGGGCAATTGCCTTGCAATGCAAGCCATTGGAAAGTATGATTTATAACACAGACTTTGGATGATTCTGACTGTGTTACAGTAATAGTTACCCAGAAAAAGCTTGAAGAATTAAAACACTTCTAATTCCTGGCTAAGTAAAGTATTGACCCATTACAGGAGTGCCCCCATTCCCTCGATCACAGGATCCTCATGAACACCTGTCCCCACCCCTCCCCCTGCCCCACTGACAACCCTCCAAATGACCATGACCCTGGACACCCGATCCAAACCCCCCACCAACCACCCGACTCCCCATATGACCACCCAAACACCACCAGCCCCCACCGACCACCTGCCTGCCAACTCACCCTGATCACCCAATCTGATCACCCAATCTTACCCCACACCGACCAGCTGACCCACCCCCCCCCCCCCCCACCCCACAATCCTACCCACTTACCTCACTAACCAACCTTCTCCCTGGCTTCTGAAAGTGGCTGGTCATTTAAACTTACCTGCTTTACAGCAGTTGGTGGCATACAACATGGGGTGTGGCTTCCTAACCTCTGACTCTCCAGCCTTTGACTGAAGGCCTCAGGAGGGCGCTGCACTGGACAGTTCTCACCAGCCTGAGTCAGAGGGTCGGGCAAGAAAGGAGCAGCTGGATTTCCAGCTAGGTAACTCGGAGCAGAGTAGCTATCCAACTCTGGTTGTCACTCTACAGGAGTTCAGACTTGGTTTCCTGAAAATGGCATGCACTTCATGCAAAAAATCTCCAGGTGGAGAACATCAGTGGTAAGTTTGAGAAAGATGACTTCTGTGTGTGATCTTTTTAAGCAGCCTTGGGATTACATGCAGCTCACAGGAAATCTTTCACTGTTTGGGAGAGATGAGTATTTTATTTTTAAACTCAGTGAGGTGTTATGATCTGGAATGCATTGCCTGAAAGCATGGTGGAAGCAGATTCAATAGTAACTGTCAAAAGTGAATCGGATCTCTATTTTAAAAAGGAAAACTTTGTGGGGCTGTGGGGAAAGAGCAGGCGAGCGGATTAATTGGTAGTTTACACAGAGAGCTAGCACAGGCACAATGGGTTGAATGGCCTCACTCTTGCTTATGATTCTATGATAATTGCTCTAGTAAATTGCATGTTTGGCAAGGATCTTTGCATTGCACTGATATCAAGCATACACTATGTCTGCCAATGTTTGCAAAGATGTGAACTTCAGCACCAGCAATGAAATCACCTGGAAATAATGTTCTTGCACTGCTGGTATTCAGCATCCTCTGAAGCAGAACTGTAGCAGTATGCAAATTAGCTTTCAAACTTTACCTTTGGAGCTCAAAAAGAAATCTGACAACTCACCTTTATTTTCCAACAACTAAAAAGAGACTGTTGCCTCAGCCGTTAAAACCATCAGGCAACTCACTGGCATTGGTGCCCCAATACTCTGAACATACCTTCAGGCCATCTGTGCAGAGTTCAGTTCTCCACTGCCTACCCAGCATACTGGACAGATTCAAGGGGTTAGATGGCCTACTCCAGTTCCTATTATCCCATACTCCAATTCTTAAATGGATAGTGTGACCATAACTGCCTGTTTGCACCACTCCTAAAATTGTAAACGTTAGTTTAGTATTACTGGAGCATAAAACTAAGACTGAAAGATTAATAGATCTGCACACTGGGATAAAAACAAAGGGTAATAAATAATGAAAATGAATGGGCAGTTAGGTTGAAAAGGAAATCTGAAGGCAATCAGACAAAGTCTCCAGAAAAATGTGTCCATATCAACGTAGTCAAGAATGGGGTGAAAATTTTCATCTACAGTAATATACAATGCGTAGGATAGAAAGGATATGACATTCAACATTGAATAATTAACAGCCAATCAAATTATAAGATTTAAAGCATATGTGTACATGTTAATAGTCATGAATCAAATTTTTTAGCCACAGTTGTTACTCTTCCAGGCTTTTATGGAAACACCTTCCTTCTCAATGGCTTAATGTAATTTCCTGAAGTGGACCTATGTCCCCTTGATGTGGAAATATTGGCTGGAATGTTCCGAACTTGTAAAATTCTTGGGGGTCAGGAGCATTTTTGGGTTCCAACACTGCACATCTCAGTACAGTGCCCACTGGTACAATCTTGTGAGATTTGCCAAATCACAGGCTACCAATTAGGGACAATGGGCAGGTTCCAGAGGTGGGAGCACAGGACAGTGTAGCCCACGCCAGTGAGGCCAGCAGCCTTCTCTGTATTGCCAGTGGGAGTGATGTTAAGGCCCAACCAGCAAGAGCAGGAGGGAAGCACTGGAGCTGCCAAATGCAGCAGGGGAGCGGCTGAGACATCATGAGGCCCATGGCAATTGGGGACATCCATCTCCAGGAATACCACACTCAGTGGCAAGACTGTGAGTTGGGAAGTCAGCAGCCTTGCTATTTTCTGCCAGCATCATTTATATATCCTTTATTTGTAACTCAACCTTTATCTCCCACTGTGCAGCCGTTTCTTGTCACTGGGGAGTGGACCTAGTAGGAAGCCACATGATAATCTTTAAATGAAAACCAAATCAACAAAATCGGGATAAATCAGGCACAGCCCCTAATTCAGGTCAGCTGTAAAACCAAAAACAAAGTTTAAAGGAAACTTACAAACTTTAAATCAAAATGTGATTAAAGGGGTCAACAAAACACCCCAGTCCCCGCTGTGCCCACTGAGCACGGATGGCCTCGAGAGTGCCAGCAGACACCGCGTGCTCCCTCTCCAGGGAGATCCGGCAGCGAACGTAGCCACGGAAGAGGGACAAACAATCGGGCGGGACTCCCCCGTCGATCGCCCGCTGCCTGGACCTGTTAATGGCCGACTTGGCCAGGCCCAGGAGCAGGTTCACGAGGAGGTCCTCCTCCTTCCCGACCCCCTTCCGCCGGGTGCCCATAGATCAGGAGCGTGGGGCTGAAGTGCAAACAAAACATCAATAAAAGGTTTTTCAAATAACTAAAAAGGGAGTGCAGCCTACAACACCCTATGTATACATGGTCCACGGACTCCACAAGACCGCAAAAAGGGCACGTGTCCTGAGAGTCCGTGAACCTATGCATCCTCTTATTATAGGGGACTGCTGCATACAACACCCTCCAACCCAGGTCCCCGATAGAAAGGGGGAGGACACCTCCATAGAGGGCCTCCCATCGGGGACCTCCGCCGCCGGACAGCAACAAGGCACGCCAGGGCGTGTCCGGGCGGCGGACAAGGGCGAGAAAATGGAAGGTGTGCAGCAGCAGTCCATACAAAAAGCCCTCTTTGCCGTGCCAAAAGGCATGGAGGGCATGTCCCCGAGGCGGCTCATATTGCGGGGCACCAGCACCCGAGGGAGGGTTCGGGGCTTGGGGCCAATGTGGAATTCTGTCCGAACAGGGGAACGTTCAGACGGAAGACCACCGTGCACCTGGGCCACCTCAAGACCCAAAATAACGTCGGGTCCGAGCACGACCGTTCTCAGGTCTTGGATGGCAAGGAAGCCACATGATGCTGGCAAAATTGCTGTGCTACTTTAACTAGCATCGTTAAATAGGTTCTGAATTGGGTTGATACCATTCCTGCTGCTGTCAGGGGGGAAGCTGTCAGCCCCATGAAGCCGCCTCCCGATAAGTCACAAGGATGGAGCAACAGTCTCTATCACGAGGAACAAAGTACTTGACAAACTAATGGGACTAAAGGCAGACAAGTCACCAGGACCTGATGGCCTGCATCCAAGGGTTTTAAAGGAAGTGGCTGCTGAGACAGTGGAAGCATTGGCCGAAATATCCCAGAACTCACTGGATTCCGGGAAGGTCTCAGCGGATTGGAAAACTGCTATTATGACGCCCCTGTTCAAGAAGGGAGGGAGACAAAAAGCAGGAAACCATAGGCCAGTCAGCTTAACATCTGTCATTGGGAAAATGCTAGAGTCCATTATTAAGGAAGAAATACCAATACGTTTAGAAAAGCTGAAAGTAATCAAACAGAGTCGACATGGTTTTGTGAAAGGGAAATCATGTTTGACAAGTTTGCTAGAGTTCTTTGAGGATAAAAGGGAACTGGAAGATGTAGGGTATTTGGACTTCCAGAAGGCATTAAAGCATAAGATAGGAATTCACGGTATTGGGGGTAATGTATTAGCATGGATTGAGGATTGGTTAACACACAGAAGACAGAAAGTCAGGATTAATGGGTCTTTTTCAGGTTGGAAAGACATAACTAGTAGAGTGCCACAATCATCAGTCCTAGGGCCTCAATTATTTACTACCTATATTAATGACTTGGAGGAGGGGGTGGACTGTAATGTGTCCTCATTTGCTAATGATACAAAAATAGGTGGGAGGGCATGTTGTGATGAGGGCATAAGGAATCTGCTAGGGGAAGATAGGTTGAGTGAGTGGGCAAAAACTTGGCAGATGGAGTTTAATGTAGGAAAGTGTGAGGTCATGCACTTTGGTAGGAAGAATCAAAAGGCAGGCTATAATTTAAACGGAGACGGACTCCAAAAAGTGCAGCACAGAGGGATCTGGATGTTCTTGTGCATGAAACACAAAAGGTTAGCATGCAGGTGCAGCAAGTAATTAAGGCAGCAAATGGAATTTTGACCTCTATTTATACGGGGTTGGAGTTTAAAAATAGGGAAATCTTGTTACAACTGTACAGAGTGTTGATGAGGCCGTACCTGGAGTACTGTGTACAGCTTTGGTCCGTGTACTTAAGAAAGGATATACTGGCATTGGAGGCAGTTCAAAAGAGATTCACTAGGCTGATTCCTGGGACGAAGGGGTTGATTTATCAAGAACAGCTAAACAGGTTAGGCCTTTATTCATTAGAGTTTAGAAGAATGGGTGGTGATCTTTTTGAAACATGCAATATTCTGAGGGGGCTTGACAGAGTAGATGTTGAGAAGATGTTTCCACTGGTGGTGGAATCTCGAACTAGGGGACATAGTTACTGAATAAGGGGACACTCATTTAAAACTGAGATGCAAAAGGATATCTTCTCTCAGAGGGTAATGAATGTCTGGAATTCTCCGCCCCAGAGAGTAACACATTGGCCAACCGGAACACTGTCCTCTGTTGTAAATCTGCCAGCTCACCCGCCTCTTAACCCACCTCTCCAAGAAAATTTTACCTATAATCTTTTCTACTTTATACTTTCAAACATATGTAGCTGATAAGTTAACAATAACACCATTTTCAATAATTTTCCTGTTTATGTAATGCACTAAATGTAAAACTAATGATTTTTTAAAAAATGCCATTAGCACATACAATAGATATTAACACACTGTAGCTATTAATATTTTAATTTACAATTAAGTAACAGTACAAAACACAATGATCAGCAAACACTAATGACAATATCTAGTGAGAATTAAAGTGCAAAATTAGTTCAATACTTTTCATAAGAAAATCCTCAAATTAAATGAGTGTCTGAAAACTGCTAAGGTAAGGCCTCAATATTACCTGTCAGCCATATGATCCTCTCTCAGATTTCCAATTTGAGTTTGCTTCTTTCAAGTCAGAAATAATTCTCATTGGTTTTTTTCTGAAAAAGCATCAGAGTTCATAAGCTTTTCAAACACTCAGTTGGTATGAAGAAAACACTCTTGTTGATGGCTCTGCAATTCTTGATACAGTTCAGGGCACATAACCCACTTCCTAACCACAACACCGAATATGTTGAAATAAGTGAAATCATCACAGATCTGTACCAAGTATGTAAAAATCTATTCAAAGGAATAAACCATATGGAGAAACGCTGACATTTATAAAAGTACCTCACACAAAAATGAATGCATGTAAAAAGCAAGCATATGAGCTGTTCTCTTAGCGTGTTTCAAAATACATCTCCATAGATGGTATTTAGAGCTCTTGCTCACAACGCAGCCTGTCCTGCTCAGAATTCTTCAGCAGCTGACAAAGGAAGGCGATTTTGCTTTATTTGAATTTAAATTTAAGAGCTTGATCAAGGAGGTAGATTTTAAGGAGAGTCCTGAAGGAGGAGGAGGAGGTAGAGGGAATTCAGAGCATGACGTTAGTTGGTTGAAGATAAAGCACCAATCACAAGGCAAAGAGATGGGGGACACATAAGGATCAGAGGAATGGAAATTTTGAGGGGTAGGGCTGTAGGACCTGAAGAAGTTTGAGACACAGTGAGGGACCAGGCATGAAGAGATTTTGTCACAAGGAGGAGAACTGTAACTTTGAGCATTGGCAGACCAGGAGCAGACCAGAATTAGGTCAATGAGGACAGGGTGATGGGCGAGCCGGTCTTGATGCAAGATAGTATGTGGGCAGCAGAGTTTTAAAGTATTTATTGTATAGCAATAAGATTTAAGATTTTTAGTCCTAATTTCAACATTTTTAGTCCTAATTATTGATGTCTAAATTAGTATACAAACCAGTCACATCACCTGGGCAGCACAGAAGTCTCTGCTGTCTGTATATTCAGAACAAAATAGCTATACTTGTCAACAGTAATATTGGCAGGATAAGATCTGTTCTGGTGGCAGCTTTTTGGATCTGGATACAATGTAGATTAAATAACACCACTAAATTAAGTTCTGATTTGGATATTCCTTTGTTTACTTAATTCAGTGAAACGCAGCATAATGAATGTAAACAGTAAAGAAAGTGGCTTCATCAACTGATCCCAGTTTTCCACCACTCTATTTACCTTGAAGATTAATGGTTCATCTAAAGGAAACAGTTCTTACATTTGGAATACCTCGAGTATTACCAATACTGTTTCCTAAGCCTGTGTTGGGCCTGCACTTGATTTGTCCACAAATACATGCATAGACAATTGAAATTTAAAACTCTGAAACTAACATCTACTTACAGAGAAAAAAAATGCACTGGAACTTTTCAAAATAATTTTAGCTTAGACAACTATGTATATAAATCTAACATAAAATAGGGTCAGGTAGCTTTAAAGTGTTGCCAATTTGGAAAATGACTGATTAAGATTCACACAGAAATTAGTGGTAGAACGTCACTGCCATTTTCTACATTTGAGCCCAAACAAGTCCATATTGAATGAGTCTTTCATTGGATTTAATCTTGGCTGCAATATGGAGTATAAAGATGCCTGGAAAAAAATTGCAGCAAAAACCACATCCACCTTAGGCACCGATACTAATGTTAACAAAGAAGCATAATTTAACATTCACTTTTATGTGCATCCAAGTTCTAATCTCTTGGAATTGCACATGGGCGTATAATTAGCATTTTATAACAGAAGATCGTCAAACAGGTCAAAACAATAGTGCAGAGACAACATTATTTGCTACGCAATAAAACTTCCCAGAAACTCTGGGGATTCAAACCTTCGATACCAACACAACTAGCAGCCCCAGAGTTTAATTGTTAGAGATTAAAGGCAGCCCAAATTGTTTTACTGGGAAGCAGGGGTGCAAAGTGTTTAGACTTGGAGACAATGGCAACAGCCTGTGTATTAACAATGGATAGAGCGTGAGTCTCCAAAGTCCCAGAAAAGTGTTGAGAATGTTGGGTTGCAAACAACTATGTTTTAAACTATCCAGTTACTTCCAAGATAAAAGAGACTTGTCTTCTCAAGAATATCTAATCAGCACTTTTATCTGGTTACAAGGCTCATGTGATTCACATTACCATTGAGATGGGCTTTGAGAGGGGAAGGGTTTCTAAGATATCCCTGAAAATTCACAGACACGGGGGCAGAATTTTCCATAATTGAGACTAAGTGCGGTGGTGGGCGGTTTTGGCAGCACACACCCCGCTTTCTGGGAACTCATGCCCGATTCTGCACTTGGAGCCTCATTAATTATGCAAAGGCCCATATCGGTCTGAATCACCTGGTGGGTTGGGAGTTGATTCCTGTGGCTGCCATCAGCTGGCGGGTTCAAAAATCTGGGCACCATAATTAAAAGCCAGTCCAACACACAATACCACTCTCTCTAGCCCACTAGAGAGGTGAGAGCTGGCAGCCAGAAGAGGAAGGCCAAAGCTTCAAGAAGAAGGCAGCATCCTGCTTCACACACCAGGCCCTCCAGGTCTTGATCAGAGGGGTACAGGCGCAAAGGCACACATTCTATCCCAGGGATGGCTAAGGAAGAACAACAGCCTCACATCTCTGGCCTGGGAGGCTGTTGTGGAGCAGGTCAGCACAGCTGGCAACTATGTCCGGAATGCCATCCAGTGCAGGAAGAGGATGAATGATCTCATCTGCTCCACCAGCGTAAGCCATCCTTTAACTCCCTCCAATATCAAACTCTCATCATGGCATCATGCACTCAAACAGCTACTTTCTTCAGGTTTCTCATGCAACCATTAGCAGGGGATACATATCAACACTCATTCTCTCACCGAGACTTTCACATCACTGCCATCCCACCCATCATATTGTTCACACCCCATTCACTGGCCCTTCTGGGGAGGGCACACCACACACAGGGAACCTGCACCTCACCAAGACTCTGCTCCATCCCTTCTTTCACATGCGTTTCTTTCTTCTTCATACAGGCCAAGCTGGTGCACAACAGGCGCGAGAGATCGCAGACTGGGGGAGGGATGGCCGACATCATTGCCCTCACTGAGATTGAGGAGGCTGCAGCCGAGCTGGCTGGGGAGAACAGGGATCGCTCCTGTGGGGGAGGGGAGATCGGCCTTTCCCACCAACCTAGTATGGATCACAGCTCCATCACCTCTTCAAATCCTGATATTCACAATGAGTCACGTGCAGTCATATCTAGCTCACGCTTGTTGACTGAAACTCTATTTTCTATTTTCTAGGCACCAGCAAATTGAGGCCCCCAAACCCATCCAGCACCAGTCCGAGCCCAGAGACTTCATTGGAAGGGGAAGATCCAGAAGAACTGTCATGGCACTCAGACGCAACCTCCACCAGCTCAGAGACATGCATATGTGTGGGGCACAGACATAGATTCAGCTTAGGCTCACTTTCTGGGGAACACCGCACTGATACATCCTGCAGTAGCCGGAGGCAGGGGCAGCTCAGGTCACCGGCACTCGGAGGGCTGCTGGAAATCAGCCACATGCTCAGTCTGAGTCAGATGATGAGCCTCTGGAAGCGGCCGCCAACTCAATGCTGGAGATGCAACAACAGGCGGCGGAACATCAGGCAGGGATTCGGCAGTCACTCAACAGACTAGAGCGAATAATGGAGGAGTCCGTCCGCGTTCTGTCTGATGTCGTGGCTCTGACACGCAAGCACTTCGAGGTCACCATGGGAAGGCTAGCGACCACCACGGAGACCATGGTCCAGTGGGTCTTGCCGGATTTATGCTCGGCCCTGCACTCCATGGCCACACACCCTGATGGACACCATCAAGATGTAGGCGACATGGGGACAAGGCATCTTGGCCTCCCACAGGTGCACCATCTCCTGCAGGTGCCCTTGAGCACCCGCAGAGAGGGTGAATGTCAGCCGGACACCCCAGGGGCCTCCTCTCAGGACACTCCAGGGTGTGAAGCCACTCAAAGCCCCCTCTGCCTGAGACCCATCCATTCCAGCTTCTCAGGCCACTGAGGGTGATTCTGCCCCTGAGCATGGTGACCCTCATCAGGCCAGGGCCCTCCAGGCCTCAGGCCACCAGAGGACACCTGCCAAGGTCATCACAGACATCAGGACGTAGCAGTCAGCAGGCTGCATCCACCCCTGCTGCGGATGTTGGGGCTGCACCTAGGTGGTAGAGTTAGGAAAGTTAAGAAAAACTGATCATTTTTGGGTCACGGGTGAGCTAGATACATAAAGAAATTGGAATTTTGTGAATACATTTGATGATTATGTGAATGTTCCTGCCAGCTGAAGGTGTTGTGATTTTGTACTTTAGATTCCTCTTATTTCGAGGTTTAGCCTTGCTCCCCACTCAGTGATAGTGTCGCACTGTGAGATTCATATTCCTGTGATGTAAACCTCAGTTGAACTAGTTTCTGCATCCTTGTGTGATGTCAGGGAGATGTGTTTAAATCTTTATTTGAAGTATGTGATGTAAACGTTTCTAACCCTTCTTCCTCATTGAGTGAGGGCAGCTCATCAGCATTGATATTCTAGCAGCATTTGTGTCTCCTCAGTGCTCGTGGCAGAAGAAAAGACATGCACGGGAGGAGGAGATCTCTAGGAATGTCCACATCCCAGTTGCAGCAGTGTTTACATCGATAGATGGCGGCGAAGGCTTCAAGTCTTCTCTCGCATCGCTCTTGTTCCTAAGTAGACTCTCAGTTCCCAGAGAGAGTTCATTCACAGGGTCCCACGGACCAAAGCAAAGATCATGGCCTGGCAATTCATGAGGCCAGAATGCGCAAGTGTGAATGCAGGACCCAATCTTGCTGCAAGTGGATGGACATCCCCTGAGGTGAGAGTAAACGGCATTGAGGGCTAGGAGAGATGTGGTCACGTTCCCTCATTAACTTTACTCTTCCTGGAACCTGTCAGCAATTAATGTATCACGGGCAGGTCTCCCATGTCTTCCTTCTTCCATGGTGTGATCATTCTCAAACTGACCCCCAGCATCCTTGTGAGGTTCCTGGGCCTCTGCATCTTCATCCTCCGATGAGCTGTCATTCTCCTCCAGTTCATTCTCTGGCAGGGGTTCACCTCTTTGCATTGCCAGATTGTGAAGTATGCAATACACTGCGATGATGCGGGAAACCCTATCGGGAGTGTATAGGAGTGAGTCACCTGAGCAGCCCAAGCATCTGAAACGCATCTTCAGAAGCCCTATGGTCTACTCTATAAGGGAGCATGTGGCTCTGTGAGCAACTTTGTATCTCTCCTCGAAATGACTCTGAGGGTGATGTGCCAGTGTCATCAGCCAGTGTTTCAGTGGGTATCCCTTATCCCCAAGCAGCCATCCCTGCAGACGTAATGGCCCTTTGAAAATCTCAGGCACCTGGGAGTGACTCAGGAAGCAGGAGTCATGGCAACTCCCAGGGTACTGTGCACAAACGTGCAGTATGTGCTTCTGGTGATCACACACCAGTTATACATTGATGGAATGATAGCCCTTGCGGTTTATAAATATTAAGGCCTGCTGCCATGGAGCCCGTATACCACATGGGTGCAGTCTATTACACCCTGCACTCTAGGGAAGCCTGAGATGGCGTCGAAGCCAGTGAATCTTGCAGCCTGGCTACCTCCATCCAGAGCAAACCTGGTATAATGATGGGCCTTCCTGTAAACGGCATCGGTGACCTCCTTTACGCATCGATGTATTGTGGACTGAGGGATGTCACACAGGTCCCCTGTTATCCTTGGAAAGGACCAGACGCCAAGAAATTGAGGGGAGGCAATGGCGTAGTGGTATTGTCCTGGACTAGTAATCCAGAGACCCAGGGTAATACTCTGGGGCAAAAACAAAAATAGCTGGAAAAACTCAGCAGATGAAGAGTCATACGGACTCGAAACGTTAACTGTGTTCCTCTCCGCAGATGCTGTCAGACCTGCTGAGTTTTTCCAGGTATTTTTGTTTTTGTTTCAGATTTCCAGCATCTGCAATATTTTACTTTTATCGTAATACTCTGGGGACCTGGCTTCGAATCCTGCCACAGCAGATGGTGGAATTTGAATACAATAAAAATCTTCAATTAAAAGACAAATGACTTTCTTTTTGTAAAAACCCATTTGGTTCCCTAACCAGAAAACCTGTCGTCCTTACCTGGTCTGGCCTACATATGACTCCAGACGCACAGCAATGAGGTTGACTCTAAAACTACCTTTTGAAATGGCCTAGCAAGCTATGCAGTTGTATCACATACGCTACAAAGTCACAAAAAAAAATTAGACTGGACGGATCATCCAGCATTGACCTAGGCACAGGGAATGACACCGGCAGTCTCAGCCCTGTCAACCCTGCAAAGTCCTCCTCATTAACATTTGGAGGCTAGTGCCGAAATTGACCGACTAGTCAAGTAGCAGCCTAACAGAATCATACCTGACAGATAATGCACCAGACACCACCATCACCATCCCTGGTATGCCCTGTCCCACCGGCAGGATAGACCCAGCAGAGGTGGTGTCACAGTGGTATACAGTCGGGAGGGAGTTGCCTTGGGAGTCATCAATATCAACTCCAGTCTCCATGAAGTCTCATGGCATCAGGTCAAACATGGGCAAGGAAACCTCCTGCTGATTACCACGTACTGCCCTCCCTTAGCTGATGAATCAGTGCTTCTCCACATTGAACACCACTTGGGGAAGCACTGAGGATGGCAAGGGTGCAGAATATACTCTCGGTGGGGGACTTCAATGTCCATCACTGAGAGTGGCTCAGTAGCACCATTACTGACCGAGCTGGCTGAGTCCTATATGACATAGCTGCTAGACAGGGTCTGCGGCAGGTGGTGAGGGATCCAATAAGAGGGAAAAGCATACTTGACCCCCATCCTCACCAACCTGCCTGCCGCAGGTGCATCTGTGCATGACAGTATTGGTAGGAGTGGCCACCGCACGGTCATTGTGGAGACAAAGTCCTGCCTCCACATTGAGGATGCCCTCTATCATGTAGTGTGGCATTACCACCATGCTAAATGGGATAGAGTTTGAACAGATCTAGCAACTCAAGACTGAGCATCCATGAGGTGCTGTGGGCCATCAGCAGCAGCAGAATTGTATTTGAACACAATCTGTAACCTCATGGCCCGGCATATCCCCCACTCTACCATTACCATCAAGCCAGGAGATCAACCCTGGTTCAATGGAGAGTGTAGAAGGGCATGCCAGGAGCAGCACCAGGCATACCTAAAAATGAGGTGTCAACCTGGTGAAGCTATAACACAGGACTACTTGCCTGCCAAACAGCATAAGCAGTAAGTGATGGACAGAGCCAAGCGATCCCACAACCAACGGATCAGATCTAAGTTCTGCAGTCCTGCCACACCCAGTTGTGAATGGCGGTGGACAATTAAACAACTGACTTGAGGAGGAGGCTCCACCAAATATCTCCATCCTCAATGATGGAGGAGCCCAGCACATCAGTGTAAAAGATAATGTTGAAACATTTGCTACAATCTTCAGCCAGAAGTGCTGAGTGGATGATCCATCATGACCTCCTCTGGAGGTCCCCAGCATCACAGATGCCGGTCTTCAGCCAGTTTGATTCACTCCACATGATATCAAGAAATGGCTGAAGGCACTGGATGCTGCAATATTCCGGCAATAATACTGAAGACTTGTGCTCGAGAACTTGCTGCGCCCCTAGCCAAGCTGTTCCAGAACAGCTAAAACACTGGCATCTACCCGACTATGTGGAAAATTGCCCGGGTATGTCCTGTACACAAAAAGCGGGACAAATCCAACATGGCCAATTACTGCCCCATCAGTTTACTCTCGATCTTCAGTAAAGTAACGGAAAGGGTCATCAGCAGTGCTGTCAAGCGGCACTTGCTTAACAGTAACCTGCTCACTGACACGCAATTTGGATTCCGTCAGGGCCACGCAGCTCCTGACCTCATTACAGCCTTGGTTCAAAGGTGAGGTGAGAGTGACTGCCCTTGACATCAAGGCAGCACTTAACCGAGTGTGGCATCAAGGAGCCCTAGCAAAACTGGAGTCACTGGGAGTCAGGGGGAAAACTATCCGCTGGTTGGAGTCATATCTAATACAAAGGAAGATGGTTGTGGTTGTTGGAGGTCAGTCATCTCAGCTCCAGGACATCACTGCAGGAGTTCCTCAGGGTAGTGTCCTAGGCCCAAACATCTTCAGCCGCTTCATTAATGACCCCACTTCCATCATAAGATCAGGAATGGGGATGTTCGCTGATGATTGCACAATGTTCAGCACCATTCGTGACTCCTCAGATACTGAAGCAGTCCATGTCCAAATGCAGCAAGACCTGGACAATATCCAGGCTTGGACTGACAAATGGCAAGTAACATTCACGCCACACAAGTATCAGTCAATGACCATCTCCAACAAGAGAGAATCCAACCATCACCCCTTCGTATTCAATAGCATTACGATCACTGAATTCCTCACTATCAACATCTTGGGGGTTACCATTGACCAGAAACTGAACTGGACTAGCCATATAAATCCTGTGGCTTACAAGATCAGGTCGGAGGTTAGGAATCATGCGATGAGTAACTCACCTCCTAACTCCTCAAAGCCTGTCCACCATCCATAAGGCACAAGTCAAGAGTGTGATGAGTGCAGCTCCCACAACGGTGAAGAAGCTGGACACCATCCAAGGCAAAGCAGACCGCTTGATTGGCGCCACATCCACAAACATTCACTCCCTGCACCACCAGCGCACAGCAGCAGCAGTGTGTGCCATTTACAAGATGCACTGCAGGAATTCAACGAGGTCATTTCGACAGCACCTTCCAAACTCACGACTACTACCATCTAGATGGACAAGGGCAGCAGATAGATGGGAATACCACCACCTGGAAGTTTCCCTCCAAGTCACTCACCATCCTGACCTGGAAATATATCACCATTCCTTCACTGTTGCTGAGGCAATATCCTGGAACTCCCTTTCTAACAGCACTGTGGATGTACTACTGTGGTCATCTTCAAAGCCACTGGCAGGATATACCCTCCAACTCCTCATGGCATCAGGTCTTCACAAAGAATGTGGCATATGTGATGTAGCAGAGCCCAGGACAAACACAGAGGTGCACGTCATTGCCTCTCACTCACTTATAAATACGAGACTCTTCTACGATAAACCCTAGGTATGGTGAGCCTGCGTCTCTCCTCCTGGCCCTCCTGTTCATGGTCTGGCTCCGCTTGATCATGTCCCTCCTGCTGGAGCTGTGCACAAAGTCATCTCTCCCTCCTTTGCCTCCTTCATTACGTTAGGACTCTGGCTAAGGCAGCATTGAGCCCCAGATCCATATCTGCTTTTGCCTTCTCTCTGAAAGGAAATATTGAAGACATTAATAATTTATGTGGCAAGAAAGTGAAGCTGAGAAGATGACTCATTTGGAAACTGTAAGGTTTCATAGTTTTTCCTGCCAACGTGCATGGTGGCTGAAGCTGCCTTGTCCCTGAGACACTAACACACACATCAAGGTGACCAAGATGGCATCACAGATATGTAACATCCTGTGCCTTGTGTGGGATGATAAGGTTTAATTGAGATGAGGGACTCAACCTAGCTCTGTGCTGCAATCTCTGATATGGCATATTAATGACCAATCAGTTGCTCATTGTCATTGATTGGATGCCCTTTGCCCCATTAGGAGTATCAATTCTGGTGAACAGGTGATGGAATGTCATACATGATACAGCTGTGCCTCCTTCACTATTGCCTGCATTCCCAAATTTTACATTCCTATGTGTTACTCTTGAGATGTTGTGACTGTGATGTGAAGCCACTGGGTTCTGAATAGCCCTTTAACAGCGCTAATGAAGCCATTGGCTTTCACTGCAAGAAGGTCTTCCTCCTTTCTTTCTAAGCAGACTCCTGCAGCAACAAGAGGTTAGAAGGTGACCCCAGAAAGGCCCCCCTTGTGTTTGCCCTTCCTCCTTGCTACCATTCCATCCCGTTGCCCCCTTCATGTTCATCAACCCCAACCTCGCCTCACAGCCCAGCCCCGACTGAAATGCTAGTCTCTGAAAGTGGAGGCCTGCATGAGTACCACAGTGCACTGGTGTTCCTCAGGACAATGTAAGCAAAGAGCAGGAACAGACCAACCCTACAGCCCCAGCAGTGTGGCATTCATCACAAGACCAGTGCAGCATTATGGCAAGTAGTCTATGTATGTTCCACTCACCTTGAAGTTACCAGTGAACTGAGGTCTGACTTGTGCACGCCACCCCTTTACAAATGGGATTGAGGCTAATGTAATTTCTCACTGATGTGACGCAATATTTTGAAGGCCTGACAAGATTCCAGCGAGCAGCTGTTTTACTGAGCATTCATGATATGTTAATGAATTCAAATGGCATTCGCACCACTGGTCAGTGGAATAATAACCCTTCATAAACACACCTCGGGAGAATTACAACCTATTTTTACGACGATGGATTTGTGATTTTTTACCTGCTGCTGCTGGATTCTCCACTTCTGCCCGGCATGAAACCTGCCACTGGTGGGATGGACAAATTCCACCCTGGCAGTCTGGCAAGGCCAGGGAAAGAGAGAGCAGCTAGAAGCTGAAAGTTTCTGTGGTCCACCACCTGGGAATACAGGGAGCTCATGATCAGATTGGAAAGACAAAGTTCATGAGGAGCTAAAATGAGGCTGGGAGATTTGCCCAGCTTTAGCTAGAGGGAGAAGTTTCCAGGAAAGCTCACACCATGAAAGATAGTCCTGGAATTATAAGTTTCCAGGCTGGGAAAGGAGAAGAATGAAAGTAAACCCTCGGGGGCTAAGAATCATTTTGGGCTGGTTCCAAGAGAATTGCATGTCTAGTTAAAGGACAGTGTACTTGATAGTGTGTATTTTTGTTTGAGTTAAATGTTGTGTTCTGTAATTAACTTGCCTACAAAAATAGTGTTTAGTCCATACAGCTTTTACAACTTTGGGTCATTACTGTAAATGTGTTAAAACATGTACTCTTGTCATGTCATCCATTCAGCTATTAGAATCCAATCAGAAATTATTTTCAAATGTTATCAGTCTCTATGGAGATTGTAAGAAATTAGGGGCTCTTGCAGAATTTTAAATCCATGGGCTGAGACATGTATGTTGGGTCTAACCAGAGTTTAAATGAAGAAGATTTCACGATGACTTTTGCTGTATTTATTGAAAAGTTAAAATGGCTATATCTATTGTTAAAGGTTTCCTTGTTTGTGAGTACTTTGCAATAGCTAACGAGGGTTAATTTAAAAACAGTGGCAGAAATGGAAAAAGAGTGAAAAGTAGGTGCATAGAAGTCAGAAATAATTGAGGCATTCAACTGAAGTTCAACATCTGAACATTAAGGAAGAAAAAGCGAATCCAGATACAATGCAGGTTGGGTTAGAAAGGATTAAGTTGCAAATGAAGTAACTTTAATTAGAAAAAAGAAATATAAAAACATGAACTGGAAAGGGAAGAAAAAGAAAGAGAAGAGAGAGAAATGTAAAAACTTGAATTTCAAGGAGTAAGAGAAAAGGAAAGCTGAGAGAAAGATAAGCCTGGGAATTTGAACTGGACATGAAAAGTCTTCAATTATATGAACAGGAAGTAGAAGGTAGACATAATTGACAATGGGTCAGATTTAACTCCTTGTTTTGATTTGCAAAGAAATATTTGCTTAGTGCCAAAATTCAGTGAGGATCGAGTTGAAATGTATTTTGTGTTGTTTGAGAAAATTGCTACACAGTTAGAGTGGCTGAGAAATTTGGACTATTCTTTTACAAAGTGTTTTGGTAGGAAAAGCATCTGAAGTTTATTCAGCCCTTTTGGATGAATAGAAGATTTGCGAAATGTATTCTGGATTCATGAGTCAAAACAAAGAATTGCAGCTTCCAGCCTAAGAGAACACAAAGAGAAACAATGCTTTAAGACAATAAGACATGGTTGTAGCTAAGGATGATGCTATAGAATTGCAAGGATGAATTAAAGTTTTGGAGCATAAATTAAAACTTCAGAGAAATTAAGCCTCTTCTCTGGTAAGGGAGGAATTGAGCAAAATTCATGATAATTGGGGAGAAAAAAATTAAAACAATCCAAAAACTGGCTAAAAATGGTTCTCAGGATTTTTTGACCAATAATCAAAGTGACCTTAAAGAGATTCTTAATGCAGTGAAGAAGAATTGTAACCCTGCATTTAAGCAGGAGGAAAACCATTCAGATGTTTGGCTAGCTGTGTATATTTTTTTTTCTAAATTTGCACAATAAAAGACCCAATGTCTGAAAGGAAATGGTGATCAAAAGGGAAAACCTAAACATGGTGATCCAAAACCCAGATTAAGATGCCAACACTTGGTGTCAATGTAAGATCTGGTTTTAAAGAAGAATCAAAGGAAATAATGAATTCAAAATGTTCAGAAGCATTATGACAGAAAATTTCTCCTGGGCCTTGTTGTGAAAACTTAGTTCATGGCTCATATGCTTTAGAATATAACTTTTAGTTTTATAAATTAAGTTTTAATTGTAGAAAAAATAGGGGAATCTGATTGAGAAACTGAAAAGTAACCCTGAAGTAAATGCAATTTGAATAATAAAAGTGAAAGCTTTAATCACATGCTGCTTCCTTCAGGCTCAGGTGATGACAGGAGCTGTAATGAGTTAGTTGTTAAAGTGTATAGAATGTTATAAGTTGTCATATTTTTTGGATGGTGTGTCTTTTAATTTCAGGTAAAAGGAAGGGAGCCATGTAACCTGTTCTGACTGCAAGCCTGGGAGGTTTAAATGTTAGCAATTAAAGGGGGCCTAGATTGAACAGTAGAGTCTGTAATGTAGATTGGATGTTTCACTGACTTTTATCAGTTAGTAGAAGGGATTATTGGTTTTAAGATTTACGTAATCCTAAAAATTGATAGCAGAACATAAGTGACATTTCTGTATGTTTGTACTTTAATGGCAAATATTTCTTCTGTTTGATATTTCTATCAAAATTGGGAAATTCATTTATCTTAAGAATGGGTTTTCAAATTTGTTCAAACGCACCAGTGTAAATCTTCCTCCTCTAAGTGTTAAAATAATAGGTGACAAGGTGACAACTCTGACAAGGTAGAGTGCCCTAAAGTGCCCTAAAGAATTGACACTAGCAGTTGATGGGAGCAGAAATGGCCTAAATAATTTATGCTAGGTGCCAGAGGACGAGCCCCAGTCTCCTTGTAACCCTGTGCATGCTTCAACAACCCCCAACTTGGCACATTACGATTTACACGTTTGAACTCTGTAGTCACGGATAGAGCTCAAGATCATAATGGTATCTGGGAGAGGGGCCATAAGGATAGGAAATGATATATAAAGCCCTTGCATTCCTTATAAACATTTTGCATTGATGCTGAATATTAAAGATGCAGCAACTCTTTGTGTTTTGGATATAAATGCTGAGGATCAGCCTAAGCACTACTAAATCTCAGGGTCAATATGTTGTAGAGAATTGATGTATTTAACATTTGCCATTATCCCTGGTACAGCCCACACTTCTGCTCCCTTAAGTCAAAGGCGTGCAGACGTGGCGGACAACTGGTTAAGCCATTCACCGTCAGATCTGATTGCATCACTTAAAACAGTTTCGGGCCCTGTTATACTCAGATTATCCTGAAACACAAATATAACCCCAGCTTCCATTCTCTGCTGCAAACTATCTTTTTAAACTCCTCTCTCCTGTCCCCTCCACCCTCACCTTAAACAATAAGTGTGAGAAGCTCCTGGACTTTGTTACTAGGATCGAAACAATGCAATCAACTGCCACTTCCCTCCCTTCCAATAGCTCACTTGGCCAAACTTCCTATAATATTCCCTCCATCTTAGTCCAAACTCGCATCTTTCTCAAGTTTCTCTCCCGCCACCTCTCATGCCCTCTCTGAGCTCATCTTGTCCATGAGACCCATTTACTGCTCAATAAATCCTATCCTCTCTAAACCATAAAATGTAGGAGCTGAAGAAGGGCATTCAGCTCATAGAGTTCATTCCATCATTCAATGAAATCATGGCTTCGCTTTCCAGCCTTTTCCTCATAACCTTTGATTCCCTCACTGATTAAAAATCTATCTCCACCTTTAATATACTTGCCGACAATTAAGAGGCTAATTATTGGTGCTAATGGTGCAGTTGTCTCTGATTTTTTTGTGGTCCGTCCAACATTAAGGTTGGTGGGCGGGCGAATTGGCCAGGTGGACTTTGCATTTTTCCTGAAACCTTATCCAAGGGCAGGATGAGATTTGCATTATTAAATGAAAGAAAAATAAAAAGCTATGGACATATGTTCAAGTGACTGATTGTGATGCTTGGACAATTTTTTCCTGATTTTAAAAACTTCATTTAATACTTTTCAAGCCTTTCGCTCCCTGAGGCAGCTCTCTGCCTTCAAGGAGCTTTCTGTCAGCACTCACCCACATTGACATCAGCGTCCACCCTCCTCCCACCCCCACCCTGGCAGCGATGAGCTTCTGAGTACACATTTCATGCTGGTTGGTGATTAATTAGCCAATCAGTGTGAAATCGCGGTCGGGGGCCAATCAAAGAACCAGAGAACCATGGAAAAGTTACAGCGCTGAAGGAGGCCATTCAGCCCATCTTGCCCATCAACTTGGGCAGTGAATTCCAGACACCCACGATGTCACGGTTAGTGGTCCATTCCCTGGCTAATTCCAGACCTGCCAATCTCACTCACTCGCTGATCTAAAACTTCTTTCCTAGGTGTGGTCTAACAAGTGCCTTGACAAGACTTCCCTATTTTTATACTCCATTCCTTTTGAAATAAAGGCCAACATTCCATTTGCCTTCCCTATTATCTGCTGAACTTGTATGCTAGCTTTTTGGGATTCATGCACAAGGACCCCCAAATCCCTCTGTGCTGCAGCTTTCTTCAGTCGTTCTCCATTTAAATAATATTCAGCTCTTCTATTCTTCCTGCCAAAGTGCATAACCTCACATTTTCCCACATTATATTCCATCTGCCAAGTTTTTTGCCTGCTCATTTAACCTGTCTATTTCCCTCTGTAGACTGTGTCATCCTCACCACTTGCCTTCCCACCTATTTTTGTGTCAACTGCAAACTTGGCAATAGTACATTCACCTCCTGCATCCAAGTCATTAATATGTATTGTAAATAATTGTGGCCCTAGGACTGATCCTTGTGATACTCCAACTGTTACAGGTTGCCATCCTGAAAATGCCCCCCTTATCTCAACTAATCTGCTATTAGTTAGCCAATCCTCTATCCATGCTAATATATTACCCCCAACACCATGGGCTCTTATTAAGTAGCCTTATGTGCAGTAGCTTATCAAATGCCTTTTGGAAATCCAAATATATTACATCTACTTTTTCCCTTTTATCTATCCTGCTTGTTACCTCCTCAAAAAATTTGTCAGGCATGATTTCCCCTTCATGAAGCCATGCTGACTCTGCTTGATTATATTATGCATTTCTAAATGCTCTGCTATCACATCCTATATAATAGAATCCAACATTCTCCCAATGATGGATGTTAAAGTAACTGGCCCTCCCTTTTTGAATAAGGGTGTTACACTGGCAGTTTTCCAATCCTCTGGGACTTTTCCAGAATCTAAGGATCCTTGGAAGATTACTACCAGTGCATTCCGCATCTCTGTAACTACTTGCACTAATATCCTCGGATGCAACACATCATGTCCAGGGGACTCATTGGCCTTTAGTCCCATTAATTTCCCTAGTAATGTTTCCTCTAGTGAAAGTTATTGTGTTTATTTCCTCCCCCCTTTTTTATCCCTTTTTCTTTTTATTCTTTCATGGGATGTGGGCATCATTGGCTGGGCCAGCATTTATTGCCAATCCCTAGTTGCCATAGACAAGGTGGTGGTGAGCTGCCTTCTTGAACCGCTGCAGTCCATGTGGTGTAGGTACACCCACAGTGCTGTTAGGAAGGGAGTTCAAGGATTTTCACCCAGTGACAGTTAAGGAAGTTATATTTCCAAGTCAGGATGGTGAGTGACTTGGGGAGCTTCCAGGCGGTGGTGTTCCCATGTGTTTGCTGCTCTTGTCCTTCTAGATGGTGGTGGTCCTGGGTTTGAGAGATGATTAAAGTAGTGCCTTTTTTGCATGCCCTCATTATCTCCCGATTTACTATTTTTTTACCTTTTTACCATTTTTCCCTCTTTAACTCTATTTGCTGCTGTTTTTTATGTTGGTACACTCTGTCCCTTCCTGTCACACTTTGGGTATCATTACCTAAGTAGCTGCCCTGCAATGCCGCCATATCCTTTTGCTTTGTAAGTCTACTTACCCCCTCTCCAGAACCCTCCCCCGCCTCTATTTAGTATAAAGCCCTCTCTACAGCTGATCCCAGCACGAGTCAAGTGAAGCTCGTCTCACCAGAACATTTCCCTTCTACCTCAGTACTGGTGCCCGTGCCCCATGAATTGAAACCCATTCCTCCCACACCAATGTTTGAGCCACGCATTTAACTCCTTGACTTTAATTACCCTATGCCAGTTTGCCCATGGCTCAGGTAGTAATCCTGAGATTATTACCTTGGAGGTTCTGCTTTTTAGCTCCTAACTGTTCAAATTCTTTCAGATGAGCCTCCTTTCTTGTCTTAGTCCTATCAATGTCGTTGGTACCAATGTGGACGATGACAACTGGATCCCTCCCCTCACAGTCCAAGTTCCTCTCCAGCCCTGAGGAGATGTCTTTAACCCTGCATCCGGGCAGGCAACACCAACTTGGGGACTCACGCTCATGGCTGGAGAGAACAGAATCTATCCCCATAATTATACTGGCCCCTACCACTACTACATTCCTATTTCCTCCCCACACTTGAATGGCTCTTTGTACCATGGTTATGTGGTCAGATCACTCGTCCTCCCTACAGTCCCCACTCTCATCCACACAGCTTGCAAGAACTTGGTAACTGTTGAACAATTGCAGGGGCCGAGGTTCCTTGAGTGCTACTCCCTGTGTCCCCATACCTGTCTCACCTGCAGTCACACACTACTATCCCTGATGAAAGACCAAATTTGCATTACTGAATCTGAGGGTTGTGACCCCCTCCTGGAGCAGTGTCTAGGTAACTTTCCCCCTCCCTGATGTGGTGCAGTGTCTGCAACACGGACTCCAGCTCCTTAACTCAGATCCAAAGTACTTCGAACTGCAAACACTGTGTTCGCTCTGGATCAGTTTGGTGTCCAGCAGCACCCACATTCTGCAGCAGCAACACATCACCCATCCTGCCATCCCTATCATGTCTTATTCAATTTATTAACTAATTATTCTAGTGTCCCAGCTCTTTACACTTGAAGAATCTACCACTCTTTACACTTTATCGTAATTAATGATTTTTATGCTAGTATCGATCTTACTCTTTTTCAAACTATGAAACTCCCACTCTCCCATTGCTCTTTCAAACTGTAAGACTCCAGCTCTCCTCTTGCTGTTTCGAACTGTGAAACTCCAAGCTCTCCTCTCACTGTTTCAAACTTTGAAACTCCTACTCTCCTCTCACTATATCAAACTGTGAAGCTGCCGCTCTCCTCTCGTGGTTTCAAACTGTGAAACGCCCGCACTCCTCTCACTGTTTCAAACTGTGAAACTCCTGGTCTCATCTCGCTGTATCAAACTGTGAAACTGTCACTCTCCTCTCACTGTTTCAACTTGTGAAACACCGGAACTTGTCTCAGTTTCGAACGGTGAAACCCCTGCTCTTCTCTCTCTGTTTAAAACTGTGAAACTCCCGACTCCCCCCCTCACTTTTTAAAACTATAAAATTCCTGTTCTCCTCTCACTACTTCAAACTGTGAAACTCCACCTCTCCCCTCGCTGTTTCAGCCGTGAAACTCCTGCTCTCCTCTTGGTGTTTCAAACTGTGAAATTCTCAGCTCTCCTCTCACTGTTTCCAACTGTGAAACTCCAAGCTCTCCTCTCGCTCTTTCAATCTGTGAAACTCCTGCTCTCGTCTCGCTGATTCAAGCTTTGAATGTCCCACTCTCCTCTTGTTTTTTAAAACTGCGTAACTCCCAACTTCCTCTCACTACTTCAAACTGTGAAACTCTTGGCTCTCCTCCAGCTCTTTCAATTTGAGAAATTTCTGTTCATTTTTCGGTGCTTCATTTGTGCAACCCCTGCACTCCTCTTACTCTTCCAAACTGTGAAACTCAAGTTCTCCCTTCACCTTTTCAAACTGCCAAATTCTTGCTCTCCTCTTGCTGTTTCAAAGTGAAATTCCTGGCTCTCCTCTGTGTATCGAACTGTGAAACTCCCGCTCTCCCCTTACCTTTTTGAACTGTGAAACACCCGGTCTCCTCTCACTGTTTCAAACTGTGAAACTCCCTCTCTCCCCTCGCTGTTTAAAACTGTGAAACTTCCACTCTAACTGTTCTAAACAATAAAACTCCCACTGTCTCACTGCTTCAAACTGTGAAACTCCATCTCTCCTGCCACCATTTCAATGTGTGAAGATCCGGCTCTCCTCTAACTGTTTCCAACTATGAAACTCCCGGCCTTTCCCTCAATGTTTCAAACCCTGACATGCCCTCTCTCCTCCCCCTGATTCAAACTGTGAATCCCCCATCCACCTCTCACTGTTTCAAACTGTGAAACTCCTGCCCTCCTCCCACTGTTTCAAACTGTGAACCTCCTGCCCTCCTCTCACTGTTTCAAACTGTGAACCTCCTGCCCTCCTCTCACTGTTTCAAACTGTGAAACTCCTGCCCTCTCACTGTTTCAAACTGTGAAACTCCTGCCCTCTCACTGTTTCAATCTGTGAAATTCCTGCCCTCCTCTCGCTGTTTCAAACTGTGAACTCCTGCCCTCCTCTCACTGTTTCAAACTGTAAAACTCCTGCCCTCCTCTCACTGTTTCAAACCGTGAAACTCCCACTCTCCTATTGCTGTTTCAAAGTCTGTTGCTCCCGCTCTCCTCTCGACTTATCAAACTGTCAAAATCCCGCCCTCCCCTCACTGTTTCAACCTGTGAAACTCCCAGTCTCCTCTCACTGTTTCAAACTGTCAAACTTGTGCCCTCGTCTCGTTGTTTCAAACTATGGAATTCCTGCTTACTTCTCCCTGTTTCAGACTGTGAAACACCGTCTCTCTTCTAGATGTTTAATACTGTGGAAACCCTGGTGTCCTCTTACTGTTAAATGTGTGCAGCTCCCAGCCTCCTCTCCTGTGACCCACCCAGCTCTCCTCTCTGTTTCCTACTGTGAAACTCCCACTCGCCTTTCACTCTTTCAAACTGAGAGACTTATGCTCCCCTCCCACTGCTTCAAACTGTGAAACTCTTGACTCTCTTCTCACCGTTTCAAACTGTGAAACTCCCTCCCTCCACTCCATGTTTCACACTGTGAAACCCTTGCTCTTCTCTAGCCATTTCAAAATGTGAATCTCCTGTCCTCCTCTCTTTTTTTCAAACTGTGAAACTTCCTCTCTCCTCTCACTGTTTCAAACTGTGAAACTGGCACTCTCCTCTTGCTGTTTTAAACAGTGAAATTACCCCCTCTCCAGCCATGTTTCAAGCTGTAAAATTCCCGATCTCCTCTATCTGTTTCAACCTGTGAAGCTCCCTCTCTTCTCATCCTGTTTCAAACTGTAAAGCACCTGCTCTAGTCTTGCTCTCATCTTGTGGAAGTCCTGCTCAGGTGTCTCTATTTCAAACTGTGAAAATCTCCCTCTCCTCTAGCTGTTTCAAACTGCAATTCCTGCTCTTATCTCACATTTTAAAAATGTGAAACTGTCGCTCTCCTCTCGCTGATTAAAACTGTGAAACTGCCCCAACCACTCACTGTTTCAAACTGAGAAATTCCTGGCTCTCCTTTTGCTGGTTCAACCTGTGACAGCCCTTTTCTCCTGTCATGTTTCAAGCCGTAAAATACCCCTCTCCTCTTGCTGTCTCAAACTACGAACTGCCTGACTCTCCTGTCACTGTTTCAAACAATGAATCTCCTGCACTCCCCCTGCTGTTTCTAACTGTGAAACTCCCACTATCCTCTCACTGCTTCAAGCTGTGAACCACATGGCTTTCCTCTCGCTGTTTCCATCTGTGAAACTCTGGCCCTCCCCTCACTGTTTCAAATTGTGAATCTCCTGCTCTCCTCTCTCATTTTCAAACTATGAATCTCCTGCTCTCCTCCAGCCATTTCAAATGGTGAAATTCCCGCTCTCCTCTTGCTGTTTCAATCCGTGAAACTTGAGACCTCCTCTCGCTGTTTCAAACTGTCAAACTCCTGCTCTCATCCTGCTTTCACTTCATGGATCTACTGCTCCGCTCACCCTGTTTCAAACTGTGTAAATCTCCCTCTCCTCTAGCTGTTTCAAACTGTGCAACTCGTGCACTCATCTCACATTTTCAAAATATGAGATGCTCAGCTCTCCTCTCACTGTTTCAAACTATGAAATGCCTACTCTCCTCTGCCCATGTCAGACTGTGAATCTCCTGGCTCTCATCTCGCTGTTTCAAACTGTGACACCCATGCTCCCCTCTTGCTATTTTAAACTGGAACTCCCGCCTCCTGTCTCACTGTTCCAATTTGGGAAACCCCCAGTCTCTTCAAACTGTGGAACTTCTGCAATCCCCTCGCTCTTTCACACTGAAAATCCAACTCTCCTCTCACTGTTTCAAAATGTGGAACTCCTCTCCTCTAGCCATTTCAAAATGTGAAACTCCGGCTCCTCTCTCTTCTTCAAACTGAAACTTCTGCTCTCCTTTAGCCACTTCAAACTGTGAAACTCTCGCTCTTGTCTCACCTTTGTCAAACATGGAAATTCCCGATTTCCTCTCACTCTTTCAAACTGTTAAACTCCTGCTCTCCTTTCACTGTTTGAAACTGTGAAACTGCCACTCTCCTTATGCTGTTTGAAACTGTGAAACTCCAGCTCTCCTTTACCTGTTTCAATCTGTGAAATGCCTGGCTCTCCTGTCACTGTTTCAAACTGTGAAGGCCCACTCTCTCCTCACTGTTTCAAACTGTGGATCTCCCACACTCCCTTTGCTGTTTCACACTGTCAAAATCTGGCTCTCGTCTCTCTTTTTCAAATGGTGAAACTCCCAATTCCCTCTCCCTGTTTCAAAATGTAGAACTCCTGCTCTCCCCTAGCTGTTTCAAACTATGAAACTCCCACTCTTCTCTCACAGTTTCAAACTGAGAGAGACCCAGCTCTCATTTCGCTGTTTCAAACTGTCAAACTTCTGCTCTCATCCCGCTCTCATTTTGTGGATGTTCTGCTCAGCTCTCCCTGTTTCAAACTGTGAAAATCTCTCTCTCCTCTGGTTGTTTCAAACTGTCCAAACTCCTGCTCTCATCTCACATTTTCAACATGTGAAATGCTCAGCTCTCCTCTCACTGTTTCAAATTCTGAAATTCCCGACTCTCCTCTCACTGTTTCAAACTGTGAAACACTCCATCTCTCAGGTCACTGTTTCAAACCTTGTAAAGCCCACACTCCTCTCGCAGTTTCAAACTGCAAAACACCTGCTCTCCTCTCTCTGTTTCAAACTGAACTGCCAGGCTCACCTCTCACTGTTTTTACACTGTGACACTCCCACTCTCCTCTCATTGTTTCAAACTGTCAAACTCCTGCCCTCGACTCACTGTTTCAAACAGTGGAAGTCCTGCTCACCTCTCTCTGTTTCAGACTGCGAAACACCGCCGCTCCTCCAGCTATTTCAAACTGTGAAGCTTCCAATTTTGACTCACTGTTTCAAAACATGAGAGTCCCGCTCCCCTTTCACTATTTCAAAATGTGAAAATCCAGCTTTTCTATCACTGTTTCAAAGTGTGCAGCTCCTGCTCTCCTCTCTCTGTTTCAGACTGTAGACCACATGGCTCTCCTGCTACTTTTTCAAACTTTGAAACTTCCGTTCTCCTCTAGACATTTCAAACTGTGAAACTCCTGCTCTCTCCTCTCTTTTTCGAATGTAAAACTTCCACTCTCCTCTAAGCGTTTTAAACCGTGAGTCTCTCCACTCACCTCTCATTGTTCAAAACTGTGAAGCTCTGGATTTCCTCTCACTGTATCAAATTGTGAAACTCCCACTTTCCTTTAGCCATTTCATATTGTGAATCTCTCGACTCTCCTCTCACTGCTTCAACCTGTGAAATTCCTGGCTGTCATGTCCCTGTTTCAGACTGAGAAAGACCTGGCTGTCATTTTGCTGCTTCAAACTGTCAAACTCCCGCTCTCATCTTGTGGGAGTTCTGCTCAGCTCTCCCAGTTTCAGACTGTGAAAATCTCCCTCTCCTCTAGCTGTTTCAAACTTTTCGAACTGTGCAACTCCTGCTCTCCTCTCACTTTTTCAAAATGTGGAATGCTCAACTCTATTCTCACTGCTTCAAACTGTGAAAATCTGAAACCCCCCCTCTCGTCTTGCTGTTTCAAACTGTGGAACTCCCGCTCTCCCCTCAACTGTTTCAAACTGTGGAAGTCCTGCTCAACTGTTCCTATTTCAGATTGTGAAACTCATGCTCTCCTCTTGCTGTTTCAAACTGTGAAATGCCCAGTTCTCCGCTCACTATTTCAAGCTGTGAAGCTCCCGATTACCACTGAATGTTTCAATACATGAAACCTCTGCTCTCCTCTCTCTGTTTCAAACTGTGAAAATCCAGCTCTCTTCTCATTGTTTCAAAAGTGTGCAGCTCCCGCTTTCCTCTCGCTGTTTGACTGTGAACCGCACAGCTCTCCTGTCACTTTTTCAAACTGTGAAACTCCCACTCTCCTCTCTCTGTTTCAAACTGAAACTCTTAGCTCTGTTCTAGCGGTTTCTCGTCTAGATGTTTCAAACATCTCACTCCCGCTCTCCTCTCAGTTTCCAACTGAGACGTATGCTCTCCTCTCATGGTTTCAATCTGTGAAACTGCTGATCTCCTCTCGCTGTTTTAAACTGAGAAATTCCCAGTCTCTTCTCATGGTTTCAAATTGCGCAATTCCTGCTCTCCTCTCTCACTTTGAAAATGTGAAATGCACAGCTTTCCTCTCTCTGTTTCAAACTGTGAAACTTCACGTCTCCTCGAACTCTTTCAAGCTATGAGACTGTTGCACTCTTTGCTGCTCAAACTGTGAAACTCCCAGATTTCCATTCACTGTTTCACAATGCAAAACACCGCATTGCTTTTACTGTTTCAAACTTTGAAACTTCTGCTCTCCTCTTGTTCTTTCAAGCTGTGAAATTCTAGCTCCAATCTTGCTGTTTCAAACTGACAAACTCCCGTTCTCATCTCGCTGTTTCAAACTCTGGTACTCCTGCACTTCACGAGCTGTTTCGAACTGTGAAACTCCCGCTCTGCTTTTCCTGTTTAAAACTGTGAATCTCCCGCTCTCATCTTGCTGTTTCAAGATATAAAACAGCCACACTCCACTCAATGTATCAAACTGTGAAACTCCTACTCTCCACTAGCTGTTTCAAACTGTGAAACACCCCCTCTTTCCACTTGCTATTTCACACTGTGAAACTCCTGCTCTGCTTTCGATATTTCAGACTTGAATCTCCCGCTTTCCGCTCGCTGCTTCAAACTGTGAAACTCCAGCTCTCCTCTAGCCATTTCAAACTGTGACTCTCTGCTCACATCTCAGTGTTTGAAACCGTGAACAGCCCGCTCTCCTCTAGCTGTTTCAAACTGAATCTTGTCCCCTCCTCGAGCTGTTTGAAGCTGTGAAACCCCGACTTTCAACTTGATGTTTCACACTGTGAAAGTCCCACTCTGCTTTTGATATTTCAAACTTGAATTTCCCACTCTCCTCTCGCTGCTTCAATCTGTGAAATCCCGGCTCTCCACACACTCTTTTTCTAACTGTGAAGCTCCCACTTTCCTCTCTCTTTTTCAGTCTGTTAAACTTCTGCTTTCCACTTGCTGTTTCAAACAGTGAAACATCTGTCTTCTGTTTCAAACTGTGGATCTCCCGCTCTCCTCTCGCTGTTTCAATCTGTGAACTCAAGTTCTATTGTAGCCGTTTCAAGCCATGAAACTTCTAATCTCCTCTCGTGGTTTCAAACCGTGAATCTCCCAGTTATCCACTCACTGTTTCACACTGCAAAACCCCCGCACTGCTTTTGCTGTTTCATACTGTGAAGCACCTGCTCTCCTCTCGCTGTTTCAAACAATGATACTCGTACTCTCCTCCAGCTGCTTCAAACTGTAAACACCCACTCTCCTCGTGCTGTTTCAAACTGTGCAGCTCCAGCTCCCCTCTCATGGTTTCAAACTGCGAATCTCCCGCTCTGCTTTCGCTGTTTCAAACTGTGAATCTCCTGCTCTCCTCTCACTGTTTTGAGATCTGAAACAGCCACTCTCCTCTCACTATTTCAATCTGTAAAACTCAAGCTCTCCTCTCGCTTATTCAAACTGTGAAAATAGCGCTGTCCTGCAGCTGCTTCAAACTGAAAATAGTGCCCTCCTCCAGCTGTTTCAAATTGTGAACCTCCCGTTCCCTGCTCACGATTTTAATCTGTGAAATTCTCGCTCTCCACTCGCTGTTTCAAGCTTTGAAACCCCTGCTAACCATTCACTGTTTCAAGCTGTGATTATAGCGCCCTCCTCCAGCTGTTTCAAAACGTGACAGTCCAGCTCACCTCTCGCTGTTTCAAACTGTAAAACTTGTGCCCTTCTCTTGCTGCTTCAAAGTGTGAAACTCCCACTCTCCCCTCGCTGTTTCAAACTGTCAAACTTCCAGTCTCATCTTGCTATATCAAACTATGAAACTTTTGCACTGCTCTCACTGTTTCAAATGGTGAAACTCTGGATCTGCTTTCGATATTTCGAACCGTGAATCTCCAGCTCCCCTCTTGCAGTTTGAATCGGTGAAACTCTCACTCTCCCCTTGCTGTTTCAAGCTGCAAAATTCCAGCCTCGGCTCTGACTCATTCAGACTGTGGAGATCTGCTCTGCTTTTGCTGTGTCAAACTGTGAAAATAACGCCTTCCTCCCGTTGTTTCAAACCTTGAAACTCCAGCTCTGTGGTCTCAAACTGTGAAACTCCCGCTCTGTGCTCTCAAAATGTGAAACACCCGCTCTGTGATCTCAAACTGTGAAACTCCCACTCTGTGCTCTCAAACGACGAAACTTCCCCTCTGTGCTCTCAAACTGTGAAACTCCCGCTCTGTGCTCTCAAACTGTGAAACTCCCGCTCTGCGCTCTCAAACTGTGAAACTCCCGCTCTGCGCTCTCAAACGGTGAAGCTCCCGCTCTGTGCTCTCAAACTGTGAAACTCCCGCTCTGTGCTCTCAGACTGTGAAACTGCCGCTCTGTGCTGTCAAACTGTGAAACTCCCGCTCTGTGCTCTCAAACTGTGAAACTCCCGCTCTGTGCTCTCAAACGACGAAACTTCCCCTCTGTGCTCTCAAATGGCGAAGCTCCTGCTCTGTGCTCTCAAACGGTGAAACACCCGCTCTGTGCTCTCAAATGGTGAAACTCCCGCTCTGTGCTCTCAAACGGTGAAACTCCCACTCTGTGGTCTCAAATGGTGAAGCTCCTGCCCTCTGCTGGCTATTTCAAATGGTGAAACTCCCTGTCTGCTTTTTCCGTTTCAAACTGGGGGCTTCCTGCTCTCCACTAACTGTTTCTATCTATGAAACTCCCATTATCTTCTCACTGTTTCAAACTGTAAAACATGTGCCCTCCTTGCTGCTTCAAAGTATGAAACTCCCACTCTCCCCTCGCTGTTTCAAACTGTCAAACTTCCATTCTCATCTTGCTATATCAAACTATGAAACTTTTGCACTGCTCTCACTGTTTCAAATGGTGAAACTCTGGCTCTGCTTTCGATATTTCGAACCGTGAATCTCCAGCTCCCCTCTTGCAGTTTGAATCAGTGAAAGTCTTACTCTCCCCTTGCTGTTTCAAGCTGCAAAATTCCAGCCTCGGCTTTGACTCTTTCAGACTGTGGAGATCTGCTCTGCTTTTGCTGTGTCAAACTGTGAAAATAATGCCTTCCTCCCGTTGTTTCAAACCTTGAAACTCCCGCTCTGTGCTCTCAAACTGTGAAGCTCCCGCTCTGTGCTCTCAAACTGTGAAGCTCCTGCTCTGTGCTCTCAAACGGCAAAGCTCCCGCTCTGTGCTCTCAAACTGTGAAGCTCCCGCTCTGTGCTCTCAAATGGTGAAACTCCCGCCCTGTGCTCTCAAACGGTGAAACTCCCGCTCTGTGCTCTCAAACGGTGAAACTCCCGCCCTACGCTGGCTGTTTCAAACGGTGAAACTCCTGCCCTCCGCTGGTTGTTTCAAACTGTGAAGCTCCTTCTCTCCACTCGCTGTTGCAAACAGTGAACTCCTACTCTCTACTCGCTGTTGCAAACTGTGAAGCTCCTTCTCTCCACTCGTTGTTTCAAGCTCTTACATGCCCAGTCTGCTCTAACTGTTTCAAGCTTTGAAACTCCCGCTCTCCTGTCTCTGTTTCAAACTATGAACCTCCAGCTCCCCACTCGCTGTTTCAAATTGTGAACTCCTGCTCCGCACTCGCTGTTTCAAGATCTTAAATGCCCACTCTGCTCTAACTGTTTCAAGCTTTGAAACTCCCGCTCTCCTCTCGCTGTTTCAAACTGTGAAACACTAGCTCCCCTCTCGCTGTTTCAAACTGTGAACTCCTGCTCTCCACTCACTGTTTCAAACTGTGAACTCCTGCTCTCCTCTCGCTGTTTCAAACTGTGAACTCCTGCTCTCCACTCGCTGATTCAATCTGTGAAACTCCAGCTCCCCTCTCGCTGTTTCAAACTGTGAATTCCTGCTCTCCACTCACTGTTTCAAACTGTGAACTCCTGCCCTCCACTCGCTGTTTCAAACTGTGAACTCCTGCTCTCCACTCGCTGTTTCAAACTGTGAAGCTCCTGCTCTCCACTTGCTGTTTCAAACTGTGAAGCACCTGCTCTCCACTTGCTGTTTCAAACTGTGAAACTCCCCGTCTTTCCACTTGCTATTTCACACTGTGAAACACCTGCTCTGCTTTCGATATTTCAGACTTGAACCTTCCGTTCTCCGCTCGCTGCTTCAAACCGTGAAACTCCAGCTCTCCTCTAGCCATTTCAAACTGTGACTCTCTCTGCTCACATCTCACCCTTTGAAACTGTGACCCGTCTGCTCTCCTCTAGCTGGTTCAAACTGAATCTTGTCCCCTCCTCGAGCTGTTTGAAGCTGTGAAACTCCCACTTTCCACTTGATGTTTCCCACTGTGAAAGTCCCACTCTGCTTTTGATATTTCAAACTTAAATTTCCCACTCTCCTCTCGCTGCTTCAATCTGTGAAATCCCGGCTCTCCACCCACTCTCTTTCAAACCGTGAAGCTCCCACGTGCCTCTCTCTTTTTCAATCTGTTTAACTCCTGCTTTCCACTTGCTGTTTCAAACAGTGAAACTTCTGGCTTCTGTTTCAAACTGTGGAACTCCCACTCTCCCGTCGCTGTTTCAATCTGTGAACACATGTTCTCTTGTAGCCGTTTCAAGCCATGAAACTTCCAATCTGCTCTCGTGGTTTCAAATTGTGAATCTCCCAGCTATCCACTCCCTGTTTCACACTGCAAAACCCCCGCTCTGCTTTTGCTGTTTCATACTGTGAAGCACCTGCTCTCCTCTCGCTGTTTCAAACAGTGATACTCGTACTCTCCTCTAGCAGCTTCAAACTGTAAACACCCCCTCTCCTCTCGCTGTTTCAAACTGTGCAGCTCCAGCTCCCCTCTCATGGTTTCAAACTGCGAATCTCCCGCTCTGCTTTCGCTGTTTCAAACTGTGAATCTCCTGCTCTCCTCTCACTGTTTTGAGATCTGAAACAACCACTCTCCACTCACTATTTCAATCTGTAAACCTCAAGCTCTCCTCTCGCTTATTCAAACTGTGAAAATAGTGCCCTCCTCCAGCTGTTTCACATTGTGAACCTCCCTTTCCCTGCTCATGATTTTAATCTGTGAAATTCTCGCTCTCCACTCGCTGTTTCAAGCTTTGAAACCCCTGCTAACCATTCACTGTTTCAAGCTGTGATTATAGCGCCCTCCTCCTGCTGTTTCAAAAAGTGACAGTCAAGATGACCTCTCGCTGTTTCAATCTGTAAAACTTGTGCCCTCCTCTTGCTCCTTCAAAGTGTGAACCTCCCACTCCCCCCTCGCTGTTTCAAACTGTCAAACTTCCAGTCTCATCTTGCTATATCAAACTATGAAACTTTTGCACTGCTCTCACTGTTTCAAATGTTGAAACTCTGGCTCTGCATTCGATATTTCAAACCGTGAATCTCCACCTCCCCGCTTGCAGTTTGAATCGGTGAAACTCTCACTCTCCCCTTGCTGTTTCAAGCTGCAAAATTCCAGCCTCACCTCTGACTCTTTCAGACTGTGCAGATCTGCTCTGCTTTTGCTGTGTCAAACTGTGAAAATAACGCCCTCCTCCCGTTGTTTCAAACCTTAAAGCTCCCGCTCTGTGCTCTCAAACTGTGAAACTCCCAGTCTGTGCTCTCAAACTGTGGAACTCCCGGTATGTGCTCTCAAATGGTGAAACTCCCGCTCTGTGCTCTCAAACGGTGAAGATCCCGCACTGTGCTCTCAAACTGTCAAGCTCCCGCACTGTGCTCTCAAACTATGAAACCCCCGCTCTGTGCTCTCAAACTGTGAAACTCCCGCTCTGTGGTCTCAAACGGCGAAACTCCCCCTCTGTGCTCTCAAACGGCGAAGCTCCTGCTCTGTGCTCTCAAATGGTTCAACTCCCGCTCTGTGCTCTCAAATGGTGAAGCTCCTGCCCTCTGCTGTCTGTTTCAAACGGTGAAACTCCCTGTCTGCTTTTTCTGTTTCAAACTGGGGGCTTCCTGCTCTCCACTAACTGTTTCTATCTATGATACACCCACTATCTTCTCGCTGTTTCAAACTGTAAAACTTGTGCCCTCCTCTTGCTGCTTCAAAGTGTGAACCTCCCACTCCCCCCTCGCTGTTTCAAACTGTCAAACTTCCAGTCTCATCTTGCTATATCAAACTATGAAACTTTTGCACTGCTCTCAATGTTTCAAATGTTGAAACTCTGGCTCTGCTTTCGATATTTCAAACCGTGAATCTCCAGCTCCCCTCTTGCAGTTTGAATCGGTGAAACTCTCACTCTCCCCTTGCTGTTTCAAGCTGCAAAATTCCAGCCTCACCTCTGACTCTTTCAGACTGTGGAGATCTGCTCTGCTTTTGCTGTGTCAAACTGTGAAAATAACGCCCTCCTCCCGTTGTTTCAAACCTTGAAACTCCCGCTCTGTGCTCTCAAACTGTGAAACTCCCGGTATGTGCTCTCAAACTGTGAAACACCCGCTCTGTGATCTCAAACTGTGAAACTCCCGCTCTGTGCTCTCAAACTGTGAAACTCCCGCTCTGTGCTCTCAAACGGTGAAACTCCCGCTCTGTGCTCTCAAACTGTGAAACTCCCGCTCTGTGCTCTCAAACTGTGAAACTCCCGCTCTGTGCTCTCAAACTGTGAAACTCCCGTTCTGTGCTCTCAAACTGTGAAACTCCTGTTCTGTGCTCTCAAACGGTGAAACTGCCGCTCTGTGCCCTCAGACGACGAAACTCCCACTCTGTGCTCTCAAATGGTGAAACTCCCGCACTGTGCTCTGAAACTGTGAAGCTCCCGCTCTGTGCTCTCAAATGGTGAAACTTCCGCTCTGTGCTCTCAAATGGCGAAACTCCCGCTCTGTGCTCTCAAATGGCGAAGCTCCTACTCTGTGCTCTCAAACGGTGAAACTCCCACTCTGTGGTCTCAAATGGTGAAGCTCCTGCCCTCCGCTGGCTGTTTCAAACTGTGAAACTCCCTGTCTGCTTTTTCTGTTTCAAACTGGGGGTTTCCTGCTCTGCACTAACTGTTTCTATCTATGATACACCCACTATCTTCTTGCTGTTTCAAACTGTGAAACTTGTGCCCTCCTCTTGCTGCTTCAAAGTGTGAAATTCCCACTCTCCCCTTGCTGTTTCAAACTGTCAAACTTCCAGTCTCATCTTGCTATATCAAACTATGAAACTTTTGCACTGCTCTCTCTGTTTCAGATGTTGAAACTCTGGCTCTGCTTTCGATATTTCAAACCGTGAATCTCCAGCTCCCCTCTTGCAGTTTGAATCGGTGAAAGTCTCACTCTCCCCTTGCTGTTTCAAGCTGCAAAATTCCAGCCTCACCTCTGACTCTTTCAGACTGTGGAGATCTGCTCTGCTTTTGCTGTGTCAAACTGTGAAAATAACGCCCTCCTCCTGTTGTTTCAAACCTTGAAGCTCCCGCTCTGTGCTCTCAAACTGTGGAACTCCCGCTCCGTGCTCTCAAACTGTGAAACTCCCGCTCTGTGCTCTCAAACTGTGAAGCTCCCGCTCTGTGCTCTCAAACTGTGAAGCTCCCGCTCTGTGCTCTCAAACTGTGAAACTCCCGCTCTGTGCTCTCAAACTGTGAAACTCCCGCTCTGTGCCCTCAAACTGTGAAAATCCCGCTCTGTGCTCTCAAACTGTGAAACACCCGCTCTGTGTTCTCAAACTGTGAAACTCCCGCTCTGTGCTCTCAAACTGTGAAACACCCGCTCTGTGCTCTCAAACTGTGAAACTCCCAATCTGTGCTCTCAAATGGTGAAACTCCCGCTCTGTGCTCTCAAACTGTGAAACTCCCACTCTGTGGTCTCAAATGGTGAAACCTCCACCCACCGCTGGCTATTTCAAACGGTGAAACTCCCTGTCTGCTTTTTCCGTTTCAAACTGGGGGCTTCCTGCTCTCCCCTAATTGTTTCTATCTATGAAACTCCCATTATCTTCTCACTGTTTCAAACTGTAAAACATGTGCCCTCCTTGCTGCTTCAAAGTATGAAACTCCCACTCTCCCCTCGCTGTTTCAAACTGTCAAACTTCCAGTCTCATCTTGCTATATCAAACTATGAAACTTTTGCACTGCTCTCACTGTTTCAAATGGTGAAACTCTGGCTCTGCATTCGATATTTCAAACTGTGAATCTCCAGCTCCCCTCTTGCAGTTTGAATCGGTGAAACTCTCACTCTCCCCTTGCTGTTTCAAGCTGCAAAATTCCAGCCTCACCTCTGACTCTTTCAGACTGTGGAGATCTGCTCTGCTTTTGCTGTGTCAAACTGTGAAAATAACGCCTTCCTCCCGTTGTTTCAAACCTTAAAGCTCCCGCTCTGTGCTCTCAAACTGTGAAACTCCCGCTCTGTGCTCTCAAACTGTGAAACTCCCGTTCTGTGCTCTCAAACTGTGAAACTCCCGCTCTGTGCTCTCAAACTGTGAAACTCCCGCTCTGTGCTCTCAAACTGTGAAACTCCCGTTCTGTGCTCTCAAACTGTGAAACTCCCGCTCTGTGCTCTCAAACTGTGAAGCTCCCGCTCTGTGCTCTCAAATGGTGAAACTCCCGCCCTGTGCTCTCAAACGGTGAAACTCCCGCTCTGTGCTCTCAAATGGTGAAACTCCCGCCCTACGCTGGCTGTTTCAAACGGTGAAACTCCTGCCCTCCGCTGGTTGTTTCAAACTGTGAAGCTCCTTCTCTCCACTCGCTGTTGCAAACAGTGAACTCCTACTCTCTACTCGCTGTTGCAAACTGTGAAGCTCCTTCTCTCCACTCGTTGTTTCAAGCTCTTACATGCCCAGTCTGCTCTAACTGTTTCAAGCTTTGAAACTCCCGCTCTCCTGTCTCTGTTTCAAACTATGAACCTCCAGCTCCCCACTCGCTGTTTCAAACTGTGAACTCCTGCTCCCCACTCGCTGTTTCAAGATCTTAAATGCCCACTCTGCTCTAACTGTTTCAAGCTTTGAAACTCCCGCTCTCCTCTCGCTGTTTCAAACTGTGAAACACTAGCTCCCCTCTCGCTGTTTCAAACTGTGAACTCCTGATCTCCACTCACTGTTTCAAACTGTGAACTCCTGCTCTCCTCTCGCTGTTTCAAACTGTGAACTCCTGCTCTCCACTCGCTGATTCAATCTGTGAAACTCCAGCTCCCCTCTCGCTGTTTCAAACTGTGAATTCCTGCTCTCCACTCACTGTTTCAAACTGTGAACTCCTGCCCTCCACTCGCTGTTTCAAACTGTGAACTCCTGCTCTCCACTCGCTGTTTCAAACTGTGAAGCTCCTGCTCTCCACTTGCTGTTTCAAACTGTGAAGCACCTGCTCTCCACTTGCTGTTTCAAACTGTGAAACTCCCCGTCTTTCCACTTGCTATTTCACACTGTGAAACACCTGCTCTGCTTTCGATATTTCAGACTTGAACCTTCCGTTCTCCGCTCGCTGCTTCAAACCGTGAAACTCCAGCTCTCCTCTAGCCATTTCAAACTGTGACTCTCTCTGCTCACATCTCACCCTTTGAAACTGTGACCCGTCTGCTCTCCTCTAGCTGGTTCAAACTGAATCTTGTCCCCTCCTCGAGCTGTTTGAAGCTGTGAAACTCCCACTTTCCACTTGATGTTTCCCACTGTGAAAGTCCCACTCTGCTTTTGATATTTCAAACTTAAATTTCCCACTCTCCTCTCGCTGCTTCAATCTGTGAAATCCCGGCTCTCCACCCACTCTCTTTCAAACCGTGAAGCTCCCACGTGCCTCTCTCTTTTTCAATCTGTTTAACTCCTGCTTTCCACTTGCTGTTTCAAACAGTGAAACTTCTGGCTTCTGTTTCAAACTGTGGAACTCCCACTCTCCCGTCGCTGTTTCAATCTGTGAACACATGTTCTCTTGTAGCCGTTTCAAGCCATGAAACTTCCAATCTGCTCTCGTGGTTTCAAATTGTGAATCTCCCAGCTATCCACTCCCTGTTTCACACTGCAAAACCCCCGCTCTGCTTTTGCTGTTTCATACTGTGAAGCACCTGCTCTCCTCTCGCTGTTTCAAACAGTGATACTCGTACTCTCCTCTAGCAGCTTCAAACTGTAAACACCCCCTCTCCTCTCGCTGTTTCAAACTGTGCAGCTCCAGCTCCCCTCTCATGGTTTCAAACTGCGAATCTCCCGCTCTGCTTTCGCTGTTTCAAACTGTGAATCTCCTGCTCTCCTCTCACTGTTTTGAGATCTGAAACAACCACTCTCCACTCACTATTTCAATCTGTAAACCTCAAGCTCTCCTCTCGCTTATTCAAACTGTGAAAATAGTGCCCTCCTCCAGCTGTTTCACATTGTGAACCTCCCTTTCCCTGCTCATGATTTTAATCTGTGAAATTCTCGCTCTCCACTCGCTGTTTCAAGCTTTGAAACCCCTGCTAACCATTCACTGTTTCAAGCTGTGATTATAGCGCCCTCCTCCTGCTGTTTCAAAAAGTGACAGTCAAGATGACCTCTCGCTGTTTCAATCTGTAAAACTTGTGCCCTCCTCTTGCTCCTTCAAAGTGTGAACCTCCCACTCCCCCCTCGCTGTTTCAAACTGTCAAACTTCCAGTCTCATCTTGCTATATCAAACTATGAAACTTTTGCACTGCTCTCACTGTTTCAAATGTTGAAACTCTGGCTCTGCATTCGATATTTCAAACCGTGAATCTCCACCTCCCCGCTTGCAGTTTGAATCGGTGAAACTCTCACTCTCCCCTTGCTGTTTCAAGCTGCAAAATTCCAGCCTCACCTCTGACTCTTTCAGACTGTGCAGATCTGCTCTGCTTTTGCTGTGTCAAACTGTGAAAATAACGCCCTCCTCCCGTTGTTTCAAACCTTAAAGCTCCCGCTCTGTGCTCTCAAACTGTGAAACTCCCAGTCTGTGCTCTCAAACTGTGGAACTCCCGGTATGTGCTCTCAAATGGTGAAACTCCCGCTCTGTGCTCTCAAACGGTGAAGATCCCGCACTGTGCTCTCAAACTGTCAAGCTCCCGCACTGTGCTCTCAAACTATGAAACCCCCGCTCTGTGCTCTCAAACTGTGAAACTCCCGCTCTGTGGTCTCAAACGGCGAAACTCCCCCTCTGTGCTCTCAAACGGCGAAGCTCCTGCTCTGTGCTCTCAAATGGTTCAACTCCCGCTCTGTGCTCTCAAATGGTGAAGCTCCTGCCCTCTGCTGTCTGTTTCAAACGGTGAAACTCCCTGTCTGCTTTTTCTGTTTCAAACTGGGGGCTTCCTGCTCTCCACTAACTGTTTCTATCTATGATACACCCACTATCTTCTCGCTGTTTCAAACTGTAAAACTTGTGCCCTCCTCTTGCTGCTTCAAAGTGTGAACCTCCCACTCCCCCCTCGCTGTTTCAAACTGTCAAACTTCCAGTCTCATCTTGCTATATCAAACTATGAAACTTTTGCACTGCTCTCAATGTTTCAAATGTTGAAACTCTGGCTCTGCTTTCGATATTTCAAACCGTGAATCTCCAGCTCCCCTCTTGCAGTTTGAATCGGTGAAACTCTCACTCTCCCCTTGCTGTTTCAAGCTGCAAAATTCCAGCCTCACCTCTGACTCTTTCAGACTGTGGAGATCTGCTCTGCTTTTGCTGTGTCAAACTGTGAAAATAACGCCCTCCTCCCGTTGTTTCAAACCTTGAAACTCCCGCTCTGTGCTCTCAAACTGTGAAACTCCCGGTATGTGCTCTCAAACTGTGAAACACCCGCTCTGTGATCTCAAACTGTGAAACTCCCGCTCTGTGCTCTCAAACTGTGAAACTCCCGCTCTGTGCTCTCAAACGGTGAAACTCCCGCTCTGTGCTCTCAAACTGTGAAACTCCCGCTCTGTGCTCTCAAACTGTGAAACTCCCGCTCTGTGCTCTCAAACTGTGAAACTCCCGTTCTGTGCTCTCAAACTGTGAAACTCCTGTTCTGTGCTCTCAAACGGTGAAACTGCCGCTCTGTGCCCTCAGACGACGAAACTCCCACTCTGTGCTCTCAAATGGTGAAACTCCCGCACTGTGCTCTGAAACTGTGAAGCTCCCGCTCTGTGCTCTCAAATGGTGAAACTTCCGCTCTGTGCTCTCAAATGGCGAAACTCCCGCTCTGTGCTCTCAAATGGCGAAGCTCCTACTCTGTGCTCTCAAACGGTGAAACTCCCACTCTGTGGTCTCAAATGGTGAAGCTCCTGCCCTCCGCTGGCTGTTTCAAACTGTGAAACTCCCTGTCTGCTTTTTCTGTTTCAAACTGGGGGTTTCCTGCTCTGCACTAACTGTTTCTATCTATGATACACCCACTATCTTCTTGCTGTTTCAAACTGTGAAACTTGTGCCCTCCTCTTGCTGCTTCAAAGTGTGAAATTCCCACTCTCCCCTTGCTGTTTCAAACTGTCAAACTTCCAGTCTCATCTTGCTATATCAAACTATGAAACTTTTGCACTGCTCTCTCTGTTTCAGATGTTGAAACTCTGGCTCTGCTTTCGATATTTCAAACCGTGAATCTCCAGCTCCCCTCTTGCAGTTTGAATCGGTGAAAGTCTCACTCTCCCCTTGCTGTTTCAAGCTGCAAAATTCCAGCCTCACCTCTGACTCTTTCAGACTGTGGAGATCTGCTCTGCTTTTGCTGTGTCAAACTGTGAAAATAACGCCCTCCTCCTGTTGTTTCAAACCTTGAAGCTCCCGCTCTGTGCTCTCAAACTGTGGAACTCCCGCTCCGTGCTCTCAAACTGTGAAACTCCCGCTCTGTGCTCTCAAACTGTGAAGCTCCCGCTCTGTGCTCTCAAACTGTGAAGCTCCCGCTCTGTGCTCTCAAACTGTGAAACTCCCGCTCTGTGCTCTCAAACTGTGAAACTCCCGCTCTGTGCCCTCAAACTGTGAAAATCCCGCTCTGTGCTCTCAAACTGTGAAACACCCGCTCTGTGTTCTCAAACTGTGAAACTCCCGCTCTGTGCTCTCAAACTGTGAAACACCCGCTCTGTGCTCTCAAACTGTGAAACTCCCAATCTGTGCTCTCAAATGGTGAAACTCCCGCTCTGTGCTCTCAAACTGTGAAACTCCCACTCTGTGGTCTCAAATGGTGAAACCTCCACCCACCGCTGGCTATTTCAAACGGTGAAACTCCCTGTCTGCTTTTTCCGTTTCAAACTGGGGGCTTCCTGCTCTCCCCTAATTGTTTCTATCTATGAAACTCCCATTATCTTCTCACTGTTTCAAACTGTAAAACATGTGCCCTCCTTGCTGCTTCAAAGTATGAAACTCCCACTCTCCCCTCGCTGTTTCAAACTGTCAAACTTCCAGTCTCATCTTGCTATATCAAACTATGAAACTTTTGCACTGCTCTCACTGTTTCAAATGGTGAAACTCTGGCTCTGCATTCGATATTTCAAACTGTGAATCTCCAGCTCCCCTCTTGCAGTTTGAATCGGTGAAACTCTCACTCTCCCCTTGCTGTTTCAAGCTGCAAAATTCCAGCCTCACCTCTGACTCTTTCAGACTGTGGAGATCTGCTCTGCTTTTGCTGTGTCAAACTGTGAAAATAACGCCTTCCTCCCGTTGTTTCAAACCTTAAAGCTCCCGCTCTGTGCTCTCAAACTGTGAAACTCCCGCTCTGTGCTCTCAAACTGTGAAACTCCCGTTCTGTGCTCTCAAACTGTGAAACTCCCGCTCTGTGCTCTCAAACTGTGAAACTCCCGCTCTGTGCTCTCAAACTGTGAAACTCCCGTTCTGTGCTCTCAAACTGTGAAACTCCCGCTCTGTGCTCTCAAACTGTGAAGCTCCCGCTCTGTGCTCTCAAATGGTGAAACTCCCGCCCTGTGCTCTCAAACGGTGAAACTCCCGCTCTGTGCTCTCAAATGGTGAAACTCCCGCCCTACGCTGGCTGTTTCAAACGGTGAAACTCCTGCCCTCCGCTGGTTGTTTCAAACTGTGAAGCTCCTTCTCTCCACTCGCTGTTGCAAACAGTGAACTCCTACTCTCTACTCGCTGTTGCAAACTGTGAAGCTCCTTCTCTCCACTCGTTGTTTCAAGCTCTTACATGCCCAGTCTGCTCTAACTGTTTCAAGCTTTGAAACTCCCGCTCTCCTGTCTCTGTTTCAAACTATGAACCTCCAGCTCCCCACTCGCTGTTTCAAACTGTGAACTCCTGCTCCCCACTCGCTGTTTCAAGATCTTAAATGCCCACTCTGCTCTAACTGTTTCAAGCTTTGAAACTCCCGCTCTCCTCTCGCTGTTTCAAACTGTGAAACACTAGCTCCCCTCTCGCTGTTTCAAACTGTGAACTCCTGCTCTCCACTCACTGTTTCAAACTGTGAACTCCTGCTCTCCTCTCGCTGTTTCAAACTGTGAACTCCTGCTCTCCACTCGCTGATTCAATCTGTGAAACTCCAGCTCCCCTCTCGCTGTTTCAAACTGTGAATTCCTGCTCTCCACTCACTGTTTCAAACTGTGAACTCCTGCCCTCCACTCGCTGTTTCAAACTGTGAACTCCTGCTCTCCACTCGCTGTTTCAAACTGTGAAGCTCCTGCTCTCCACTTGCTGTTTCAAACTGTGAAGCACCTGCTCTCCACTTGCTGTTTCAAACTGTGAAACTCCCCGTCTTTCCACTTGCTATTTCACACTGTGAAACACCTGCTCTGCTTTCGATATTTCAGACTTGAACCTTCCGTTCTCCGCTCGCTGCTTCAAACTGTGAAACTCCAGCTCTCCTCTAGCCATTTCAAACTGTGACTCTCTCTGCTCACATCTCACCCTTTGAAACTGTGACCCGTCTGCTCTCCTCCAGCTGTTTCAAACTGAATCTTGTCCCCTCCTCGAGCTGTTTGAAGCTGTGAAACTCCCACTTTCCACTTGATGTTTCCCACTGTGAAAGTCCCACTCTGCTTTTGATATTTCAAACTTGAATTTCCCACTCTCCTCTCGCTGCTTCAATCTGTGATATCCCGGCTCTCCACCCACTCTCTTTCAAAGCGTGAAGCTCCCACGTGCCTCTCTATTTTTCAATCTGTTTAACTCCTGCTTTCTACTTGCTGTTTCAAACAGTGAAACTTCTGGCTTCTGTTTCAAACTGTGGAACTCCCACTCTCCCGTCGCTGTTTCAATCTGTGAACACATGTTCTCTTGTAGCCGTTTCAAGCCATGAAACTTCCAATCTGCTCTCGTGGTTTCAAATTGTGAATCTCCCAGCTATCCACTCCCTGTTTCACACTGCAAAACCCCCGCTCTGCTTTTGCTGTTTCATACTGTGAAGCACCTGCTCTCCTCTCGCTGTTTCAAACAGTGATACTCGTACTCTCCTCTAGCAGCTTCAAACTGTAAACACCCCCTCTCCTCTCGCTGTTTCAAACTGTGCAGCTCCAGCTCCCCTCTCATGGTTTCAAACTGCGAATCTCCCGCTCTGCTTTCGCTGTTTCAAACTGTGAATCTCCTGCTCTCCTCTCACTGTTTTGAGATCTGAAACAACCACTCTCCACTCACTATTTCAATCTGTAAACCTCAAGCTCTCCTCTCGCTTATTCAAACTGTGAAAATAGTGCCCTCCTCCAGCTGTTTCACATTGTGAACCTCCCTTTCCCCGCTCATGATTTTAATCTGTGAAATTCTCGCTCTCCACTCGCTGTTTCAAGCTTTGAAACCCCTGCTAACCATTCACTGTTTCAAGCTGTGATTATAGCGCCCTCCTCCTGCTGTTTCAAAAAGTGACAGTCAAGATGACCTCTCGCTGTTTCAATCTGTAAAACTTGTGCCCTCCTCTTGCTCCTTCAAAGTGTGAACCTCCCACTCCCCCCTCGCTGTTTCAAACTGTCAAACTTCCAGTCTCATCTTGCTATATCAAACTATGAAACTTTTGCACTGCTCTCACTGTTTCAAATGTTGAAACTCTGGCTCTGCATTCGATATTTCAAACCGTGAATCTCCACCTCCCCGCTTGCAGTTTGAATCGGTGAAACTCTCACTCTCCCCTTGCTGTTTCAAGCTGCAAAATTCCAGCCTCACCTCTGACTCTTTCAGACTGTGGAGATCTGCTCTGCTTTTGCTGTGTCAAACTGTGGAAAATAACGCCCTCCTCCCGTTGTTTCAAACCTTAAAACTCCCGCTCTGTGCTCTCAAACTGTGAAACTCCCGGTCTGTGCTCTCAAACTGTGAAGCTCCCGCTCTGTGATCTCAAACTGTGGAACTCCCGCTCTGTGCTCTCAGACGACGAAACTCCCGTTCTGTGCTCTGAATTTGTGAAACTCCTGCTCTGTGCTCTCAGACGACGAAACTCCCGTTCTGTGCTCTCAAATGGTGAAACTCCCGCTCTGTGCTCTCAAACTGTGAAACTCCCGCTCTGTGCTCTCAAACTATGAAACCCCCGCTCTGTGCTCTCAAACTGTGAAACTCCCGCTCTGTGGTCTCAAACGGCGAAACTCCCCCTCTGTGCTCTCAAACGGCGAAGCTCCTGCTCTGTGCTCTCAAATGGTTCAACTCCCGCTCTGTGCTCTCAAATGGTGAAGCTCCTGCCCTCTGCTGTCTGTTTCAAATGGTGAAACTCCCTGTCTGCTTTTTCTGTTTCAAACTGGGGGCTTCCTGCTCTCCACTAACTGTTTCTATCTATGAAACCCCCACTATCTTCTCGCTGTTTCAAACTGTAAAACTTGTGCCCTCCTCTTGCTGCTTCAAAGTGTGAACCTCCCACTCCCCCCTCGCTGTTTCAAACTGTCAAACTTCCAGTCTCATCTTGCTATATCAAACTATGAAACTTTTGCACTGCTCTCAATGTTTCAAATGTTGAAACTCTGGCTCTGCTTTCGATATTTCAAACCGTGAATCTCCAGCTCCCCTCTTGCAGTTTGAATCGGTGAAACTCTCACTCTCCCCTTGCTGTTTCAAGCTGCAAAATTCCAGCCTCACCTCTGACTCTTTCAGACTGTGGAGGTCTGCTCTGCTTTTGCTGTGTCAAACTGTGAAAATAACGCCTTCCTCCCGTTGTTTCAAACCTTGAAACTCCCGCTCTGTGCTCTCAAACTGTGAAACTCCCGGTATGTGCTCTCAAACTGTGAAACACCCGCTCTGTGATCTCAAACTGTGAAACTCCCGCTCTGTGCTCTCAAACTGTGAAACTCCCGCTCTGTGCTCTCAAACTATGAAACTCCTGCTCTGTGCTCTCAAACTGTGAAACTCCCGCTCTGTGCTCTCAAACTGTGAAACTCCCGCTCTGTGCTCTCAAACTGTGAAACTCCCGTTCTGTGCTCTCAAACTGTGAAACTCCTGTTCTGTGCTCTCAAACGGTGAAACTCCCGCTCTGTGCCCTCAGACGACGAAACTCCCACCCTGTGCTCTCAAATGGTGAAACTCCCGCACTGTGCTCTGAAACTGTGAAGCTCCCGCTCTGTGCTCTCAAATGGTGAAACTTCCGCTCTGTGCTCTCAAACGGCGAAGCTCCTGCTCTGTGCTCTCAAATGGCGAAGCTCCTACTCTGTGCTCTCAAACGGTGAAACTCCCACTCTGTGGTCTCAAATGGTGAAGCTCCTGCCCTCCGCTGGCTGTTTCAAACGGTGAAACTCCCTGTCTGCTTTTTCTGTTTCAAACTGGGGGTTTCCTGCTCTGCACTAACTGTTTCTATCTATGATACACCCACTATCTTCTCGCTGTTTCAAACTGTAAAACTTGTGCCCTCCTCTTGCTGCTTCAAAGTGTGAAATTCCCACTCTCCCCTCGCTGTTTCAAACTGTCAAACTTCCAGTCTCATCTTGCTATATCAAACTATGAAACTTTTGCACTGCTCTCTCTGTTTCAAATGTTGAAACTCTGGCTCTGCTTTCGATATTTCAAACCGTGAATCTCCAGCTCCCCTCTTGCAGTTTGAATCGGTGAAAGTCTCACTCTCCCCTTGCTGTTACAAGCTGCAAAATTCCAGCCTCACCTCTGACTCTTTCAGACTGTGGAGATCTGCTCTGCTTTTGCTGTGTCAAACTGTGAAAATAACGCCTTCCTCCCGTTGTTTCAAACCTTGAAGCTCCCGCTCTGTGCTCTCAAACTGTGGAACTCCCGCTCTGTGCTCTCAACTGTGAAACTCCCGCTCTGTGCTCTCAAACTGTGAAACTCCCGCTCTGTGCTCTCAAACTGTGAAACTCCCGCTCTGTGCTCTCAAACTGTGAAGCTCCCGCTCTGTGCTCTCAAACTGTGAAACTCCCGCTCTGTGCTCTCAAACTGTGGAACTCCCGCTCTGTGCTCTCAAACTGTGAAACTCCCGCTCTGTGCTCTCAAACTGTGAAACTCCCGCTCTGTGCTCTCAAACTGTGAAGCTCCCGCTCTGTGCTCTCAAACTGTGAAACTCCCGCTCTGTGCTCTCAAACTGTGGAACTCCCGCTCTGTGCTCTCAAACTGTGGAACTCCCGCTCTGTGCTCTCAAACTGTGAAGCTCCCGCTCTGTGCTCTCAAACTGTGAAGCTCCCGCTCTGTGCTCTCAAACTGTGAAACTCCCGCTCTGTGCTCTCAAACGGAGAAACCCCCGCTCTGTGCTCTCAAACTGTGAAACTCCCGCTCTGTGCTCTCAAACTGTGAAACACCCGCTCTGTGCTCTCAAACTGTGAAACTCCCGCTCTGTGATCTCAAACTGTGAAACTCCCGCTCTGTGCTCTCAAACTGTGAAACTCCCACCCTCCGCTGGCTGTTGCAAACTGTGAAACTCCTACTCTTCACTCACTGTTGCAAGCAGTGAAGCTCCAGCTCCCCACTCGCTGTTTCAAACTATGAACTCCTACTCTCTGCTCACTGTTGCAAACTGTGAAGCTCCTTCTCTCCACTAGTTGTTTCAAGCTCTTCAATGCCCAGTCTGCTCTAACTGTTTCAATCTTTGAAACACCCGCTCTCCTCTCTCTGTTTCAAAGTGTGAAACTCCAGCTCCCCACTCGCTGTTTCAAACTGTGAACTCCTGCCATCCACTCGCTGTTTCAAATCTGTGGATCTCCCAGTCTCCACTGGATGTTGCAAACTGTGAAACTCCTATTCTCCACTCGCTGTTGCAAACTGTGAAGCTCCTGCTCTCCACTCACTGTTTCAAACTGTGAAGCTCCTTCTCTCCAATCGCTGTTTCAAGATCTTAAATGCCCGCTCTGCTCTACCTGTTTCAAGCTTTGAAACTCCTGCTCTCCTCTCGCTGTTTCAAACTGTGAAACTCTAGCTCCCCTCTCGTTGTTTCAAACTGTGAACTCCTGCTCTCCACTCGCTGTTTCAAACTGTGAACTCCTGCTCTCCACTTGCTGTTTCAAACTGTGAAACTCCAGCTCCCCTCTCGCTGTTTGAAACTGTGAATTCCTGCTCTCCACTCACTGTTTCAAACTGCAAACTCCTGCCCTCCACTCGCTGTTTCAAACTGTGAACTCCTGCTCTCCACTCGCTGTTTCAAACTGTGAAGCTCCTGCTCTCCACTTGCTGTTTCAAACTGTGAAGTTCCTGCTCTCCACTTGCTGTTTCAAACTGTGAAACTCCCCGTCTTCCCACTTGCTATTTCACACTGTGAAACTCCTGCTCTGCTTTCTATATTTCAGACTTGAATGTCTCACTCTCCGCTCGCTGCTTCAAACTGTGAAACTCCAGCTCTCCTCTAGCCATTTCAAACTGTGACTCTCTCTGCTCACATCTCACTGTTTGAAACTGTGAACCGTCCGTTCTCCTCTAGCTGGTTCAAACTGAACCTTGTCCCCTCCTCGAGCTGTTTGCAGCTGTGAAACTCCACATTTCCACTCGATGTTTCAGATTGTGACACTCCCACTCTGCTTTTGATATTTCAAACTTGAATTTCCCACTCTCCTCTCGCTGCTTCAATCTGTGAAATCCCGGATCTCCACCCACTCTTTTTCAAACCGTGAAGCTCCCACTTTCCTCTCTCTTTTTCAATCTGTTTAACTCCTGCTTTCCACTTGCTGTTTCAAACAGTGAAACTTCTGGCTTCTGTTTCAAACTGTGGAACTCCCACTCTCCCCTCGCTGTTTCAATCTGTGAACACATGTTCTCTTGTAGCCGTTTCAAGCCATGAAACTTCCAATCTCCTCTCATGGTTTCAAACTGTGAATCTCCCACCTATGCACTTCCTGTTTCACACTGCAAAACCCCCGCTCTGCTTTTGCTGTTTCATACTGTGAAGCACCTGCTCTCCTCTTGCTGTTTCAAACAGTGATACTCGTACTCTCCTCCAGCTGCTTCAAACTGTAAACACCCACTCTCCTCTCGCTGTTTCAAGCTGTGCAGCTCCAGCTCCCCTCTCATGGTTTCAAACTGCGAAGCTCCCGCTCTGCTTTCGCTGTTTCAAACTGTGAATCTCCTGCTCTCCTCTCACTGTTTTGAGATCTGAAACAACCACTCTCCACTCACTATTTCAATTTGTAAACCTCAAGCTCTCCTCTCGCTTATTCAAACTGTGAAAATAGCGCTGTCCTGCAGCTGCTTCAAACTGTGAAAATAGTGCCCTCCTCCAGCGGTTTCAAACTGTGAACCTCCCGTTCCCCGCTCACGATTTTAATCTGTGAAATTCTCATTCTTCACTCGCTGTTTCAAGCTTTGAAACACTTGCTAACCATTCACTGTTTCAAGCTGTGATTATAGCGCCCTCCTCAAGCTGTTTCAAAATGTGACAGTCCAGCTCACCTCTTGCTGTTTCAAACTGTAAAACTTGTGCCCTCCTCTTGCTGCTTCAAAGTGTGAAACTCCCACTCTCCCCTCGCTATTTCAAACTGTCAAACTTCCAGTCTCATCTTGCTATATCAAACTATGAAACTTTTGCACTGCTCTCTCTGTTTCAAATGTTGAAACTCTGGCTCTGCTTTCGATATTTCAAACCGTGAATCTCCAGCTCCCCTCTTGCAGTTTGAATCGGTGAAACTCTCACTCTCCCCTTGCTGTTTCAAGCTGCAAAATTCCAGCCTTGGCTTTGACTCATTCAGACTGTGGAGATCTGCTCTGCTTTTGCTGTGTCAAACTGTGAAAATAACGCCTTCCTCCCGTTGTTTCAAACCTTGAAACTCCCGCTCTGTGCTCTCAAACTGTGAAACTCCCGCTCTGTGCTCTCAAACTGTGAAACTCCCGCTCTGTGCTCTCAAACTGTGGAACTCCCGCTCTGTGCTCTCAAACTGTGGAACTCCCGCTCTGTGCTCTCAAATGGTGAAACTCCCGCTCTGTGCTCTCAAACTGTGAAACTCCCGCTCTGTGCTCTCAAACTGTGAAACTCCCGCTCTGTGCTCTCAAACTGTGAAACTCCCGCTCTGTGCTCTCAAACTGTGAAACTCCCGGTCTGTGCTCTCAAACGGTGAAACTCCCGCTCTGTGCTCTCAAACTGTGGAACTCCCGCTCTGTGCTCTCAAACGGTGAAACTCCCGCTCTGTGCTCTTAAACTGTGAAACTCCTGCTCTGTGCTCTCAAACGGCGAAGCTCCCGTTCTGTGCTCTCAAACTGTGAAACCCCTGCCTTCCGCTGGCTGTTTCAAACTTTGAAACCTCCGCCCTCCGCTAGCTATTTCAAACGGTGAAACTCCCTGTCTGCTTTTTTTGTTTCAAACTGTGGGCTTCCTGCTCTCCACTAACTGTTTCTATCTATGAAACTCCCACTGTCTTCTCACTGTTTCAAACTGTGAAACTTCTGTTCTCCGCTTGCTGTTTGAGACTGTGAAACTCGCAGTCACTTGCAGCTGTCTCAAACTTTGAAACTCCTCTCATCTCTCTCTTTCAAACTGTGAAACCCTCGCTCTCTGCTCTGTTTAAACCGGTGTAACCCAGCCCTCCTCTCACTGTATCAAACTGTGAAACTCCCACTCAGCAATCAGTGCTTCAAACTGTGAAGCTACTGCTCTGCGTTTGCTGTTTCAAACTTTGAATCGCCCGCTCTCCACTCACTGTTTCAAACTGTGAAACTCCAGCTCTCCTCATAATATTTCAAACTGTGAAAATAGCACACTTCCCAGCTGCTTCAAGCTTTGAATCTCCCGCTGTTGTCCTGCTGTTTCATTCTGTGAAACTTTCGCTCTCCACTGGCTGTTGCAAAGTGTGAAGCTCCTGCTCTGGTTTCCTTGTTTCAAACTGTGAATCATCAGAATGCAGCTCCCCTCTTGCAGTTTCAAACCGTCAAACATGTATTCTCCTCTCCCTGTTTCAAACTGTAAAACTCCAGCGACAGCTCTCATTCTTACAAATTGTGAAGAACCAGCTCTCCTCTCACTGTTTCAAACTGTGAAGCACCTACTCTCCACTTGCTGTTTCAAACTGTGAAACTCCCCCCTTTTTCCACTTGCGATTTCACACTGTGAAACTCCTGCTCTGCTTTCTATATTTCAGACTTGAATGTCTCACTCTCCGCTCGCTGCTTCAAACTGTGAAACTCCAGCTCACCTCTAGCCATTTCAAACTGTGACTCTCTCTGCTCACATCTCACCCTTTGAAACTGTGAACCGTCCGCTCTCCTCTAGCTGTTTCAAACTGAATCTTGTCCCCTCCTCGAGCTGTTTGAAGCTGTGAAACTCCCACTTTCCACTTGATGTTTCACACTGTGAAAGTCCCACTCTGCTTTTGATATTTCAAACTTGAATTTCCCACTCTCCTCTCGCTGCTTCAATCTGTGAAATCCCGGATCTCCACCCACTCTGTTTCAAACAGTGAAGCTCCCACTTGCCTCTCTCTTTTTCAATCTGTTTAACTCCTGCTTTCCACTTGCTGTTTCAAACAGTGAAACTTCTGGCTTCTGTTTCAAACTGTGGAACTCCCACTCTCCCCTCGCTGTTTCAATCTGTGAACACATGTTCTCTTGTAGCCGTTTCAAGCCATGAAACTTCCAATCTGCTCTCGTGCTTTCAAATTGTGAATCTCCCAGCTATCCACTCCCTGTTTCACACTGCAAAACCCCCGCTCTGCTTTTGCTGTTTCATACTGTGAAGCACCTGCTCTCCTCTCGCTGTTTCAGTGATACTCGTACTCTCCTTCAGCTGCTTCAAACTGTAAACACCCCCTCTCCTCTCGCTGTTTCAAACTGTGCAGCTCCAGCTCCCCTCTCATGGTTTCAAACTGCGAAGCTCCCGCTCTGCTTTCGCTGTTTCAAACTGTGAAGCTCCTGCTCTCCACTCGCTGTTTCAAACTGTGAAGCTCCTTCTCTCCACTCGCTGTTTCAAGCTCTTAAATGCCCGCTCTGCTCTACCTGTTTCAAGCTTTGAAACCCCCGCTCTCCTCTCTCTGTTTCAAACTGTGAAACTCTAGCTCCCCTCTCGCTGTTTCAAACTGTGAACTCCTGCTCTCCACTCGCTGTTTCAAACTGTGAACTCCTGCTCTCCTCTTGCTGTTTCAAACTGTGAAACTCCAGCTCCCCTCTCGCTGTTTCAAACTGTAAACTCCTGCTCTCCTCTTGCTGTTTCAAACTGTGAACTCCAGCTCTCCTCTTGCTGTTTCAAACTGTGAAACTCCAGCTCCCTTCTCGATGTTTCAAACTGTGAACTCCTGCTCTCCACTTGCTGTTTCAAACTGTGATACTCCCCGTTTTCCAACTTGCTATTTCACACTCTGAAACTCCTACTCTGCTTTCGATATTTCAGACTTGAACTTTCCACTCTCCGCTCGCTGCTTCAAACTGTGAAGCTCCAGCTCTCCTCTAGCCATTTCAAACTGTGACTCTCTCTGCTCACATCTCACTGTTTGAAATTGTGAACTGCCCCTTCTCCTCCAGGTGGTTGAAACTGAACCTTGGCCACTCCTCGAGCTGTTTGAAGCTGTGAAACTCCCATTTTCCACTCGATATTTCCCACTGTAAAGTCCCACTCTGCTTTTGATATTTCAAACTTGAATTTCCCACTCTCCTCTCGCTGCTTCAATCTGTGAAATCCCAGCTCTCTACCCACTCTTTTTCAAACTGTGAAGCTGCCACTCGCCACCCACTCTTTTTCAAACTGTGAAGCTCCCACTTTCCTCTCTCTTTTTCAATCTGTTAAACTCCTGCTTTCCACTTGCTGTTTCAAACAGTGAAACATCTGTCTTCTGTTTCAAACTGTGGAACTCCCACGCTCCCCTCGGTGTTTCAATCTGTGAACTCATGTCCTCTTGTAGCCGTTTCAAGCCATGAAACTTCCAATCTGCTCTCGTGGTTTCAAACCGTGAATCTCCCAGCTATCCACTCACTGTTTCACACTGCAAAACCCCCGCTCTGCTTTTGCTGTTTCATACTGTGAAGCACCTGCTCTCCTCTCGTTGTTTCAAACAGTGATACTCGTACTCTCCTCCAGCTGCTTCAAACTGTAAACACCCCCTCTCCTCTCGCTGTTTCAAACTGTGCAGCTCCAGCTCCCCTCTCATGGTTTCAAACTGCGAAGCTCCCGCTCTGCTTTCGCTGTTTCAAACTGTGAATCTCCTGCTCTCCTCTCACTGTTTTGAGATCTGAAACAGCCACTCTCCTCTCACTATTTCAATCTGTAAAACTCAAGCTCTCCTCTCGCTTATTCAAACTGTGAAAATAGTGCCCTCCTCCAGCTGTTTCAAATTGTGAACCTCCTTTTCCCCGCTTACGATTTTAATCTGTGAAATTCTCGCTCTCCACTCGCTGTTTCAAGCTTTGAAACCCCTGCTAACCATTCACTGTTTCAAGCTGTGATTATAGCGCCCTCCTCCAGCTGTTTCAAAAAGTGACAGTCCAGCTCACCTCTCGCTGTTTCAAACTGTAAAACTTGTGCCCTCCTCTTGCTGCTTCAAAGTGTGAAACTCCCACTCTCCCCTCGCTATTTCAAACTGTCAAACTTCCAGTCTCATCTTGCTATATCAAACTATGAAACTTTTGCACTGCTCTCACTGTTTCAAATGTTGAAACTCTGGCTCTGCTTTCGATATTTCAAACCGTGAATCTCCAGCTCCCCTCTTGCAGTTTGAATCGGTGAAAGTCTCACTCTCCCCTTGCTGTTTCCAGCTGCAAAATTCCAGCCTCACCTCTGACTCTTTCAGACTGTGGAGATCTGCTCTGCTTTTGCTGTGTCAAACTGTGAAAATAACGCCCTCCTCCAGTTGTTTCAAACCTTGAAACTCCCGCTCTGTGCTCTCAAACTGTGAAACTCCCGGTCTGTGCTCTCAAACTGTGAAACACCCGCTCTGTGCTCTCAAACGGTGAAACTCCCGCTCTGTGCTCTCAAACTGTGAAACTCCTGCTCTTTGCTCTCAAACAATGAAACTCCTGCTCTGTGCTCTCAAACTGTGAAACTCCCGCTCTGTGCTCTCAAACTGTGAAACTCCCATTCTGTGCACTCAAACTGTGAAACTCCTGTTCTGTGCTCTCAAACTGTGAAACTCCTGTTCTGTGCTTTCAAACTGTGAAACTCCCGCTCTGTGCTCTCAAATGGTGAAACTCCCGCTCTGTGCTCTGAAACTGTGAAGCTCCCGCTCTGTGCTCTCAAATGGTGAAACTCCCGCTCTGTGCTCTGAAACGGTGAAGCTCCCACTCTGTGGTCTCAAATGGTGAAGCTCCTGCCCTCCGCTGTCGTTTCAAACGGTGAAACTCCCTGTCTGCTTTTTCTGTTTCAAACTGGGGGCTTCCTGCTCTCCACTAACTGTTTCTATCTATGAAACTCCCACTATCTTCTCGCTGTTTCAAACTGTAAAACTTGTGCCCTCCTCTTGCTGCTTCAAAGTGTGAAACTCCCACTCTCCCCTCGCTGTTTCAAACTGTCAAACTTCCAGTCTCATCTTGCTATATCAAACTATGAAACTTTTGCACTGCTCTCACTGTTTTAAATGTTGCAACTCTGGCTCTGCTTTCGATATTTCAAACCGTGAATCTCCAGCTCCCCTCTTGCAGTTTGAATCGATGAAACTCTCACTCTCTCCTTGCTGTTTCAAGCTGCAAAATTCCAGCCTCACCTCTGACTCTTTCAGACTGTGGAGGTCTGCTCTGCTTTTGCTGTGTCAAACTGTGAAAATAACGCACTCCTCTATTTGTTTCAAACCTTGAAACTCCCGGTCTGTGGTCTCAAACTGTGAAACTCCCGCTTTGTGCTCTTAAACTGTGAAAGTCCCACTCTGTGCTCTCAAACAGCAAAGCTCCCGATCTGTGCTCTCAAACTGTGAAACCCCTGCCTTCCGCTGGCTGTTTCAAACTGTGAAACCTCCGCCCTCCGCTGGCTATTTCAAACGGTGAAACTCCCTGTCTGCTTTCTTTCTTTCAAACTGTGGGCTTCCTGCTCTCCACTAACTGTTTCTATCTATGAAACTCCCACTGTCTTCTCACTGTTTCAAACTGTGAAACCTCTGTTCTCCGCTTGCTGTTTGAGACTGTGAACCTCGCAGTCTCTTGCAGTTGTCTCAAACTTTGAAACTCCTCTCATCTCTCTCTTTCAAACTGTGAAACCCTCGCTCTCTGCTCTGTTTAAACCGGTGTATCCCAGCCCTCCTCTCACTGTTTCAAGCTGTGAAACTCCCACTCAGCAATCAGTGCTTCAAACTGTGAAGCTACTGCTCTGCGTTTGCAGTTTCAAACTTTGAATCGCCCGCTCTCCACTCACTGTTTCAAACTGTGAAACTCCAGCTCTCCTCATAATATTTCAAACTGTGAAAATAGCACACTTCCCAGCTGCTTCAAGCTTTGAATCTCCCGCTGTTGTCCTGCTGTTTCATTCTGTGAAACTTTCGCTCTCCACTGGCTGTTGCAAAGTCTGAAGCTCCTGCTCTGGTTTCCTTGTTTCAAACTGTGAACCAATCAGAATCCAGCTCCCCTCTCGCTGTTTTAAACCATCAAACACGTGCTCTCCTCTCGCTGTTTCAAACTGTGAAACTCCAGCGACAGCTCTCATTCTTACAAATTGTGAAGAACCAGCTCTCCTCTCACTGTTTCAAACTGTGAAGCTCCTACTCTCCACTTGCTGTTTCAAACTGTGAAACTCCCCCCTTTTTCCACTTGCTATTTCACACTGTGAAACTCCTGCTCTGCTTTCTATATTTCAGACTTGAATGTCTCACTCTCCGCTCACTGCTTCAAACTGTGAAACTCCAGCTCACCTCTAGCCATTTCAAACTGTGACTCTCTCTGCTCACATCTCACCCTTTGAAACTGTGAACCGTCCGCTCTCCTCTAGCTGTTTCAAACTGAATCTTGTCCCCTCCTCGAGCTGTTTGAAGCTGTGAAACTCCCACTTTCCACTTGATGTTTCACACTGTGAAAGTCCCACTCTGCTTTTGATATTTCAAACTTGAATTTCCCACTCTCCTCTCGCTGCTTCAATCTGTGAAATCCCGGATCTCCACCCACTCTGTTTCAATCTGTGAAGTTCCCACTTGCCTCTCTCTTTTTCAATCTGTTTAACTCCTGCTTTCCACTTGCTGTTTCAAACAGTGAAACTTCTGGCTTCTGTTTCAAACTGTGGAACTCCCACTCTCCCGTCGCTGTTTCAATCTGTGAACACATGTTCTCTTGTAGCCGTTTCAAGCCATGAAACTTCCAATCTGCTCTCGTGGTTTCAAATTGTGAATCTCCCAGCTATCCACTCCCTGTTTCACACTGCAAAACCCCCGCTCTGCTTTTGCTGTTTCATACTGTGAAGCACCTGCTCTCCTCTCGCTGTTTCAAACAGTGATACTCGTACTCTCCTCCAGCTGCTTCAAACTGTAAACACCCACTCTCCTCTCGCTGTTTCAAACTGTGCAGCTCCAGCTCCCCTCTCATGGTTTCAAACTGCGAAATTCCTGCTCTGCTTTTGCTGTTTCAAACTGTGAATCTCCTGCTCTCCTCTCACTGTTTTGAGATCTGAAACAACCACTCTCCACTCACTATTTCAATCTGTAAACCTCAAGCTCTCCTCTCGCTTATTCAAACTGTGAAAATAGCGCTGTCCTGCAGCTGCTTCAAACTGTGAAAATAGTGCCCTCCTCCAGCTGTTTCAAATTGTGAACCTCCCGTTCCCTGCTCGCGATTTTAATCTGTGAAATTCTCGCTCTCCACTCACTGTTTGAAGCTCTGAAACCCCTGCTAACCATTCACTGTTTCAAGCTGTGATTATAGCGCCCTCCTCAAGCTGTTTCAAAAAGTGACAGTCCAGCTCACCTCTCGCTGTTTCAAACTGTAAAACTTGTGCCCTTCTCTTGCTGCTTGTGTGAAACCCCCACTCTCCCCTCGCTGTTTCAAACTGTCAAACTTCCAGTCTCATCTTGCTATATCAAACTATGAAATTTTTGCACTGCTCTCACTGTTTCAAATGGTGAAACTCTGGCTCTGCTTTCGATATTTCGAACCGTGAATCTCCAGCTCCCCTCTTGCAGTTTGAATCGGTGAAACTCTCACTCTCCCCTTGCTGTTTCAAGCTGCAAAATTCCAGCCTCGGCTTTGACTCATTAAGAGTGTGGAGAACTGCTCTGCTTTTGCTGTGTCAAACTGTGAAAATAACGCCCTCCTCCAGATGTGTCAAACCTTGACACAAACCTCTATGCTCTCAAACTGTGAAACACCCGCTCTGTGCTCTCAAACAGTGAAACTCCTGTTCTGTGCTCTCAAACTGTGATACTCCCGCTCTGTGCTCTCAGACAACGAAACTCCCGCTCTGTGCTCTCAAATGGCGAAACTCCCGCTCTGTGCTCTCAAACGGCGAAGCTCCTGCTCTGTGCTCTCAAATGGCGAACGTCCTACTGTGTGCTCTCAAATGGTGAAGCTCCTGCCCTCCGCTGGCTGTTTCAAATGGTGAAACTCCCTGACTGCTTTTTCTGTTTCAAACTGCGGGCTTCCTGCTCTCCACTAACTGTTTCTATCTATGAAACCCCCACTATCTTCTCGCTGTTTCAAACTGTAAAACTTGTGCCCTCCTCTTGCTGCTTCAAAGTGTGAAACTCCCACTCTCCCCTCGCTGTTTCAAACTGTCAAACTTCCAGTCTCATCTTGCTATATCAAACTATGAAACTTTTGCACTGCTCTCACTGTTTCAAATGTTGAAACTCTGGCTCTGCTTTCGATATTTCAAACTGTGAATCTCCAGCTCCCCTCTTGCAGTTTGAATCGGTGAAACTCTCACTCTCCCCTTGCTGTTTCAAGCTGCAAAATTCCAGCCTCGGCTCTGACTCTTTCAGACTGTGGAGATCTGCTCTGCTTTTGCTGTGTCAAACTGTGAAAATAACGCCTTCCTCCCGTTGTTTCAAACCTTGAAACTCCCGCTCTGTGCTCTCAAACTGTGAAACTCCCGCTCTGTGCTCTCAAACTGTGAAACACCCGCTCTGTGCTCTCAAACTGTGAAACTCCCGCTCTGTGCTCTCAAACTGTGAAACTCCCGCTCTGTGCTCTCAAACGGCGACGCTCCCGCTCTGTGCTCTCAAACAGTGGAACTCCCGCTCTGTGCTCTCAAACTGTGAAACTCCCGCTCTGTGCTCTCAAACGGCGACGCTCCCGCTCTGTGCTCTCAAACTGTGGAACTCCCGCTCTGTGCTCTCAAACTGTGAAACTCCCGCTCTGTGCTCTCAAACTGTGAAACTCCCGCTCTGTGCTCTCAAACTGTGAAACTCCCGCCCTCCGCTGGCTGTTTGAAACTGTGAAACTCCCGCCCTCCGCTGGCTGTTTGAAACTGTGAAACTCCTGCCCTCCGCTGGCTGTTTCAAACTGTGAAACTCCTACTCTCCACTCGCTGTTGCAAACAGTGAAGCTCCAGCTCCCCCCTCCCTGTTTTAAACTGTGAACTCCTACTCTCTACTTGATGTTGCAAAGTGACAAGCTCCTTCTCTACACTCGTTGTTTCAAGCTCTTAAATACCCAGTCTGCTCTAACTGTTTCAAGCTTTGAATCCTCCGCTCTCCTCTCTCTGTGTCAAACTGTGAAACTCCAGCTCCCCACTCGCTGTTTCAAACTGTGAACTCCTGCCATCCACTCGCTGTTTCAAATCTGTGAAACTCCCGCTCTCCACTGGATGTTGCAAACTGTGAAGCTCCTACTCTCCATTCACTGTAGCAAACTGTGAAGCTCCTGCTCTCCACTCGCTGTTTCAAACTGTGAAGCTCCTTCTCTCCACTCGCTGTTTCAAGCTCTTAAATGCCCGCTCTGCTCTACCTGTTTCAAGCTTTGAAACCCCCGCTCTCCTCTCTCTGTTTCAAACTGTGAAACTCTAGCTCCCCTCTCGCTGTTTCAAACTGTGAACTCCTGCTCTCCACTTGCTGTTTCAAACTGTGAACTCCTGCTCTCCTCTCGCTGTTTCAAACTGTGAAATCCTGCTCTCCACTCGCTGTTTCAAACTGTGAAACTCCAGCTCTCCTCTCGCTGTTTCAAACTGTGAACTCCTGCTCTCCACTCGCTGTTTCAAACTGTGAAACTCCAGCTCCCCTCTCGATGTTTCAAACTCTGAAGTTCCTGCTCTCCACTCGCTGTTTCAAACTGTGAACTCCTGCTCTCCTCTAGCCATTTCAAACTGTGACTCTCGTTGCTCACATCTCACTGTTTGAAATTGTGAACTGCCCCTTCTCCTCCAGGTGGTTGAAACTGAACCTTGGCCACTCCTCGAGCTGTTTGAAGCTGTGAAACTCCCATTTTCCACTCAATGTTTCCCACTGTAAAGTCCCACACTGCTTTTGATATTTCAAACTTGAATTTCCCACTCTCCTCTCGCTGCTTCAATCTGTGAAATCCCAGCTTTCCACCCACTCTTTTTCAAACTGTGAAGCTGCCACTCGCCACCCACTCTTTTTCAAACTGTGAAGCTCCCACTTTCCTCTCTCTTTTTCAATCTGTTAAACTCCTGCTTTCCACTTGCTGTTTCAAACAGTGAAACATCTGTCTTCTGTTTCAAACTGTGGAACTCCCACGCTCCCCTCGCTGTTTCAATCTGTGAACTCATGTCCTCTTGTAGCCGTTTCAAGCCATGAAACTTCCAATCTCCTCTCGTGGTTTCAAACCGTGAATCTCCCAGCTATCCACTCCCTGTTTCACACTGCAAAACCCTCGCTCTGCTTTTGCTGTTTCATACTGTGAAGCACCTGCTCTCCTCTCGCTGTTTCAAGCAGTGATACTCGTACTCTCCTCCAGCTGCTTCAAACTGTAAACACCCACTCTCCTCTCGCTGTTTCAAACTGTGCAGCTCCAGCTCCCCTCTCATGGTTTCAAACTGCGAAGCTCCCGCTCTGCTTTCGCTGTTTCAAACTGTGAATCTCCTGCTCTCCTCTCACTGTTTTGAGATCTGAAACAGCCACTCTCCTCTCGCTTATTCAATCTGTAAAACTCAAGCTCTCCTCTCGCTTATTCAAACTGTGAAAATAGCGCTGTCCTGCAACTGCTTCAAACTGTGAAAATAGTGCCCTCCTCCAGCTGTTTCAAATTGTGAACCTCCCTTTCCCCGCTCACGATTTTAATCTGTGAAATTCTCGCTCTCCACTTGCTGTTTCAAGCTCTGAAACCCCTGCTAACCATTCACTATTTCAAGCTGTGATTATAGCGCCCTCCTCCAGTTGTTTCAAAAAGTGACAGTCCAGCTCACCTCTCGCTGTTTCAAACTGTAAAACTTGTGCCCTCCTCTTGCTGCTTCAAAGTGTGAAACTCCCACTCTCCCCTCGCTGTTTCAAACTGTCAAACTTCCAGTCTCATCTTGCTATATCAAACTATGAAACTTTTGCACTGCTCTCTCTGTTTCAAATGGTGACACTCTGGATCTGCTTTCGATATTTCGAACCGTGAATCTCCAGCTCCCCTCTTGCAGTTTCAATCGGTGAAACTCTCACTCTCCCCTTGCTGTTTCAAGCTGCGAAATTCCAGCCTCACCTCTGACTCTTTCAGACTGTGGAGATCTGCTCTGCTTTTGCTGTGTCAAACTGTGAAAATAACGCCCTCCTCCAGTTGTTTCAAACCTTGAAACTCCCGCTCTGTGCTCTCAAACTGTGAAATTCCCGGTCTGTGCTCTCAAACTGTGAAACTCCCGCTCTGTGCTCTCAAACTGTGAAACTCCCACTCTGTGCTCTCAAACTGTGAAACCCCTGCCTTCCGCTGGCTGTTTCAAACTGTTAAACCTCCGCCCTCCGCTGGCTATTTCAAACGGTGAAACTCCCTGTCTGCTTTTTTTGTTTCAAACTGTGGGCTTCCTGCTCTCCACTAACTGTTTCTATCTATGAAACTCCCACTGTCTTCTCACTGTTTCAAACTGTGAAACCTCTGTTCTCCGCTTGCTGTTTGAGACTGTGAAACTCGCAGTCACTTGCAGCTGTCTCAAACTTTGAAACTCCTCTCATCTCTCTCTTTCAAACTGTGAAACCCTCGCTCTCTGCTCTGTTTAAACCGGTGTAACCCAGCCCTCCTCTCACTGTATCAAACTGTGAAACTCCCACTCAGCAATCAGTGCTTCAAACTGTGAAGCTGCTGCTCTGCGTTTGCTGTTTCAAACTTTGAATCGCCCGCTCTCCACTCACTGTTTCAAACTGTGAAACTCCAGCTCTCCTCATAATATTTCAAACTGTGAAAATAGCACACTTCCCAGCTGCTTCAAGCTTCGAATCTCCCGGTGTTGTCCTGCTGTTTCATTCTGTGAAACTTTCGCTCTCCACTGGCTGTTGCAAAGTGTGAAGCTCCTGCTCTGGTTTCCTTGTTTCAAACTGTGAACCATCAGAATCCAGCTCCCCTCTTGCAGTTTCAAACCATCAAACATGTATTCTCCTCTCCCTGTTTCAAACTGTAAAACTCCAGCGACAGCTCTCATTCTTACAAATTGTGAAGAACCAGCTCTCCTCTCACTGTTTCAAACTGTGAAGCTCCTACTCTCCACTTGCTGTTTCAAACTGTGAAACTCCCCCCTTTTTCCACTTGCTATTTCACACTGTGAAACTCCTGCTCTGCTTTCTATATTTCAGACTTGAATGTCTCACTCTCCGCTCGCTGCTTCAAACTGTGAAACTCCAGCTCACCTCTAGCCATTTCAAACTGTGACTCTCTCTGCTCACATCTCACCCTTTGAAAGTGTGAACCGTCCGCTCTCCTCTAGCTGTTTCAAACTGAATCTTGTCCCCTCCTCGAGCTGTTTGAAGCTGTGAAACTCCCACTTTCCACTTGATGTTTCACACTGTGAAAGTCCCACTCTGCTTTTGATATTTCAAACTTGAATTTCCCACTCTCCTCTCGCTGCTTCAATCTGTGAAATCCCGGATGTCCACCCACTCTCTTTCAAACAGTGAAGCTCCCACTTTCCTCTCTCTTTTTCAATCTGTTTAACTCCTGCTTTCCACTTGCTGTTTCAAACAGTGAAACTTCTGGCTTCTGTTTCAAACTGTGGAACTCCCACTCTCCCGTCGCTGTTTCAATCTGTGAACACATGTTCTCTTGTAGCCGTTTCAAGCCATGAAACTTCCAATCTGCTCTCGTGGTTTCAAATTGTGAATCTCCCAGCTATCCACTCCCTGTTTCACACTGCAAAACCCCCACTCTGCTTTTGCTGTTTCATACTGTGAAGCACCTGCTCTCCTCTCGCTGTTTCAGTGATACTCGTACTCTCCTTCAGCTGCTTCAAACTGTAAACACCCCCTCTCCTCTCGCTGTTTCAAACTGTGCAGCTCCAGCTCCCCTCTCATGGTTTCAAACTGCGAATCTCCCGCTCTGCTTTCGCTGTTTCAAACTGTGAATCTCCTGCTCTCCTCTCACTGTTTTGAGATCTGAAACAACCACTCTCCACTCACTATTTCAATCTGTAAACCTCAAGCTCTCCTCTCGCTTATTCAAACTGTGAAAATAGCGCTGTCCTGCAGCTGCTTCGAACTGTGAAAAGAGTGCCCTCCTCCAGCTGTTTCAAATTGTGAACCTCCCGTTCCCTGCTCATGATTTTAATCTGTGAAATTCTCGCTCTCCACTCGCTGTTTCAAGCTTTGAAACCCCTGCTAACCATTCACTGTTTCAAGCTGTGATTATAGCGCCCTCCTCAAGCTGTTTCAAAAAGTGACAGTCCAGCTAACCTCTCGCTGTTTCAAACTGTAAAACTTGTGCCCTCCTCTTGCTGCTTCAAAGTGTGAAATTCCCACTCTCCCCTCGCTGTTTCAAACTGTCAAACTTCCAGTCTCATCTTGCTATATCAAACTATGAAACTTTTGCACTGCTCTCACTGTTTCAAATGTTGAAACTCTGGCTCTGCTTTCGATATTTCAAACTGTGAGTCTCCAGCTCCCCTCTTGCAGTTTGAATCGGTGAAACTCTCACTCTCCCCTTGCTGTTTCAAGCTGCAAAATTCCAGCCTCACCTCTGACACTTTCAGACTGTGGAGATCTGCTCTGCTTTTGCTGTGTCAAAAGGTGAAAATAACGCCTTCCTCCCGTTGTTTCAAACCTTGAAACTCCCGCTCTGTGCTCTCAAACTGTGAAACTCCCGCTCTGTGCTCTCAAACTGTGAAACTCCCGCTCTGTGCTCTCAAACGGTGAAACTCCCGCCCTCCGCTGGCTGTTTGAAACTGTGAAACTCCTGCCCTCCGCTGGCTGATTCAAACTGTGAAACTCCTACTCTCCACTTGCTGTTGCAAACAGTGAAGCTCCTGCTCCCCCCTCCCTGTTTCAAACTGTGAACTCCTACTCTCTACTCGATGTTGCAAAGTGTGAAGCTCCTTCTCTACACTCGTTGTTTCAAGCTCTTAAATGCCCAGTCTGCTCTAACTGTTTCAAGCTTTGAATCCTCCGCTCTCCTCTCTCTGTGTCAAACTGTGAAATTCCAGCTCCCCACTCGCTGTTTCAAACTGTGAACTCCTGCCATCCACTCGCTGTTTCAAATCTGTGAAACTCCCACTCTCCACTGGATGTTGCAAACTGTGAAGCTCCTACTCTCCACTCACTGTAGCAAACTGTGAAGCTCCTGCTCTCCACTCGCTGTTTCAAACTGTGAAGCTCCTTCTCTCCACTCGCTGTTTCAAGCTCTTAAATGCCCGCTCTGCTCTACCTGTTTCAAGCTTTGAAACCCCTGCTCTCCTCTCTCTGTTTCAAACTGTGAAACTCTAGCTCCCCTCTCGCTGTTTCAAACTGTGAACTCCTGCTCTCCACTTGCTGTTTCAAACTGTGAACTCCTGCTCTCCTCTTGCTGTTTCAAACTGTGAAACTCCAGCTCCCCTCTCGCTGTTTCAAACTGTGAACTCCTGCTCTCCACTCGCTGTTTCAAACTGTGAAACTCCAGCTCCCCTCTCGATGTTTCAAACTGTGAACTCCTGCTCTCCACTCACTGTTTCAAACTGTGAACTCCTGCTCTCCACTTGCTGTTTCAAACTGTGAAGCTCCTTCTCTCCACTTGCTGTTTGAAACTCTGAAGTTCCTGCTCTCCACTCGCTGTTTCAAACTGTGAACTCCTGCTCTCCACTCGCTGTTTCAAACTGTGAGCTCCTGCTCTCCTCTAGCCATTTCAAACTGTGACTCTCGTTGCTCACATCTCACTGTTTGAAATTGTGAACTGCCTCTTCTCCTCCAGGTGGTTGAAACTGAACCTTGGCCACTCCTCGAGCTGTTTGAAGCTGTGAAACTCCCATTTTCCACTCAATGTTTCCCACTGTAAAGTCCCACTCTGCTTTTGATATTTCAAACTTGAATTTCCCACTCTCCTCTCGCTGCTTCAATCTGTGAAATCCCAGCTCTCCACCCACTCTTTTTCAAACTGTGAAGCTCCCACTCGCCACCCACTCTTTTTCAAACTGTGAAGCTCCCACTTTCCTCTCTCTTTTTCAATCTGTTAAACTCCTGCTTTCCACTTGCTGTTTCAAACAGTGAAACATCTGTCTTCTGTTTCAAACTGTGGAACTCCCACGCTCCCCTCGCTGTTTCAATCTGTGAACTCATGTCCTCTTGTAGCCGTTTCAAGCCATGAAACTTCCAATCTCCTCTCATGGTTTCAAACTGTCAATCTCCCAGCTATCCACTCCCTGTTTCACACTGCAAAACCCCCGCTCTGCTTTTGCTGTTTCATACTGTGAAGCACCTGCTCTCCTCTCGCTGTTTCAAACAGTGATACTCGTACTCTCCTCCAGCTGCTTCAAACTGTAAACACCCCCTCTCCTCTCGCTGTTTCAAACAGTGATACTCGTACTCTCCTCCAGCTGCTTCAAACTGTAAACACCTCCTCTCCTCTCGCTGTTTCAAACTGTGCAGCTCCAGCTCCCCTCTCATGGTTTCAAACTGCGAAGCTCCCGCTCTGCTTTCGCTGTTTCAAACTGTGAATCTCCTGCTCTCCTCTCACTGTTTTGAGATCTGAAACAGCCACTCTCCTCTCACTATTTCAATCTGTAAAACTCAAGCTCTCCTCTCGCTTATTCAAACTGTGAAAATAGTGCCCTCCTCCAGCTGTTTCAAATTGTGAACCTCCCTTTCCCCGCTCACGATTTTAATCTGTGAAATTCTCGCTCTCCACTTGCTGTTTCAAGCTTTGAAACCCCTGCTAACCATTCACTGTTTCAAGCTGTGATTGTAGCGCCCTCCTCCAGCTGTTTCAAAAAGTGACAGTCCAGCTCACCTCTCGCTGTTTCAAACTGTAAAACTTGTGCCCTTCTCTTGCTGCTTCAAAGTGTGAAACTCCCACTCTCCCCTCGCTGTTTCAAACTGTCAAACTTCCAGTCTCATCTTGCTATATCAAACTATGAAACTTTTGCACTGCTCTCACTGTTTCAAATGTTGAAACTCTGGCTCTGCTTTCGATATTTCAAACCGTGAATCTCCAGCTCCCCTCTTGCAGTTTGAATCGGTGAAAGTCTCACTCTCCCCTTGCTGTTTCCAGCTGCAAAATTCCAGCCTCACCTCTGACTCTTTCAGACTGTGGAGATCTGCTCTGCTTTTGCTGTGTCAAACTGTGAAAATAACGCCCTCCTCCAGTTGTTTCAAACCTTGAAACTCCCGCTCTGTGCTCTCAAACTGTGAAACTCCCGGTCTGTGCTCTCAAACTGTGAAACTCCCGGTCTGTGCTCTCAAACTGTGAAACACCCGCTCTGTGCTCTCAAACTGTGAAACTCCTGCTCTTTGCTCTCAAACTATGAAACTCCTGCTCTGTGCTCTCAAACTGTGAAACTCCCGCTCTGTGCTCTCAAACTGTGAAACTCCTGTTCTGTGCTCTCAAACTGTGAAACTCCTGTTCTGTGCTTTCAAACTGTGAAACTCCTGCTCTGTGTCCTCAGACGACGAAACTCCCACTCTGTGCTCTCAAATGGTGAAACTCCCGCTCTGTGCTCTCAAACGGCGAAGTTCCTATTCTGTGCTGTCAAATGGTGAAGCTCCTGCCCTCCGCTGTCTGTTTCAAACGGTGAAACTCCCTGTCTGCTTTTTCTGTTTCAAACTGGGGGCTTCCTGCTCTCCACTAACTGTTATCTATGAAACTCCCACTATCTTCTCGCTGTTTCAAACTGTAAAACTTGTGCCCTCCTCTTGCTGCTTCAAAGTGTGAAATTCCCACTCTCCCCTCGCTGTTTCAAACTGTCAAACTTCCAGTCTCATCTTGCTATATCAAACTATGAAACTTTTGCACTGCTCTCACTGCTTCAAATGTTGAAACTCTGGCTCTGCTTTCGATATTTCAAACCGTGAATCTCCAGCTCCCCTCTTGCAGTTTGAATCGGTGAAAGTCTCACTCTCCCCTTGCTGTTTCAAGCTGCAGAATTCCAGCCTCGGCTTTGACTCATTCAGAATTTGGAGATTTGCTCTGCTTTTGCTGTGTCAAACTGTGAAAATAACGCACTCCTCTAGTTGTTTCAAACCTTGAAACTCCCGCTCTGTGGTCTCAAACTGTGAAACTCCCGCTTTGTGCTCTTAAACTGTGAAACTCCCGCTCTGTGCTCTCAAACATTTGAAGCTCCCGATCTGTGCTCTCAAACTGTGAAACCCCTGCCTTCCGCTGGCTGTTTCAAACTGTGAAACCTCCACCCACCGCTGGCTATTTCAAACGGTGAAATTCCCTGTCTGCTTTTTTTGTTTCAAACTGTGGGCTTCCTGCTCTCCACTAACTGTTTCTATCTATGAAACTCCCACTGTCTTCTCACTGTTTCAAACTGTGAAACCTCTGTTCTCCGCTTGCTGTTTGAGACTGTGAACCTCGCAGTCTCTTGCAGTTGTCTCAAACTTTGAAACTCCTCTCATCTCTCTCTTTCAAACTGTGAAACCCTCGCTCTCTGCTCTGTTTAAACTGGTGTAACCCAGCCCTCCTCTCACTGTTTCAAGCTGTGAAACTCCCACTCAGCAATCAGTGCTTCAAACTGTGAAGCTACTGCTCTGCGTTTGCTGTTTCAAACTTTGAATCGCCCGCTCTCCACTCACTGTTTCAAACTGTGAAACTCCAGCTCTCCTCATAATATTTCAAACTGTGAAAATAGCACACTTCCCAGCTGCTTCAAGCTTTGAATCTCCCGCTGTTGTCCTGCTGTTTCATTCTGTGAAACTTTCGCTCTCCACTGGCTGTTGCAAAGTCTGAAGCTCCTGCTCTGGTTTCCTTGTTTCAAACTGTGAACCATCAGAATCCAGCTCCCCTCTCGCTGTTTTAAACCATCAAACACGTGCTCTCCTCTCGCTGTTTCAAACTGTAAAACTCCAGCGACAGCTCTCATTCTTACAAATTGTGAAGAACCAGCTCTCCTCTCACTGTTTCAAACTGTGAAGCTCCTACTCTCCACTTGCTGTTTCAAACTGTGAAACTCCCCCCTTTTTCCACTTGCTATTTCACACTGTGAAACTCCTGCTCTGCTTTCGATATTTCAGACTTGAATGTCTCACTCTCCGCTCGCTGCTTCAAACTGTGAAACTCCAGCTCACCTCTAGCCATTTCAAACTGTGACTCTCTCTGCTCACATCTCACCCTTTGAAACTGTGAACCGTCCGCTCTCCTCTAGCTGTTTCAAACTGAATCTTGTCCCCTCCTCGAGCTGTTTGAAGCTGTGAAACTCCCACTTTCCACTTGATGTTTCACACTGTGAAAGTCCCACTCTGCTTTTGATATTTCAAACTTGAATTTCCCACTCTCCTCTCGCTGCTTCAATCTGTGAAATCCCGGATCTCCACCCACTCTGTTTCAATCTGTGAAGCTCCCACTCTCCACCCACTCTCTTTCAAACAGTGAAGCTCCCACTTGCCTCTCTCTTTTTCAATCTGTTTAACTCCTGCTTTCCACTTGCTTTTTCAAACAGTGAAACTTCTGGCTTCTGTTTCAAACTGTGGAACTCCCACTCTCCCGTCGCTGTTTCAATCTGTGAACACATGTTCTCTTGTAGCCGTTTCAAGCCATGAAACTTCCAATCTGCTCTCGTGCTTTCAAATTGTGAATCTCCCAGCTATCCACTCCCTGTTTCACACTGCAAAACCCCCGCTCTGCTTTTGCTGTTTCATACTGTGAAGCACCTGCTCTCCTCTCGCTGTTTCAAACAGTGATACTCGTACTCTCCTCCAGCTGCTTCAAACTGTAAACACCCACTCTCCTCTCGCTGTTTCAAACTGTGCAGCTCCAGCTCCCCTCTCATGGTTTCAAACTGCGAAACTCCCACTCTGCTTTCGCTGTTTCAAACTGTGAATCTCCTGCTCTCCTCTCACTGTTTTGAGATCTGAAACAACCACTCTCCACTCACTATTTCAATCTGTAAACCTCAAGCTCTCCTCTCGCTTATTCAAACTGTGAAAATAGCGCTGTCCTGCAGCTGCTTCGAACTGTGAAAAGAGTGCCCTCCTCCAGCTGTTTCAAATTGTGAACCTCCCGTTCCCTGCTCATGATTTTAATCTGTGAAATTCTCGCTCTCCACTCGCTGTTTCAAGCTTTGAAACCCCTGCTAACCATTCACTGTTTCAAGCTGTGATTATAGCGCCCTCCTCAAGCTGTTTCAAAAAGTGATAGTCCAGCTCACCTCTCGCTGTTTCAAACTGTAAAACTTGTGCCCTTCTCTTGATTCTTCAAAGTGTGAAACTCCCACTCTCCCCTCGCTGTTTCAAACTGTCAAACTTCCAGTCTCATCTTGCTATATCAAACTATGAAACTTTTGCACTGCTCTCACTGTTTCAAATGTTGAAACTCTGGCTCTGCTTTCGATATTTCAAACCGTGAATCTCCAGCTCCCCTCTTGCAGTTTGAATCGGTGAAACTCTCACTCTCCCCTTGCTGTTTCAAGCTGCAAAATTCCAGCCTCACCTCTGACACTTTCAGACTGTGGAGATCTGCTCTGCTTTTGCTGTGTCAAACTGTGAAAATAACGCCTTCCTCCAGTTGTTTCAAACCTTGAAACTCCCGCTCTGTGCTCTCAAACTGTGGAACTCCCGCTCTGTGCTCTCAAACTGTGAAACTCCCGCTCTGTGCTCTCAACTGTGAAACTCCCGCTCTGTGCTCTCAAACTGTGAAGCTCCCGCTCTGTGCTCTCAAACTGTGAAACTCCCGCTCTGTGCTCTCAAACTGTGAAACTCCCGCTCTGTGCTCTCAAACTGTGGAACTCCCGCTCTGTGCTCTCAAACTGTGAAACTCTCGCTCTGTGCTCTCAAACTGTGAAGCTCCCGCTCTGTGCTCTCAAACTGTGGAACTCCCGCTTTGTGCTCTCAAACTGTGAAACTCCCGCTCTGTGCTCTCAAACGGTGAAACTCCCGCCCTCCGCTGGCTGTTTGAAACTGTGAAACTCCTGCCCTCCGCTGGCTGATTCAAACTGTGAAACTCCTATTCTCCACTCGCTGTTGCAAACAGTGAAGCTCCAGCTCCCCCCTCCCTGTTTCAAACTGTGAACTCCTACTCTCTACTCGATGTTGCAAAGTGTGAAGCTCCTTCTCTACACTCGTTGTTTCAAGCTCTTAAATGCCCAGTCTGCTCTAACTGTTTCAAGCTTTGAATCCCCCGCTCTCCTCTCTCTGTGTCAAACTGTGAAATTCCAGCTCCCCACTCGCTGTTTCAAACTGTGAACTCCTGCCATCCACTCGCTGTTTCAAATCTGTGAAACTCCCACTCTCCACTGGATGTTGCAAACTGTGAAGCTCCTACTCTCCACTCTCTGTAGCAAACTGTGAAGCTCCTGCTCTCCACTCGCTGTTTCAAACTGTGAAGCTCCTTCTCTCCGCTCGCTGTTTCAAGCTCTTAAATGCCCGCTCTGCTCTACCTGTTTCAAGCTTTGAAACCCCCGCTCTCCTCTCTCTGTTTCAAACTGTGAAACTCTAGCTCCCCTCTCGCTGTTTCAAACTGTGAACTCCTGCTCTCCACTCGCTGTTTCAAACTGTGAACTCCTGCTCTCCTCTTGCTGTTTCAAACTGTGAAACTCCAGCTCCCCTCTCGCTGTTTCAAACTGTGAACTCCTGCTCTCCTCTTGCTGTTTCAAACTGTGAACTCCTGCTCTCCTCTTGCTGTTTCAAACTGTGAAACTCCAGCTCCCCTCTCGATGTTTCAAACTGTGAACTCCTGCTCTCCACTCGCTGTTTCAAATTTTGATACTCCCCGTTTTCCAACTTGCTATTTCACACTCTGAAACTCCTACTCTGCTTTCGATATTTCAGACTTGAACTTTCCACTCTCCGCTCGCTGCTTCAAACTGTGAAGCTCCAGCTCTCCTCTAGCCATTTCAAACTGTGACTCTCTCTGCTCACATCTCACTGTTTGAAATTGTGAACTGCCCCTTCTCCTCCAGGTGGTTGAAACTGAACCTTGGCCACTCCTCGAGCTGTTTGAAGCTGTGAAACTCCCATTTTCCACTCGATATTTCCCACTGTAAAGTCCCACTCTGCTTTTGATATTTCAAACTTGAATTTCCCACTCTCCTCTCGCTGCTTCAATCTGTGAAATCCCAGCTCTCTACCCACTCTTTTTCAAACTGTGAAGCTGCCACTCGCCACCCACTCTTTTTCAAACTGTGAAGCTCCCACTTTCCTCTCTCTTTTTCAATCTGTTAAACTCCTGCTTTCCACTTGCTGTTTCAAACAGTGAAACTTCTGGCTTCTGTTTCAAACTGTGGAACTCCCACGCTCCCCTCGTTGTTTCAATCTGTGAACACATGTTCTCTTGTAGCCGTTTCAAGCCATGAAACTTCCAATCTGCTCTCGTGGTTTCAAACCGTGAATCTCCCAGCTATCCACTCACTGTTTCACACTGCAAAACCCCCGCTCTGCTTTTGCTGTTTCATACTGTGAAGCACCTGCTCTTCTCTCGCTGTTTCAAACAGTGATACTCGTACTCTCCTCCAGCTGCTTCAAACTGTAAACACCCCCTCTCCTCTCGCTGTTTCAAACTGTGCAGCTCCAGCTCCCCTCTCATGGTTTCAAACTGCGAAGCTCCCGCTCTGCTTTCGCTGTTTCAAACTGTGAATCTCCTACTCTCCTCTCACTGTTTTGAGATCTGAAACAGCCACTCTCCTCTCACTATTTCAATCTGTAAAACTCAAGCTCTCCTCTCGCTTATTCAAACTGTGAAAATAGTGCCCTCCTCCAGCTGTTTCAAATTGTGAACCTCCTTTTCCCCGCTCACGATTTTAATCTGTGAAATTCTCGCTCTCCACTTGCTGTTTCAAGCTTTGAAACCCCTGCTAACCATTCACTGTTTCAAGCTGTGATTATAGCGCCCTCCTCCAGCTGTTTCAAAAAGTGACAGTCCAGCTAACCTCTCGCTGTTTCAAACTGTAAAACTTGTGCCCTCCTCTTGCTGCTTCAAAGTGTGAAACTCCCACTCTCCCCTCGCTGTTTCAAACTGTCAAACTTCCAGTCTCATCTTGCTATATCAAACTATGAAACTTTTGCACTGCTCTCACTGTTTCAAATGTTGAAACTCTGGCTCTGCTTTCGATATTTCAAACCGTGAATCTCCAGCTCCCCTCTTGCAGTTTGAATCGGTGAAAGTCTCACTCTCCCCTTGCTGTTTCCAGCTGCAAAATTCCAGCCTCACCTCTGACTCTTTCAGACTGTGGAGATCTGCTCTGCTTTTGCTGTATCAAACTGTGAAAATAACGCCCTCCTCCAGTTGTTTCAAACCTTGAAACTCCCGCTCTGTGCTCTCAAACTGTGAAACTCCCGGTCTGTGCTCTCAAACTGTGAAACACCCACTCTGTGCTCTCAAACTGTGAAACTCCCGCTCTGTGCTCTCAAACTGTGAAACTCCTGCTCTTTGCTCTCAAACTATGAAACTCCTGCTCTGTGCTCTCAAACTGTGAAACTCCCATTCTGTGCTCTCAAACTGTGAAACTCCTGTTCTGTGCTCTCAAACTGTGAAACTCCTGTTCTGTGCTTTCAAACTGTGAAACTCCCGCTCTGTGCCCTCAGACGACGAAACTCCCGCTCTGTGCTCTCAAATGGTGAAACTCCTGCTCTGTGCTCTCAAATGGTGAAACTCCTGCTCTGTGCTCTGAAACTGTGAAGCTCCCACTCTGTGGTCTCAAATGGTGAAGCTCCTGCCCTCCGCTGTCTGTTTCAAATGGTGAAACTCCCTGACTGCTTTTTCTGTTTCAAACTGGGGGCTTCCTGCTCTCCACTAACTGTTTCTATCTATGAAACTCCCACTATCTTCTCGCTGTTTCAAACTGTAAAACTTGTGCCCTCCTCTTGCTGCTTCAAAGTGTGAAACTCCCACTCTCCCCTCGCTGTTTCAAACTGTCAAACTTCCAGTCTCATCTTGCTATATCAAACGATGAAACTTTTGGACTGCTCTCACTGCTTCAAATGTTGAAACTCTGGCTCTGCTTTCGATATTTCAAACCATGAATCTCCAGCTCCCCTCTTGCAGTTTGAATCGGTGAAACTCTCACTCTCCCCTTGCTGTTTCAAGCTGCAAAATTCCAGCCTCGGCTTTGACTCATTCAGACTTTGGAGATTTGCTCTGCTTTTGCTGTGTCAAACTGTGAAAATAACGCACTCCTCTATTTGTTTCAAACCTTGAAACTCCCGCTCTGTGGTCTCAAACTGTGAAACTCCCGCTTTGTGCTCTTAAACTGTGAAACTCCCGCTTTGTGCTCTTAAACTGTGAAACTCCCACTCTGTGCTCTCAAACTGTGAAACTCCCGCTCTGTGCTCTCAAACTGTGAAACTCCCGCTCTGTGCTCTCAAACTGTGAAACTCCCGATCTGTGCTCTGAAACTGTGAAACTCCTGCCTTCCGCTGGCTGTTTCAAACTGTGAAACCTCCGCCCTCCGCTGGCTATTTCAAACGGTGAAACTCCCTGTCTGCTTTCTTTCTTTCAAACTGTGGGCTTCCTGCTCTCCACTAACTGTTTCTATCTATGAAACTCCCACTGTCTTCTCACTGTTTCATACTGTGAAACATCTGTTCTCCGCTTGCTGTTTGAGACTGTGAAACTCGCAGTCTCTTGCAGTTGTCTCAAACTTTGAAACTCCTCTCATCTCTCTCTTTCAAACTGTGAAACCCTCGCTCTCTGCTCTGTTTAAACCGGTGTAACCCAGCCCTCCTCTCACTGTTTCAAGCTGTGAAACTCCCACTCAGCAATCAGTGCTTCAAACTGTGAAGCTACTGCTCTGCGTTTGCTGTTTCAAACTTTGAATCGCCCGCTCTCCACTCACTGTTTCAAACTGTGAAACTCCAGCTCTCCTCATAATATTTCAAACTGTGAAAATAGCACACTTCCCAGCTGCTTCAAGCTTTGAATCTCCTGCTGTTGTCCTGCTGTTTCATTCTGTGAAACTTTCGCTCTCCACTGGCTGTTGCAAAGTGTGAAGCTCCTGCTCTGGTTTCCTTGTTTCAAACTGTGAACCAATCAGAATCCAGCTCCCCTCTCGCTGTTTTAAACCATCAAACACGTGCTCTCCTCTCGCTGTTTCAAACTGTAAAACTCCAGCGACAGCTCTCATTCTTACAAATTGTGAAGAACCAGCTCTCCTCTCACTGTTTCAAACTGTGAAGCTCCTACTCTCCACTTGCTGTTTCAAACTGTGAAACTCCCCCCTTTTTCCACTTGCTATTTCACACTGTGAAACTCCTGCTCTGCTTTCTATATTTCAGACTTGAATGTCTCACTCTCCACTCGCTGCTTCAAACTGTGAAACTCCAGCTCACCTCTTGCCATTTCAAACTGTGACTCTCTCTGCTCACATCTCACCCTTTGAAACTGTGAACCGTCCGCTCTCCTCTAGCTGTTTCAAACTGAATCTTGTCCCCTCCTCGAGCTGTTTGAAGCTGTGAAACTCCCACTTTCCACTTGATGTTTCACACTGTGAAAGTCCCACTCTGCTTTTGATATTTCAAACTTGAATTTCCCACTCTCCTCTCGCTGCTTCAATCTGTGAAATCCCGGATCTCCACACACTCTGTTTCAAACAGTGAAGCTCCCACTTGCCTCTCTCTTTTTTCAATCTGTTTAACTCCTGCTTTCCACTTGCTGTTTCAGACAGTGAAACTTCTGGCTTCTGTTTCAAACTGTGGAACTCCCACTCTGCCCTCGCTGTTTCAATCTGTGAACACATGTTCTCTTGTAGCCGTTTCAAGCCATGAAACTTCCAATCTGCTCTCGTGCTTTCAAATTGTGAATCTCCCAGCTATCCACTCCCTGTTTCACACTGCAAAACCCCCGCTCTGCCTTTGCTGTTTCATACTGTGAAGCACCTGCTCTCCTCTCGCTGTTTCAAACAGTGATACTCGTACTCTCCTCCAGCTGCTTCAAACTGTAAACACCCACTCTCCTCGCGCTGTTTCAAACTGTGCAGCTCCAGCTCCCCTCTCATGGTTTCAAACTGCGAAGCTCCCGCTCTGCTTTCGCTGTTTCAAACTGTGAATCTCCTGCTCTCCTCTCACTGTTTTGAGATCTGAAACAGCCACTCTCCTCTCACTATTTCAATCTGTAAAACTCAAGCTCTCCTCTCGCTTATTCAAACTGTGAAAATAGCGCTGTCCTGCAGCTGCTTCGAACTGTGAAAAGAGTGCCCTCCTCCAGCTGTTTCAAATTGTGAACCTCCCGTTCCCTGCTCATGATTTTAATCTGTGAAATTCTCGCTCTCCACTCGCTGTTTCAAGCTTTGAAACCCCTGCTAACCATTCACTGTTTCAAGCTGTGATTATAGCGCCCTCCTCAAGCTGTTTCAAAAAGTGACAGTCCAGCTCACCTCTCGCTGTTTCAAACTGTAAAACTTGTGCCCTCCTCTTGCTTCTTCAATGTGTGAAATTCCCACTCTCCCCTCGCTGTTTCAAACTGTCAAACTTCCAGTCTCATCTTGCTATATCAAACTATGAAACTTTTGCACTGCTCTCACTGTTTCAAATGTTGAAACTCTGGCTCTGCTTTCGATATTTCAAACCGTGAATCTCCAGCTCCCCTCTTGCAGTTTGAATCGGTGAAACTCTCACTCTCCCCTTGCTGTTTCAAGCTGCAAAATTCCAGCCTCACCTCTGACACTTTCAGACTGTGGAGATCTGCTCTGCTTTTGCTGTGTCAAACAGTGAAAATAACGCCTTCCTCCAGTTGTTTCAAACCTTGAAACTCCCGCTCTGTGCTCTCAAACTGTGGAACTCCCGGTCTGTGCTCTCAAACTGTGGAACTCCCGGTCTGTGCTCTCAAACTGTGGAACTCCCGCTCTGTGCTCTCAAACTGTGAAGCTCCCGCTCTGTGCTCTCAAACTGTGGAACTCCCGCTCTGTGCTCTCAAACAGTGATACTCCCGCTCTGTGCTCTCAAACGGTGAAACTCCCGCCCTCCGCTGGCTGTTTGAAACTGTGAAACACTTGCCCTCCGCTGGCTGATTCAAACTGTGAAATTCCTATTCTCCACTCGCTGTTGCAAACAGTGAAGCTCCAGCTCCCCCCTCCCTGTTTCAAACTGTGAACTCCTACTCTCTACTCGATGTTGCAAAATGTGAAGCTCCTTCTCTACACTCGTTGTTTCAAGCTCTTAAATGCCCAGTCTGCTCTAACTGTTTCAAGCTTTGAATCCCCCGCTCTCCTCTCTCTGTGTCAAACTGTGAAATTCCAGCTCCCCACTAGCTGTTTCAAACTGTGAACTCCTGCCATCCACTCGCTGTTTCAAACTGTGAACTCCTGCTCTCCTCTTGCTGTTTCAAACTGTGAAACTCCAGCTCCCCTCTCGCTGTTTCAAACTGTGAACTCCTGCTCTCCTCTTGCTGTTTCAAACTGTGAACTCCTGCTCTCCTCTTGCTGTTTCAAACTGTGAAACTCCAGCTCCCCTCTCGATGTTTCAAACTGTGAACTCCTGCTCTCCACTCGCTGTTTCAAATTGTGATACTCCCCGTTTTCCAACTTGCTATTTCACACTCTGAAACTCCTACTCTGCTTTCGATATTTCAGACTTGAACTTTCCACTCTCCGCTCGCTGCTTCAAACTGTGAAGCTCCAGCTCTCCTCTAGCCATTTCAAACTGTGACTCTCTCTGCTCACATCTCACTGTTTGAAATTGTGAACTGCCCCTTCTCCTCCAGGTGGTTGAAACTGAACCTTGGCCACTCCTCGAGCTGTTTGAAGCTGTGAAACTCCCATTTTCCACTCGATATTTCCCACTGTAAAGTCCCACTCTGCTTTTGATATTTCAAACTTGAATTTCCCACTCTCCTCTCGCTGCTTCAATCTGTGAAATCCCAGCTCTCTACCCACTCTTTTTCAAACTGTGAAGCTGCCACTCGCCACCCACTCTTTTTCAAACTGTGAAGCTCCCACTTTCCTCTCTCTTTTTCAATCTGTTAAACTCCTGCTTTCCACTTGCTGTTTCAAACAGTGAAACTTCTGGCTTCTGTTTCAAACTGTGGAACTCCCACGCTCCCCTCGTTGTTTCAATCTGTGAACACATGTTCTCTTGTAGCCGTTTCAAGCCATGAAACTTCCAATCTGCTCTCGTGGTTTCAAACCGTGAATCTCCCAGCTATCCACTCACTGTTTCACACTGCAAAACCCCCGCTCTGCTTTTGCTGTTTCATACTGTGAAGCACCTGCTCTTCTCTCGCTGTTTCAAACAGTGATACTCGTACTCTCCTCCAGCTGCTTCAAACTGTAAACACCCCCTCTCCTCTCGCTGTTTCAAACTGTGCAGCTCCAGCTCCCCTCTCATGGTTTCAAACTGCGAAGCTCCCGCTCTGCTTTCGCTGTTTCAAACTGTGAATCTCCTACTCTCCTCTCACTGTTTTGAGATCTGAAACAGCCACTCTCCTCTCACTATTTCAATCTGTAAAACTCAAGCTCTCCTCTCGCTTATTCAAACTGTGAAAATAGTGCCCTCCTCCAGCTGTTTCAAATTGTGAACCTCCTTTTCCCCGCTCACGATTTTAATCTGTGAAATTCTCGCTCTCCACTTGCTGTTTCAAGCTTTGAAACCCCTGCTAACCATTCACTGTTTCAAGCTGTGATTATAGCGCCCTCCTCCAGCTGTTTCAAAAAGTGACAGTCCAGCTAACCTCTCGCTGTTTCAAACTGTAAAACTTGTGCCCTCCTCTTGCTGCTTCAAAGTGTGAAACTCCCACTCTCCCCTCGCTGTTTCAAACTGTCAAACTTCCAGTCTCATCTTGCTATATCAAACTATGAAACTTTTGCACTGCTCTCACTGTTTCAAATGTTGAAACTCTGGCTCTGCTTTCGATATTTCAAACCGTGAATCTCCAGCTCCCCTCTTGCAGTTTGAATCGGTGAAAGTCTCACTCTCCCCTTGCTGTTTCCAGCTGCAAAATTCCAGCCTCACCTCTGACTCTTTCAGACTGTGGAGATCTGCTCTGCTTTTGCTGTATCAAACTGTGAAAATAACGCCCTCCTCCAGTTGTTTCAAACCTTGAAACTCCCGCTCTGTGCTCTCAAACTGTGAAACTCCCGGTCTGTGCTCTCAAACTGTGAAACACCCACTCTGTGCTCTCAAACTGTGAAACTCCCGCTCTGTGCTCTCAAACTGTGAAACTCCTGCTCTTTGCTCTCAAACTATGAAACTCCTGCTCTGTGCTCTCAAACTGTGAAACTCCCATTCTGTGCTCTCAAACTGTGAAACTCCTGTTCTGTGCTCTCAAACTGTGAAACTCCTGTTCTGTGCTTTCAAACTGTGAAACTCCCGCTCTGTGCCCTCAGACGACGAAACTCCCGCTCTGTGCTCTCAAATGGTGAAACTCCTGCTCTGTGCTCTCAAATGGTGAAACTCCTGCTCTGTGCTCTGAAACTGTGAAGCTCCCACTCTGTGGTCTCAAATGGTGAAGCTCCTGCCCTCCGCTGTCTGTTTCAAATGGTGAAACTCCCTGACTGCTTTTTCTGTTTCAAACTGGGGGCTTCCTGCTCTCCACTAACTGTTTCTATCTATGAAACTCCCACTATCTTCTCGCTGTTTCAAACTGTAAAACTTGTGCCCTCCTCTTGCTGCTTCAAAGTGTGAAACTCCCACTCTCCCCTCGCTGTTTCAAACTGTCAAACTTCCAGTCTCATCTTGCTATATCAAACGATGAAACTTTTGGACTGCTCTCACTGCTTCAAATGTTGAAACTCTGGCTCTGCTTTCGATATTTCAAACCATGAATCTCCAGCTCCCCTCTTGCAGTTTGAATCGGTGAAACTCTCACTCTCCCCTTGCTGTTTCAAGCTGCAAAATTCCAGCCTCGGCTTTGACTCATTCAGACTTTGGAGATTTGCTCTGCTTTTGCTGTGTCAAACTGTGAAAATAACGCACTCCTCTATTTGTTTCAAACCTTGAAACTCCCGCTCTGTGGTCTCAAACTGTGAAACTCCCGCTTTGTGCTCTTAAACTGTGAAACTCCCGCTTTGTGCTCTTAAACTGTGAAACTCCCACTCTGTGCTCTCAAACTGTGAAACTCCCGCTCTGTGCTCTCAAACTGTGAAACTCCCGCTCTGTGCTCTCAAACTGTGAAACTCCCGATCTGTGCTCTGAAACTGTGAAACTCCTGCCTTCCGCTGGCTGTTTCAAACTGTGAAACCTCCGCCCTCCGCTGGCTATTTCAAACGGTGAAACTCCCTGTCTGCTTTCTTTCTTTCAAACTGTGGGCTTCCTGCTCTCCACTAACTGTTTCTATCTATGAAACTCCCACTGTCTTCTCACTGTTTCATACTGTGAAACATCTGTTCTCCGCTTGCTGTTTGAGACTGTGAAACTCGCAGTCTCTTGCAGTTGTCTCAAACTTTGAAACTCCTCTCATCTCTCTCTTTCAAACTGTGAAACCCTCGCTCTCTGCTCTGTTTAAACCGGTGTAACCCAGCCCTCCTCTCACTGTTTCAAGCTGTGAAACTCCCACTCAGCAATCAGTGCTTCAAACTGTGAAGCTACTGCTCTGCGTTTGCTGTTTCAAACTTTGAATCGCCCGCTCTCCACTCACTGTTTCAAACTGTGAAACTCCAGCTCTCCTCATAATATTTCAAACTGTGAAAATAGCACACTTCCCAGCTGCTTCAAGCTTTGAATCTCCTGCTGTTGTCCTGCTGTTTCATTCTGTGAAACTTTCGCTCTCCACTGGCTGTTGCAAAGTGTGAAGCTCCTGCTCTGGTTTCCTTGTTTCAAACTGTGAACCAATCAGAATCCAGCTCCCCTCTCGCTGTTTTAAACCATCAAACACGTGCTCTCCTCTCGCTGTTTCAAACTGTAAAACTCCAGCGACAGCTCTCATTCTTACAAATTGTGAAGAACCAGCTCTCCTCTCACTGTTTCAAACTGTGAAGCTCCTACTCTCCACTTGCTGTTTCAAACTGTGAAACTCCCCCCTTTTTCCACTTGCTATTTCACACTGTGAAACTCCTGCTCTGCTTTCTATATTTCAGACTTGAATGTCTCACTCTCCACTCGCTGCTTCAAACTGTGAAACTCCAGCTCACCTCTTGCCATTTCAAACTGTGACTCTCTCTGCTCACATCTCACCCTTTGAAACTGTGAACCGTCCGCTCTCCTCTAGCTGTTTCAAACTGAATCTTGTCCCCTCCTCGAGCTGTTTGAAGCTGTGAAACTCCCACTTTCCACTTGATGTTTCACACTGTGAAAGTCCCACTCTGCTTTTGATATTTCAAACTTGAATTTCCCACTCTCCTCTCGCTGCTTCAATCTGTGAAATCCCGGATCTCCACACACTCTGTTTCAAACAGTGAAGCTCCCACTTGCCTCTCTCTTTTTTCAATCTGTTTAACTCCTGCTTTCCACTTGCTGTTTCAGACAGTGAAACTTCTGGCTTCTGTTTCAAACTGTGGAACTCCCACTCTGCCCTCGCTGTTTCAATCTGTGAACACATGTTCTCTTGTAGCCGTTTCAAGCCATGAAACTTCCAATCTGCTCTCGTGCTTTCAAATTGTGAATCTCCCAGCTATCCACTCCCTGTTTCACACTGCAAAACCCCCGCTCTGCCTTTGCTGTTTCATACTGTGAAGCACCTGCTCTCCTCTCGCTGTTTCAAACAGTGATACTCGTACTCTCCTCCAGCTGCTTCAAACTGTAAACACCCACTCTCCTCGCGCTGTTTCAAACTGTGCAGCTCCAGCTCCCCTCTCATGGTTTCAAACTGCGAAGCTCCCGCTCTGCTTTCGCTGTTTCAAACTGTGAATCTCCTGCTCTCCTCTCACTGTTTTGAGATCTGAAACAGCCACTCTCCTCTCACTATTTCAATCTGTAAAACTCAAGCTCTCCTCTCGCTTATTCAAACTGTGAAAATAGCGCTGTCCTGCAGCTGCTTCGAACTGTGAAAAGAGTGCCCTCCTCCAGCTGTTTCAAATTGTGAACCTCCCGTTCCCTGCTCATGATTTTAATCTGTGAAATTCTCGCTCTCCACTCGCTGTTTCAAGCTTTGAAACCCCTGCTAACCATTCACTGTTTCAAGCTGTGATTATAGCGCCCTCCTCAAGCTGTTTCAAAAAGTGACAGTCCAGCTCACCTCTCGCTGTTTCAAACTGTAAAACTTGTGCCCTCCTCTTGCTTCTTCAATGTGTGAAATTCCCACTCTCCCCTCGCTGTTTCAAACTGTCAAACTTCCAGTCTCATCTTGCTATATCAAACTATGAAACTTTTGCACTGCTCTCACTGTTTCAAATGTTGAAACTCTGGCTCTGCTTTCGATATTTCAAACCGTGAATCTCCAGCTCCCCTCTTGCAGTTTGAATCGGTGAAACTCTCACTCTCCCCTTGCTGTTTCAAGCTGCAAAATTCCAGCCTCACCTCTGACACTTTCAGACTGTGGAGATCTGCTCTGCTTTTGCTGTGTCAAACAGTGAAAATAACGCCTTCCTCCAGTTGTTTCAAACCTTGAAACTCCCGCTCTGTGCTCTCAAACTGTGGAACTCCCGGTCTGTGCTCTCAAACTGTGGAACTCCCGGTCTGTGCTCTCAAACTGTGGAACTCCCGCTCTGTGCTCTCAAACTGTGAAGCTCCCGCTCTGTGCTCTCAAACTGTGGAACTCCCGCTCTGTGCTCTCAAACAGTGATACTCCCGCTCTGTGCTCTCAAACGGTGAAACTCCCGCCCTCCGCTGGCTGTTTGAAACTGTGAAACACTTGCCCTCCGCTGGCTGATTCAAACTGTGAAATTCCTATTCTCCACTCGCTGTTGCAAACAGTGAAGCTCCAGCTCCCCCCTCCCTGTTTCAAACTGTGAACTCCTACTCTCTACTCGATGTTGCAAAATGTGAAGCTCCTTCTCTACACTCGTTGTTTCAAGCTCTTAAATGCCCAGTCTGCTCTAACTGTTTCAAGCTTTGAATCCCCCGCTCTCCTCTCTCTGTGTCAAACTGTGAAATTCCAGCTCCCCACTAGCTGTTTCAAACTGTGAACTCCTGCCATCCACTCGCTGTTTCAAATCTGTGAAACTCCCACTCTCCACTGGATGTTGCAAACTGTGAAGCTCCTACTCTCCATTCACTGTAGCAAACTGTGAAGCTCCTGCTCTCCACTCGCTGTTTCAAACTGTGAAGATCCTTCTCTCCACTCGCTGTTTCAAGCTCTTAAATGCCCGCTCTGCTCTACCTGTTTCAAGCTTTGAAACCCCCGCTCTCCTCTCTCTGTTTCAAACTGTGAAACTCTAGCTCCCCTCTCGCTGTTTCAAACTGTGAACTCCTGCTCTCCACTCGCTGTTTCAAACTGTGAACTCCTGCTCTCCTCTTGCTGTTTCAAACTGTGAACTCCTGCTCTCCTCTTGCTGTTTCAAACTGTGAACTCCTGCTCTCCTCTTGCTGTTTCAAACTGTGAAACTCCAGCTCCCCTCTCGATGTTTCAAACTGTGAACTCCTGCTCTCCACTCGCTGTTTCAAACTGTGATACTCCCCGTTTTCCAACTTGCTATTTCACACTCTGAAACTCCTACTCTGCTTTCGATATTTCAGACTTGAACTTTCCACTCTCCGCTCGCTGCTTCAAACTGTGAAGCTCCAGCTCTCCTCTAGCCATTTCAAACTGTGACTCTCTCTGCTCACATCTCACTGTTTGAAATTGTGAACTGCCCCTTCTCCTCCAGGTGGTTGAAACTGAACCTTGGCCACTCCTCGAGCTGTTTGAAGCTGTGAAACTCCCATTTTCCACTCGATATTTCCCACTGTAAAGTCCCACTCTGCTTTTGATATTTCAAACTTGAATTTCCCACTCTCCTCTCGCTGCTTCAATCTGTGAAATCCCAGCTCTCTACCCACTCTTTTTCAAACTGTGAAGCTCCCACTCGCCACCCACTCTTTTTCAAACTGTGAAGCTCCCACTTTCCTCTCTCTTTTTCAATCTGTTAAACTCCTGCTTTCCACTTGCTGTTTCAAACAGTGAAACATCTGTCTTCTGTTTCAAACTGTGGAACTCCCACGCTCCCCTCGGTGTTTCAATCTGTGAACTCATGTCCTCTTGTAGCCGTTTCAAGCCATGAAACTTCCAATCTGCTCTCGTGGTTTCAAACCGTGAATCTCCCAGCTATCCACTCCCTGTTTCACACTGCAAAACCCCCGCACTGCTTTTGCTGTTTCATACTGTGAAGCACCTGCTCTCCTCTCGCTGTTTCAAACAGTGATACTCGTACTCTCCTCCAGCTGCTTCTAACTGTAAACACCCCCTCTCCTCTCGCTGTTTCAAACTGTGCAGCTCCAGCTCCCCTCTCATGGTTTCAAACTGCGAATCTCCCGCTCTGCTTTCGCTGTTTCAAACTGTGAATCTCCTGCTCTCCTCTCACTGTTTTGAGATCTGAAACAACCACTCTCCACTCACTATTTCAATCTGTAAACCTCAAGCTCTCCTCTCGCTTATTCAAACTGTGAAAATAGTGCCCTCCTCCAGCTGTTTCAAATTGTGAACCTCCTTTTCCCCGCTCACGATTTTAATCTGTGAAATTCTCGCTCTCCACTTGCTGTTTCAAGCTTTGAAACCCCTGCTAACCATTCACTGTTTCAAGCTGTGATTGTAGCGCCCTCCTCCAGCTGTTTCAAAAAGTGACAGTCCAGCTCACCTCTCGCTGTTTCAAACTGTAAAACTTGTGCCCTCCTCTTGCTGCTTCAAAGTGTGAAACTCCCACTCTCCCCTCGCTGTTTCAAACTGTCAAACTTCCAGTCTCATCTTGCTATATCAAACTATGAAACTTTTGCACTGCTCTCTCTGTTTCAAATGTTGAAACTCTGGCTCTGCTTTCGATATTTCAAACCGTGAATCTCCAGCTCCCCTCTTGCAGTTTGAATCGGTGAAAGTCTCACTCTCCCCTTGCTGTTTCCAGCTGCAAAATTCCAGCCTCACCTCTGACTCTTTCAGACTGTGGAGATCTGCTCTGCTTTTGCTGTGTCAAACTGTGAAAATAACGCCCTCCTCCAGTTGTTTCAAACCTTGAAACTCCCGGTCTGTGCTCTCAAACTGTGAAACTCCCGGTCTGTGCTCTCAAACTGTGAAACTCCCGGTCTGTGCTCTCAATCTGTGAAACACCCGCTCTGTGCTCTCAAACTGTGAAACTCCCGCTCTGTGCTCTCAAACTGTGAAACTCCTGCTCTTTGCTCTCAAACTATGAAACTCCTGCTCTGTGCTCTCAAACTGTGAAACTCCCATTCTGTGCTCTCAAACTGTGAAACTCCTGTTCTGTGCTCTCAAACTGTGAAACTCCTGTTCTGTGCTTTCAAACTGTGAAACTCCCGCTCTGTGCCCTCAGACGACGAAACTCCCGCTCTGTGCTCTCAAATGGTGAAACTCCCGCTCTGTGCTCTGAAACTGTGAAGCTCCCGCTCTGTGCTCTCAAACTGTGAAACTCCCGCTCTGTGGTCTCAAATGGTGAAGCTCCTGCCCTCCGCTGTCTGTTTCAAACGGTGAAACTCCCTGTCTGCTTTCTTTCTTTCAAACTGTGGGCTTCCTGCTCTCCACTAACTGTTATCTATGAAACTCCCACTATCTTCTCGCTGTTTCAAACTGTAAAACTTGTGCCCTCCTCTTGCTGCTTCAAAGTGTGAAACTCCCACTCTCCCCTCGCTGTTTCAAACTGTCAAACTTCCAGTCTCATCTTGCTATATCAAACGATGAAACTTTTGCACTGCTCTCACTGCTTCAAATGTTGCAACTCTGGCTCTGCTTTCGATATTTCAAACCGTGAATCTCCAGCTCCCCTCTTGCAGTTTGAATCGGTGAAACTCTCACTCTCCCCTTGCTGTTTCAAGCTGCAAAATTCCAGCCTCACCTCTGACTCTTTCAGACTGTGGAGATCTGCTCTGCTTTTGCTGTGTCAAACTGTGAAAATAACGCACTCCTCTATTTGTTTCAAACCTTGAAACTCCCGCTCTGTGCTCTCAAACTGTGAAACTCCCGCTCTGTGCTCTCAAACAGCGAAGCTCCCGATCTGTGCTCTCAAACTGTGAAACTCCCGCTCTGTGCTCTCAAACTGTGAAACCCCTGCCTTCCGCTGGCTGTTTCAAACTGTGAAACCTCCGCCCTCCGCTGGCTATTTCAAACGGTGAAACTCCCTGTCTGCTTTCTTTCTTTCAAACTGTGGGCTTCCTGCTCTCCACTAACTGTTTCTATCTATGAAACTCCCACTGTCTTCTCACTGTTTCAAACTGTGAAACCTCTGTTCTCCGCTTGCTGTTTGAGACTGTGAAACTCGCAGTCTCTTGCAGTTGTCTCAAACTTTGAAACTCCTCTCATCTCTCTCTTTCAAACTGTGAAACCCTCGCTCTTTGCTCTGTTTAAACCGGTGTAACCCAGCCCTCCTCTCACTGTATCAAACTGTGAAACTCCCACTCAGCAATCAGTGCTTCAAACTGTGAAGCTACTGCTCTGCGTTTGCTGTTTCAAACTTTGAATCGCCCGCTCTCCACTCACTGTTTCAAACTGTGAAACTCCAGCTCTCCTCATAATATTTCAAACTGTGAAAATAGCACACTTCCCAGCTGCTTCAAGCTTTGAATCTCCTGCTGTTGTCCTGCTGTTTCATTCTGTGAAACTTTCGCTCTCCACTGGCTGTTGCAAAGTGTGAAGCTCCTGCTCTGGTTTCCTTGTTTCAAACTGTGAACCATCAGAATCCAGCTCCCCTCTCGCTGTTTTAAACCATCAAACACGTGCTCTCCTCTCGCTGTTTCAAACTGTAAAACTCCAGCGACAGCTCTCATTCTTACAAATTGTGAAGAACCAGCTCTCCTCTCACTGTTTCAAACTGTAAAACTTGTGCCCTCCTCTTGCTGCTTCAAAGTGTGAAACTCCCACTCTCCCCTCGCTGTTTCAAACTGTCAAACTTCCAGTCTCATCTTGCTATATCAAACTATGAAACTTTTGCACTGCTCTCTCTGTTTCAAATGTTGAAACTCTGGCTCTGCTTTCGATATTTCAAACCGTGAATCTCCAGCTCCCCTCTTGCAGTTTGAATCGGTGAAAGTCTCACTCTCCCCTTGCTGTTTCCAGCTGCAAAATTCCAGCCTCACCTCTGACTCTTTCAGACTGTGGAGATCTGCTCTGCTTTTGCTGTGTCAAACTGTGAAAATAACGCCCTCCTCCAGTTGTTTCAAACCTTGAAACTCCCGGTCTGTGCTCTCAAACTGTGAAACTCCCGGTCTGTGCTCTCAAACTGTGAAACTCCCGGTCTGTGCTCTCAATCTGTGAAACACCCGCTCTGTGCTCTCAAACTGTGAAACTCCCGCTCTGTGCTCTCAAACTGTGAAACTCCTGCTCTTTGCTCTCAAACTATGAAACTCCTGCTCTGTGCTCTCAAACTGTGAAACTCGCATTCTGTGCTCTCAAACTGTGAAACTCCTGTTCTGTGCTCTCAAACTGTGAAACTCCTGTTCTGTGCTTTCAAACTGTGAAACTCCCGCTCTGTGCCCTCAGACGACGAAACTCCCGCTCTGTGCTCTCAAATGGTGAAACTCCCGCTCTGTGCTCTGAAACTGTGAAGCTCCCGCTCTGTGCTCTCAAACTGTGAAACTCCCGCTCTGTGGTCTCAAATGGTGAAGCTCCTGCCCTCCGCTGTCTGTTTCAAACGGTGAAACTCCCTGTCTGCTTTCTTTCTTTCAAACTGTGGGCTTCCTGCTCTCCACTAACTGTTATCTATGAAACTCCCACTATCTTCTCGCTGTTTCAAACTGTAAAACTTGTGCCCTCCTCTTGCTGCTTCAAAGTGTGAAACTCCCACTCTCCCCTCGCTGTTTCAAACTGTCAAACTTCCAGTCTCATCTTGCTATATCAAACGATGAAACTTTTGCACTGCTCTCACTGCTTCAAATGTTGCAACTCTGGCTCTGCTTTCGATATTTCAAACCGTGAATCTCCAGCTCCCCTCTTGCAGTTTGAATCGGTGAAACTCTCACTCTCCCCTTGCTGTTTCAAGCTGCAAAATTCCAGCCTCACCTCTGACTCTTTCAGACTGTGGAGATCTGCTCTGCTTTTGCTGTGTCAAACTGTGAAAATAACGCACTCCTCTATTTGTTTCAAACCTTGAAACTCCCGCTCTGTGCTCTCAAACTGTGAAACTCCCGCTCTGTGCTCTCAAACAGCGAAGCTCCCGATCTGTGCTCTCAAACTGTGAAACTCCCGCTCTGTGCTCTCAAACTGTGAAACCCCTGCCTTCCGCTGGCTGTTTCAAACTGTGAAACCTCCGCCCTCCGCTGGCTATTTCAAACGGTGAAACTCCCTGTCTGCTTTCTTTCTTTCAAACTGTGGGCTTCCTGCTCTCCACTAACTGTTTCTATCTATGAAACTCCCACTGTCTTCTCACTGTTTCAAACTGTGAAACCTCTGTTCTCCGCTTGCTGTTTGAGACTGTGAAACTCGCAGTCTCTTGCAGTTGTCTCAAACTTTGAAACTCCTCTCATCTCTCTCTTTCAAACTGTGAAACCCTCGCTCTTTGCTCTGTTTAAACCGGTGTAACCCAGCCCTCCTCTCACTGTATCAAACTGTGAAACTCCCACTCAGCAATCAGTGCTTCAAACTGTGAAGCTACTGCTCTGCGTTTGCTGTTTCAAACTTTGAATCGCCCGCTCTCCACTCACTGTTTCAAACTGTGAAACTCCAGCTCTCCTCATAATATTTCAAACTGTGAAAATAGCACACTTCCCAGCTGCTTCAAGCTTTGAATCTCCTGCTGTTGTCCTGCTGTTTCATTCTGTGAAACTTTCGCTCTCCACTGGCTGTTGCAAAGTGTGAAGCTCCTGCTCTGGTTTCCTTGTTTCAAACTGTGAACCATCAGAATCCAGCTCCCCTCTCGCTGTTTTAAACCATCAAACACGTGCTCTCCTCTCGCTGTTTCAAACTGTAAAACTCCAGCGACAGCTCTCATTCTTACAAATTGTGAAGAACCAGCTCTCCTCTCACTGTTTCAAACTGTGAAGCTCCTACTCTCCACTTGCTGTTTCAAACTGTGAAACTCCCCCCTTTTTCCACTTGCTATTTCACACTGTGAAACTCCTGCTCTGCTTTCTATATTTCAGACTTGAATGTCTCACTCTCCGCTCGCTGCTTCAAACTGTGAAACTCCAGCTCACCGCTAGCCATTTCAAACTGTGACTCTCTCTGCTCACATCTCACCCTTTGAAACTGTGAACCGTCCGCTCTCCTCTAGCTGTTTCAAACTGAATCTTGTCCCCTCCTCGAGCTGTTTGAAGCTGTGAAACTCCCACTTTCCACTTGATGTTTCACACTGTGAAAGTCCCACTCTGCTTTTGATATTTCAAACTTGAATTTCCCACTCTCCTCTCGCTGCTTCAATCTGTGAAATCCCGGATCTCCACCCACTCTGTTTCAAACTGTGAAGCTCCCACTCTCCACCCACTCTCTTTCAAAGCGTGAAGCTCCCACTTTCCTCTCTCTTTTTCAATCTGTTTAACTCCTGCTTTCCACTTGCTGTTTCAGACAGTGAAACTTCTGGCTTCTGTTTCAAACTGTGGAACTCCCACTCTCCCCTCGCTGTTTCAATCTGTGAACACATGTTCTCTTGTAGCCGTTTCAAGCCATGAAACTTCCAATCTGCTCTCGTGGTTTCAAATTGTGAATCTCCGAGCTATCCACTCCCTGTTTCACACTGCAAAACCCCCGCTCTGCTTTTGCTGTTTCATACTGTGAAGCACCTGCTCTCCTCTCGCTGTTTCAAACAGTGATACTCGTACTCTCCTCCAGCTGCTTCAAACTGTAAACACCCACTCTCCTCTCGCTGTTTCAAACTGTGCAGCTCCAGCTCCCCTCTCATGGTTTCAAACTGCGAAATTCCCGCTCTGCTTTCGCTGTTTCAAACTGTGAATCTCCTGCTCTCCTCTCACTGTTTTGAGATCTGAAACAACCACTCTCCTCTCACTATTTCAATCTGTAAACCTCAAGCTCTCCTCTCGCTTATTCAAACTGTGAAAATAGCGCTGTCCTGCAGCTGCTTCAAACTGTGAAAATAGTGCCCTCCTCCAGCGGTTTCAAATTGTGAACCTCCCGTTCCCTGCTCGCGATTTTAATCTGTGAAATTCTCGCTCTCCACTTGCTGTTTCAAGCTTTGAAACCCCTGCTAACCATTCACTGTTTCAAGCTGTGATTATAGTGCCCTCCTCCAGCTGTTTCAAAAAGTGACAGTCCAGCTCACCTCTCGCTGTTTCAAACTGTAAAACTTGTGCCCTCCTCTTGCTGCTTCAAAGTGTGAAACTCCCACTCTCTCCTCGCTGTTTCAAACTGTCAAACTTCCAGTCTCATCTTGCTATATCAAACTATGAAATTTTTGCACTGCTCTCACTGTTTCAAATGGTGAAACTCTGGCTCTGCTTTCGATATTTCGAACCGTGAATCTCCAGCTCCCCTCTTGCAGTTTGAATCGGTGAAACTCTCACTCTCCCCTTGCTGTTTCAAGCTGCAAAATTCCAGCCTCGGCTCTGACTCATTAAGAGTGTGGAGATCTGCTCTGCTTTTGCTGTGTCAAACTGTGAAAATAACGCCCTCCTCCAGATGTGTCAAACCTTGAAACTCCTGCTCTGTGCTCTCAAACTGTGAAACACCCGCTCTGTGCTCTCAAACAGTGAAACTCCTGTTCTGTGCTCTCAAACTCTGATACTCCCGCTCTGTGCTCTCAGACGACGAAACTCCCGCTCTGTGCTCTCAAATGGTGAAACTCCCGCTCTGTGCTCTGAAACTGTGAAGCTCCCGCTCTGTGCTCTCAAACTGTGAAACTCCCGCTCTGTGCTCTCAAACGGCGAAGCTCCTGCTCTGTGCTCTCAAATGGCGAACGTCCTACTGTGTGCTCTCAAATGGTGAAGCTCCTGCCCTCTGCTGTCTGTTTCAAATGGTGAAACTCCCTGACTGCTTTTTCTGTTTCAAACTGGGGGCTTCCTGCTCTCCACTAACTGTTTCTATCTATGAAACCCCCACTATCTTCTCGCTGTTTCAAACTGTAAAACTTGTGCCCTCCTCTTGCTGCTTCAAAGTGTGAAACTCCCACTCTCCCCTCGCTGTTTCAAACTGTCAAACTTCCAGTCTCATCTTGCTATATCAAACTATGAAACTTTTGCATTGCTCTCACTGTTTCAAATGTTGAAACTCTGGCTCTGCTTTCGATATTTCAAACTGTGAATCTCCAGCTCCCCTCTTGCAGTTTGAATCAGTGAAACTCTCACTCTCCCCTTGCTGTTTTAAGCTGCAAAATTCCAGCCTCGGCTCTGACTCTTTCAGACTGTGGAGGTCTGCTCTGCTTTTGCTGTGTCAAACTGTGAAAATAACGCCCTCCTCCAGTTGTTTCAAACCTTGAAACTCCCGCTCTGTGCTCTCAAACTGTGAAATTCCCGGTCTGTGCTCTCAAACTGTGAAACTCCCGCTCTGTGCTCTCAAACTGTGAAGCTCCCGCTCTGTGCTCTCAAACTGTGGAACTCCCGCTCTGTGCTCTCAAACGGTGAAACTCCCGCCCTCCGCTGGCTGTTTGAAACTGTGAAACTCCTGCCCTCCGCTGGCTGTTTCAAACTGTGAAACTCCTACTCTCCACTCGCTGTTGCAAACAGTGAAGCTCCAGCTCCCCCCTCCCTGTTTTAAACTGTGAACTCCTACTCTCTACTTGATGTTGCAAAGTGTCAATCTCCTTCTCTACACTCGTTGTTTCAAGCTCTTAAATGCCCAGTCTGCTCTAACTGTTTCAAGCTTTGAATCCTCCGCTCTCCTCTCTCTGTGTCAAACTGTGAAACTCCAGCTCCCCACTTGCTGTTTCAAACTGTGAACTCCTGCCATCCACTCGCTGTTTCAAATCTGTGAAACTCCCACTCTCCACTGGATGTTGCAAACTGTGAAGCTCCTACTCTCCATTCACTGTAGCAAACTGTGAAGCTCCTGCTCTCCACTCGCTGTTTCAAACTGTGAAGATCCTTCTCTCCACTCGCTGTTTCAAGCTCTTAAAAGCCCGCTCTGCTCTACCTGTTTCAAGCTTTGAAACCCCTGCTCTCCTCTCTCTGTTTCAAACTGTGAAACTCTAGCTCCCCTCTCGCTGTTTCAAACTGTGAACTCCTGCTCTCCACTCGCTGTTTCAAACTGTGAACTCCTGCTCTCCTCTTGCTGTTTCAAACTGTGAAGCTCCTGCTCTCCACTTGCTGTTTGAAACTCTGAAGTTCCTGCTCTCCACTCGCTGTTTCAAACTGTGAACTCCTGCTCTCCACTCGCTGTTTCAAACTGTGAACTCCTGCTCTCCTCTAGCCATTTCAAACTGTGACTCTCTCTGCTCACATCTCACTGTTTGAAATTGTGAACTGCCCCTTCTCCTCCAGGTGGTTGAAACTGAACCTTGGCCACTCCTCGAGCTGTTTGAAGCTGTGAAACTCCCATTTTCCACTCAATGTTTCCCACTGTAAAGTCCCACTCTGCTTTTGATATTTCAAACTTGAATTTCCCACTCTCCTCTCGCTGCTTCAATCTGTGAAATCCCAGCTCTCCACCCACTCTTTTTCAAACTGTGAAGCTCCCACTCGCCACCCACTCTTTTTCAAACTGTGAAGCTCCCACTTTCCTCTCTCTTTTTCAATCTGTTAAACTCCTGCTTTCCACTTGCTGTTTCAAACAGTGAAACATCTGTCTTCTGTTTCAAACTGTGGAACTCCCACGCTCCCCTCGCTGTTTCAATCTGTGAACTCATGTCCTCTTGTCGCCGTTTCAAGCCATGAAACTTCCAATCTCCTCTCGTGGTTTCAAACCGTCAATCTCCCAGCTATCCACTCCCTGTTTCACACTGCAAAACCCCCGCTCTGCTTTTGCTGTTTCATACTGTGAAGCACCTGCTCTCCTCTCGCTGTTTCAAACAGTGATACTCTTACTCTCCTCCAGCTGCTTCAAACTGTAAACACCCCCTCTCCTCTCGCTGTTTCAAACAGTGATACTCGTACTCTCCTCCAGCTGCTTCAAACTGTAAACACCCACTCTCCTCTCGCTGTTTCAAACTGTGCGGCTCCAGCTCCCCTCTCATGGTTTCAAACTGCGAAGCTCCCGCTCTGCTTTCGCTGTTTCAAACTGTGAATCTCCTGCTCTCCTCTCACTGTTTTGAGATCTGAAACAGCCACTCTCCTCTCATTATTTCAATCTGTAAAACTCAAGCTCTCCTCTCGCTTATTCAAACTGTGAAAATAGCGCTGTCCTGCAGCTGCTTCAAACTGTGAAAATAGTGCCCTCCTCCAGCTGTTTCAAATTGTGAACCTCCCTTTCCCCGCTCACGATTTTAATCTGTGAAATTCTCGCTCTCCACTTGCTGTTTCAAGCTTTGAAACCCCTGCTAACCATTCACTGTTTCAAGCTGTGATTATAGCGCCCTCCTCCAGCTGTTTCAAAAAGTGACAGTCCAGCTCACCTCTCGCTGTTTCAAACTGTAAAACTTGTGCCCTCCTCTTGCTGCTTCAAAGTGTGAAACTCCCACTCTCCCCTCGCTGTTTCAAACTGTCAAACTTCCAGTCTCATCTTGCTATATCAAACTATGAAACTTTTGCACTGCTCTCTCTGTTTCAAATGGTGAAACTCTGGATCTGCTTTTGATATTTCGAACCGTGAATCTCCAGCTCCCCTCTTGCAGTTTCAATCGGTGAAACTCTCACTCTCCCCTTGCTGTTTCCAGCTGCAAAATTCCAGCCTCACCTCTGACTCTTTCAGACTGTGGAGATCTGCTCTGCTTTTGCTGTGTCAAACTGTGAAAATAACGCCCTCCTCCAGTTGTTTCAAACCTTGAAACTCCCGCTCTGTGCTCTCAAACTGTGAAATTCCCGGTCTGTGCTCTCAAACTGTGAAACTCCCGCTCTGTGCTCTCAAACTGTGAAACTCCCACTCTGTGCTCTCAAACTGTGAAACCCCTGCCTTCCGCTGGCTGTTTCAAACTGTGAAACCTCCGCCCTCCGCTGGCTATTTCAAACGGTGAAACTCCCTGTCTGCTTTTTTTGTTTCAAACTGTGGGCTTCCTGCTCTCCACTAACTGTTTCTATCTATGAAACTCCCACTGTCTTCTCACTGTTTCAAACTGTGAAACCTCTATTCTCCGCTTGCTGTTTGAGACTGTGAAACTCGCAGTCACTTGCAGCTGTCTCAAACTTTGAAACTCCTCTTATCTCTCTCATTCAAACTGTGAAACCCTCGCTCTCTGCTCTGTTTAAACTGGTGTAACCCAGCCCTCCTCTCACTGTATCAAACTGTGAAACTCCCACTCAGCAATCAGTGCTTCAAACTGTGAAGCTGCCGCTCTGCGTTTGCTGTTTCAAACTTTGAATCGCCCGCTCTCCACTCACTGTTTCAAACTGTGAAACTCCAGCTCTCCTCATAATATTTCAAACTGAGAAAATAGCACACTTCCCAGCTGCTTCAAGCTTTGAATCTCCCGCTCTTGTCCTGCTGTTTCATTCTGTGAAACTCCCGCTCTCTACTGGCTGTTGCAAACTATGAAACTCCTGCTCTGCTTTCATTGTTTCAAACTGTGAACCATCAGAATGCAGCTCCCCTCTTGCAGTTTCAAACCGTCAAACATGTATTCTCCTCTCCCTGTTTCAAACTGTAAAACTCCAGCGACAGCTCTCACTCTTACAAATTGTGAAGAACCAGCTCTCCTTTCGCTGTTTCAAACTATCAAACTTCCGCTCTTGCTGTTTCAAGGTCTTAAATGCCCAGTTTGCTCTCACTGTTTCAAGCTTTGAAACTCCCGCTCTCCTCTTGCTGTTTCAAACTGTGACCTCCTGCCATCCACTCGCTGTTTCAAATCTCTGAAACTCCCACTCTCCACTGGTTGTTGGAAACTGTGAACTCGTACTCTCCACTCACTGTAGCAAACTGTGAAGCTCCTGCTCTCCACTCGCTGTTTCAAACTCTGAAGCTCCTGCTCTCCACTCGCTGTTTCAAACTGTGAAGCTCCTTCTCTCCACTTGCTGTTTCAAACTCTGAAGTTCCTGCTCTCCACTCGCTGTTTCAAACTCTGAAGCTCCTGCTCTCCACTCGCTGTTTCAAACTGTGAAGATCCTGCTCTCCACTTGCTGTTTCAAACTGTGAAGATCCTGCTCTCCACTTGCTGTTTCAAACTGTGAAGCTCCTGCTCTCCACTCGCTGTTTCAAACTGTGAAGCTCCCACTCGCCACCCACTCTTTTTCAAACTGTGAAGCTCCCACTTTCCTCTCTCTTTTTCAATCTGTTAAACTCCTGCTTTCCACTTGCTGTTTCAAACAGTGAAACATCTGTCTTCTGTTTCAAACTGTGGAACTCCCACGCTCCCCTCGCTGTTTCAATCTGTGAACTCATGTCCTCTTGTCGCCGTTTCAAGCCATGAAACTTCCAATCTCCTCTCGTGGTTTCAAACCGTCAATCTCCCAGCTATCCACTCCCTGTTTCACACTGCAAAACCCCCGCTCTGCTTTTGCTGTTTCATACTGTGAAGCACCTGCTCTCCTCTCGCTGTTTCAAACAGTGATACTCGTACTCTCCTCCAGCTGCTTCAAACTGTAAACACCCCCTCTCCTCTCACTGTTTCAAACAGTGATACTCGTACTCTCCTCCAGCTGCTTCAAACTGTAAACACCCACTCTCCTCTCGCTGTTTCAAACTGTGCGGCTCCAGCTCCCCTCTCATGGTTTCAAACTGCGAAGCTCCAGCTCTGCTTTCGCTGTTTCAAACTGTGAATCTCCTGCTCTCCTCTCACTGTTTTGAGATCTGAAACAGCCACTCTCCTCTCATTATTTCAATCTGTAAAACTCAAGCTCTCCTCTCGCTTATTCAAACTGTGAAAATAGCGCTGTCCTGCAGCTGCTTCAAACTGTGAAAATAGTGCCCTCCTCCAGCTGTTTCAAATTGTGAACCTCCCTTTCCCCGCTCACGATTTTAATCTGTGAAATTCTCGCTCTCCACTTGCTGTTTCAAGCTTTGAAACCCCTGCTAACCATTCACTGTTTCAAGCTGTGATTATAGCGCCCTCCTCCAGCTGTTTCAAAAAGTGACAGTCCAGCTAACCTCTCGCTGTTTCAAACTGTAAAACTTGTGCCCTCCTCTTGCTGCTTCAAAGTGTGAAACTCCCACTCTCCCCTCGCTGTTTCAAACTGTCAAACTTCCAGTCTCATCTTGCTATATCAAACTATGAAACTTTTGCACTGCTCTCTCTGTTTCAAATGGTGAAACTCTGGATCTGCTTTTGATATTTCGAACCGTGAATCTCCAGCTCCCCTCTTGCAGTTTCAATCGGTGAAACTCTCACTCTCCCCTTGCTGTTTCCAGCTGCAAAATTCCAGCCTCACCTCTGACTCTTTCAGACTGTGGAGATCTGCTCTGCTTTTGCTGTGTCAAACTGTGAAAATAACGCCCTCCTCCAGTTGTTTCAAACCTTGAAACTCCCGCTCTGTGCTCTCAAACTGTGAAATTCCCGGTCTGTGCTCTCAAACTGTGAAACTCCCGCTCTGTGCTCTCAAACTGTGAAACTCCCACTCTGTGCTCTCAAACTGTGAAACCCCTGCCTTCCGCTGGCTGTTTCAAACTGTGAAACCTCCGCCCTCCGCTGGCTATTTCAAACGGTGAAACTCCCTGTCTGCTTTTTTTGTTTCAAACTGTGGGCTTCCTGCTCTCCACTAACTGTTTCTATCTATGAAACTCCCACTGTCTTCTCACTGTTTCAAACTGTGAAACCTCTATTCTCCGCTTGCTGTTTGAGACTGTGAAACTCGCAGTCACTTGCAGCTGTCTCAAACTTTGAAACTCCTCTTATCTCTCTCATTCAAACTGTGAAACCCTCGCTCTCTGCTCTGTTTAAACTGGTGTAACCCAGCCCTCCTCTCACTGTATCAAACTGTGAAACTCCCACTCAGCAATCAGTGCTTCAAACTGTGAAGCTGCCGCTCTGCGTTTGCTGTTTCAAACTTTGAATCGCCCGCTCTCCACTCACTGTTTCAAACTGTGAAACTCCAGCTCTCCTCATAATATTTCAAACTGAGAAAATAGCACACTTCCCAGCTGCTTCAAGCTTTGAATCTCCCGCTCTTGTCCTGCTGTTTCATTCTGTGAAACTCCCGCTCTCTACTGGCTGTTGCAAACTATGAAACTCCTGCTCTGCTTTCATTGTTTCAAACTGTGAACCATCAGAATGCAGCTCCCCTCTTGCAGTTTCAAACCGTCAAACATGTATTCTCCTCTCCCTGTTTCAAACTGTAAAACTCCAGCGACAGCTCTCACTCTTACAAATTGTGAAGAACCAGCTCTCCTTTCGCTGTTTCAAACTATCAAACTTCCGCTCTTGCTGTTTCAAGGTCTTAAATGCCCAGTTTGCTCTCACTGTTTCAAGCTTTGAAACTCCCGCTCTCCTCTTGCTGTTTCAAACTGTGACCTCCTGCCATCCACTCGCTGTTTCAAATCTCTGAAACTCCCACTCTCCACTGGTTGTTGGAAACTGTGAACTCGTACTCTCCACTCACTGTAGCAAACTGTGAAGCTCCTGCTCTCCACTCGCTGTTTCAAACTCTGAAGCTCCTGCTCTCCACTCGCTGTTTCAAACTGTGAAGCTCCTTCTCTCCACTTGCTGTTTCAAACTCTGAAGTTCCTGCTCTCCACTCGCTGTTTCAAACTCTGAAGCTCCTGCTCTCCACTCGCTGTTTCAAACTGTGAAGATCCTGCTCTCCACTTGCTGTTTCAAACTGTGAAGATCCTGCTCTCCACTTGCTGTTTCAAACTGTGAAGCTCCTGCTCTCCACTCGCTGTTTCAAACTGTGAAGCTCCTGCTCTCCACTCGCTGTTTCAAACTGTGAAGATCCTGCTCTCCACTTGCTGTTTCAAACTGTGAGCTCCTGCTCTCCAATCATTGTTTCAAACTGTGTACTCCTGCTCTCCACATGCTGTTTCAAACTCAAATTTCCCCCTTTACACTCGCTGTTTTACACTGTGAAACTCATGCTCTGCTTTCAATATTTCAAGCTGCAAAACTCTTGCACTCCTCTCGCCTTTTCAACCTGTGAAAGTCCCGCTTTTCCTCTCACTGTTTTAAGCTGTGAAACAGCCACTGTCCACTCGCTGTTTTCCCCAAAACTGTAAAACTTCCATTCTCTTCTCGCTGTTTCAATCTGTGAGACTCCTGCTCTGCTTTTGCTGTTTCAAACTGTGAATCTCCCCCTCTCCACTCGCTGTTTCAAACTCTGAAACTCCAGCTCCCCCTCACCATTTCGAACTGTCAAACACACACTCTCGTCTCACTGTTTCAAACTGTGAAACTCTCGCTCTCCTCTCACTGTTTCAAACTGAAAATTCTGATTCGCCTCCTGCTATTTTAGAGTGAAACTCATGCCCTGCTTTTGCTTTTTCAAACTGTGAATCTCCCACTCTCCGCTCGCAATTTCAAACTGTGAAATAGGCACTCTCCACTCACTGTTTCAAACTGTGAAAATAGCACAAGCCTCCAGCTGTTTCAAACTGTAAAACTCCCGCCCCCCCCCCCCCCACTACCTGTTTCAAATTGTGAAACCCACCCCCATACCACTTGCTGTTGCACACTGTGAAACTCCCACCCTGCTTTCGATATTTCAAACTGTGAAACTCCATTTCTCCGTTCGCTGTTTCAAATTGTGAAATTCAAGCCCTCCTCTTGCTGTTTCAAACTGTGAAACTCCCGCTCTCCATTATTTGTCTCAAACTGTGAAGCTCTTGCCCTTTCAACTTTGATACTCTCACTGTGCCTCTCACTATTTCAAACTGTGAAAATGGTGCTCTTCTTCAGCTGTTTTAAAATGAGAAACTCCAGTTCTGCTCTCACTGTATCAAACTCTGAAACTCCCACTCTCCTCTTGCATTTCATGCTGTGAAATTCCAGCTACCCTCTCACTAGTTCAAACATTTGAACTCACGTTCTCATCTCATTGTTTCAGACTGTGAAACTCCTGCACTTCACGAGCTGATTCAAACCATGAAACTCTCTCAGCCTCCTCTCGCTCTTTAAAACTATGGAACTTCCAGCTCACTTCTCACTGTTTCAAACTGTCAAACTCCCATTCTCATCTCACTGTTTCAAACTTTCACCTTCCACTAGCTATTTCAAACTGTGAAGCTCCCGTGCTAATTTTGCTGTTTCAACCAGTGAATCTCTCGCTCTTCTCTCGCTGTTTCACTGTGAAATAGACACTCCTCTCACTATTTCAAACTGAGTCTCCAGCTCTCCACTAGCTGTTTGAAGCTGCAAAACCCTCTCTCGCAGTTTCAAACTGTGCAACTCCTGACTTTCCACTCACTCTTTCACACTGCAAAAACCACTCTGTTTTCATTGTTTTTAGCTATGAATTACCTGCTCTCCGCTCACTGTTTCAAACTTCATAACTCCAGCTCTCCTCTTGCTGTTTCAAACAGTGGATCTCATGCTCTCCTCTCGTTGTATCAAGCTGTGAAACAGCCACTCTCTACTCTCTATTTAAAACTGTGGAACTCCAGCTCTCCTCCTGCTTATTCAAACTGTGATTATAGTGACCCCCGCCCCCCCCACCACCATCCCCGCCCCAATCCAACTGTTTCAAGCTGTGAAGCTTCTGCTCTGCTTTTGCTGTTACAAACTGTTAAATGCCCACTCTGCAAGAGCAGTTTGAAAGTGTGAAACTCTCACTCCCTTCTCGCTGTTTCAAACTGTGAAACACTCGGCTTTTCACTCACTGTTTCGCACTACAAACTCACGCTCTGCTTGTGCTGTTTCAAAATTTGAAACTCCTGCTCTCCTTGCTATTTCAAGCTGTCAAACTCCCACTCTGCTTTTGCTGTTTCAAGCTGCGAATCTCCTCTCCGCTCACTGTTTCGAAATTTGAAACTCCTGCTCTCCTCTCGCTGTTTCATGCTGTGAAACTCCTGCCTTGCCTCTCACTGTTTCAAACTGTGAAGATCCCGCTCTGCTTTTGCTGTTTCAAACTGTGAAACTCCTGCTCTCTATTTTAAACTGTGAAACTCCAGCTCTCCTGTCGCTATTTCAATCTGTGAAACACATAGCCTCCTCTAGTTGTTTCAAACTGTAAAACTCCTGCTCTCTATTTTAAACTGTGAAATTCCAGCTCTCCTGTCGCTATTTCAACCTGTGAAACACGTAGCCTCCTCTAGTTGTTTCAAACTGTAAAACTCCTGCTCTCCTCTTGCTGTTTCAAACAGTGAGGCTCCTGCACTCTGCTTACTGTTTCAAAGTGTGATACTCCCCCCTCTGCTCTGTTTCAAATTGTGAAACTCCCCCTCTGCTCTCTGTTTCAAATTGTGAAACTCTCACTCTTCTCTCACTGTTGCAAACTGGAAACTAGTGCCCTCCTCTAACTGTTTCAAGCTATGAAACACCCACTCTCCACTTGCTGTTTGAAGCTGTGAAATTCCAGATCACCCCTCGCTGTTTCAAACTGTCAAACTCCCACTCTCGTCATGCTGTTTCAAACTGTGAAACTCACGCTCTCCACTTGCTGTTTCACACTGAAACTCCCACTCTGCTTTTATTGTTTCAAACTGTGACTCTCCCGCTCTCCTCCTCTCACTGTTTTAAGCTGTGAAATAACCACCCTCCACTCATTGTTTCAAGCTGTGAAACTCCAGCTCTCCTCCAGCTGTTTCAAAATGTGAGCATCCAGCACTCCTTTCAGAGTTTCAAACTGTCAAACTTCTACTCTCCTCTCGCTGTTTCAAACTTTGAAACTCTCACGATCCTCTCATTGTTTAAAACTGTGAAACTCCCAGCTCACCTCTCACTGTTCCAGATTGCTTTTGCTGTTTCAAACTGTGTGTCTCCTGCTTTACTCACTGTTTCAAGCTGCGAAATAGCCACTCTCCACTCACTGTTTCAAACTTTGTAACTCCCCCCTTAAGACTCGCTGTTTCACACTGCAAAGCTCCCACTCTGTCTCTCTCTGTTTCAAACTGTGAAGCCCCTGCCCTGCCTTAAAGAAAAAACACAAAATGCTGATAACTCAGCAGGTCTGACAGCATCTGTGGAGAGAAAGACAGTTAATGTTTTGAGTCCATATGACTCTACTTCAGAGCTGAAGAAGTAGAAATGTGGTGAAATATATACTGTTTAAGGGGAGGGGGCAGAACAGGTGAAGTTGGATAGAAGGCCAGAGATAGGTGGAGGCAAAGGAGAGATTGCAAAAGATGTCACCAAACAAAAGGTCAAAGGGTTATTGATAGTGGTGGTTCCGATTAAAGGAGGTGCTAATGATGACATCGAGTGGAAAGCAGGTTATAATAATGGCAGGACCAGGGTAAGCACTCTGGAAAGTGACAGGTGGCCCTAGTGGGGGGTGGGGTGGGGTGAGGAGACAGTTGTGGGAAAAAAGATCGAGAAGGTTAAAAGCTGGAGATAAAACAATCAATAAAATGGAAATATATGTTAAAAAATCATAATAATTAAAATAAGTGGGGAAAAAATGAATTAAATTAAAATTTAAAAATAAAAATGAATAAGGAGAAAAGGGGGGAATAAGAAAGGGGTGGGGATGGAGGAGAGAGTTCATGGTCTGAAGTTGTTGAACTCAATGTTAAGTCTGGAAGGCTGTAAAGTGCCTAGTCGGAAGATGATGTGCTGTTCCTCCAGTTTGCGTTGGGCTTCACTGGAACATTGCAGCAGGCCAAGGACGGACATGTGGGCATGAGAGCAGGGTGGAGTGTTAAAATGGCAAGCGACAGGGAGGTCTGGGTCATTCTTGCGGACAGACCAAAGGTGTTCTACAAAGTGGTCACCCAGTCTGAACTTGGCCTCTCCAATGTAGAGGAGACCGCATTGGGAGCAGTGAATGCAGTAGACTAAATTGTAGGAGGTGGAAGTGAAGCACTGCTTCACCTGAAAGGAATGTTTGGGCCCTTGGACGGTGAGGAGAGGGGAAGTAAAGGGGCAGGTGTTCACCTTCTGCAATTGCAATGGGAAGGTGCTGTGGGAGGGGGTTGAGGTGTTGGGGGTGATGGAGAAGTGGACCAAGGTGTCCCAGAGGGAACAGTCCCCACGGAATGCTGACAGGGGTGGGGAGGTGAAGGGAAGATGTGTTTGGTGGTGGCATCATGCTAGAGTTGGCAGAAATGGCGAAGGATGATCGTTTGAATGCAGAGGCTGGTGGAGTGAAAAGTGAGGACAAGGGGGACCCTATCATGGTTCTGGGAGGGAGAGGAACATGTGAGGACAGAGGTGTGGGAGATGGGTCAGACACAGTTGAGGGCCCTGTCAACCGCCGTGGGTGGGAAACCTCGGTTAAGGCAGAAGGAAGACATGTCAGAAGTGTCATTTTGGAAAGTGGCATCATCAGAGCTGATGTGACGGAGGTGAAGGAACTGAGAGAATGGGATGGAGTCCTTACAGGAAGCAGGGTCTGAGGAGCTGTAGTCGAGGTAGCTGTGGGAGTCGATGGGCTTGGTCTGAATTTCTAGTGATAGACTGTCTACCAATATTCATTACAAGGTCAAGGAAGGGAAGGGAAGTGTCGGAGATGGACCATGTGAAAGTGATGGAGGAATGGAAATTGGAAACAAAATTGATAAATTTTTTCAGGTCCAGACAAGAGCATGAAGTGGCACCGAAACAGTCATCAATGTACCGATAAAAAGAGTTATAGGAGGGGGCCAGAGTAGGACTGGAACAAAGAATTTTCCACATACCCCATAAAGAGACAGGCGTAACTGGAGCCCATGCGGGTACCCATAGCCACACCTTATATTTGGAGGAAGTGAGACAAGTTTAAGGAGAAATTGTTCAGTGAAAACTAGTTCAGCCAGATGGAGCAGAGTAGTGGTGGATGGGGATTGTTTGGGCCTCTGTTCAAGGAAGAAGCGGAGAGCCCTCAGACCATCCCAGTGGGGGATGGAGAGGTAGAGGGATTGAATGTCAGTGGTGAGGAGGAGGGGGTTAGGGCCAAGGAACTGGAAATATGACATAGGACATCAGAGGAATTGCAGATGTAGGTGGGAAGAGACTGGACAATGGGGAGATAGGCAGAAATGAATTCGGTGGGGCAGGAACAGGCTGATATGATTGGTCTACCGGGACAGTCCTGTTTGTGGATTTTGGGGAGGAAGTAGAAGCGGGCTGCTGAGGTTGGGAGACTGAGGTTGGAAGCTGTGGAGGGAAGATCTCCAGAGGAGATGAGGTCAGTGACAGTCCTGGAAACAGTGGCTTGATGTTCAGCGGTGGGGTCATGGTCCAGGGGGAGGTAAGAGGAAATGCCTGAGAATTGGTGCTCAGCCTCTGCGAGGTAGAGATCAGTATGCCAGGCAACAACAGCACCACCCTTGTCGGCAGGTACGATAACAAAGCCAGGGTTGGAGATGAGAGAACGGAGTGTGGCAAGTTCAGAAGGAGACAGGTTAGAGTGGGTGAGAGGAACAGAGAAATTGAGATGGCTAATGTCATGCTGACACGCTTTTACCCTGCTCTGCCTTCGCTGCTTCAAACTCTAAATCTCTCGCTGTTTGAAACTGCAAATCTCCAGCTCTCCTCTCCTTGTTTCAAAAGTGAAACTCGTGCTCTCCTCCCAGATGCTTTAAACTGTGAAACTCCTACTCTCCTCACACTGTTTCCATCTGTGAAACTCCAGCTCCCCTCTCTCAGTTTCAAACTGTGAATTTCCTGCTCTTCTCTTACTGTTTTGAGCTGTGAAACAGTCACTCTCCACTCACTATTTCAAATTGTGAAACTCCCGCTCTCCTCCAGCTGTTTCAAATGTGAGACTCCAACTCTCCACTCGGTTTTTTAAACTGCCAAACTCCCACTCTCCCCTCACTCTTTCAAACTGTGAAACTCCTGCTCTGCTTTCGCTGCTTCAAATTGCGAATATCCCTCTCTCCGCTTGCTGTTTCAAACTCTGAAACTCCAGCTCTCCACTCGGTTTTTTAAACTGTCAAACTCCTGGTCTCCCCTCAATCTTTCAAACTCTGAAACTTCCTCTTACTACTGTGAAACTCGAGTTCTGCTTTTGCTGTTTCAAACTGTGAATTTCCCACTTCTGCTCATGGTTTCACACTGTGAAATTCCAGCTCTCCTCTCGCTGTTTCAAGCTGTGAAAAACCCGTTCCCCACTCACTGTTTCAAACTGTGAAACTCTGGCTCTCCTCTCACTGTTTCAAACTGTGAAACTCCAGCTTTCCTCTCACTGTTTTAAACTGTGAAACTCCCGCTCTCTGCTACCTGTTTAAAAGGGCAAAACTCTCTCTCCCTGTTTCAAACTCTGTAACTCCTGGCTTTCCACTCGCCATTTCACACTGCAAAGTCCCTGCTCTGCCTTTGCTGTTTCAAATCGTATATCTCCTGCTCTCCACTTGCTCTTTCAAGCTGTGAAATTCCAGCTCCCGTCTCAGTTTCAAACTGTGAATCTCCCACTGTCCTCTCACTGTTTTGAGCTGTGAAACTGCCAATCTCCACTCACTATATTTCAAATTGTAAAACTCTAGCTCTCATCTCGCTTATTCAAACTGTGATTATAGTGCCCTCCTTCAGCTGTTTCAAACTGTGAAACTCCAGCTGATCTCTCACTGTTTCAAAATATCAAACTCTTGCTCTGATCTCCCTGTTTCAAATTGTGAATCTCCCCTTTCCATTGGCTGTTTCAAATTGTGAAACTCTCACCCTCCTCTCGCCTTTTCACCCTATGAAATTCCCGTCTTGCCTCTCACTGTTTCACAGTGAAGCTCTTGTTCTGCTTTTGCTGTTTTGACCTGTGAATCTCCTCTCCACTCAGTTTCAAGCTGTCAAACTTCCATCCTCCTCTCTGTTTCAAACGGTCAAAATCCTGGATAGATAGGGTACACAGGAAGGACCTTTTCCCCCCTTGGTAGGGGGATCAATAACCAGGGGGCATAGATTTAAGGTAAGAGGCAGGAGGTTTAGAGGGGATGTGAGGAAGAATTTTTTCACCCAGAACGTGGTGGGAATCTGGGACTCACTGCCTGAAAGGGTGGTAGAGGCAGAAATCCTCATAACATTTAAGAAGTATTTGGATGTGCACTTGCGATGCCATGGCATACAAGGCTATGGGTCTATTGCTGGAAAATGGGATAGAATAGTTCAGTACCTGTTGGACTGGTGCAGACTTGATTGGCCGAAGGTCCTTTTTCTGTCCTATAGACCTCTGACTCTGACTCTCACTGTTTCAAACTGTGAAACTCTTGCACTCCCCTTGCTGTTTCAAACTGTGAATCTCCAGCCTCTCGTCTCTCTCTTTCAAACTGTGAAGATCCCAGTCTGCTATTGCTGTTTCAAACTTGAAATTCCAACTCTCCTCTCGCTGCTTCATATTGTCAAACTCCCACCCTCATCTCATTGTTTGAAACTATGAAACTCACACTCTCCACTAGCTGATTCAAACTGTGAAACTCCCTGCTTTCCACTCACTGTTTCACACTGCAAAACTCCCACTCTGCTTTTGCTGTTTCAAGATGAGAGAATAGCGCCCTCCTTCAGCTGTTTCCAAATGTGAAGATCCAGATCTCCTCTCTGTTTCATATTGTGAAACTTGTGCCCTCCTCTAGCTGTTTCAAACCTGGAAACCTCTGCTGCCCACTAGCTGGTTCAAGCTGTGAAACTGCAGCTCTCCTCTCTCTCTTTAAAACTGTGAAGCTACCTCTTTCCTCTTGCTTTTCAAACTGTGAATCTTTCGCTCTCCACCAGCTGTTTAAAACTGTGAAACTCCCGCTCTCCCCTCGCTGTTTCAAACTGTGAAACAGCCACTCTCCACTCACTGTTTTAAACTGTGCAACTCCAGCTCCCCTCTTGCTGTTTCAAACTGAAAATAGTATCCTCCTCCAGCTGTTTCAAACTGTGAAAGTTACTCTCCACTAGCTGTTTCAAACTCTGGAACTCTTTCTTCTCGCTGTTTCACACTGCAAAGCACCTGCTCTATGTCAGTTGCAAACTGTGAATCTCACACTCTCTGCTCCCTGTTTCAATTTTTGAATCTCCTGCACTCCTCTAGCGGTTTCAAACTGTGAAACTTCAGCTCTGCTCACGCTGTTTCAAGCTCTGAAGCTCCAGGATTTCCGCTCACTGTTTCACACTGCAAAACCCCCGCTCTGCTTTCATTTTTACCAACTATGAATCTCACGCTCTCCACTTGCTCTTTCAAACTGTGAAATTCCCAGCTTGCCTCTCTCTGTTTCAACTCTGCAACTCCTGCTCTGCTTTTGCTGTTTCAAGCAGCAAAGCTCCTGCTCCCCTCTCGCAGTTTCAAGCTGTGAAACCCCACCTCTGCTTTTGCTATTTCAAATGGAAAATCAAGCTCTCATCTCACCGTTTTATACTGTGAAGCTCGTGCCCTCATCTAGCTGTTTAAAACTCTGAAACTTCTGCTCTCTTCTCCAGCTCCGTTCTCGCTGTTTCAAACTGTGAAATCCCAGCTCTGCACTCGCTGTTTTAAACTGTGAAGCTCCAGCTCTGCTCTCGCTGTTTCAAACAGTGAAACTGCAGCAAGGCTCTTGCTGTTTCAAACTGTGAAACTCCAGCACAGCTCTGGATGATTGAAACTGTGAAACTCAAGCTCCGCTCTCACTGATTCCAACAGTGAAACACCAGCTCTGCTCTCGCTGTTTCCAGCTGGTAAACGCATGCTCACTTTTCGCTTTTTCAAGCTGTGGAACTCCAGCTCTGCTCTCGCTGTTTCAAGCTCTGAAACTCCCGGCTTCCCGCTCACTTTCACACAGCAAAACATCCACACTGCATTCGCTGAGGCCCACTTTGAATCTCAAGCTCTCCGCTCGCTCTTTCAAACTGTGAAACTCTGGGCTTACCTCTTCTGTTTCAACTATGAATCCCCTGCTCTGCTTTCGCTGTTTCAAACCGTAAATCTCCCACTCCCCTCACACAGTTTGAAACTGGGAAAACCCAGCTTCGCACTCGCTGGTTCAAATTGTGAAACCCCAGCTCCCAACTCGCTGTTTCAAAATGTGAAACTCCAGCTCCACTCTGGCTGAGTGAAACTGTGAAACTCCACCTCTGCTCTCGCTGTTTAAACTGTGAAACACCAGCTCCACTCTGGCTGAGTGAAACTGTGAAACTCCAGCTCTGCTCTCGCTGTTTAAACTGTGAAACTCCAGCTCCGCTCTCGCTGTTTCAAACAGTGAAACTCCAGCGCCGCTCTCGCTGTTTCAAACTGTGAAACTCCAACTCCACTCTCACTGTTTCAAACTGCAAAACCCCAACTCCCAACTAGCTAGTTCAAACTGTGAAACTCAAGCTCTGTTCTTGCTGTTTAAACTGTGAAACTCCAGCTCTGCTCTTGCTATTCAAAACAGTGAAACTCCAGCACCACTCTCGCTGTTTCAAACTGTGAAACTCCAGCTCTGCTCTCACTGTTTCAAGATGGGAAATTCAGGCTCACATTTCGCTCTTTCAAGGTGTGAAATTCCAGCTGTGCTCTCACTGTTTCAAGCACTGAAACTCCCAGCTTCCCGCTGACTTTCACACAGCAAAACATCCAATCTGCTTTTGCTGTGGCCAACATAAAATCTCACACTCTCCGCTCACTCTTTCAAACTGTGAAGCTCCCGGCTTGACTCCCCTGTTTTAACTCTGAATCTCTTCCCCTGCTTTCACTGTTTCAAACTGTAAACCTCCCACGCCCCTGACACAGTTTCAAACTGTGAAACTACAGCTCTGCTCTCGCTGATTGAAACTGTGAAACTCCAGCTCCGCTCTCACTGTTTCAAACAGTGAAACCCCAGCTCTGCTCTCGCTGTTTCAAACTGTGAATCTCCAGCTCCGCTCTCGCTGTTTCAAACTGTGAAACTCCATCTCCGCTCTTGCTGTTTCAAACTGTGATACTCCAGCTCTGCTCTCGCTGTTTCAAACTGTGAAACTCCAGCTCCGCTCTCGCTGTTTCAAACTGTGAAACCCCAGCTCTGCACTCGCTGTTTCAAACTGAAACCCCAGCTCTGCACTCGCTGTTTCAAACTGTGAAACTGCAGCTCCGCTCTTACAGTTTCAAAGAGTGAAACTCCAGCTCTGCTCTCGTTGTTCAAACAGTGAAACTCCAGCTCTGCTTTCTCTGTTTCAAACAGTTTCAAACTGGAAAACCCCAGCTGCGCTCTCACTGGTTCAAACTGTGAAACCCCAGCTCCCAACTCGCTGTTTCAAACTGTGAAACTCCAGCTCTGCTCTCTCTGTTTCATACAGTGAAACTCCAGCTCTGCTCTCGCTGTTTCAAACTGTGAATCTCCAGCTCCGCTCTCGCTGTTTCAAACAGTGAAACTCAAGCTCTGTTCTCGCTGTTTCAAACAGTGAAACTCCATTTCCGCTCTCGCTCTTTCCATCCAAAGCTCCAGTTCTGCTCTCACTGTTGCAAACTGTGAAACTACAACTCTGCTCTCGCTGTTTGAAACTGTGAAACCCCAGCTCTGCACTCGCTGTTTTAAACTGTGAAACTGCAGCTCTGCTCTCGCTGTTTCAAACAGTGAAACTCCAGCTCCGCTCTCGTGTTTTAAACTGTGAAACTCCAGCACAGCTCTCGATGATTGAAACTGTGAAACTCAAGCTCCGCTCTCACTGATTCCAACAGTGAAACTCCAGCTCTGCTCTCTCTGTTTCCAGCTGGTAAACTCATGCTCACATTTCACTTTTTCAAGCTGTGGAACTCCAGCTCTGCTCTCGCTGTTTCAAACCCTGAAACTCCTGGCTTCCCGCTCACTTTCACACAGCAAAACGTCCACACTGCATTCGCTCTGGCCCACATTGAATCTCAAGCTCTCCGCTCGCTCTTTCAAACTGTGAAACTCTGAGATTACCTCTTCTGTTTCAACTATGAATCCCCTGCTCTGCTTTCGCTGTTTCAAACCGTAAATCTCCCACTCACCTCACACAGTTTCAAACTGGGAATACCCAGCTCCGCTCTCGCTGGTTCAAACTGTGAAACCCAAGCTCCCAACTCGCTGTTTCCAAATGTGGAACTCCAGCTCTGCTCTCGCTGTTTCAAACTGTGAAACTCCAGCTCAACTCTCGCTGTTTGAAACTGTGAAACTCCAGCTCCGCTCTCGCTGTTTAAACTGTGGAACTCCAGCTCTGCTCTCGCTTTTTCAAACAGTGAAAACCCAGCTTTGCTCTCTCTGTTTCAAACTGTGAAACTCAAGCTCCGTTCTCGCTGTTTAAACTGTGAAACTCCAGCTCCGCTCTCGCTGTTTCAAACTGTGAAACTCCAGCTCCGCTCTCACTGTTTCAAACAGTGAAACCCCAGCTCTGCTCTCGCTGTTTCAAACTGTGAATCTCCAGCTCCGCTCTCGCTGTTTCAAACTGTGAAACTCCATCTCCGCTCTTGCTGTTTCAAACTGTGATACTCCAGCTCTGCTCTCGCTGTTTCAAACTGTGAAACTCCAGCTCCGCTCTCGCTGTTTCAAACTGTGAAACCCCAGCTCTGCACTCGCTGTTTCAAACTGAAACCCCAGCTCTGCACTCGCTGTTTCAAACTGTGAAACTGCAGCTCCGCTCTTACAGTTTCAAAGAGTGAAACTCCAGCTCTGCTCTCGTTGTTCAAACAGTGAAACTCCAGCTCTGCTTTCTCTGTTTCAAACAGTTTCAAACTGGAAAACCCCAGCTGCGCTCTCACTGGTTCAAACTGTGAAACCCCAGCTCCCAACTCGCTGTTTCAAACTGTGAAACTCCAGCTCTGCTCTCTCTGTTTCATACAGTGAAACTCCAGCTCTGCTCTCGCTGTTTCAAACTGTGAATCTCCAGCTCCGCTCTCGCTGTTTCAAACAGTGAAACTCAAGCTCTGTTCTCGCTGTTTCAAACAGTGAAACTCCATTTCCGCTCTCGCTCTTTCCATCCAAAGCTCCAGTTCTGCTCTCACTGTTGCAAACTGTGAAACTACAACTCTGCTCTCGCTGTTTGAAACTGTGAAACCCCAGCTCTGCACTCGCTGTTTTAAACTGTGAAACTGCAGCTCTGCTCTCGCTGTTTCAAACAGTGAAACTCCAGCTCCGCTCTCGTGTTTTAAACTGTGAAACTCCAGCACAGCTCTCGATGATTGAAACTGTGAAACTCAAGCTCCGCTCTCACTGATTCCAACAGTGAAACTCCAGCTCTGCTCTCTCTGTTTCCAGCTGGTAAACTCATGCTCACATTTCACTTTTTCAAGCTGTGGAACTCCAGCTCTGCTCTCGCTGTTTCAAACCCTGAAACTCCTGGCTTCCCGCTCACTTTCACACAGCAAAACGTCCACACTGCATTCGCTCTGGCCCACATTGAATCTCAAGCTCTCCGCTCGCTCTTTCAAACTGTGAAACTCTGAGATTACCTCTTCTGTTTCAACTATGAATCCCCTGCTCTGCTTTCGCTGTTTCAAACCGTAAATCTCCCACTCACCTCACACAGTTTCAAACTGGGAATACCCAGCTCCGCTCTCGCTGGTTCAAACTGTGAAACCCAAGCTCCCAACTCGCTGTTTCCAAATGTGGAACTCCAGCTCTGCTCTCGCTGTTTCAAACTGTGAAACTCCAGCTCAACTCTCGCTGTTTGAAACTGTGAAACTCCAGCTCCGCTCTCGCTGTTTAAACTGTGGAACTCCAGCTCTGCTCTCGCTTTTTCAAACAGTGAAAACCCAGCTTTGCTCTCTCTGTTTCAAACTGTGAAACTCAAGCTCCGTTCTCGCTGTTTAAACTGTGAAACTCCAGCTCCGCTCTCGCTGTTTCAAACAGTGAAACTCCAGCTCCACTCTCGCTGTTTCAAACTGTGAAACTGCAGCTCTGCTCTCGCTGCTTGAAACTGTGAAACTCCAACTCCATTCTCACTGCTTGAAACTGCGAAACCCCAACTCCCAATTCGCTGTTTCAAAATGTGAAACACCAGCACCGCTCTCGCTGTTTCAAACTGTGAAACTCTAGCACCGCTCTCGCTGTTTCAAACTGTGAAACTCCAACTCCACTCTCACTGTTTGAAACTACGAAACCCCAACTCCCAACTTGCTGTTTCAAAATGTGAAACACCAGCACCGCTCTCGCTGTTTCAAGCTGTGAAACTCCAACTCCACTCTCACTGTTTCAAACTGCAAAACCCCAACTCCCATCTCACTCTTTCAAACTGTGAAACTCAAGCTCTGTTCATGCTGTTTAAACTGTGAAACACCATCTCCGCTTTTGCTATTTCAAACAGTGAAACTCCAGCTCCGCTCTCGGTGTTTCAAAGCGTGAAACTGCAGCTCCGCTCTCGCTGCTTCAAACTGTGAAACTGCAACTCCACTCTCACTGTTTGAAACTGCGAAAACCCAACTCCCAACTCGCAGTTTCAAAATGTGAAACTCCAGCACCGCTCTCGCTGTTTCAAACTGTGAAACTCCAGCTCTGCTCTCGCTGTTTCAAGCTGGGAAATTTATGCTCACATTTCGCTCTTTCAAGGTGTGGAACTCCAGCTCTGCTCTCACTGTTTCAAGCTCTGAAACTCCTGGCTTCCCGCTCACTTTCACACAGCAAAACGTCCACACTGCATTCGCTCTGGCCCACATTGAATCTCAAGCTCTCCGCTCGCTCTTTCAAACTGTGAAACTCTGAGATTACCTCTTCTGTTTCAACTATGAATCCCCTGCTCTGCTTTCGCTGTTTCAAACCGTAAATCTCCCACTCACCTCACACAGTTTCAAACTGGGAATACCCAGCTCCGCTCTCGCTGGTTCAAACTGTGAAACCCAAGCTCCCAACTCGCTGTTTCCAAATGTGGAACTCCAGCTCTGCTCTCGCTGTTTCAAACTGTGAAACTCCAGCTCAACTCTCGCTGTTTGAAACTGTGAAACTCCAGCTCCGCTCTCGCTGTTTAAACTGTGGAACTCCAGCTCTGCTCTCGCTTTTTCAAACAGTGAAAACCCAGCTTTGCTCTCTCTGTTTCAAACTGTGAAACTCAAGCTCCGTTCTCGCTGTTTAAACTGTGAAACTCCAGCTCCGCTCTCGCTGTTTCAAACTGTGAAACTCCAGCTCCGCTCTCACTGTTTCAAACAGTGAAACCCCAGCTCTGCTCTCGCTGTTTCAAACTGTGAATCTCCAGCTCCGCTCTCGCTGTTTCAAACTGTGAAACTCCATCTCCGCTCTTGCTGTTTCAAACTGTGATACTCCAGCTCTGCTCTCGCTGTTTCAAACTGTGAAACTCCAGCTCCGCTCTCGCTGTTTCAAACTGTGAAACCCCAGCTCTGCACTCGCTGTTTCAAACTGAAACCCCAGCTCTGCACTCGCTGTTTCAAACTGTGAAACTGCAGCTCCGCTCTTACAGTTTCAAAGAGTGAAACTCCAGCTCTGCTCTCGTTGTTCAAACAGTGAAACTCCAGCTCTGCTTTCTCTGTTTCAAACAGTTTCAAACTGGAAAACCCCAGCTGCGCTCTCACTGGTTCAAACTGTGAAACCCCAGCTCCCAACTCGCTGTTTCAAACTGTGAAACTCCAGCTCTGCTCTCTCTGTTTCATACAGTGAAACTCCAGCTCTGCTCTCGCTGTTTCAAACTGTGAATCTCCAGCTCCGCTCTCGCTGTTTCAAACAGTGAAACTCAAGCTCTGTTCTCGCTGTTTCAAACAGTGAAACTCCATTTCCGCTCTCGCTCTTTCCATCCAAAGCTCCAGTTCTGCTCTCACTGTTGCAAACTGTGAAACTACAACTCTGCTCTCGCTGTTTGAAACTGTGAAACCCCAGCTCTGCACTCGCTGTTTTAAACTGTGAAACTGCAGCTCTGCTCTCGCTGTTTCAAACAGTGAAACTCCAGCTCCGCTCTCGTGTTTTAAACTGTGAAACTCCAGCACAGCTCTCGATGATTGAAACTGTGAAACTCAAGCTCCGCTCTCACTGATTCCAACAGTGAAACTCCAGCTCTGCTCTCTCTGTTTCCAGCTGGTAAACTCATGCTCACATTTCACTTTTTCAAGCTGTGGAACTCCAGCTCTGCTCTCGCTGTTTCAAACCCTGAAACTCCTGGCTTCCCGCTCACTTTCACACAGCAAAACGTCCACACTGCATTCGCTCTGGCCCACATTGAATCTCAAGCTCTCCGCTCGCTCTTTCAAACTGTGAAACTCTGAGATTACCTCTTCTGTTTCAACTATGAATCCCCTGCTCTGCTTTCGCTGTTTCAAACCGTAAATCTCCCACTCACCTCACACAGTTTCAAACTGGGAATACCCAGCTCCGCTCTCGCTGGTTCAAACTGTGAAACCCAAGCTCCCAACTCGCTGTTTCCAAATGTGGAACTCCAGCTCTGCTCTCGCTGTTTCAAACTGTGAAACTCCAGCTCAACTCTCGCTGTTTGAAACTGTGAAACTCCAGCTCCGCTCTCGCTGTTTAAACTGTGGAACTCCAGCTCTGCTCTCGCTTTTTCAAACAGTGAAAACCCAGCTTTGCTCTCTCTGTTTCAAACTGTGAAACTCAAGCTCCGTTCTCGCTGTTTAAACTGTGAAACTCCAGCTCCGCTCTCGCTGTTTCAAACAGTGAAACTCCAGCTCCACTCTCGCTGTTTCAAACTGTGAAACTGCAGCTCTGCTCTCGCTGCTTGAAACTGTGAAACTCCAACTCCATTCTCACTGCTTGAAACTGCGAAACCCCAACTCCCAATTCGCTGTTTCAAAATGTGAAACACCAGCACCGCTCTCGCTGTTTCAAACTGTGAAACTCTAGCACCGCTCTCGCTGTTTCAAACTGTGAAACTCCAACTCCACTCTCACTGTTTGAAACTACGAAACCCCAACTCCCAACTTGCTGTTTCAAAATGTGAAACACCAGCACCGCTCTCGCTGTTTCAAGCTGTGAAACTCCAACTCCACTCTCACTGTTTCAAACTGCAAAACCCCAACTCCCATCTCACTCTTTCAAACTGTGAAACTCAAGCTCTGTTCATGCTGTTTAAACTGTGAAACACCATCTCCGCTTTTGCTATTTCAAACAGTGAAACTCCAGCTCCGCTCTCGGTGTTTCAAAGCGTGAAACTGCAGCTCCGCTCTCGCTGCTTCAAACTGTGAAACTGCAACTCCACTCTCACTGTTTGAAACTGCGAAAACCCAACTCCCAACTCGCAGTTTCAAAATGTGAAACTCCAGCACCGCTCTCGCTGTTTCAAACTGTGAAACTCCAGCTCTGCTCTCGCTGTTTCAAGCTGGGAAATTTATGCTCACATTTCGCTCTTTCAAGGTGTGGAACTCCAGCTCTGCTCTCACTGTTTCAAGCTCTGAAACTCCTGGCTTCCCGCTCACTTTCACACAGCAAAACATCCACTGTGCTTTTGCTGTGGCCAACTTAAAATCTCACGCTCTCCGCTCAATCTTTCAAACTGTGAAGTTCCCGGCTTGACTCTCCTGTTTTAACTCTGAATCTCTTGCCCTGCTTTCACTGTTTCAAACTGTAAAACTCCCACTCCCCTCATGCAGTTTCAAACTGTGAAACTACAGCTCTGCTCTCGCTGATTGAAACTGTGAAACTGCAGCTCCGCTCTCGCTGATTGAAACTGTGAAACTCCAGCTCCGCTCTTGCTATTTCAAACAGTAAAACTCCAGCTCCGCTCTCGGTGTTTCAAACCATGAAACTGCAGCTCCGCTCTCGCTGTTTCAAACTGTGAAACTCCAACTCCACTCTCACTGTTTGAAACTGCGAAACCCCAACTCCCAACTCGCTGTTTCAAAATGTGAAACTCCAGCACCACTCTCGCTGTTTCAAACTGTGAAACTCCATCTCCGCTCTCGCTGTTTCCATCCAAACTCCAGCTCCGCTCTCACTGTTGCAAACTGTGAAACTCAAGCTCCGTTCTTGCTGTTTAAACATTGAAACTCCAGCTCCGCTCTCGCTGTTTCAAACAGTGAAACTCCAGCGCCGCTCTCGCTGTTTCAAAACGTGAAACTCCAGCACCGCTCTCGCTGTTTCAAACTGTGAAACTCCTACTCCACTCTCACTGTTTGAAACTACGAAACCCCAACTCCCAGCTCGCTGTTTCAAAATGTGAAACACCAGCACCGCTCTCGCTGTTTCAAACTGTGAAACTCCAGCTCCGCTCTCGCTGTTTCAAACTGTGAAACTCCATCTCCGCTCTTGCTGTTTCAAACTGTGATACTCCAGCTCTGCTCTTGCTGTTTCAAACTGTGAAACTCCAGCTCCGCTCTCGCTGTTTCAAACTGTGAAACTGCAGCTCCGCTCTTACAGTTTCAAAGAGTGAAACTCCAGCTCTGCTCTCGTTGTTCAAACAGTTTCAAACTGGAAAACCCCAGCTGCGCTCTCACTGGTTCAAACTGTGAAACCCCAACTCCCAACTCGCTGTTTCAAACTGTGAAACTCCAGCTCTGCTCTATCTGTTTCAAACAGTGAAACTCCAGCTCTGCTCTCGCTGTTTCAAACTGTGAATCTCCAGCTCCGCTCTCGCTGTTTCAAACAGTGAAACTCAAGCTCTGTTCTCGCTGTTTCAAACAGTGAAACTCCATTTCCGCTCTCGCTCTTTCCATCCAAAGCTCCAGTTCTGCTCTCACTGTTGCAAACTGTGAAACTAAAACTCTGCTCTCGCTGTTTGAAACTGTGAAACCCCAGCTCTGCACTCGCTGTTTTAAACTGTGAAACTGCAGCTCTGCTCTCGCTGTTTCAAAGAGTGAAGCTCCAGCTCTGCTCTCGCTGTTTGAAACTGTGAAACTACAACTCTGCTCTCGCTGTTTGAAACTGTGAAACCCCAGCTCTGCACTCGCTGTTTTAAACTGTAAAACTGCAGCTCTGCTCTCGCTGTTTCAAACAGTGAAACTCCAGCTCCGCTCTCGTGTTTTAAACTGTGAAACTCCAGCACAGCTCTCGATGATTGAAACTGTGAAACTCAAGCTCCGCTCTCACTGATTCCAACAGTGAAACTCCAGCTCTGCTCTCTCTGTTTCCAGCTGGTAAACTCATGCTCACATTTCACTTTTTCAAGCTGTGGAACTCCAGCTCTGCTCTCGCTGTTTCAAACCCTGAAACTCCTGGCTTCCCGCTCACTTTCACACAGCAAAACGTCAACTCCCAAATCGCTGTTTCAAAATGTGAAACTCCAGCACCACTCTTGCTGTTTCAAACTGTGAAACTCCAGCACCACTCTCGCTGTTTCAAACTGTGAAACTCCATCTCCGCTCTCGCTGTTTCCATCCAAACTCCAGCTCCGCTCTCACTGTTGCAAACTGTGAAACTCAAGCTCCGTTCTTGCTGTTTAAACATTGAAACTCCAGCTCCGCTCTCGCTGTTTCAAACAGTGAAACTCCAGCGCCGCTCTCGCTGTTTCAAAACGTGAAACTCCAGCACCGCTCTCGCTGTTTCAAACTGTGAAACTCCTACTCCACTCTCACTGTTTGATTCTACGAAACCCCAACTCCCAGCTCGCTGTTTCAAAATGTGAAACACCAGCACCGCTCTCGCTGTTTCAAACTGTGAGACTCCAACACCACTCTCACTGTTTCAAACTGCAAAACCCCAACACCCATCTCGCTCTTTCAAATTGTGAAACTCAAGCTCTGTTCTTGCTGTATAAACTGTGAAACTCCAGCTCTGCTCTTGCTATTTCAAACAGTGAAACTCCAGCTCTGCTCTCGCTGTTTCAATCTGTGAAACTCCAGCTCTGCTCTTGCTATTTCAAGCTGGGAAATTCAGGCTCACATTTCGCTCTTTCAAGGTCTGGAACTCCAGCTGTGCTCTCACTGTTTCAAGCTCTGAAACTCCCGGCTTCCCGCTCACTTTCACACAGGAAAACATCCACTCTGCTTTTGCTGTGGCCAACTTAAAATCTCACGCTCTCCGCTCAGTCTTTCAATTTATGAAGCTCCCGGCTTGACTCTCCTGTTATAACTCTGAATCTCTTGCCCTGCTTTCACTGTTTCAAACTATAAAGCTCCCACTCCCCTCACGCAGTTTGAAACTCTGAAACTACAGCTCTGCTCTCGCTGATTGAAACTGTGAAACTGCTGCTCCGTTCTCGCTGATTGTAACTGTGAATCTCCAGCTCCGCTCTCGCTGTATCAAACTGTGAAACTCCATCTCCGCTCTCTCTGTTTCCATCCAAACTCCAGCTCCGGTCTCACTGTTGCAAACTGTGAAACTCTGCTCCGTTCTTGCTGTTTAAACATTGAAACTCCAGTGAAACTCCAGCTCCGGTATTGCTGTTTCAAACAGTGAAACTCCAGTTCCGCTCTCGGTGTTTCAAACTGTGAAACTGCTGCTCTGCTCTCGCTGTTTCAAAGTGTGAAACTCCAACTCCACTCTCACTGTTTGAAACTGCGAAACCCCAACTCCCAACTTGCTGTTTCAAACTGTGAAACTCCAGCACCGCTCTCCCTGTTTCAAACTGTGAAACTCCAGCCCTGCTCTCGCTGTTTCAAGCTGGGAAATTCAGGCTCACGTTTCGCTCTTTCAAGGTCTGGAACTCCAGCTGTGCTCTCACTGTTTCAAGCTCTGAAAATCCCGGCTTCCTGCTCACTTTCACACAGCAAAACATCCACTCTGCTTTTGCTGTGGCCAACTTAAAATCTCACGCTCTCCGCTCAATCTTTCAATTTATGAAGCTCCCGGCTTGACTCTCCTGTTTTAACTCTGAATCTCTTGCCCTGCTTTCACTGTTTCAAACCGTAAACCCCCCACGCCCCTCACGCAGTTTCAAACTGTGAAACTACAGCTCTGCTCTCGCTGATTGAAACTGTGAAACTGCAACTCTGCTCTCGCTGATTGAAACTGTGAATCTCCATCTCCGCTCTCGCTGTTTCCATCCAAACTCCAGCTCCGCTCTCACTGTTGCAAACTGTGAAACTCCAGCGCCGCTCTCGCTGTTTCAAACCGTGAAACTCCTACTCCACTCTCACTGTTTGAAACTACAAAACCCCAACTCCCAGCTCGCTGTTTCAAAATGTGAAACTCCAGCACCGCTCTCGCTGTTTCAAACTGTGAAACTCCAACACCACTCTCACTGTTTCAAACTGCAAAACCCCAACTCCCATCTCGCTCTTTCAAATTGTGAAACTCAAGCTCTGTTCTTGCTGTTTAAACTGTGAAACTCCAGCTCTGCTCTTGCTATTTCAAACAGTGAAACTCCAGCTCTGCTCTCGCTGTTTCAAACTGTGAAACTCCAGCATCGCTCTTGCTGTTTCAAACTGTGAAACTCCAGCTCTGCTCTCGCTGTTTCAAGCTGGGAAATTCAGGCTCACGTTTCGCTCTTTCAAGGTGTGGAACTCCAGCTCTGCTCTCACTGTTTCAAGCTCTGAAACTCCCGGCATCCCGCTCACTTTCACACAGGAAAACATCCACTCTGCTTTTGTTGTGGCCAACTTAAAATCTCACGCTCTCCACTCAATCTTTCAATTTATGAAGCTCCCGGCTTGACTCTCCTGTTTTAACTCTGAATCTCTTGCCCTGCTTTCACTGTTTCAAACTGTAAACCCCCCACGCCCCTCACGCAGTTTCAAACTGTGAAACTACAGCTCTGCTCTCGCTGATTGAAACTGTGAAACTGCAACTCCGCTCTCGCTGATTGAAACTGTGAATCTCCATCTCCGCTCTCGCTGTTTCCATCCAAACTCCAGCTCCGCTCTCACTGTTGCAAACTGTGAAACTCCAGCGCCGCTCTCGCTGTTTCAAACCGTGAAACTCCAGCACCGCTCTCGCTGTTTCAAACTGTGAAACTCCTACTCCACTCTCACTGTTTGAAACTACAAAACCCCAACTCCCAGCTCGCTGTTTCAAAATGTGAAACTCCAGCACCGCTCTCGCTGTTTCAAACTGTGAAACTCCAACACCACTCTCACTGTTTCATACTGCAAAACCCCAACTCCCATCTCGCTCTTTCAAATTGTGAAACTCAAGCTCTGTTCTTGCTGTTTAAACTGTGAAACTCCAGCTCTGCTCTTGCTATTTCAAACAGTTAAACTCCAGCTCTGCTCTCGTTGTTTCAATCTGTGAAACTCCAGCTCTGCTCTTGCTGTTTCAAGCTGGGAAATTCAGGCTCACATTTCGCTCTTTCAAGGTGTGGAACTGCAGCTCTGCTCTCAGTGTTTCAAGCTCTGAACCTCCCGGCTTCCCGCTCACTTTCTCACAGCAAAACATTCTCTCTGCTTTTGCTGCGGCCAACTTAAAATCTCACACTCTCCGCTCAATCTTTCAAACTGTGAAGCTCCCGGCTTGACTCTCCTGTTTTAACTCTGAATCTCTTGCCCTGCTTTCACTGTTTCAAACTGTACAACTCCCACTCCCCTCATGCAGTTTCAAACTGTGAAACTACAGCTCTGCTCTCGCTGATTGAAACTGTGAAACTGCAGCTCCGCTCTCGCTGATTGAAACTGTGAAACTCCAGCTCCGCTCTTGCTATTTCAAACAGTAAAACTCCAGCTCCGCTCTCGGTGTTTCAAACTGTGAAACTGTAACTCTGTTCTCCCTGTTTCAAACTGTGAAACTCCAACACCACGCTCACTGTTTGAAACTGCAAAACCCCAACTGCCAACTCGCTGTTTCAAAATGTGAAACTCAAGCACCACTCTCGCTGTTTCAAACTGTGAAACTCCAGCTCTGCTCTCGCTGCTTCAAACTGTGAAACTACAGCTCTGCTCTCGCTGATTTTTAGTGTGAAACTGCAGCTCCGCTCTCACTGTTTCAAACAGTGAAACCTCAGCTCTGTTCTCGCTGTTTCAAACGGTGAATCTCCAGCTCCGCTCTCGCTCTTTCAAACTGTGAAACTCCAACTCTGCTCTCACTGTTTCAAGCTGGGAAATTCAGGCTCACGTTTCGCTCTTTCAAGGTCTGGAACTCCAGCTCTGCTCTCACTGTTTCAAGCTCTGAAACTCCCGGCATCTCGCTCACTTTCACACAGGAAAACATCCACTCTGCTTTTGCTGTGGCCAACTTAAAATCTCACGCTCTCCGCTCAATCTTTCAATTTATGAAGCTCCCGGCTTGACTCTCCTGTTTTAACTCTGAATCTCTTGCCCTGCTATCACTGTTTCAAACTGTAAAGCCCCCACGCACCTCACGCAGTTTCTAACTGTGAAACTACAGCTCTGCTCTCGCTGATTAAAACTGTGAAACTGCAACTCCGCTCTCGCTGATTGAAACTGTGAATCTCCAGCTCCGGTCTCGCTGTATCAAACTGTGAAACTCCATCTCCGCTCTCGCTGTTTCCATCCAAACTCCAGCTCCGCTCTCACTGTTGCAAACTGTGAAACTCAAGCTCCGTTCTTGCTGTTTAAACATTGAAACTCCAGCTCCGCTCTCGCTGGTTCAAACTGTGAAACTCCAGCACTGCTCTCGCTGTTTCAAACTGTGAAACTCCTACTCCACTCTCACTGTTTGAAACTACGAAACCCCAACTCCCAGCTCGCTGTTTCAAAATGTGAAACACCAGCACCGCTCTCGCTGTTTCAAACTGTGAAACTCCAACACCACTCTCACTGTTTCAAACTGCAAAACCCCAACTCCCATCTCGCTCTTTCAAACTGTGAAACTCAAGCTCTGTTCTTGCTATTTCAAACAGTGAAACTCCAGCTCTGCTCTCGCTGTTTCAATCTGTGAAACTCCAGCTCTGCTCTTGCTGTTTCAAGCTGGGAAATTCAGGCTCACATTTCGCTCTTTCAAGGTGTGGGACTGCAGCTCTGCTCTCAGTGTTTCAAGCTCTGAACCTCCCGGCTTCCCGTTCACTTTCTCACAGCAAAACATTCTCTCTGCTTTTGCTGCGGCCAACTTAAAATCTCACGCTGTCCGCTCAATGTTTCAAACTGTGAAGCTCCCGGCTTGACTCTCCTGTTTTAACTCTGAATCTCTTGCCCTGCTTTCACTGTTTCAAACTGTAAACCTCCCACTCCCCTCACGCAGTTTCAAACTGTGAAACTACAGCTCTGCTCTCGCTGATTGAAACTGTGAAACTGCAGCTCCGCTCTCGCTGATTGAAACTGTGAAACTCCAGCTCTGCTCTTGCTATTTCAAGCAGTGAAACTCCAGCTCCGCTCTCGGTGTTTCAAACCGTGAAACTGCAGCTCTGCTCTCCCTGTTTCAAACTGTGAAACTCCAACACCACGCTCACTGTTTGAAACTGCGAAACCCCAACTCCCAACTCGCTGTTTCAAAATGTGAAACTCCATCTCCGCTCTCGCTGTTTCAAACTGTGATACTCCAGCTCCGCTCTCGCTGTTTCAAACTGTGAAACTACAGCTCTGCTCTCGCTGATTGAAACTGTGAAACTGCAGCTCCGCTCTCGCTGTTTCAAACTGTGAAACTGCAGCTCCGCTCTCGCTGATTGAAACTGTGAATCTCCAGCTCCGCTCTTGCTATTTCAAACAGTGAAACTCCAGCTCCGCTCTCGGTGTTTCAAACCGTGAAACTGCAGCTCTGCTCTCCCTGTTTCAAACTGTGAAACTCCAACACCACGCTCACTGTTTGAAACTGCGAAACCCCAACTCCCAACTCGCTGTTTCAAAATGTGAAACTCCAGCACCACACTTGCTGTTTCAAACTGTGAAACTCCAGCACCACTCTCGCTGTTTCAAACTGTGAAACTCCATCTCCGCTCTCGCTGTTTCCATCTAAACTCCAGCTCCGCTCTCACTGTTGCAAACTGTGAAACTCAAGCTCCGTTCTTGCTGTTTAAACATTGAAACTCCAGCTCCGCTCTCGCTGTTTCAAACAGTGAAACTCCAGCGCCGCTCTCGCTGTTTCAAAACGTGAAACTCCAGCACCGCTCTCGCTGTTTCAAACTGTGAAACTCCTACTCCACTCTCACTGTTTGAAACTACGAAACCCCAACTCCCAGCTCGCTGTTTCAAAATGTGAAACACCAGCACCGCTCTCGCTGTTTCAAACTGTGAGACTCCAACACCACTCTCACTGTTTCAAACTGCAAAACCCCAACTCCCATCTCGCTCTTTCAAATTGTGAAACTCAAGCTCTGTTCTTGCTGTATAAACTGTGAAACTCCAGCTCTGCTCTTGCTATTTCAAACAGTGAAACTCCAGCTCTGCTCTCGCTGTTTCAATCTGTGAAACTCCAGCTCTGCTCTTGCTGTTTCAAGCTGGGAAATTCAGGCTCACATTTCGCTCTTTCAAGGTCTGGAACTCCAGCTGTGCTCTCACTGTTTCAAGCTCTGAAACTCCCGGCTTCCCGCTCACTTTCACACAGGAAAACATCCACTCTGCTTTTGCTGTGGCCAACTTAAAATCTCACGCTCTCCGCTCAGTCTTTCAATTTATGAAGCTCCCGGCTTGACTCTCCTGTTATAACTCTGAATCTCTTGCCCTGCTTTCACTGTTTTAAACTATAAAGCTCCCACTCCCCTCACGCAGTTTCAAACTCTGAAACTACAGCTCTGCTCTCGCTGATTGAAACTGTGAAACTGCTGCTCCGTTCTCGCTGATTGAAACTGTGAATCTCCAGCTCCGCTCTCGCTGTATCAAACTGTGAAACTCCATCTCCGCTCTCTCTGTTTCCATCCAAACTCCAGCTCCGCTCTCACTGTTGCAAACTGTGAAACTCTGCTCCGTTCTTGCTGTTTCAAACAGTGAAACTCCAGCTCCGCTCTCGGTGTTTCAAACTGTGAAACTGCTGCTCTGCTCTCGCTGTTTCAAACTGTGAAACTCCAACTCCACTCTCACTGTTTGAAACTGCGAAACCCCAACTCCCAACTTGCTGTTTCAAACTGTGAAACTCCAGCACCGCTCTCGCTGTTTCAAACTGTGAAACTCCAGCTCTGCTCTCGCTGTTTCAAGCTGGGAAATTCAGGCTCACGTTTCGCTGTTTCAAGGTCTGGAACTCCAGCTGTGCTCTCACTGTTTCAAGCTCTGAAACTCCCGGCTTCCTGCTCACTTTCACACAGCAAAACATCCACTCTGTTTTTGCTGTGGCCAACTTAAAATCTCACGCTCTCCGCTCAATCTTTCAATTTATGAAGCTCCCGGCTTGACTCTCCTGTTTTAACTCTAAATCTCTTGCCCTGCTTTCATTGTTTCAAACCGTAAACCCCCCACGCCCCTCACGCAGTTTCTAACTGTGAAACTACAGCTCTGCTCTCGCTGATTGAAACTGTGAAACTGCAACTCTGCTCTCGCTGATTGAAACTGTGAATCTCCATCTCCGCTCTCGCTGTTTCCATCCAAACTCCAGCTCCGCTCTCACTGTTGCAAACTGTGAAACTCCAGCGCCGCTCTCGCTGTTTGAAACTGTGAAACTCCAGCTCTGCTCTTGCTATTTCATACAGTAAAACTCCAGCTCTGCTCTCGCTGTTTCAAACTGTGAAACTACAGCTCTGCTCTCGCTGATTTTTAGTGTGAAACTGCAGCTCCGCTCTCACTGTTTCAAACAGTGAATCCCCAGCTCTGTTCTCGCTGTTTCAAACTGTGAATCTCCAGCTCCGCTCTCGCTGTTTCAAACTGTGAAACACCATCTCCGCTCTCGCTGTTTCAAACTGTGAAACTCCAGCTCTGCTCTCGCTGTTTCAAGCTGGGAAATTCAGGCTCACGTTTCGCTCTTTCAAGGTCTGGAACTCCAGCTCTGCTCTCACTGTTTCAAGCTCTGACACTCCCGGCATCTTGCTCATTTTCACACAGGAAAACATCCACCCTGCTTTTGCTGTGGCCAACTTAAAATCTCATGCTCTCCGCTCAATCTTTCAATTTATGAAGCTCCCGGCTTGACTCTCCTGTTTTAACTCTGAATCTCTTGCCCTGCTTTCACTGTTTCAAACTGTAAACCTCCCACACCCCTCACGCAGTTTCAAACTGTTAAATACAGCTCTGCTCTCGCTGATTGAAACTGTGAAACTGCAACACCGCTCTCGCTGATTGAAACTGTGAATCTCCAGCTCCGCTCTCGCTGTATCAAACTGTGAAACTCCATCTCCGCTCTCGCTGTTTCCATCCAAACTCCAGCTCCGCTCTCACTGTTGCAAACTGTGAAACTCTGCTCCATTCTTGCTGTTTAAACATTGAAACTCCAGCTCCGCTCTCGCTGTTTCAAACCGTGAAACTCCAGCGCCGCTCTCGCTGTTTCAAACCGTGAAACTCCAGCACCGCTCTCGCTGTTTCATACTGCAAAACCCCAACTCCCAGCTCGCTGTTTCAAAATGTGAAACACCAGCACCGCTCTCGCTGTTTCAAACTGTGAAACTCCAACACCACTCTCACTGTTTCAAACTGCAAAACCCCAACCCCCCTCTCGCTCTTTCAAACTGTGAAACTCAAGCTCTGTTCTTGCTGTTTAAACTGTGAAACTCCAGCTCCGCTCTTGCTATTTCAAACAGTGAAACTCCAGCTCTGCTCTCGCTGTTTCAATCTGTGAAACTCCAGCTCTGCTCTTGCTGTTTCAAGCTGGGAAATTCAGGCTCACATTTCGCTCTTTCAAGGTGTGGAACTGCAGCTCTGCTCTCACTGTTTCAAGCTGGGAAATTCAGGCTCACATTTCGCTCTTTCAAGGTGTGGAACTGCAGCTCTGCTCTCACTGTTTCAAGCTCTGAACCTCCCGGCTTCCCGCTCACTTTCTCACAGCAAAACATTCTCTCTGCTTTTGCTGCGGCCAACTTAAAATCTCACGCTCTCCGCTCAATTTTTCAAACTGTGAAGCTCCCGGCTTGACTCTCCTGTTTTAACTCTGAATCTCTTGCACTGCTTTCGCTGTTTCAAACTGTAAAAGTCCCACTCCCCTCACGCAGTTTCAAACTGTGAAACTACAGCTCTGCTCTCGCTGTTTCAAACTGTGAAACTGCAGCTCTGCTCTCGCTGATTGAAACTGTGAAACTCCAGCTCCGCTCTTGCTATTTCAAACAGTGAAACTCCAGCTCCGCTCTCGGTGTTTCAAACCGTGAAACTGCAGCTCTGCTCTCCCTGATTCAAACTGTGAAACTCCAACACCACGCTCACTGTTTGAAACTGCGAAACCCCAACTCCCAACTCGCTGTTTCAAAATGTGAAACTCAAGCACCACTCTCGCTGTTTCAAACTGTGAAACTACAGCTCTGCTCTCGCTGATTTTTAGTGTGAACCTGCAGCTCCGCTCTCACTGTTTCAAACAGTGAAACCTCAGCTCCACTCTCGCTGTTTCAAACTGTGAATCTCCAGCTCCGCTCTCGCTGTTTCAAACTATGAAACTCCAACTCTGCTCTCGCTGTTTCAAGCTGGGAAATTCAGGCTCACGTTTCGCTCTTTCAAGGTCTGGAACTCCAGCTCTGCTCTCGCTGTTTCAAGCTCTGAAACTCCCGGCATCTCGCTCACTTTCACACAGGAAAACATCCACTCTGCTTTTGCTGTGGCCAACTTAAAATCTCACGCTCTCCGCTCAATCTTTCAATTTATGAAGCTCCCGGCTTGACTCTCCTGTTTTAACTCTGAATCTCTTGCCCTGCTATCACTGTTTCAAACTGTAAACCCCCCACGCACCTCACGCAGTTTCTAACTATGAAACTACAGCTCTGCTCTCGCTGATTAAAACTGTGAAACTGCAACTCCGCTCTCGCTGATTGAAACTGTGAATCTCCAGCTCCGCTCTCGCAGTATCAAACTGTGAAACTCCATCTCCGCTCTCGCTGTTTCCATCCAAACTCCAGCTCCGCTCTCACTGTTGCAAACTGTGAAACTCAAGCTCCGTTCTTGCTGTTTAAACATTGAAACTCCAGCTCCGCTCTCGCTGTTTCAAACCGTGAAACTCCAGCACTGCTCTCGCTGTTTCAAACTGTGAAACTCCTACTCCACTCTCACTGTTTGAAACTACGAAACCCCAACTCCCAGCTCGCTGTTTCAAAATGTGAAACACCAGCACCGCTCTCGCTGTTTCAAACTGTGAAACTCCAGCTCCACTCTCGCTGTTTCAAACTGCAAAACCCCAACTCCCATCTCGCTCTTTCAAACTGTGAAACTCAAGCTCTGTTCTTGCTATTTCAAACAGTGAAACTCCAGCTCTGCTCTCGCTGTTTCAATCTGTGAAACTCCAGCTCTGCTCTTGCTGTTTCAAGCTGGGAAATTCAGGCTCACATTTCGCTCTTTCAAGGTGTGGAACTGCAGCTCTGCTCTCAGTGTTTCAAGCTCTGAACCTCCCGGCTTCCCGCTCACTTTCTCACAGCAAAACATTCTCTCTGCTTTTGCTGCGGCCAACTTAAAATCTCACGCTGTCCGCTCAATGTTTCAAACTGTGAAGCTCCCGGCTTGACTCTCCTGTTTTAACTCTGAATCTCTTGCCCTGCTTTCACTGTTTCAAACTGTAAACCTCCCACTCCCCTCACGCAGTTTCAAACTGTGAAACTACAGCTCTGCTCTCGCTGTTTCAAACTGTGAAACTGCAGCTCTGCTCTCGCTGATTGAAACTGTGAAACTCCAGCTCCGCTCTTGCTATTTCAAACAGTGAAACTCCAGCTCCGCTCTCGGTGTTTCAAACCGTGAAACTGCAGCTCTGCTCTCCCTGATTCAAACTGTGAAACTCCAACACCACGCTCACTGTTTGAAACTGCGAAACCCCAACTCCCAACTCGCTGTTTCAAAATGTGAAACTCAAGCACCACTCTCGCTGTTTCAAACTGTGAAACTACAGCTCTGCTCTCGCTGATTTTTAGTGTGAAACTGCAGCTCCGCTCTCACTGTTTCAAACAGTGAAACCTCAGCTCCGCTCTCGCTGTTTCAAACTGTGAATCTCCAGCTCCGCTCTCGCTGTTTCAAACTATGAAACTCCAACTCTGCTCTCGCTGTTTCAAGCTGGGAAATTCAGGCTCACGTTTCGCTCTTTCAAGGTCTGGAACTCCAGCTCTGCTCTCGCTGTTTCAAGCTCTGAAACTCCCGGCATCTCGCTCACTTTCACACAGGAAAACATCCACTCTGCTTTTGCTGTGGCCAACTTAAAATCTCACGCTTTCCGCTCAATCTTTCAATTTATGAAGCTCCCGGCTTGACTCTCCTGTTTTAACTCTGAATCTCTTGCCCTGCTATCACTGTTTCAAACTGTAAACCCCCCACGCACCTCACGCAGTTTCTAACTATGAAACTACAGCTCTGCTCTCGCTGATTAAAACTGTGAAACTGCAACTCCGCTCTCGCTGATTGAAACTGTGAATCTCCAGCTCCGCTCTCGCTGTATCAAACTGTGAAACTCCATCTCCGCTCTCGCTGTTTCCATCCAAACTCCAGCTCCGCTCTCACTGTTGCAAACTGTGAAACTCAAGCTCCGTTCTTGCTGTTTAAACATTGAAACTCCAGCTCCGCTCTCGCTGTTTCAAACCGTGAAACTCCAGCACTGCTCTCGCTGTTTCAAACTGTGAAACTCCTACTCCACTCTCACTGTTTGAAACTACGAAACCCCAACTCCCAGCTCGCTGTTTCAAAATGTGAAACACCAGCACCGCTCTCGCTGTTTCAAACTGTGAAACTCCAGCTCCACTCTCGCTGTTTCAAACTGCAAAACCCCAACTCCCATCTCGCTCTTTCAAACTGTGAAACTCAAGCTCTGTTCTTGCTATTTCAAACAGTGAAACTCCAGCTCTGCTCTCGCTGTTTCAATCTGTGAAACTCCAGCTCTGCTCTTGCTGTTTCAAGCTGGGAAATTCAGGCTCACATTTCGCTCTTTCAAGGTGTGGAACTGCAGCTCTGCTCTCAGTGTTTCAAGCTCTGAACCTCCCGGCTTCCCGCTCACTTTCTCACAGCAAAACATTCTCTCTGCTTTTGCTGCGGCCAACTTAAAATCTCACGCTGTCCGCTCAATGTTTCAAACTGTGAAGCTCCCGGCTTGACTCTCCTGTTTTAACTCTGAATCTCTTGCCCTGCTTTCACTGTTTCAAACTGTAAACCTCCCAGTCCCCTCACGCAGTTTCAAACTGTGAAACTACAGCTCTGCTCTCGCTGATTGAAACTGTGAAACTGCAGCTCCGCTCTCGCTGATTGAAACTGTGAAACTCCAGCTCCGCTCTTGCTATTTCAAGCAGTGAAACTCCAGCTCCGCTCTCGGTGTTTCAAACCGTGAAACTGCAGCTCTGCTCTCCCTGTTTCAAACTGTGAAACTCCAACACCACGCTCACTGTTTGAAACTGCGAAACCCCAACTCCCAACTCGCTGTTTCAAAATGTGAAACTCAAGCACCACTCTTGCTGTTTCAAACTGTGAAACTCCAGCTCTGCTCTCGCTGTTTCAAGCTGGGAAATTCAGGCTCACATTTCGCTCTTTCAAACTGTGAAACTGCAGCTCTGTTCTCGCTGTTTCAAACTGTGAATCTCCAGCTCCGCTCTCGCTGTTTCAAACTGTGAAACTCCATCACCGCTCTTGCTGTTTCCATCCGAACTCCAGCTCCACTCTCACTGTTGCAAACTGTGAAACTCCAGCTCCGCTCTCGCTGTTTCAAACTGTGAATCCCCATCTCTGCACTCGCTGTTTCAAACTGTGAAACTGCGGCTCCGGTCTCGCTGTTTCAAGCTCTGAAACTCCTGGCTTCCCGCTCACTTTCACACAGTAAAACATCCACTCTGCTTTTGCTGTGGCCAACTTAAAATCTCACACTCTCCGCTCACTCTTTCAAACTGTGAAGCTCCCGGCTTGACTATCCTGTTTTCACTCTGAATCTCTTGCCCTGCTTTCACTGTTTCAAACAGTAATCCTCCCACTCCCCTCACGCAGTTTCAAACTGTGAAACTACAGCTCTGCTCTCGCTGATTTTTAGTGTGAAACTGCAGCTCCGCTCTCACTGTTTCAAACAGTGAAACCCCAGCTCTGCTCTCGCTGTTTCAAACTGTGAATCTCCAGGTCCGCTCTCGCTGTTTCAAACTGTGAAACACCATCTCCGCTCTCGCTGTTTCAAACTGTGAAACTCCAGCTCTGCTCTCGCTGTTTCAAGCTGGGAATTTCAGGCTCACATTTCGCTCTTTCAAGGTGTGGAACTCCAGCTCTGCTCTCACTGTTTCTAGCACTGAAACTCCCGGCTTCCCACTCACATTCACACAGCAAAAAATCCACTCTGCATTTGCTGTGGCCAACATAATATCTGACGCTCTCCGCTCAATCTTTCAAACTGTCAGGCTCCTGGCTTGACTCTCCTGTTTTAACTCTGAATCTCTTGCCCTGTTTTCACTGTTTCAAACTGTAAACCTCCCACTCCCCTCACGCAGTTTCAAACTGTGAAACTACAGCTCTGCTCTTGCTGACTGAAACTGTGAAACTGCAGCTCCGCTCTCGCTGTTTCAAACAGTGAAACCCCAGCTCTGCTCTCGCTGTTTCAAAGTGTGAATCTCCAGCTCCGCTCTCGCTGTTTCAAACTGTGAAACACCATCTCCACTCTCGCTGTTTCCATCCAAACTCCAGCTCCGCTCTCACTGTTGCAAACTGTGAAACTCCAGCTCCGCTCTCGCCGTTTCAAACTGTGAAACCCCAGCACCGTTCTCGCTGTTTCAAACTGTGAAACCCCAGCACCGCTCTCGCTGTTTCAAACTGTGAAACTCCAACACCACTCTCACTGTTTCAAACTGCAGAACCCCAACTCCCATCTCGCTCTTTCAAACTGTGAAACTCAAGTTCTGTTCTTGCTGTTTAAACTGTGAAACTCAAGCTCTGTTCTTGCTGTTTAAACTGTGAAACTCCTGCTCCGCTCTTGCTATTTCAAACAGTGAAACTCCAGCTCTGATCTCGCTGCTTCAATCTGTGAAACTCCAGCTCTGCTCTTGCTGTTTCAAGCTGGGAAATTCAGGCTCACATTTCGCTCTTTCAAGGTCTGGAACTGCAGCTCTGCTCTCAGTGTTTCAAGCTCTGAACCTCCTGGCTTCCCGCTCACTTTCTCACAGCAAAACATTCTCTCTGCTTTTGCTGCGGCCAACTTAAAATCTCACGCTCTCCGCTCAATCTTTCAAACTGTGAAGCTCCCGGCTTGACTCTCCTGTTTTAACTCTGAATCTCTTGCCCTGCTTTCAATCTTTCAAACTGTAAAACTCCCACCCAACTCACGCAGTTTCAAACTGTGAAACTACAGCTCTGCTCTCGCTGATTGACACTGTGAAATTCCAGCTCCGCTCTTCCTATTTGAAACAGTGAAACTCCAGCTCCACTCTCGGTGTTTCAAACTGTGAAACTGCAGCTCTGCTCTCCCTGTTTCAATCTGTGAAACTCCAACACCACGCTCACTGTTTGAAACTGCGAAACCCCAACTCCCAACTCGCTGTTTCAAAATGTGAAACCCCAGCACCACTCTCGCTGTTTCAAACTGTGAAACTCCAGCTCTGCTCTCGCTGTTTCAAGCTGGGAAATTCAGGCTCAGATTTCGCACTTTCAAGGTGTGGAACTCCAGCTGTGCTCTCACTGTTTCAAGCACTGAACCTCCCGGCTTCCCGCTCACTTTCACACAGCAGAACATCCACTCTGCTTTTGCTGTGGCCAACATAAAATCTCACGCTCTCCGCTCAATCTTTCAAACTGTGAAGCTCCCGGCTTGACTCTCCTGTTTTAACTCTGAATCTCTTGCACTGCTTTCACTGTTTCAAACTGTAAACCTCCCACGCCCCTCACGCAGTTTCAAACTGTGAAACTACAGCTCTGCTCTCGCTGACTGAAACTGTGAAACTGCAGCTCCACTCTCGCTGTTTCAAACTGTGAAACTCCAGCTCCGCTCTCACTGTTTCAAACAGTGAAACCCCAGCTCTGCTCTCGCTGTTTCAAACTGTGAATCTCCAGCTCCGCTCTCGCTGTTTCAAACTGTGAAACTCCATCTCCGCTCTTGCTGTTTCCATCCAAACTCCAGGTCCGCTCTCACTGTTGCAAACAGTGAAAACCCAGCTCTGCTCTCGCTGTTTCAAACTGTGAATCTTCAGCTCCGCTCTCGCTGTTTCAAACTGTGAAACTCCATCTCCGCTCTCGCTGTTTCAAACTGTGATACTCCAGCTCCACTCTCGCTGTTTCAAACTGTGAAACTACAGCTCTGCTCTCGCTGATTGAAACTGTGAAACTGCAGCTCCGCTCTCGCTGTTTCAAACTGTGAAACTGCAGCTCCGCTCTCGCTGATTGAAACTGTGAAACTCCAGCTCCGCTCTTGCTATTTCAAACAGTGAAACTCCAGCTCCGCTCTCGGTGTTTCAAACCGTGAAACTGCAGCTCTGCTCTCGCTGTTTCAAACTGTGAAACTCCAACACCACGCTCACTGTTTGAAACTGCGAAACCCCAACTCCCAACTCGCTGTTTCAAAATGTGAAACTCCAGCACCACTCTTGCTGTTTCAAACTGTGAAACTCCAGCACCACTCTCGCTGTTTCAAACTGTGAAACTCCATCTCCGCTCTCGCTGTTTCCATCCAAACTCCAGCTCCGCTCTCACTGTTGCAAACTGTGAAACTCAAGCTCCGTTCTTGCTGTTTAAACATTGAAACTCCAGCTCCGCTCTCGCTGTTTCAAACAGTGAAACTCCAGCGCCGCTCTCGCTGTTTCAAAACGTGAAACTCCAGCACCGCTCTCGCTGTTTCAAACTGTGAAACTCCTACTCCACTCTCACTGTTTGAAACTACGAAACCCCAACTCCCAGCTCGCTGTTTCAAAATGTGAAACACCAGCACCGCTCTCGCTGTTTCAAACTGTGAGACTCCAACACCACTCTCACTGTTTCAAACTGCAAAACCCCAACTCCCATCTCGCTCTTTCAAATTGTGAAACTCAAGCTCTGTTCTTGCTGTATAAACTGTGAAACTCCAGCTCTGCTCTTGCTATTTCAAACAGTGAAACACCAGCTCTGCTCTCGCTGTTTCAATCTGTGAAACTCCAGCTCTGCTCTTGCTGTTTCAAGCTGGGAAATTCAGGCTCACATTTCGTTCTTTCAAGGTCTGGAACTCCAGCTGTGCTCTCACTGTTTCAAGCTCTGAAACTCCCGGCTTCCCGCTCACTTTCACACAGGAAAACATCCACTCTGCTTTTGCTGTGGCCAACTTAAAATCTCACGCTCTCCGCTCAGTCTTTCAATTTATGAAGCTCCCGGCTTGACTCTCCTGTTATAACTCTGAATCTCTTGCCCTGCTTTCACTGTTTCAAACTATAAAGCTCCCACTCCCCTCACGCAGTTTGAAACTCTGAAACTACAGCTCTGCTCTCGCTGATTGAAACTGTGAAACTGCTGCTCCGTTCTCGCAGATTGAAACTGTGAATCTCCAGCTCCGCTCTCGCTGTATCAAACTGTGAAACTCCATCTCCGCTCTCTCTGTTTCCATCCAAACTCCAGCTCCGCTCTCACTGCTGCAAACTGTGAAACTCTGCTCCGTTCTTGCTGTTTAAACATTGAAACTCCAGTGAAACTCCAGCTCCGGTATTGCTGTTTCAAACAGTGAAACTCCAGCTCCGCTCTCGGTGTTTCAAACTGTGAAACTGCTGCTCTGCTCTCGCTGTTTCAAACTGTGAAACTCCAACTCCACTCTCACTGTTTGAAACTGCGAAACCCCAACTCCCAACTTGCTGTTTCAAACTGTGAAACTCCAGCACCGCTCTCGCTGTTTCAAACTGTGAAACTCCAGCTCTGCTCTCGCTGTTTCAAGCTGGGAAATTCAGGCTCACGTTTCGCTCTTTCAAGGTCTGGAACTCCAGCTGTGCTCTCACTGTTTCAAGCTCTGAAACTCCCGGCTTCCTGCTCACTTTCACATAGCAAAACATCCACTCTGCTTTTGCTGTGGCCAACTTAAAATCTCACGCTCTCCGCTCAATCTTTCAATTTATGAAGCTCCCGGCTTGACTCTCCTGTTATAACTCTGAATCTCTTGCCCTGCTTTCACTGTTTCAAACCGTAAACCCCCCACGCCCCTCACGCAGTTTCTAACTGTGAAACTACAGCTCTGCTCTCGCTGATTGAAACTGTGAAACTGCAACTCCGCTCTCGCTGATTGAAAGTGTGAATCTCCATCTCCGCTCTCGCTGTTTCCATCCAAACTCCAGCTCCGCTCTCACTGTTGCAAACTGTGAAACTCCAGCGCCGCTCTCGCTGTTTGAAACTGTGAAACTCCAGCTCCGCTCTTGCTATTTCAAACAGTAAAACTCCAGCTCCGCTCTCGCTGTTTCAAACTGTGAAACTCCTACTCCACTCTCACTGTTTGAAACTGCGAAACCCCAACTCCCAACTCGCTGTTTCAAAATGTGAAACTCCAGCACCACTCTCGCTGTTTCAAACTGTGAAACTCCGGCACCGCTCTCGCTGTTTCAAACTGTGAAACTCCAGCTCTGCTCTCGCTGTTTCAAGCTGGGAAATTCAGGCTCACGTTTCGCTCTTTCAAGGTGTGGAACTCCAGCTGTGCTCTCACTGTTTCAAGCTCTGAAACTCCCGGCTTCCCGCTCACTATCACACAGCAAAAAATCCACTCTGCTTTTGCTGCGGCCAACATAAAATCTCACACTCTCCGCTCAATCTTTCAAACTGTGAAGCTCCCGGCTTGACTCTCCTGATTTCACTCTGAATCTCTTGCCCTGCTTTCACCGTTTCAAACTGTAAACCTCCCACACCCTTCACGCAGTTTCAAACTGTGAAACTACAGCTCTGCTCTCGCTGACTGAAACTGTGAAACTGCAGCTCCGCTCTCGCTGTTTCAAACTGTGAAACTCCAGCTCCGCTCTCACTGTTTCAAACAGTGAAACCCCAGCTCTGCTCTCGCTGTTTCAAACTGTGAATCTCCAGCTCCGCTCTTGCTGTTTCCATCCAAACTCCAGGTCCGCTCTCACTGTTGCAAACTGTGAAAATCCAGCTCCGCTCTCGCTGTTTCAAACTGTGAATCCCCATCTCTGCACTCGGTGTTTCAAACTGTGAAACTGCAGCTCCGGTCTCGCTGTTTCAAGCTCTGAAACTCCTGGCTTCCCGCTCACTTTCACACAGTAAAACATCCACTCTGCTTTTGCTGTGGCCAACTTAAAATCTCACACTCTCCGCTCACTCTTTCAAACTGTGAAGCTCCCGGCTTGACTCCCCTGTTTTAACTCTGAATCTCTTCCCCTGCTTTCACTGTTTCAAACTGTAAACCTCCCACGCCCCTGACACAGTTTCAAACTGTGAAACTACAGCTCTGCTCTCGCTGATTGAAACTGTGAAACTGCTGCTCCGCTCTCGCTGTTTCAAACTGTGAAACTCCAGCTCCCCTCTCACTGTTTCAAACAGTGAAACCCCAGCTCTGCTCTCGCTGTTTCAAACTGTGAATCTTCAGCTCCGCTCTCGCTGTTTCAAACTGTGAAACTCCATCTCCGCTCTCGCTGTTTCAAACTGTGATACTCCAGCTCCGCTCTCGCTGTTTCAAACTGTGAAACTACAGCTCTGCTCTCGCTGCTTGAAACTGTGAAACTGCAGCTCCGCTCTCGCTGTTTCAAACTGTGAAACTGCAGCTCCGCTCTCGCTGATTGAAATTGTGAAACTCCAGCTCCGCTCTTGCTATTTCAAACAGTGAAACTCCAGCTCCGCTCTCGGTGTTTCAAACTGTGAAACTCCAACACCACGCTCACTGTTTGAAACTGCGAAACCCCAACTCCCAACTCGCTGTTTCAAAATGTGTAACTCCAGCACCACTCTTGCTGTTTCAAACTGTGAAACTCCAGCACCACTCTCGCTGTTTCAAACTGTGAAACTCCATCTCCGCTCTCGCTGTTTCCATCCAAACTCCAGCTCCGCTCTCACTGTTGCAAACTGTGAAACTCAAGCTCCGTTCTTGCTGTTTAAACATTGAAACTCCAGCTCCGCTCTCGCTGTTTCAAACAGTGAAACTCCAGCGCCGCTCTCGCTGTTTCAAAACGTGAAACTCCAGCACCGCTCTCGCTGTTTCAAACTGTGAAACTCCTACTCCACTCTCACTGTTTGAAACTACGAAACCCCAACTCCCAGCTCGCTGTTTCAAAATGTGAAACACCAGCACCGCTCTCGCTGTTTCAAACTGTGAGACTCCAACACCACTCTCACTGTTTCAAACTGCAAAACCCCAACTCCCATCTCGCTCTTTCAAATTGTGAAACTCAAGCTCTGTTCTTGCTGTATAAACTGTGAAACTCCAGCTCTGCTCTTGCTATTTCAAACAGTGAAACTCCAGCTCTGCTCTCGCTGTTTCAATCTGTGAAACTCCAGCTCTGCTCTTGCTGTTTCAAGCTGGGAAATTCAGGCTCACATTTCGCTCTTTCAAGGTCTGGAACTCCAGCTGTGCTCTCACTGTTTCAAGCTCTGAAACTCCCGGCTTCCCGCTCACTTTCACACAGGAAAACATCCACTCTGCTTTTGCTGTGGCCAACTTAAAATCTCACGCTCTCCGCTCAGTCTTTCAATTTATGAAGCTCCCGGCTTGACTCTCCTGTTATAACTCTGAATCTCTTGCCCTGCTTTCACTGTTTTAAACTATAAAGCTCCCACTCCCCTCACGCAGTTTCAAACTCTGAAACTACAGCTCTGCTCTCGCTGATTGAAACTGTGAAACTGCTGCTCCGCTCTCGCTGATTGAAACTGTGAATCTCCAGCTCCGCTCTCGCTGTATCAAACTGTGAAACTCCATCTCCGCTCTCTCTGTTTCCATCCAAACTCCAGCTCCGCTCTCACTGTTGCAAACTGTGAAACTCTGCTCCGTTCTTGCTGTTTAAACATTGAAACTCCAGTGAAACTCCAGCTCCGGTATTGCTGTTTCAAACAGTGAAACTCCAGCTCCGCTCTCGCTGTTTCCATCCAAACTCCAGCTCCGCTCTCACTGTTGCAAACTGTGAAACTCCAGCGCCGCTCTCGCTGTTTGAAACTGTGAAACTCCAGCTCCGCTCTTGCTATTTCAAACAGTAAAACTCCAGCTCCGCTCTCGGTGTTTCAAACCGTGAAACTGCAGCTCTGCTCTCCCTGTTTCAAACTGTGAAACTCCAACACCACTCTCACTGTTTGAAACTGCGAAACCCCAACTCCCAACTCGCTGTTTCAAAATGTGAAACTCCAGCACCACTCTCGCTGTTTCAAACTGTGAAACTCCAGCTCTGCTCTCGCTGTTTCAAGCTGGGAAATTCAGGCTCACGTTTCGCTCTTTCAAGGTGTGGAACTCCATCTCTGCTCTCACTGTTTCAAGCTCTGAAACTCCCGGCTTCCTGCTCACTATCACACAGCAAAACATTCTCTCTGCTTTTGCTGCGGCCAACTTAAAATCTCACGCTCTCCGCTCAATCTTTCAAACTGTGAAGCTCCCGGCTTGACTCTCCTGTTTTAACTCTGAATCTCTTGCCCTGCTTTCACTGTTTCAAACTGTAAACCTCCCACACCCCTCACGCAGTTTCAAACTGTGAAACTACAGCTCTGCTCTCGCTGACTGAAACTGTGAAACTGCAGCTCCGCTCTCGCTGTTTCAAACTGTGAAACTCCAGCTCCGCTCTCACTGTTTCAAACAGTGAAACCCCAGCTCTGCTCTCGCTGTTTCAAACTGTGAATCTCCAGCTCCGCTCTTGCTGTTTCAAACTGTGAAACTCCATCTCCGCTCTTGCTGTTTCCATCCAAACTCCAGGTCCGCTCTCACTGTTGCAAACTGTGAAAATCCAGCTCCGCTCTCGCTGTTTCAAACTGTGAATCCCCATCTCTGCACTCGGTGTTTCAAACTGTGAAACTGCAGCTCCGGTCTCGCTGTTTCAAGCTCTGAAACTCCTGGCTTCCCGCTCACTTTCACACAGTAAAACATCCACTCTGCTTTTGCTGTGGCCAACTTAAAATCTCACACTCTCCGCTCACTCTTTCAAACTGTGAAGCTCCCGGCTTGACTCCCCTGTTTTAACTCTGAATCTCTTCCCCTGCTTTCACTGTTTCAAAGTGTAAACCTCCCACGCTCCTGACACAGTTTCAAACTGTGAAACTACAGCTCTGCTCTCGCTGATTGAAACTGTGAAACTGCTGCTCCGCTCTCGCTGTTTCAAACTGTGAAACTCCAGCTCCCCTCTCACTGTTTCAAACAGTGAAACCCCAGCTCTGCTCTCGCTGTTTCAAACTGTGAATCTTCAGCTCCGCTCTCGCTGTTTCAAACTGTGAAACTCCATCTCCGCTCTCGCTGTTTCAAACTGTGATACTCCAGCTCCGCTCTCGCTGTTTCAAACTGTGAAACTACAGCTCTGCTCTCGCTGATTGAAACTGTGAAACTGCAGCTCCGCTCTCGCTGTTTCAAACTGTGAAACTGCAGCTCCGCTCTCGCTGATTGAAACTGTGAAACTCCAGCTCCGCTCTTGCTATTTCAAACAGTGAAACTCCAGCTCCGCTCTCGGTGTTTCAAACCGTGAAACTGCAGCTCTGCTCTCCCTGTTTCAAACTGTGAAACTCCAACACCACGCTCACTGTTTGAAACTGCGAAACCCCAACTCCCAACTCGCTGTTTCAAAATGTGAAACTCCAGCACCACTCTTGCTGTTTCAAACTGTGAAACTCCAGCACCACTCTCGCTGTTTCAAACTGTGAAACTCCATCTCCGCTCTCGCTGTTTCCATCCAAACTCCAGCTCCGCTCTCACTGTTGCAAACTGTGAAACTCAAGCTCCGTTCTTGCTGTTTAAACATTGAAACTCCAGCTCCGCTCTCGCTGTTTCAAACAGTGAAACTCCAGCGCCGCTCTCGCTGTTTCAAAACGTGAAACTCCAGCACCGCTCTCGCTGTTTCAAACTGTGAAACTCCTACTCCACTCTCACTGTTTGAAACTACGAAACCCCAACTCCCAGCTCGCTGTTTCAAAATGTGAAACACCAGCACCGCTCTCGCTGTTTCAAACTGTGAGACTCCAACACCACTCTCACTGTTTCAAACTGCAAAACCCCAACTCCCATCTCGCTCTTTCAAATTGTGAAACTCAAGCTCTGTTCTTGCTGTATAAACTGTGAAACTCCAGCTCTGCTCTTGCTATTTCAAACAGTGAAACTCCAGCTCTGCTCTCGCTGTTTCAATCTGTGAAACTCCAGCTCTGCTCTTGCTGTTTCAAGCTGGGAAATTCAGGCTCACATTTCGCTCTTTCAAGGTCTGGAACTCCAGCTGTGCTCTCACTGTTTCAAGCTCTGAAACTCCCGGCTTCCCGTTCACTTTCACACAGGAAAACATCCACTCTGCTTTTGCTGTGGCCAACTTAAAATCTCACGCTCTCCGCTCAGTCTTTCAATTTATGAAGCTCCCGGCTTGACTCTCCTGTTATAACTCTGAATCTCTTGCCCTGCTTTCACTGTTTTAAACTATAAAGCCCCCACTCCCCTCACGCAGTTTCAAACTCTGAAACTACAGCTCTGCTCTCGCTGATTGAAACTGTGAAACTGCTGCTCCGCTCTCGCTGATTGAAACTGTGAATCTCCAGCTCCGCTCTCTCTGTTTCCATCCAAACTCCAGCTCCGCTCTCACTGTTGCAAACTGTGAAACTCTGCTCCGTTCTTGCTGTTTAAACATTGAAACTCCAGTGAAACTCCAGCTCCGGTATTGCTGTTTCAAACAGTGAATCTTCAGCTCCGCTCTCGGTGTTTCAAACTGTGAAAATGCTGCTCTGCTCTCGCTGTTTCAAACTGTGAAACTCCAACTCCACTCTCACTGTTTGAAACTGCGAAACCCCAACTCCCAACTTGCTGTTTCAAACTGTGAAACTCCAGCACCGCTCTCGCTGTTTCAAACTGTGAAACTCCAGCTCTGCTCTCGCTGTTTCAAGCTGGGAAATTCAGGCTCACGTTTCGCTCTTTCAAGGTCTGGAACTCCAGCTGTGCTCTCACTGTTTCAAGCTCTGAAACTCCCGGCTTCCTGCTCACTTTCACACAGCAAAACATCCACTCTGCTTTTGCTGTGGCCAACTTAAAATCTCACGCTCTCCGCTCAATCTTTCAATTTATGAAGCTCCCGGCTTGACTCTCCTGTTTTAACTCTAAATCTCTTGCCCTGCTTTCACTGTTTCAAACCGTAAACCCCCCACGCCCCTCACGCAGTTTCTAACTGTGAAACTACAGCTCTGCTCTCGCTGATTGAAACTGTGAAACTGCAACTCTGCTCTCGCTGATTGAAACTGTGAATCTCCATCTCCGCTCTCGCTGTTTCCATCCAAACTCCAGCTCCGCTCTCACTGTTGCAAACTGTGAAACTCCAGCGCCGCTCTCGCTGTTTGAAACTGTGAAACTCCAGCTCCGCTCTTGCTATTTCAAACAGTAAAACTCCAGCTCCGCTCTCGGTGTTTCAAACCATGAAACTGCAGCTCCGCTCTCGCTGTTTCAAACTGTGAAACTCCAACTCCACTCTGACTGTTTGAAACTTCGAAACCCCAACTCCCAACTCGCTGTTTCAAAATGTGAAACTCCAGCTCTGCTCTCGCTGTTTCAAGCTGGGAAATTCAGGCTCACGTTTCGCTCTTTCAAGGTGTGGAACTCCAGCTGTGCTCTCACTGTTTCAAGCTCTGAAACTCCCGGCTTCCCGCTCACTATCACACAGCAAAAAATCCACTCTGCTTTTGCTGTGGCCAACATAAAATCTCACACTCTCCGCTCAATCTTTCAAACTGTGAAGCTCCCGGCTTGACTCTCCTGATTTCACTCTGAATCTCTTGCCCTGCTTTCACCGTTTCAAACTGTAAACCTCCCACACCCCTCACGCAGTTTCAAACTGTGAAACTACAGCTCTGCTCTCGCTGACTGAAACTGTGAAACTGCAGCTCCGCTCTCGCTGTTTCAAACTGTGAAACTCCAGCTCCGCTCTCACTGTTTCAAACAGTGAAACCCCAGCTCTGCTCTCGCTGTTTCAAACTGTGAATCTCCAGCTCCGCTCTTGCTGTTTCCATCCAAACTCCAGGTCCGCTCTCACTGTTGCAAACTGTGAAAATCCAGCTCCGCTCTCGCTGTTTCAAACTGTGAATCCCCATCTCTGCACTCGGTGTTTCAAACTGTGAAACTGCAGCTCCGGTCTCGCTGTTTCAAGCTCTGAAACTCCTGGCTTCCCGCTCACTTTCACACAGTAAAACATCCACTCTGCTTTTGCTGTGGCCAACTTAAAATCTCACACTCTCCGCTCACTCTTTCAAACTGTGAAGCTCCCGGCTTGACTCCCCTGTTTTAACTCTGAATCTCTTCCCCTGCTTTCACTGTTTCAAACTGTAAACCTCCCACGCTCCTGACACAGTTTCAAACTGTGAAACTACAGCTCTGCTCTCGCTGATTGAAACTGTGAAACTGCTGCTCCGCTCTCGCTGTTTCAAACTGTGAAACTCCAGCTCCCCTCTCACTGTTTCAAACAGTGAAACCCCAGCTCTGCTCTCGCTGTTTCAAACTGTGAATCTTCAGCTCCGCTCTCGCTGTTTCAAACTGTGAAACTCCATCTCCGCTCTCGCTGTTTCAAACTGTGATACTCCAGCTCCGCTCTCGCTGTTTCAAACTGTGAAACTACAGCTCTGCTCTCGCTGATTGAAACTGTGAAACTGCAGCTTCGCTCTCGCTGTTTCAAACTGTGAAACTGCAGCTCCGCTCTCGCTGATTGAAATTGTGAAACTCCAGCTCCGCTCTTGCTATTTCAAACAGTGAAACTCCAGCTCCGCTCTCGGTGTTTCAAACCGTGAAACTGCAGCTCTGCTCTCCCTGTTTCAAACTGTGAAACTCCAACACCACGCTCACTGTTTGAAACTGCGAAACCCCAACTCCCAACTCGCTGTTTCAAAATGTGTAACTCCAGCACCACTCTTGCTGTTTCAAACTGTGAAACTCCAGCACCACTCTCGCTGTTTCAAACTGTGAAACTCCATCTCCGCTCTCGCTGTTTCCATCCAAACTCCAGCTCCGCTCTCACTGTTGCAAACTGTGAAACTCAAGCTCCGTTCTTGCTGTTTAAACATTGAAACTCCAGCTCCGCTCTCGCTGTTTCAAACAGTGAAACTCCAGCGCCGCTCTCGCTGTTTCAAAACGTGAAACTCCAGCACCGCTCTCGCTGTTTCAAACTGTGAAACTCCTACTCCACTCTCACTGTTTGAAACTACGAAACCCCAACTCCCAGCTCGCTGTTTCAAAATGTGAAACACCAGCACCGCTCTCGCTGTTTCAAACTGTGAGACTCCAACACCACTCTCACTGTTTCAAACTGCAAAACCCCAACTCCCATCTCGCTCTTTCAAATTGTGAAACTCAAGCTCTGTTCTTGCTGTATAAACTGTGAAACTCCAGCTCTGCTCTTGCTATTTCAAACAGTGAAACTCCAGCTCTGCTCTCGCTGTTTCAATCTGTGAAACTCCAGCTCTGCTCTTGCTGTTTCAAGCTGGGAAATTCAGGCTCACATTTCGCTCTTTCAAGGTCTGGAACTCCAGCTGTGCTCTCACTGTTTCAAGCTCTGAAACTCCCGGCTTCCCGCTCACTTTCACACAGGAAAACATCCACTCTGCTTTTGCTGTGGCCAACTTAAAATCTCACGCTCTCCGCTCAGTCTTTCAATTTATGAAGCTCCCGGCTTGACTCTCCTGTTATAACTCTGAATCTCTTGCCCTGCTTTCACTGTTTTAAACTATAAAGCTCCCACTCCCCTCACGCAGTTTCAAACTCTGAAACTACAGCTCTGCTCTCGCTGATTGAAACTGTGAAACTGCTGCTCCGCTCTCGCTGATTGAAACTGTGAATCTCCAGCTCCGCTCTCGCTGTATCAAACTGTGAAACTCCATCTCCGCTCTCTCTGTTTCCATCCAAACTCCAGCTCCGCTCTCACTGTTGCAAACTGTGAAACTCTGCTCCGTTCTTGCTGTTTAAACATTGAAACTCCAGTGAAACTCCAGCTCTGGTATTGCTGTTTCAAACAGTGAAACTCCAGCTCCGCTCTCGCTGTTTCCATCCAAACTCCAGCTCCGCTCTCACTGTTGCAAACTGTGAAACTCCAGCGCCGCTCTCGCTGTTTGAAACTGTGAAACTCCAGCTCCGCTCTTGCTATTTCAAACAGTAAAACTCCAGCTCCGCTCTCGGTGTTTCAAACCGTGAAACTGCAGCTCTGCTCTCCCTGTTTCAAACTGTGAAACTCCAACACCACTCTCACTGTTTGAAACTGCGAAACCCCAACTCCCAACTCGCTGTTTCAAAATGTGAAACTCCAGCACCACTCTCGCTGTTTCAAACTGTGAAACTCCAGCTCTGCTCTCGCTGTTTCAAGCTGGGAAATTCAGGCTCACGTTTCGCTCTTTCAAGGTGTGGAACTCCATCTCTGCTCTCACTGTTTCAAGCTCTGAAACTCCCGGCTTCCTGCTCACTATCACACAGCAAAACATTCTCTCTGCTTTTGCTGCGGCCAACTTAAAATCTCACGCTCTCCGCTCAATCTTTCAAACTGTGAAGCTCCCGGCTTGACTCTCCTGTTTTAACTCTGAATCTCTTGCCCTGCTTTCACTGTTTCAAACTGTAAACCTCCCACACCCCTCACGCAGTTTCAAACTGTGAAACTACAGCTCTGCTCTCGCTGACTGAAACTGTGAAACTGCAGCTCCGCTCTCGCTGTTTCAAACTGTGAAACTCCAGCTCCGCTCTCACTGTTTCAAACAGTGAAACCCCAGCTCTGCTCTCGCTGTTTCAAACTGTGAATCTCCAGCTCCGCTCTTGCTGTTTCAAACTGTGAAACTCCATCTCCGCTCTTGCTGTTTCCATCCAAACTCCAGGTCCGCTCTCACTGTTGCAAACTGTGAAAATCCAGCTCCGCTCTCGCTGTTTCAAACTGTGAATCCCCATCTCTGCACTCGGTGTTTCAAACTGTGAAACTGCAGCTCCGGTCTCGCTGTTTCAAGCTCTGAAACTCCTGGCTTCCCGCTCACTTTCACACAGTAAAACATCCACTCTGCTTTTGCTGTGGCCAACTTAAAATCTCACACTCTCCGCTCACTCTTTCAAACTGTGAAGCTCCCGGCTTGACTCCCCTGTTTTAACTCTGAATCTCTTCCCCTGCTTTCACTGTTTCAAAGTGTAAACCTCCCACGCCCCTGACACAGTTTCAAACTGTGAAACTACAGCTCTGCTCTCGCTGATTGAAACTGTGAAACTGCTGCTCCGCTCTCGCTGTTTCAAACTGTGAAACTCCAGCTCCCCTCTCACTGTTTCAAACAGTGAAACCCCAGCTCTGCTCTCGCTGTTTCAAACTGTGAATCTTCAGCTCCGCTCTCGCTGTTTCAAACTGTGAAACTCCATCTCCGCTCTCGCTGTTTCAAACTGTGATACTCCAGCTCCGCTCTCGCTGTTTCAAACTGTGAAACTACAGCTCTGCTCTCGCTGATTGAAACTGTGAAACTGCAGCTCCGCTCTCGCTGTTTCAAACTGTGAAACTGCAGCTCCGCTCTCGCTGATTGAAACTGTGAAACTCCAGCTCCGCTCTTGCTATTTCAAACAGTGAAACTCCAGCTCCGCTCTCGGTGTTTCAAACCGTGAAACTGCAGCTCTGCTCTCCCTGTTTCAAACTGTGAAACTCCAACACCACGCTCACTGTTTGAAACTGCGAAACCCCAACTCCCAACTCGCTGTTTCAAAATGTGAAACTCCAGCACCACTCTTGCTGTTTCAAACTGTGAAACTCCAGCACCACTCTCGCTGTTTCAAACTGTGAAACTCCATCTCCGCTCTCGCTGTTTCCATCCAAACTCCAGCTCCGCTCTCACTGTTGCAAACTGTGAAACTCAAGCTCCGTTCTTGCTGTTTAAACATTGAAACTCCAGCTCCGCTCTCGCTGTTTCAAACAGTGAAACTCCAGCGCCGCTCTCGCTGTTTCAAAACGTGAAACTCCAGCACCGCTCTCGCTGTTTCAAACTGTGAAACTCCTACTCCACTCTCACTGTTTGAAACTACGAAACCCCAACTCCCAGCTCGCTGTTTCAAAATGTGAAACACCAGTACCGCTCTCGCTGTTTCAAACTGTGAGACTCCAACACCACTCTCACTGTTTCAAACTGCAAAACCCCAACTCCCATCTCGCTCTTTCAAATTGTGAAACTCAAGCTCTGTTCTTGCTGTATAAACTGTGAAACTCCAGCTCTGCTCTTGCTATTTCAAACAGTGAAACTCCAGCTCTGCTCTCGCTGTTTCAATCTGTGAAACTCCAGCTCTGCTCTTGCTGTTTCAAGCTGGGAAATTCAGGCTCACATTTCGCTCTTTCAAGGTCTGGAACTCCAGCTGTGCTCTCACTGTTTCAAGCTCTGAAACTCCCGGCTTCCCGCTCACTTTCACACAGGAAAACATCCACTCTGCTTTTGCTGTGGCCAACTTAAAATCTCACGCTCTCCGCTCAGTCTTTCAATTTATGAAGCTCCCGGCTTGACTCTCCTGTTATAACTCTGAATCTCTTGCCCTGCTTTCACTGTTTTAAACTATAAAGCCCCCACTCCCCTCACGCAGTTTCAAACTCTGAAACTACAGCTCTGCTCTCGCTGATTGAAACTGTGAAACTGCTGCTCCGCTCTCGCTGATTGAAACTGTGAATCTCCAGCTCCGCTCTCTCTGTTTCCATCCAAACTCCAGCTCCGCTCTCACTGTTGCAAACTGTGAAACTCTGCTCCGTTCTTGCTGTTTAAACATTGAAACTCCAGTGAAACTCCAGCTCCGGTATTGCTGTTTCAAACAGTGAAACTTCAGCTCCGCTCTCGGTGTTTCAAACTGTGAAACTGCTGCTCTGCTCTCGCTGTTTCAAACTGTGAAACTCCAACTCCACTCTCACTGTTTGAAACTGCGAAACCCCAACTCCCAACTTGCTGTTTCAAACTGTGAAACTCCAGCACCGCTCTCGCTGTTTCAAACTGTGAAACTCCAGCTCTGCTCTCGCTGTTTCAAGCTGGGAAATTCAGGCTCACGTTTCGCTCTTTCAAGGTCTGGAACTCCAGCTGTGCTCTCACTGTTTCAAGCTCTGAAACTCCCGGCTTCCTGCTCACTTTCACACAGCAAAACATCCACTCTGCTTTTGCTGTGGCCAACTTAAAATCTCACGCTCTCCGCTCAATCTTTCAATTTATGAAGCTCCCGGCTTGACTCTCCTGTTTTAACTCTAAATCTCTTGCCCTGCTTTCACTGTTTCAAACCGTAAACCCCCCACGCCCCTCACGCAGTTTCTAACTGTGAAACTACAGCTCTGCTCTCGCTGATTGAAACTGTGAAACTACAACTCTGCTCTCGCTGATTGAAACTGTGAATCTCCATCTCCGCTCTCGCTGTTTCCATCCAAACTCCAGCTCCGCTCTCACTGTTGCAAACTGTGAAACTCCAGCGCCGCTCTCGCTGTTTGAAACTGTGAAACTCCAGCTCCGCTCTTGCTATTTCAAACAGTAAAACTCCAGCTCCGCTCTCGGTGTTTCAAACCATGAAACTGCAGCTCCGCTCTCGCTGTTTCAAACTGTGAAACTCCAACTCCACTCTGACTGTTTGAAACTTCGAAACCCCAACTCCCAACTCGCTGTTTCAAAATGTGAAACTCCAGCACCACTCTCGCTGTTTCAAACTGTGAAACTCCGGCACCGCTCTCGCTGTTTCAAACTGTGAAACTCCAGCTCTGCTCTCGCTGTTTCAAGCTGGGAAATTCAGGCTCACGTTTCGCTCTTTCAAGGTGTGGAACTCCATCTCTGCTCTCACTGTTTCAAGCTCTGAAACTCCCGGCTTCCTGCTCTCTATCACACAGCAAAAAATCCACTCTGCTTTTGCTGTGGCCAACTTAAAATCTCACGCTGTCCGCTCAATCTTTCAAACTGTGAAGCTCCCGGCTTGACTCTCCTGTTTTAACTCTGAATCTCTTGCCCTGCTTTCACTGTTTCAAACTATAAAGCTCCCACTCCCCTCACGCAGTTTCAATCTCTGAAACTACAGCTCTGCTCTCGCTGATTGAAACTGTGAAACTGCTGCTCCTTTCTCGCTGATTGAAACTGTGAATCGCCAGCTCCGCTCTCGCTGTATCAAACTGTGAAACTCCATCTCCGCTCTCTCTGTTTCCATCCAAACTCCAGCTCCGCTCTCACTGTTGCAAACTGTGAAACTCTGCTCCGTTCTTGCTGTTTAAACATTGAAACTCCAGTGAAACTCCAGCTCCGGTATTGCTGTTTCAAACAGTGAAACTCCAGCTCCGCTCTCGGTTTTTCAAACCGTGAAACTGCTGCTCTGCTCTCGCTGTTTCAAACTGTGAAACTCCAACTCCACTCTCACTGTTTGAAACTGCGAAACCCCAACTCCCAACTTGCTGTTTCAAAATGTGAAACTCCAGCACCATTCTCGCTGTTTCACACTGTGAAACTCCAGCACCGCTCTCGCTGTTTCAAACTGTGAAACTCCAGCTCTGCTCTAGCTGTTTCAAGCTGGGAAATACAGGCTCACGTTTCGCTCTTTCAAGGTCTGAAACTCCAGCTCTGCTCTCACTGTTTCAAGCTCTGAAACTCCCGGCATCCCGCTCACTTTCACACAGGAAAACATCCACTCTGCTTTTGCTGTGGCCAACTTAAAATCTCACGCTCTCCGCTCAGTCTTTCAATTTATGAAGCTCCCGGCTTGACTCTCCTGTTATAACTCTGAATCTCTTGCCCTGCTTTCACTGTTTCAAACTATAAAGCTCCCACTCCCCTCACGCAGTTTCAAACTCTGAAACTACAGCTCTGCTCTCGCTGATTAAAACTGTGAAACTGCTGCTCCGTTCTCGCTGATTGAAACTGTGAATCTCCAGCTCCGCTCTCGCTGTATCAAACTGTGAAACTCCATCTCCGCTCTCTCTGTTTCCATCCAAACTCCAGCTCCGCTCTCACTGTTGCAAACTGTGAAACTCTGCTCCGTTCTTGCTGTTTAAACATTGAAACTCCAGTGAAACTCCAGCTCCGGTATTGCTGTTTCAAACAGTGAAACTCCAGCTCCGCTCTCGCTGTTTCAAACTGTGAAACTCCAACTCCACTCTCACTGTTTGAAACTGCGAAACCCCAACTCCCAACTTGCTGTTTCAAACTGTGAAACTCCAGCACCGCTCTCGCTGTTTCAAACTGTGAAACTCCAGCTCTGCTCTCGCTGTTTCAAGCTGGGAAATTCAGGCTCACGTTTCGCTCTTTCAAGGTCTGGAACTCCAGCTCTGCTCTCACTGTTTCAAGCTCTGAAACTCCCGGCATCCCGCTCACTTTCACACAGGAAAACATCCACTCTGCTTTTGCTGTGGCCAACTTAAAATCTCACGCTCTCCGCTCAATCTTTCAATTTATGAAGCTCCCGGCTTGACTCTCCTGTTTTAACTCTGATTCTCTTGCCCTGCTTTCACTGTTTCAAACCGTAAACCCCCCATGCCCCTCACGCAGTTTCAAACTGTGAAACTACAGCTCTGCTCTCGCTGATTGAAACTGTGAAACTGCAACTCCGCTCTCGCTGGTTGAAACTGTGAATCTCCATCTCCGCTCTCGCTGTTTCCATCCAAACTCCAGCTCCGCTCTCAGTGTTGCAAACTGTGAAACTCCGGCGCCGCTCTCGCTGTTTCAAACCGTGAAACTCCTACTCCACTCTCACTGTTTGAAACTACGAAACCCCAACTCCCAGCTCGCTGTTTCAAAATGTGAAAGACCAGCACCACTCTCGCTGTTTCAAACTGTGAAACTCCAACACCAATCTCACTGTTTCAAACTGCAAAACCCCAACTCCCATCTCGCTCTTTCAAATTGTGAAACTCAAGCTCTGTTCTTGCTGTTTAAACTGTGAAACTCCAGCTCTGCTCTTGCTATTTCAAACAGTGAAACTCCAGCTCTGCTCTCGCTGTTTCAATCTGTGAAACTCCAGCTCTGCTCTTGCTGTTTCAAGCTGGGAAATTCAGGCTCACATTTCGCTCTTTCAAGGTCTGGAACTCCAGCTGTGCTCTCACTGTTTCAAGCTCTGAAACTCCCGGCTTCCCACTCACTTTCACACAGGAAAACATCCACTCTGCTTTTGCTGTGGCCAACTTAAAATCTCACGCTCTCCGCTCAGTCTTTCAATTTATGAAGCTCCCGGCTTGACTCTCCTGTTATAACTCTGAATCTCTTGCCCTGCTTTCACTGTTTTAAACTATAAAGCCCCCACTCCCCTCACGCAGTTTCAAACTCTGAAACTACAGCTCTGCTCTCGCTGATTGAAACTGTGAAACTGCTGCTCCGCTCTCGCTGATTGAAACTGTGAATCTCCAGCTCCGCTCTCTCTGTTTCCATCCAAACTCCAGCTCCGCTCTCACTGTTGCAAACTGTGAAACTCTGCTCCGTTCTTGCTGTTTAAACATTGAAACTCCAGTGAAACTCCAGCTCCGGTATTGCTGTTTCAAACAGTGAAACTTCAGCTCCGCTCTCGGTGTTTCAAACTGTGAAACTGCTGCTCTGCTCTCGCTGTTTCAAACTGTGAAACTCCAACTCCACTCTCACTGTTTGAAACTGCGAAACCCCAACTCCCAACTTGCTGTTTCAAACTGTGAAACTCCAGCACCGCTCTCGCTGTTTCAAACTGTGAAACTCCAGCTCTGCTCTCGCTGTTTCAAGCTGGGAAATTCAGGCTCACGTTTCGCTCTTTCAAGGTCTGGAACTCCAGCTGTGCTCTCACTGTTTCAAGCTCTGAAACTCCCGGCTTCCTGCTCACTTTCACACAGCAAAACATCCACTCTGCTTTTGCTGTGGCCAACTTAAAATCTCACGCTCTCCGCTCAATCTTTCAATTTATGAAGCTCCCGGCTTGACTCTCCTGTTTTAACTCTAAATCTCTTGCCCTGCTTTCACTGTTTCAAACCGTAAACCCCCCACGCCCCTCACGCAGTTTCTAACTGTGAAACTACAGCTCTGCTCTCGCTGATTGAAACTGTGAAACTGCAACTCTGCTCTCGCTGATTGAAACTGTGAATCTCCATCTCCGCTCTCGCTGTTTCCATCCAAACTCCAGCTCCGCTCTCACTGTTGCAAACTGTGAAACTCCAGCGCCGCTCTCGCTGTTTGAAACTGTGAAACTCCAGCTCCGCTCTTGCTATTTCAAACAGTAAAACTCCAGCTCCGCTCTCGGTGTTTCAAACCATGAAACTGCAGCTCCGCTCTCGCTGTTTCAAACTGTGAAACTCCAACTCCACTCTGACTGTTTGAAACTTCGAAACCCCAACTCCCAACTCGCTGTTTCAAAATGTGAAACTCCAGCACCACTCTCGCTGTTTCAAACTGTGAAACTCCGGCACCGCTCTCGCTGTTTCAAACTGTGAAACTCCAGCTCTGCTCTCGCTGTTTCAAGCTGGGAAATTCAGGCTCACGTTTCGCTCTTTCAAGGTGTGGAACTCCATCTCTGCTCTCACTGTTTCAAGCTCTGAAACTCCCGGCTTCCTGCTCTCTATCACACAGCAAAAAATCCACTCTGCTTTTGCTGTGGCCAACTTAAAATCTCACGCTGTCCGCTCAATCTTTCAAACTGTGAAGCTCCCGGCTTGACTCTCCTGTTTTAACTCTGAATCTCTTGCCCTGCTTTCACTGTTTCAAACTATAAAGCTCCCACTCCCCTCACGCAGTTTCAATCTCTGAAACTACAGCTCTGCTCTCGCTGATTGAAACTGTGAAACTGCTGCTCCTTTCTCGCTGATTGAAACTGTGAATCGCCAGCTCCGCTCTCGCTGTATCAAACTGTGAAACTCCATCTCCGCTCTCTCTGTTTCCATCCAAACTCCAGCTCCGCTCTCACTGTTGCAAACTGTGAAACTCTGCTCCGTTCTTGCTGTTTAAACATTGAAACTCCAGTGAAACTCCAGCTCCGGTATTGCTGTTTCAAACAGTGAAACTCCAGCTCCGCTCTCGGTTTTTCAAACCGTGAAACTGCTGCTCTGCTCTCGCTGTTTCAAACTGTGAAACTCCAACTCCACTCTCACTGTTTGAAACTGCGAAACCCCAACTCCCAACTTGCTGTTTCAAAATGTGAAACTCCAGCACCATTCTCGCTGTTTCACACTGTGAAACTCCAGCACCGCTCTCGCTGTTTCAAACTGTGAAACTCCAGCTCTGCTCTAGCTGTTTCAAGCTGGGAAATACAGGCTCACGTTTCGCTCTTTCAAGGTCTGAAACTCCAGCTCTGCTCTCACTGTTTCAAGCTCTGAAACTCCCGGCATCCCGCTCACTTTCACACAGGAAAACATCCACTCTGCTTTTGCTGTGGCCAACTTAAAATCTCACGCTCTCCGCTCAGTCTTTCAATTTATGAAGCTCCCGGCTTGACTCTCCTGTTATAACTCTGAATCTCTTGCCCTGCTTTCACTGTTTCAAACTATAAAGCTCCCACTCCCCTCACGCAGTTTCAAACTCTGAAACTACAGCTCTGCTCTCGCTGATTGAAACTGTGAAACTGCTGCTCCGTTCTCGCTGATTGAAACTGTGAATCTCCAGCTCCGCTCTCGCTGTATCAAACTGTGAAACTCCATCTCCGCTCTCTCTGTTTCCATCCAAACTCCAGCTCCGCTCTCACTGTTGCAAACTGTGAAACTCTGCTCCGTTCTTGCTGTTTAAACATTGAAACTCCAGTGAAACTCCAGCTCCGGTATTGCTGTTTCAAACAGTGAAACTCCAGCTCCGCTCTCGCTGTTTCAAACTGTGAAACTCCAACTCCACTCTCACTGTTTGAAACTGCGAAACCCCAACTCCCAACTTGCTGTTTCAAACTGTGAAACTCCAGCACCGCTCTCGCTGTTTCAAACTGTGAAACTCCAGCTCTGCTCTCGCTGTTTCAAGCTGGGAAATTCAGGCTCACGTTTCGCTCTTTCAAGGTCTGGAACTCCAGCTCTGCTCTCACTGTTTCAAGCTCTGAAACTCCCGGCATCCCGCTCACTTTCACACAGGAAAACATCCACTCTGCTTTTGCTGTGGCCAACTTAAAATCTCACGCTCTCCGCTCAATCTTTCAATTTATGAAGCTCCCGGCTTGACTCTCCTGTTTTAACTCTGAATCTCTTGCCCTGCTTTCACTGTTTCAAACCGTAAACCCCCCATGCCCCTCACGCAGTTTCAAACTGTGAAACTACAGCTCTGCTCTCGCTGATTGAAACTGTGAAACTGCAACTCCGCTCTCGCTGATTGAAACTGTGAATCTCCATCTCCGCTCTCGCTGTTTCCATCCAAACTCCAGCTCCGCTCTCAGTGTTGCAAACTGTGAAACTCCGGCGCCGCTCTCGCTGTTTCAAACCGTGAAACTCCTACTCCACTCTCACTGTTTGAAACTACGAAACCCCAACTCCCAGCTCGCTGTTTCAAAATGTGAAAGACCAGCACCACTCTCGCTGTTTCAAACTGTGAAACTCCAACACCAATCTCACTGTTTCAAACTGCAAAACCCCAACTCCCATCTCGCTCTTTCAAATTGTGAAACTCAAGCTCTGTTCTTGCTGTTTAAACTGTGAAACTCCAGCTCTGCTCTTGCTATTTCAAACAGTGAAACTCCAGCTCCGCTCTCACTGTTGCAAACTGTGAAACTCCAGCGCCACTCTCGCTGTTTCAAACCGTGAAACTCCAGCACTGCTCTCGCTGTTTCAAACTGTGAAACTCCTACTCCACTCTCACTGTTTGAAACTACAAAACCCCAACTCCCTGCTCGCTGTTTCAAAATGTGAAACACCAGCACCGCTCTCGCTGTTTCAAACTGTGAAACTCCAACACCACTCTCACTGTTTCAAACTGCAAAACCCCAACTCCCATCTCACTCTTTCAAATTGTGAAACTCAAGCTCTGTTCTTGCTTTTTAAACTGTGAAACTCCAGCTCTGCTCTTGCTATTTCAAACAGTGAAACTTCAGCTCTGCTCTCGTTGTTTCAATCTGTGAAACTCCAGCTCTGCTCTTGCTGTTTCATCTGGGAAATTCAGGCTCACATTTCGCTCTTTCAAGGTGTGGAACTGCAGCTCTGCTCTCAGTGTTTCAAGCTCTGAACCTCCCGGCTTCCCGCTCACTTTCTCACAGCAAAACATTCTCTCTGCTTTTGCTGCGGCCAACTTAAAATCTCACGCTCTCCGCTCAATCTTTCAAACTGTGAAGCTCCCGGCTTGACTCTCCTGTTTTAACTCTGAATCTCTTGCCCTGCTTTCACTGTTTCAAACTGTAAAACTCCCACTCCCCTCATGCAGTTTCAAACTGTGAAACTGCAGCTCTGCTCTCGCTGATTGAAACTGTGAAACTGCAGCTCCGCTCTCGCTGATTGAAACTGTGAAACTCCAGCTCCGCTCTTGCTATTTCAAGCAGTGAAACTCCAGCTCCGCTCTCGGTGTTTCAAACCGTGAAACTGTAACTCTGTTCTCCCTGTTTCAAACTGTGAAACTCCAACACCACGCTCACTGTTTGAAACTGCGAAACCCCAACTGCCAACTCGCTGTTTCAAACTGTGAAACTCAAGCACCACTCTCGCTGTTTCAAACTGTGAAACTCCTGTTCTGCTCTCGCTGTTTCAAACTGTGAAACTACAGCTCTGCTCTCGCTGATTTTTAGTGTGAAACTGCAGCTCCGCTCTCACTGTTTCAAACAGTGAAACCCCAGCTCTGTTCTCGCTGTTTCAAACTGTGAATCTCCAGCTCCGCTCTCGCTGTTTCAAACTGTGAAAAACCATCTCCGCTCTCGCTGTTTCAAACTGTGAAACTCCAGCTCTGCTCTCGCTGTTTCAAGCTGGGAAATTCAGGCTCACGTTTCGCTCTTTCAAGGTCTGGAACTCCAGCTCTGCTCTCACTGTTTCAAGCTCTGAAACTCCCGGCATCTCGCTCATTTTCACACAGGAAAACATCCACCCTGCTTTTGCTGTGGCCAACTTAAAATCTCACGCTCTCCGCTCAATCTTTCAATTTATGAAGCTCCCGGCTTGACTCTCCTGTTTTAACTCTGAATCTCTTGCCCTGCTTTCACTGTTTCAAACTGTAAACCTCCCACTCCCCTCACGCAGTTTCAAACTGTGAAACTACAGCTCTGCTCTCGCTGATTGAAACTGTGAAACTCCATCTCCGCTCTCGCTGTTTCCATCCAAACTCCAGCTCCGCTCTCACTGTTGCAAACTGTGAAACTCAAGCTCCATTCTTGCTGTTTAAACATTGAAACTCCAGCTCCGCTCTCGCTGTTTCAAACCGTGAAAATCCAGCGCCGCTCTCGCTGTTTCAAACCGTGAAACTCCAGCACCGCTCTCGCTGTTTCAAACTGTGAAACTCCTACTCCACTCTCACTGTTTGAAACTACGAAACCCCAACTCCCAGCTCGCTGTTTCAAACTGTGAAACTCCAACACCACTCTCAGTGTTTCAAACTGCAAAACCCCAACCCCCCCTCTCGCTCTTTCAAACTGTGAAACTCAAGCTCTGTTCTTGCTGTTTAAACTGTGAAACTCCAGCTCCGCTCTTGCTATTTCAAACAGTGAAACTCCAGCTCTGCTCTCGCTGTTTCAATCTGTGAAACTCCAGCTCTGCTCTTGCTGTTTCAAGCTGGGAAATTCAGGCTCACATTTCGCTCTTTCAAGGTGTGGAACTGCAGCTCTGCTCTCAGTGTTTCAAGCTCTGAACCTCCCGGCTTCCCGCTCACTTTCTCACAGCAAAACATTCTCTCTGCTTTTGCTGCGGCCAACTTAAAATCTCACGCTCTCCGCTCAATCTTTCAAACTGTGAAGCTCCCGGCTTGACTCTACTGTTTTAACTCTGAATCTCTTGCCCTGCTTTCACTGTTTCAAACTGTAAAAGTCCCACTCCCCTCTCGCAGTTTCAAACTGTGAAACTACAGCTCTGCTCTCGCTGATTGAAACTGTGAAACTCCAGCTCCGCTCTCGGTGTTTCAAACCATGAAACTGCAGCTCTGCTCTCCCTGTTTCAAACTGTGAAACTTCAACACCACGCTCACTGTTTGAAACTGCGAAACCCCAACTCCCAACTCGCTGTTTCAAAATGTGAAACTCAAGCACCACTCTCGCTGTTTCAAACTGTGAAACTACAGCTCTGCTCTCGCTGATTTTTAGTGTGAAACTGCAGCTCCGCTCTCACTGTTTCAAACAGTGAAACCTCAGCTCTGTTCTCGCTGTTTCAAACTGTGAATCTCCAGCTCCGCTCTCGCTGTTTCAAACTGTGAAACTCCAACTCTGCTCTCGCTGTTTCAAACTGTGAAACTCCAGCTCTGCTCTCGCTGTTTCAAGCTGGGAAATTCAGGCTCACGTTTCGCTCTTTCAAGGTCTGGAACTCCAGCTCTGCTCTCACTGTTTCAAGCTCTGAAACTCCCGGCATCTCGCTCACTTTCAGACAGGAAAACATCCACTCTGCTTTTGCTGTGGCCAACTTAAAATCTCACGCTCTCCGCTCAATCTTTCAATTTATGAAGCTCCCGGCTTGACTCTCCTGTTTTAACTCTGAATCTCTTGCCCTGCTATCACTGTTTCAAACTGTAAACCCCCCACGCACCTCACGCAGTTTCTAACTATGAAACTACAGCTCTGCTCTCGCTGATTAAAACTGTGAAACTGCAACTCCACTCTCGCTGATTGAAACTGTGAATCTCCAGCTCCGCTCTCGCTGTATCAAACTGTGAAACTCCATCTCCGCTCTCGCTGTTTCCATCCAAACTCCAGCTCCGCTCTCACTGTTGCAAACTGTGAAACTCAAGCTCCGTTCTTGCTGTTTAAACATTGAAACTCCAGCTCCGCTCTCGCTGTTTCAAACCGTGAAACTCCAGCACTGCTCTCGCTGTTTCAAACTGTGAAACTCCTACTCCACTCTCACTGTTTGAAACTACGAAACCCCAACTCCCAGCTCGCTGTTTCAAAATGTGAAAAACCAGCAGCGCTCACGCAGTTTCAAACTGTGAAACTACAGCTCTGCTCTCGCTAATTTTTAGTGTGAATCTGCAGCTCCGCTCTCACTGTTTCAAACAGTGAAACCCCAGCTCTGCTCTCGCTGTTTCAAACTGTGAATCTCCAGGTCCGCTCTCGCTGTTTCAAACTGTGAAACACCATCTCCGCTCTCGCTGTTTCAAACTGTGAAACTCCAGCTCTGCTCTTGCTGTTTCAAGCTGGGAATTTCAGGCTCACATTTCGCTCTTTCAAGGTGTGGAACTCCAGCTCTGCTCTCACTGTTTCTAGCACTGAAACCCCCGGCTTCCCACTCACATTCACACAGCAAAAATCCACTCTGCATTTGCTGTGGCTAACATAATATCTGACGCTCTCCGCTCAATCTTTCAAACTGTCAGGCTCCTGGCTTGACTCTCCTGTTTTAACTCTGAATCTCTTGCCCTGCTTTCACTGTTTCAAACTGTAAACCTCCCACTCCCCTCACGCTGTTTCAAACTGTGAAACCCCAGCTCTGCTCTCGCTGTTTCAAAGTGTGAATCTCCAGCTCCGCTCTCGCTGTTTCAAACTGTGAAACTCCATCTCCACTCTCGCTGTTTCCATCCAAACTCCAGCTCCGCTCTCACTGTTGCAAACTGTGAAACTCCAGCTCCGCTCTCGCCGTTTCAAACTGTGAAACCCCAGCACCGCTCTCGCTGTTTCAAACTGTGAAACCCCAGCACCGCTCTCGCTGTTTCAAACTGTGAAACTCCAACACCACTCTCACTGTTTCAAACTGCAGAACCCCAACTCCCATCTCGCTGTTTCAAACTGTGAAACTCAAGCTCTGTTCTTGCTATTTCAAACAGTGAAACTCCAGCTCTGCTCTCGCTGTTTAAACTGTGAAACTCCTGCTCCGCTCTTGCTATTTCAAACAGTGAAACTCCAGCTCTGCTCTCGCTGCTTCAATCTGTGAAACTCCAGCTCTGCTCTTGCTGTTTCAAGCTGGGAAATTCAGGCTCACATTTCGCTCTTTCAAGGTCTGGAACTCCAGCTGTGCTCTCACTGTTTCAAGCTCTGAAACTCCCGGCTTCCCGCTCACTTTCACACAGGAAAACATCCACTCTGCTTTTGCTGTGGCCAACTTAAAATCTCACGCTCTCCGCTCAGTCTTTCAATTTATGAAGCTCCCGGCTTGACTCTCCTGTTATAACTCTGAATCTCTTGCCCTGCTTTCAATCTTTCAAACTGTAAAACTCCCACTCCACTCACGCAGTTTCAAACTGTGAAACTACAGCTCTGCTCTCGCTGATTGACACTGTGAAATTCCAGTTCCGCTCTTCCTATTTGAAACAGTGAAACTCCAGCTCTGCTCTCGCTGTTTCAAACTGTGAAACTACAGCTCTGCTCTCGCTGTTTCAAGCTGGGAAATTCAGGCTCAGATTTCGCACTTTCAAGGTGTGGAACTCCAGCTCTGCTCTCACTGTTTCAAGCACTGAAACTCCCGGCTTCCCGCTCACTTTCACACAGCAGAACATCCACTCTGCTTTTGCTGTGGCCAACTTAAAATCTCACGCTCTCCGCTCAATCTTTCAAACTGTGAAGCTCCCGGCTTGACTCTCCTGTTTTAACTCTGAATCTCTTGCCCTGCTTTCACTGTTTCAAACTGTAAACCTCCCACGCCCCTCACGCAGTTTCAAACTGTGAAACTACAGCTCTGCTCTCGCTGTTTCAAACTGTGAAACTCCATCTCCGCTCTTGCTGTTTCCATCCAAACTCCAGGTCCGCTCTCACTGTTGCAAACTGTGAAAATCCAGCTCCGCTCTCGCTGTTTCAAACTGTGAATCCCCATCTCTGCACTCGGTGTTTCAAACTGTGAAACTGCGGCTCCGGTCTCGCTGTTTCAAGCTCTGAAACTCCTGGCTTCCCGCTCACTTTCACACAGTAAAACATCCACTCTGCTTTTGCTGTGGCCAACTTAAAATCTCACGCTCTCCGCTCACTCTTTCAAACTGTGAAGCTCCCGGCTTGACTATCCTGTTTTAACTCTGAATCTCTTCCCCTGCTTTCACTGTTTCAAACTGTAAACCTCCCACGCCCCTGACACAGTTTCAAACTGTGAAACTACAGCTCTGCTCTCGCTGATTGAAACTGTGAAACTGCTGCTCCGCTCTCGCTGTTTCAAACTGTGAAACTCCAGCTCCCCTCTCACTGTTTCAAACAGTGAAACCCCAGCTCTGCTCTCGCTGTTTCAAACTGTGAATCTTCAGCTCCGCTCTCGCTGTTTCAAACTGTGAAACTCCATCTCCGCTCTCGCTGTTTCAAACTGTGATACTCCAGCTCCACTCTCGCTGTTTCAAACTGTGAAACTGCAGCTCCGCTCTCGCTGTTTCAAACTGTGAAACTGCAGCTCCGCTCTCGCTGATTGAAACTGTGAAACTCCAGCTCCGCTCTTGCTATTTCAAACAGTGAAACTCCAGCTCCGCTCTCGGTGTTTCAAACCGTGAAACTGCAGCTCTGCTCTCCCTGTTTCAAACTGCGAAACTCCAACACCACGCTCACTGTTTGAAACTGCGAAACCCCAACTCCCAACTCGCTGTTTCAAAATGTGAAACTCAAGCACCACTCTCGCTGTTTCAAACTGTGAAACTACAGCTCTGCTCTCGCTGATTTTTAGTGTGAAACTGCAGCTCCGCTCTCACTGTTTCAAACAGTGAAACCTCAGCTCTGTTCTCGCTGTTTCAAACTGTGAATCTCCAGCTCCGCTCTCGCTGTTTCAAGCTGGGAAATTCATGCTCACGTTTCGCTCTTTCAAGGTCTGGAACTCCAGCTCTGCTCTCGCTGTTTCAAGCTCTGAAACTCCTGGCTTCCTGCTCACTTTCACACAGCAAAACGTCCACACTGCATTCGCTCTGGCCCACATTGAATCTCAAGCTCTCCGCTCGCTCTTTCAAACTGTGAAACTCTGAGCTTACCTCTTCTGTTTCAACTATGAATCCCCTGCTCTGCTTTCGCTGTTTCAAACCGTAAATCTCCCACTCCCCTCACACAGTTTCAAACTGGGAAAACCCAGCTCCTCTCTCGCTGGTTCAAACTGTGAAACCCAAGCTCCCAACTCGCTGTTTCCAAATGTGGAACTCCAGCTCTGCTCTCGCTGTTTCAAACTGTGAAACTCCAGCTCAACTCTCGCTGTTTGAAACTGTGAAACTCCAGCTCTCTCTCGCTGTTTAAACTGTGGAACTCCAGCTCTGCTCTCGCTTTTTCAAACAGTGAAAACCCAGCTTTGCTCTCTCTGTTTCAAACTGTGAAACTCAAGCTCCGTTCTCGCTGTTTAAACTGTGAAACACCAGCTCCGCACTCGCTGTTTCAAACAGCGAAACTCCAGCTCCACTCTCGCTGTTTCAAACTGTGAAACTGCAGCTCCGCTCTCGCTGCTTGAAACTGTGAAAATCCAACTCCATTCTCACTTCTTGAAACTGCGAAACCCCAACTCCCAATTCGCTGTTTCAAAATGTGAAACTCTAGCACCGCTCTCGCTGTTTCAAACTGTGAAACTCCAACTCCACTCTCACTGTTTGAAACTACGAAACCCCAACTCCCAACTTGCTGTTTCAAAATGTGAAGCACCAGCACTGCTCTCGCTGTTTCAAGCTGTGAAACTCCAACTCCACTCTCACTGTTTCAAACTGCAAAACCACAACTCCCATCTCACTCTTTCAAACTGTGAAACTCAAGCTCTGTTCATGTTGTTTAAACTGTGAAACACCATCTCCGCTTTTGCTATTTCAAACAGTGAAACTCCAGCTACGCTCTCGGTGTTTCAAAGCGTGAAACTGCAGCTCCACTCTCGCTGCTTCAAACTGTGAAACTGCAACTCCACTTTCACTGTTTGAAACTGCGAAAACCCAACTTTCAACTGGCTGTTTCAAAATGTGAAACTCCAGCACCGCTCTCGCTGTTTCAAACTGTGAAACTCCAGCACCGCTCTCGCTGTTTCAAACTGTGAAACTCCAGCTCTGCTCTCGCTGTTTCAAGCTGGGAAATTCAGGCTCACATTTCGCTCTTTCAAGGTGTGGAACTCCAGCTCTGCTCTCACTGTTTCAAGCTCTGAAACTCCCGGGTTCCTGCTGACTTTCACACAGCAAAACATCCACTCTGCTTTTGCTTTGGCAACTTAAAATCTCACGCTCTCCGCTCAATCTTTCAATTTATGAAGCTCCCGGCTTGACTATCCTGTTTTAACTCTGAATCTCTTGCCCTGCTTTCACTGTTTCAAACTGTAAACCCCCCACGCCCCTCACGCAGTTTCAAACTGTGAAACCACATCTCTGCTCTCGCAGATTGAAACTGTGAAACTGCAACTCCGCTCTCGCTGATTGAAACTGTGAATCCCCAGCTCCGCTCTCGCAGTTTCCATCCAAACTCCAGCTCCGCTCTCACTGTTGCAAACTGTGAAACTGAAGCTCCATTCTTGCTGTTTAAACATTGAAACTCCAGCTCCGCTCTCGCTGTTTCAAACAGTGAAACTCCAGCTCTGCTCTCGCTGTTTCAATCTGTGAAACTCCAGCTCTGCTCTTGCTGTTTCAAGCTGGGAAATTCAGGCTCACATTTCGCTCTTTCAAGGTGTGGAACTGCAGCTCTGCTCTCACTGTTTCAAGCTCTGAAACTCCCGGCTTCCCGCTCACTTTCTCACAGCAAAACATTCTCTCTGCTTTTGCTGCGGCCAACTTAAAATCTCACACTCTCCGCTCAATGTTTCAAACTGTGAAGCTCCCGGCTTGACTCTCCTGTTTTAACTCTGAATCTCTTGCCCTGCTTTCACTGTTTCAAACTGTAAAACTCCCACTCCCCTCACGCAGTTTCAAACTGTGACACTATAGCTCTGCTCTCGCTGATTGAAACTGTGAAACTGCAGCTCCGCTCTCGCTGATTGAAACTGTGAAACTCCAGCTCCGCTCTCGCTGTATCAAACTGTGAAACTCCAGCTCCACTCTCGGTGTTTCAAAGCGTGAAACTGCAGCTCTGCTCTCCCGGTTTCAAACTGTGAAACTCCAACACCACGCTCACTGTTTGAAACTGTGAAACCCCAACTCCCAACTCCCCACTCCCCTCACGCAGTTTCAAACTGTGAAACTACAGCTCTGCTCTCGCTGACTGAAACTTTGAATCTGCAGCTCCGCTCTCGCTGTTTCAAACTGTGAAACTCCAGCTCCGCTCTCACTGTTTCAAACAGTGAAACCCCAGCTCTGCTCTCGCTGTTTCAAACTGTAAATCTCCAGCTCCGCTCTCGCTGTTTCAAACTGTGAAACTCCATCTCCGCTCTTGCTGTTTCCATCCAAACTCCAGCTCCGCTCTCACTGTTGCAAACTGTGAAACTCCAGCTCCGCTCTCGCTGTTTCAAACTGTGAAACTGCAGCTCCGGTCTCGCTGTTTCAAGCTCTGAAACTCCTGGCTTCCTGCTCACTTTCACACAGTAAAACATCCACTCTGCTTTTGCTGTGGCCAACATAAAATCTCACACTCTCCGCTCAATGTTTCAAACTGTGAAGCTCCCGGCTTGACTCTCCTGTTTTAACTCTGAATCTCTTGCCCTGCTTTCACTGTTTCAAACTGTAAAACTCCCACTCCCCTCACGCAGTTTCAAACTGTGACACTATAGCTCTGCTCTCGCTGATTGAAACTGTGAAACTGCAGCTCCGCTCTCGCTGATTGAAACTGTGAAACTCCAGCTCCGCTCTCGCTGTATCAAACTGTGAAACTCCAGCTCCACTCTCGGTGTTTCAAAGCGTGAAACTGCAGCTCTGCTCTCCCGGTTTCAAACTGTGAAACTCCAACACCACGCTCACTGTTTGAAACTGTGAAACCCCAACTCCCAACTCCCCACTCCCCTCACGCAGTTTCAAACTGTGAAACTACAGCTCTGCTCTCGCTGACTGAAACTTTGAATCTGCAGCTCCGCTCTCGCTGTTTCAAACTGTGAAACTCCAGCTCCGCTCTCACTGTTTCAAACAGTGAAACCCCAGCTCTGCTCTCGCTGTTTCAAACTGTAAATCTCCAGCTCCGCTCTCGCTGTTTCAAACTGTGAAACTCCATCTCCGCTCTTGCTGTTTCCATCCAAACTCCAGCTCCGCTCTCACTGTTGCAAACTGTGAAACTCCAGCTCCGCTCTCGCTGTTTCAAACTGTGAAACTGCAGCTCCGGTCTCGCTGTTTCAAGCTCTGAAACTCCTGGCTTCCTGCTCACTTTCACACAGTAAAACATCCACTCTGCTTTTGCTGCGGCCAACTTAAAATCTCACACTCTCCGCTCACTCTTTCATACTGTGAAGCTCCCGGCTTGACTATCCTGTTTTCACTCTGAATCTTTGCCCTGCTTTCACTGTTTCAAACAGTAATCCTCCCACTCCCCTCATCCATCCAAACTCCAGCTCCGCTCTCACTGTTGCAAACTGTGAAACTCCAGCTCTGCTCTCGCTGTTTCAAACTGTGAATCCCCATCTCTGCACTCGCTGTTTCAAACAGTGAAACTGCAGCTCCAGTCTCGCTGTTTCAAACAGTGAAACTCCAGCTCCACTCTCATGTTTTAAACTGTGAAACTCCAGCACAGCTCTCGATGATTGAAACTGTGAAACTCAATCTCCGCTCTCACTGATTCCAACTGTGAAACCCCAGCTCTGCTCTCTCTGTTTGCAGCTGGAAAACTCATACTCACATTTCACTTTTTCAAGCTGTGGAACTCCAGCTCTGCTTTCGCTGTTTCAAGCTCTGAAACCACCGGCTTCCCGCTCACTTTCACGAAGCAAAACATCCACACTGCATTGACTGTCGGCAACTTTGAATCTCAAGCTCTCCCCTCGCTCTTTCAAACTGTGAAATTCAGGGCTTACCTCTTCTGTTTCAACTATGAATCCGCTGCTCTGCTTTCGCTGTTTCAAACCGTAAATCTCCCACTCCCCTCACACAGTTTCAAACTGGGAATACCCAGCTCCGCTCTCGCTGGTTCAAACTGTGAAATCCCAGCTCCCAACTCGCTGTTTCCAAATGTGAAACTCCAGCTCCGCTCTCGCTGTTTCAAACTGTGAAACTCCATCTCCACTCTCGCTCTTTCAAACTGTGAAACTCAGGGCTTACCTCTTCTGTTTCAACTATGAATCCGCTGCTCTGCTTTCGCTGTTTCAAACCGTAAATCTCCCACTCCCCTCACACAGTTTCAAACTGGGAATACCCAGCTCCGCTCTCGCTGGTTCAAACTGTGAAATCCCAGCTCCCAACTCGCTGTTTCCAAATGTGAAACTCCAGCTCCGCTCTCGCTGTTTCAAACTGTGAAACTCCATCTCCACTCTCGCTGTTTCAAACTGTGAAACTCCAGCTCCGCTCTATCTTTTTCAAACAGTGAAAACCCAGCTTTGCTCTCTCTATTTCAAACTGTGAAACTCAAGCTCCGTTCTCGCTGTTTAAACTGTGAAACTCCAGCTCCGCTCTCGCTGTTTCAAAATGTGAAACTCCTGTTCTGCTCTCGCTGTTTCAAGCTGAGAAATTAAGGCTCACATTTCACTCTTTCAAGGTGTGAAACTGCAGCTCTGCTCTCACTGTTTCAAGCTCTGAAACTCCCGGCTTCCCGCTCACTTTCACACAGCAAAACATCTAATCTGCTTTTGCTGTGGCCAACATAAAATCTCACGCTCTCCGCTCAATCTTTCAAACTGTGAAGCTCCCGGCTTGACTCTCCTGTTTTAACTCTGAATCTCTTGCCCTGCTTTCACTGTTTCAAACTGTAAACCTCCCACGCCCCTCACGCAGTTTCAAACTGTGAAACTACAGCTCTGCTCTCGCTGTTTCAAACTGTGAAACTCCATCTCCGCTCTTGCTGTTTCCATCCAAACTCCAGGTCCGCTCTCACTGTTGCAAACTGTGAAAATCCAGCTCCGCTCTCGCTGTTTCAAACTGTGAATCCCCATCTCTGCACTCGGTGTTTCAAACTGTGAAACTGCGGCTCCGGTCTCGCTGTTTCAAGCTCTGAAACTCCTGGCTTCCCGCTCACTTTCACACAGTAAAACATCCACTCTGCTTTTGCTGTGGCCAACTTAAAATCTCACGCTCTCCGCTCACTCTTTCAAACTGTGAAGCTCCCGGCTTGACTATCCTGTTTTAACTCTGAATCTCTTCCCCTGCTTTCACTGTTTCAAACTGTAAACCTCCCACGCCCCTGACACAGTTTCAAACTGTGAAACTACAGCTCTGCTCTCGCTGATTGAAACTGTGAAACTGCTGCTCCGCTCTCGCTGTTTCAAACTGTGAAACTCCAGCTCCCCTCTCACTGTTTCAAACAGTGAAACCCCAGCTCTGCTCTCGCTGTTTCAAACTGTGAATCTTCAGCTCCGCTCTCGCTGTTTCAAACTGTGAAACTCCATCTCCGCTCTCGCTGTTTCAAACTGTGATACTCCAGCTCCACTCTCGCTGTTTCAAACTGTGAAACTGCAGCTCCGCTCTCGCTGTTTCAAACTGTGAAACTGCAGCTCCGCTCTCGCTGATTGAAACTGTGAAACTCCAGCTCCGCTCTTGCTATTTCAAACAGTGAAACTCCAGCTCCGCTCTCGGTGTTTCAAACCGTGAAACTGCAGCTCTGCTCTCCCTGTTTCAAACTGCGAAACTCCAACACCACGCTCACTGTTTGAAACTGCGAAACCCCAACTCCCAACTCGCTGTTTCAAAATGTGAAACTCAAGCACCACTCTCGCTGTTTCAAACTGTGAAACTACAGCTCTGCTCTCGCTGATTTTTAGTGTGAAACTGCAGCTCCGCTCTCACTGTTTCAAACAGTGAAACCTCAGCTCTGTTCTCGCTGTTTCAAACTGTGAATCTCCAGCTCCGCTCTCGCTGTTTCAAGCTGGGAAATTCATGCTCACGTTTCGCTCTTTCAAGGTCTGGAACTCCAGCTCTGCTCTCGCTGTTTCAAGCTCTGAAACTCCTGGCTTCCTGCTCACTTTCACACAGCAAAACGTCCACACTGCATTCGCTCTGGCCCACATTGAATCTCAAGCTCTCCGCTCGCTCTTTCAAACTGTGAAACTCTGAGCTTACCTCTTCTGTTTCAACTATGAATCCCCTGCTCTGCTTTCGCTGTTTCAAACCGTAAATCTCCCACTCCCCTCACACAGTTTCAAACTGGGAAAACCCAGCTCCTCTCTCGCTGGTTCAAACTGTGAAACCCAAGCTCCCAACTCGCTGTTTCCAAATGTGGAACTCCAGCTCTGCTCTCGCTGTTTCAAACTGTGAAACTCCAGCTCAACTCTCGCTGTTTGAAACTGTGAAACTCCAGCTCTCTCTCGCTGTTTAAACTGTGGAACTCCAGCTCTGCTCTCGCTTTTTCAAACAGTGAAAACCCAGCTTTGCTCTCTCTGTTTCAAACTGTGAAACTCAAGCTCCGTTCTCGCTGTTTAAACTGTGAAACACCAGCTCCGCACTCGCTGTTTCAAACAGCGAAACTCCAGCTCCACTCTCGCTGTTTCAAACTGTGAAACTGCAGCTCCGCTCTCGCTGCTTGAAACTGTGAAAATCCAACTCCATTCTCACTTCTTGAAACTGCGAAACCCCAACTCCCAATTCGCTGTTTCAAAATGTGAAACTCTAGCACCGCTCTCGCTGTTTCAAACTGTGAAACTCCAACTCCACTCTCACTGTTTGAAACTACGAAACCCCAACTCCCAACTTGCTGTTTCAAAATGTGAAGCACCAGCACTGCTCTCGCTGTTTCAAGCTGTGAAACTCCAACTCCACTCTCACTGTTTCAAACTGCAAAACCACAACTCCCATCTCACTCTTTCAAACTGTGAAACTCAAGCTCTGTTCATGTTGTTTAAACTGTGAAACACCATCTCCGCTTTTGCTATTTCAAACAGTGAAACTCCAGCTACGCTCTCGGTGTTTCAAAGCGTGAAACTGCAGCTCCACTCTCGCTGCTTCAAACTGTGAAACTGCAACTCCACTTTCACTGTTTGAAACTGCGAAAACCCAACTTTCAACTGGCTGTTTCAAAATGTGAAACTCCAGCACCGCTCTCGCTGTTTCAAACTGTGAAACTCCAGCACCGCTCTCGCTGTTTCAAACTGTGAAACTCCAGCTCTGCTCTCGCTGTTTCAAGCTGGGAAATTCAGGCTCACATTTCGCTCTTTCAAGGTGTGGAACTCCAGCTCTGCTCTCACTGTTTCAAGCTCTGAAACTCCCGGGTTCCTGCTGACTTTCACACAGCAAAACATCCACTCTGCTTTTGCTTTGGCAACTTAAAATCTCACGCTCTCCGCTCAATCTTTCAATTTATGAAGCTCCCGGCTTGACTATCCTGTTTTAACTCTGAATCTCTTGCCCTGCTTTCACTGTTTCAAACTGTAAACCCCCCACGCCCCTCACGCAGTTTCAAACTGTGAAACCACATCTCTGCTCTCGCAGATTGAAACTGTGAAACTGCAACTCCGCTCTCGCTGATTGAAACTGTGAATCCCCAGCTCCGCTCTCGCAGTTTCCATCCAAACTCCAGCTCCGCTCTCACTGTTGCAAACTGTGAAACTGAAGCTCCATTCTTGCTGTTTAAACATTGAAACTCCAGCTCCGCTCTCGCTGTTTCAAACAGTGAAACTCCAGCTCTGCTCTCGCTGTTTCAATCTGTGAAACTCCAGCTCTGCTCTTGCTGTTTCAAGCTGGGAAATTCAGGCTCACATTTCGCTCTTTCAAGGTGTGGAACTGCAGCTCTGCTCTCACTGTTTCAAGCTCTGAAACTCCCGGCTTCCCGCTCACTTTCTCACAGCAAAACATTCTCTCTGCTTTTGCTGCGGCCAACTTAAAATCTCACACTCTCCGCTCAATGTTTCAAACTGTGAAGCTCCCGGCTTGACTCTCCTGTTTTAACTCTGAATCTCTTGCCCTGCTTTCACTGTTTCAAACTGTAAAACTCCCACTCCCCTCACGCAGTTTCAAACTGTGACACTATAGCTCTGCTCTCGCTGATTGAAACTGTGAAACTGCAGCTCCGCTCTCGCTGATTGAAACTGTGAAACTCCAGCTCCGCTCTCGCTGTATCAAACTGTGAAACTCCAGCTCCACTCTCGGTGTTTCAAAGCGTGAAACTGCAGCTCTGCTCTCCCGGTTTCAAACTGTGAAACTCCAACACCACGCTCACTGTTTGAAACTGTGAAACCCCAACTCCCAACTCCCCACTCCCCTCACGCAGTTTCAAACTGTGAAACTACAGCTCTGCTCTCGCTGACTGAAACTTTGAATCTGCAGCTCCGCTCTCGCTGTTTCAAACTGTGAAACTCCAGCTCCGCTCTCACTGTTTCAAACAGTGAAACCCCAGCTCTGCTCTCGCTGTTTCAAACTGTAAATCTCCAGCTCCGCTCTCGCTGTTTCAAACTGTGAAACTCCATCTCCGCTCTTGCTGTTTCCATCCAAACTCCAGCTCCGCTCTCACTGTTGCAAACTGTGAAACTCCAGCTCCGCTCTCGCTGTTTCAAACTGTGAAACTGCAGCTCCGGTCTCGCTGTTTCAAGCTCTGAAACTCCTGGCTTCCTGCTCACTTTCACACAGTAAAACATCCACTCTGCTTTTGCTGTGGCCAACATAAAATCTCACACTCTCCGCTCAATGTTTCAAACTGTGAAGCTCCCGGCTTGACTCTCCTGTTTTAACTCTGAATCTCTTGCCCTGCTTTCACTGTTTCAAACTGTAAAACTCCCACTCCCCTCACGCAGTTTCAAACTGTGACACTATAGCTCTGCTCTCGCTGATTGAAACTGTGAAACTGCAGCTCCGCTCTCGCTGATTGAAACTGTGAAACTCCAGCTCCGCTCTCGCTGTATCAAACTGTGAAACTCCAGCTCCACTCTCGGTGTTTCAAAGCGTGAAACTGCAGCTCTGCTCTCCCGGTTTCAAACTGTGAAACTCCAACACCACGCTCACTGTTTGAAACTGTGAAACCCCAACTCCCAACTCCCCACTCCCCTCACGCAGTTTCAAACTGTGAAACTACAGCTCTGCTCTCGCTGACTGAAACTTTGAATCTGCAGCTCCGCTCTCGCTGTTTCAAACTGTGAAACTCCAGCTCCGCTCTCACTGTTTCAAACAGTGAAACCCCAGCTCTGCTCTCGCTGTTTCAAACTGTAAATCTCCAGCTCCGCTCTCGCTGTTTCAAACTGTGAAACTCCATCTCCGCTCTTGCTGTTTCCATCCAAACTCCAGCTCCGCTCTCACTGTTGCAAACTGTGAAACTCCAGCTCCGCTCTCGCTGTTTCAAACTGTGAAACTGCAGCTCCGGTCTCGCTGTTTCAAGCTCTGAAACTCCTGGCTTCCTGCTCACTTTCACACAGTAAAACATCCACTCTGCTTTTGCTGCGGCCAACTTAAAATCTCACACTCTCCGCTCACTCTTTCATACTGTGAAGCTCCCGGCTTGACTATCCTGTTTTCACTCTGAATCTTTGCCCTGCTTTCACTGTTTCAAACAGTAATCCTCCCACTCCCCTCATCCATCCAAACTCCAGCTCCGCTCTCACTGTTGCAAACTGTGAAACTCCAGCTCTGCTCTCGCTGTTTCAAACTGTGAATCCCCATCTCTGCACTCGCTGTTTCAAACAGTGAAACTGCAGCTCCAGTCTCGCTGTTTCAAACAGTGAAACTCCAGCTCCACTCTCATGTTTTAAACTGTGAAACTCCAGCACAGCTCTCGATGATTGAAACTGTGAAACTCAATCTCCGCTCTCACTGATTCCAACTGTGAAACCCCAGCTCTGCTCTCTCTGTTTGCAGCTGGAAAACTCATACTCACATTTCACTTTTTCAAGCTGTGGAACTCCAGCTCTGCTTTCGCTGTTTCAAGCTCTGAAACCACCGGCTTCCCGCTCACTTTCACGAAGCAAAACATCCACACTGCATTGACTGTCGGCAACTTTGAATCTCAAGCTCTCCCCTCGCTCTTTCAAACTGTGAAATTCAGGGCTTACCTCTTCTGTTTCAACTATGAATCCGCTGCTCTGCTTTCGCTGTTTCAAACCGTAAATCTCCCACTCCCCTCACACAGTTTCAAACTGGGAATACCCAGCTCCGCTCTCGCTGGTTCAAACTGTGAAATCCCAGCTCCCAACTCGCTGTTTCCAAATGTGAAACTCCAGCTCCGCTCTCGCTGTTTCAAACTGTGAAACTCCATCTCCACTCTCGCTCTTTCAAACTGTGAAACTCAGGGCTTACCTCTTCTGTTTCAACTATGAATCCGCTGCTCTGCTTTCGCTGTTTCAAACCGTAAATCTCCCACTCCCCTCACACAGTTTCAAACTGGGAATACCCAGCTCCGCTCTCGCTGGTTCAAACTGTGAAATCCCAGCTCCCAACTCGCTGTTTCCAAATGTGAAACTCCAGCTCCGCTCTCGCTGTTTCAAACTGTGAAACTCCATCTCCACTCTCGCTGTTTCAAACTGTGAAACTCCAGCTCCGCTCTATCTTTTTCAAACAGTGAAAACCCAGCTTTGCTCTCTCTATTTCAAACTGTGAAACTCAAGCTCCGTTCTCGCTGTTTAAACTGTGAAACTCCAGCTCCGCTCTCGCTGTTTCAAAATGTGAAACTCCTGTTCTGCTCTCGCTGTTTCAAGCTGAGAAATTAAGGCTCACATTTCACTCTTTCAAGGTGTGAAACTGCAGCTCTGCTCTCACTGTTTCAAGCTCTGAAACTCCCGGCTTCCCGCTCACTTTCACACAGCAAAACATCTAATCTGCTTTTGCTGTGGCCAACATAAAATCTCACGCTCTCCGCTCAATCTTTCAAACTGTGAAGCTCCCGGCTTGACTCTCCTGTTATAACTCTGAATCTCTTGCCCTGCTTTCACTATTTCAAACTGTAAACCTCCCACTCCCCTCACGCAGTTTCAAACTGTGAAACTACAGCTCTGCTCTCGCTGATTGAAACTGTGAAACTGCAGCTCCGCTCTCGCTGATTGAAACTGTGAAACTGCAGCTCCGCTCTCGCTGATTGAAACTGTGAAACTCCAGCTCCGCTCTCACTGTTTCAAACAGTGAAACCCCAGCTCTGCTCTCGCTGTTTCAAACTGTGAATCTCCAGCTCCACTCTCGCTGTTTCAAACTGTGAAACTCCATCTCCGCTCTTGCTGTTTCCATCCAAACTCAGGCTCCGCTCTCACTGTTGCAAACTGTGAAACTCCAGCTCCGCTCTCGCTGTTTCAAACTGTGAAACCCCATCTCTGCACTCGCTGTTTCAAACTGTGAAACTGCAGCTCCGGTCTCGCTGTTTCAAAGAGTGAAACTCCAGCTCTGCTCTCACTGTTCAAACAGTAAAGCTCCAGCTCTGCTCTCGCTGTTTCAAACAGTTTCAAACTGGGAAACCCCAGCTCTGCTCTCGCTGTTCAAACAGTGAAACCACAACTCCCAACTCGCTGTTTCAAAATGTGAAACTCCAGCTCTGCTCTCGCTGTTTCAAACAGTTTCAAACTGTGAAACTGCAGCTCCGGTCTCGCTGTTTCAAAGAGTGAAACTCCAGCTCGGCTCTCACTGTTCAAACAGTTTCAAACTGTGAAACCCCATCTCTGCACTCGCTGTTTCAAACTGTGAAACTGCAGCTCCGGTCTCGCTGTTTCAAAGAGTGAAGCTCCAGCTCTGCTCTCGCTGTTTCAAACAGTTTCAAACTGGGAAACCCCAGCTCCGCTCTCGCTGGTTCAAACTGTGAAACCCCAACTCCCAACTCGCTGTTTCAAAATGTGAAACTCCAGCTCTGCTCTCTCTGTTTCAAAAAGTGAAACTCCACTCTGCTCTAGCTGTTTCAAACTGTGAATCTCCATCTCAGCTCTGTCTGTTTCCAGCAGGTAAACGTATGCTCACATTTCACTTTTTCAAGCTGTGGAACTCCAGCTCTGCTCTCGCTGTTTCAAGCTCTGAAACTCCCGGCTTCCTGCTCACTTTCACGAAGCAAAACCTCCACTCTGCTTTTGCTGTGGCCAACTTAAAATCTCACGCTCTCCGCTCACTCTTTCAAACTGTGAAGCTCTCGGCTTGACTATCCTGATTTCACTCTGAATCTCTTGCCCTGCTTTCACTGTTTCAAACTGTAATCCTCCCACTCCCCTCACAGTTTCAAACTGTGAAACTACAGCTCTGCTCTCGCTGATTTTTAGTGTGAAACTGCAGCTCCGCTCTCACTGTTTCAAACTGTGAAACTCCATCTCCGCTCTCGCTGTTTCCATCCAAACTCCATCTCCGCTCTCGCTGTTTCCATCCAAACTCCAGCTCCGCTCTCACTGTTTCAAACTGTGAAACCCCAGCTCTGCACTCGCTGTTTCAAACTGTGAAACTGCAGCTCCGCTCTCGCTGTTTCAAAGAGTGAAACTCCAGCTCTGGTCTCGCTGTTTCAAACCGTGAAACTGCAGCTCCAGTCTCGCTGTTTCAAAGAGTGAAACTCCAGCTCTGCTCTCACTGTTCAAACAGTGAAGCTCCAGCTCTGCTCTCGCTGTTTCAAACAGTTTCAAACTGGGAAACCCCAGCTCTGCTCTCGCTGGTTGAAACTGTGAAACCCCAGCTCCCAACTCGCTGTTTCAAAATGTGAAACTCCAGCTCTGCTCTCTCTGTTTCATACAGTGAAACCCCACTCTGCTCTCGCTGTTTCAAACTGTGAATCTCCATCTCAGCTCTGTCTGTTTCCAGCAGGTAAACGTATGCTCACATTTCACTTTTTCAAGCTGTGAAACTGCAGCTCCTGTCCCGCTGTTTCAAGCTCTGAAACTCCCGGCTTCCTGCTCACTTTCACACAGCAAAACCTCCACTCTGCTTTTACTTTGGCCAACTTAAAATCTCACGCTCTCCGCTCACTCTTTCAAACTGTGAAGCTCCCGGCTTGACTATCCTGTTTTAACTCTGAATCTCTTGCCCTGCTTTCACCGTTTCAAACTGTAATCCTCCCACTCCCCTCACGCAGTTTCAAACTGTGAAACTACAGCTCTGCTCTCGCTGATTTTTAGTGTGAAACTCCAGCTCCGCTCTCGCTGTTTCCATCCAAACTCCAGCTCTGCTCTCACTGTTTCAAACTGTGAAAGTCCAGCTCCGCTCTCGCTGTTTCCATCCAAACTCCAGCTCCGCTCTCACTGTTTCAAACTGTGAAACTCCATCTCCGCTCTCGCTGTTTCCATCCAAACTCCAGCTCCGCTCTCACTGTTGCAAACTGTGAAACTCCAGCTCCGCTCTCGCTGTTTCAAACTGTGAAACCCCATCTCTGCACTCGCTGTTTCAAATTGTGAACTGCAGCTCTGGTCTCGCTGTTTCAAAGATTGAAACTCCAGCTCTGCTCTCGCTGTTCAAACAGTTTCAAACTGGGAAACCCCAGCTCCGCTCTCGCTGGTTCAAACTGTGAAACCCCAACTCCCAACTCGCTGTTTCAAAATGTGAAACTCCAGCTCTGCTCTTTCTGTTTCAAACAGTGAAACACCAGCTCTGCTCTCGCTTATTCAAACTGTGAATCTCCATCTCAGCTCTGTCTGTTTCCAGCAGGTAAACATATGCTCACATTTCACCTTTTCAAGCTGTGGAACTCCAGCTCTGCTCTCGCTGTTTCAAGCTCTGAAACTCCCGGCTTCCCGCTCACTTTCACGAAGCAAAACCTCCACTCTGCTTTTGCTGTGGCCAACTTAAAATCTCACGCTCTCCGCTCACTCTTTCAAACTGTGAAGCTCTCGGCTTGACTCTCCTGTTTTAACTCTGAATCTCTTGCCCTGCTTTCACTGTTTCAAACTGTAATCCTCCCACTCCCCTCACGCAGTTTCAAACTGTGAAACTACAGCTCTGCTCTCGCTGATTTTTAGTGTGAAACTCCAGCTCCGCTCTTGCTGTTTCCATCCAAACTCCAGCTCCGCTCTCACTGTTTCAAACTGTGAAACTCCAGCTCCGCTCTCGCTGTTTCCATCCAAAATCCAGCTCCGCTCTCACTGTTTCAAACTGTGAAACTCCATCTCCGCTCTCGCTGTTTCCATCCAAACTCCAGCTCCGCTCTCACTGTTGCAAACTGTGAAACTCCAGCTCCGCTCTCGCTGTTTCAAACTGTGAAACCCCATCTCTGCACTCGCTGTTTCAAATTGTGAACTGCAGCTCTGGTCTCGCTGTTTCAAAGATTGAAACTCCAGCTCTGCTCTCGCTGTTCAAACAGTTTCAAACTGGGAAACCCCAGCTCCGCTCTCGCTGGTTCAAACTGCGAAACCCCAACTCCCAACTCGCTGTTTCAAAATGTGAAACTCCAGCTCTGCTCTTTCTGTTTCAAACAGTGAAACACCAGCTCTGCTCTCGCTGTTTCAAACTGTGAATCTCCATCTCAGCTCTGTCTGTTTCCAGCAGGTAAACATATGCTCACATTTCACTTTTTCAAGCTGTGGAACTCCAGCTCTGCTCTCGCTGTTTCAAGCTCTGAAACGCCCGGCTTCCCGCTCACTTTCACGAAGCAAAACCTCCACTCTGCCTTTGCTGTGGCCAACTTAAAATCTCACGCTCTCCGCTCACTCTTTCAAACTGTGAAGCTCCCGGCTTGACTATCCTGTTTTCACTCTGAATCTCTTGCCCTGCTTTCACTGTTTCAAACTGTAAACCTCCCACTCCCCTCACGCAGTTTCAAACTGTGAAACTACAGCTCTGCTCCCGCTGATTTTTAGTGTGAAACTGCAGCTCCGCTCTCACTGTTTCAAACAGTGAAACCCCAGCTCTGCTCTCACTGTTTCAAAGTGTGAATCTCCAGCACCATTCTCGCTGTTTCAAACTGTGAAACACCATCTCCGCTCTCGCTGTTTCAAACTGTGAAACTCCAGCTCTGCTCTCGCTGTTTCAAGCTGGGAAATTCTGGCTCACATTTCGCTCTTTCAAGGTGTGGAATTCCAGCTCTGCTCTCACTGTTTCAAGCTCTGAAACTCCCAGCCTCCCGCTCACTTTCACACAGAAAAAAATCCACTCTGCTTTTGCTGTGGCCAATATAATATCTCACGCTCTCTGCTCAATCTTTCAAACTGTGAAGCTCCCAGCTTGACTATCCTGTTTTAACTCTGAATCTCTTGCCCTGCTTTCACTGTTTCAAACTGTAAACCTCCCACTCCCCTCACGCAGTTTCAAACTGTGAAACTACAGCTCCGGTCTCGCTGATTGAAACTGTGAAACTCCAGCTCCGCTCTCACTGTTTCAAACAGTGAAACCCCAGCTCTGCTCTCGCTGTTTCAAACTGTGAATCTCCAGCTCCGCTCTCGCTGTTTCAAACTGTGAAACTCCATCTCCGCTCTCGCTGTTTCCATCCAAACTCCAGCTCCGCTCTCACTGTTGCAAACTGTGAAATTCCAGCTCCGCTCTCGCTGTTTTAAACTGTGAAACCCCAGCTCTGCACTCGCTGTTTCAAACTGTGAAACTGCAGCTCTGGTCTCGCTGTTTCAAAGAGTGAAACTCCAGCTCTGCTCTCGCTGTTCAAACAGTTTCAAACTGGGAAACCCCAACTCCGCTCTCGCTGGTTCAAACTGTGAAACCCCAACTCCCAACTCGCTGTTTCAAAATGTGAATCTCCAGCTCTGCTCTTTCTGTTTCAAACAGTGAAACACCCCAGCTCTGCTCTCGCTTATTCTAACTGTGAATCTCCATCTCAGCTCTGTCTGTTTCCAGCAGGTAAACATATGCTCACATTTCACTGTTTCAAGCTGTGGAACTCCAGCTCTGCTCTCGCTGTTTCAAGCTCTGAAACTCCCGGCTTCCCGCTCACTTTCACGAAGCAAAACCTCCACTCTGCTTTTGCTGTGGCCAACTTAAAATCTCACGCTCTCTGCTCACTCTTTCAAACTGTGAAGCTCTCGGCTTGACTCTCCTGTTTTCACTCTGAATCTCTTGCCCTGCTTTCACTGTTTCAAACTGTAAACCTCCCACTCCCCTCACGCAGTTTCAAACTGTGAAACTACAGCTCTGCTCTCGCTGATTTTTAGTGTGAAACTGCAGCTCCGCTCTCACTGTTTCAAACAGTGAAACCCCAGCTCTGCTCTCGCTATTTCAAAGTGTGAATCTCCAGCTCCGCTCTCGCTGTCTCAAACTGTGAAACTCCATCTCCGCACTTGCTGTTTCCATCCAAATTCCAGCTCTGCTCTCACTGTTGCAAACTGTGAAACTCCAGCTCCGCTCTCACTGTTTCAAACTGTGAAACCCCAGCTCTGCACTCGCTGTTTCAAACTGTGAAACTGCAGCTCCGGTCTCGCTGTTTCAAAGAGTGAAACTCCAGCTCCGCTCTCACTGTTCAAACAGTGAAGCTCCATCTCCGCTCTCGCTGTTTCCATCCAAACTCCAGCTCCGCTCTCACTGTTGCAAACTGTGAAACTCCAGCTCCGCTCTCGCTGTTTCAAACTGTGAAACCCCATCTCTGCACTCGCTGTTTCAAATTGTGAACTGCAGCTTTGGTCTCGCTGTTTCAAAGATTGAAACTCCAGCTCTGCTCTCGCTGTTCAAACAATTTCAAACTGGGAAACCCCAGCTCCGCTCTCGCTGGTTCAAACTGTGAAACCCCAACTCCCAACTCGCTGTTTCAAAATGTGAAACTCCAGCTCTGCTCTTTCTGTTTCAAACAGTGAAACACCAGCTCTTCTCTCGCTTATTCAAACTGTGAATCTCCATCTCAGCTCTGTCTGTTTCCAGCAGGTAAACATATGCTCACATTTCACTTTTTCAAGCTGTGGAACTCCAGCTCTGCTCTCGCTGTTTCAAGCTCTGAAACTCCCGGCTTCCCGCTCACTTTCACGAAGCAAAACCTCCACTCTGCTTTTGCTGTGGCCAACTTAAAATCTCACGCTCTCCGCTCACTCTTTCAAACTGTGAAGCTCCCGGCTTGACTATCCTGTTTTCACTCTGAATCTCTTGCCCTGCTTTCACTGTTTCAAACTGTAAACCTCCCACTCCCCTCACCCAGTTTCAAACTGTGAAACTACAGCTCTGCTCTCGCTGATTTTTAGTGTGAAACTGCAGCTCCGCTCTCACTGTTTCAAACAGTGAAACCCCAGCTCTGTTCTCACTGTTTCAAACTGTGAATCTCCAGCTCCGCTCTCGCTGTTTCAAACTGTGAAACACCATCTCCGCTCTCGCTGTTTCAAACTGTGAAACTCCAGCTCTGCTCTCGCTGTTTCAAGCTGGGAAATTCTGGCTCACATTTCGCTCTTTCAAGGTGTGGAATTCCAGCTCTGCTCTCACTGTTTCAAGCTCTGAAACTCCCAGCTTCCCGCTCACTTTCACACAGAAAAAAATCCACTCTGCTTTTGCTGCGGCCAACATAATATCTCACGCTCTCCGCTCAATCTTTCAAACTGTGAAGCTCCCGGCTTGACTATCCTGTTTTAACTCTGAATCTCTTGCCCTGCTTTCACTGTTTCAAACTGTAAACCTCCCACTCCCCTCACGCAGTTTCAAACTGTGAAACTACAGCTCTGCTCTCGCTGATTGAAACTGTGAAACTCCAGCTCCGCTCTCACTCTTTCAAACTGTGAAACCCCAGCTCTGCTCTCGCTGTTTCAAACTGTGAATCTCCATCTCCGCTCTCGCTGTTTCAAACTGTGAAACTCCATCTCCGCTCTCGCTGTTTCCATCCAAACTCCAGCTCCGCTCTCACTGTTGCAAACTGTGAAATTCCAGCTCCGCTCTCGCTGTTTTAAACTGTGAAACCCCAGCTCTGCACTCGCTGTTTCAAACTGTGAAACTCCAGCTCTGCTCTCGCTGTTTCAAGCTGGGAAATTCTGGCTCACATTTCGCTCTTTCAAGGTGTGGAATTCCAGCTCTGCTCTCACTGTTTCAAGCTCTGAAACTCCCGGCTTCCTGCTCACTTTCACACAGCAAAACCTCCACTCTGCTTTTGCTGTGGCCAACTTAAAATCTCACGCTCTCCGATCACTCTTTCAAACTGTGAAGCTCTCGGCTTGACTATCCTGTTTTTACTCTGAATCTCTTGCCCTGCTTTCACTGTTTCAAACTGTAATCCTCCCACTCCCCTCACGCAGTTTCAAACTGTGAAACTACAGCTCTGCTCTCGCTGATTGAAACTGTGAAACTACAGCTCTGCTCTCGCTGATTTTTAGTGTGAAACTGCAGCTCTGCTCTCACTGTTTCAAACAGTGAAACCCCAGCTCTGCTCTCGCTGTTTGCAGCTGGAAAACTCATGCTCACATTTCACTTTTTCAAGCTGTGGAACTCCAGCTCTGCTCTCGCTGTTTCAAGCTCTGAAACTCCCGGCTTCCTGCTCACTTTCACACAGCAATACCTCCACTCTGCTTTTGCTGTGGCCAACTTAAAATCTCACGCTCTCCGCTCACTCTTTCAAACTGTGAAGCTCCCGGCTTGACTATCCTGATTTCACTCTGAATCTCTTGCCCTGCTTTCACTGTTTCAAACTGTAATCCTCCCACTCCCCTCACGCAGTTTCAAACTGTGAAACTAAAGCTCTGCTCTCGCTGATTTTTAGTGTGAAACTGCAGCTCCGCTCTCACTGTTTCAAACTGTGAAACTCTATCTCCGCTCTCGCTGTTTCCATCCAAACTCCAGCTGCGCTCTCACTGTTGCAAACTGTGAAACTCCAGCCCCGCTCTCGTTGTTTCAAACTGTGAAACTGCAGCTCTGGTCTCGCTGTTTCAAAGATTGAAACTCCAGCTCTGCTCTCGCTGTTCAAACAGTTTCAAACTGGGAAACCCCAGCTCAGCTCTCGCTGGTTCAAACTGTGAAACCCCAAGTCCCAACTCGCTGTTTCAAAATGTGAAACTCCAGCTCTGCTCTCGCTTATTCAAACTGTGAATCTCCATCTCAGCTCTGTCTGTTTCCAGCAGGTAAACTTATGCTCACATTTCAATTTTTCAAGCTGTGGAACTCCAGCTCTGCTCTCGCTGTTTCAAGCTCTGAAACTCCCGGCTTCCCGCTCACATTCACGTAGCAAAACCTCCACTCCGCTTTTGCTGTGGCCAACTTAAAATCTCACGCTCTCCGCTCACTCTTTCAAACTGTGAAGCTCCCGGCTTGACTATCCTGATTTCACTCTGAATCTCTTGCCCTGCTTTCACTGTTTCAAACTGTAATCCTCCCACTCCCACTTGCCCTGCTTTCACCGTTTCAAACTGTAATCCTCCCACTCCACTCACGCAGTTTCAAACTGTGAAACTACAGCTCTGCTCTCGCTGTTTCAAGCTGGGAAATTCAGGCTCACATTTCGCTCTTTCAAGGTGTGGAACTCCAGCTCTGCTCTCACTGTTTCAAGCACTGAAACTCCCGGCTTCCTGCTCACTATCACACAGCAAAAAATCCACTCTGCTTTTGCTGCGGCCAACTTAAAATCTCACGCTCTCCGCTCAATCTTTCAATTTATGAAGCTCCCGGCTTGACTCCCCTGTTTTAACTCTGAATCTCTTGTCCTGCTTTCACTGTTTCAAACTGTAAACCTCCCACTCCCCTCACGCAGTTTCAAACTGTGAAACTACAACTCTGCTCTCGCTGATTGAAACTGTGAAACTCCAGCTCCGCTCTCACTGTTTCAAACAGTGAAACCCCAGCTCTGCTCTCGCTGTTTCAAAGTGTGAATCTCCAGCTCCGCTCTCGCTGTCTCAAACTGTGAAACTCCATCTCCGCTCTCGCTGTTTCCATCCAAATTCCAGCTCCGCTTTCACTGTTGCAAACTGTGAAACTCCAGCTCCGCTCTCACTGTTTCAAACTGTGAAACCCCAGCTCTGCACTCGCTGTTTCAAACTGTGAAACTGCAGCTCCGGTCTCGCTGTTTCAAAGAGTGAAACTCCAGCTCTGCTCTCACTGTTCAAACAGTAAAGCTCCAGCTCTGCTCTCGCTGTTTCAAACAGTTTCAAACTGGGAAACCCCAGCTCCGCTCTCGCTGGTTGAAACTGTGAAACCCCAGCTCCCAACTCGCTGTTTCAAAATGTGAAACTCCAGCTCTGCTCTCTCTGTTTCAAACAGTGAAACCCCACTCTGCTCTCGCTGTTTCAAACTGTGAATCTCCATCTCAGCTCTGTCTGTTTCCAGAAGGTAAACTTTTGCTCACATTTCACGTTTTCAAGCTGTGGAACTCCAGCTCTGCTCTCGCTGTTTCAAGCTCTGAAACTCCCGGCTTCCTGCTCACTTTCACACAGCAAAACCTCCACTCTGCTTTTGCTGTGGCCAACTTAAAATCTCACGCTCTCCGCTCACTCTTTCAAACTGTGAAGCTCTCGGCTTGACTCTCCTGTTTTAACTCTGAATCTCTTGCCCTGCTTTCACTGTTTCAAACTGTAATCCTCCCACTCCCCTCACGCAGTTTCAAACTGTGAAACTACAGCTCTGCTCTCGCTGATTTTTAGTGTGAAACTCCAGCTCCGCTCTCGCTGTTTCCAACCAAACTCCAGCTCCGCTCTCACTGTTTCAAACTGTGAAACTCCAGCTCCGCTCTCGCTGTTTCCATCCAAAATCCAGCTCCGCTCTCACTGTTTCAAACTGTGAAACTCCATCTCCGCTCTCGCTGTTTCCATCCAAACTCCAGCTCCGCTCTCACTGTTGCAAACTGTGAAACTCCAGCTCCGCTCTCGCTGTTTCAAACTGTGAAACCCCATCTCTGCACTCGCTGTTTCAAATTGTGAACTGCAGCTCTGGTCTCGCTGTTTCAAAGATTGAAACTCCAGCTCTGCTCTCGCTGTTCAAACAGTTTCAAACTGGGAAACCCCAGCTCCGCTCTCGCTGGTTCAAACTGCGAAACCCCAACTCCCAACTCGCTGTTTCAAAATGTGAAACTCCAGCTCTGCTCTTTCTGTTTCAAACAGTGAAACACCAGCTCTGCTCTCGCTGTTTCAAACTGTGAATCTCCATCTCAGCTCTGTCTGTTTCCAGCAGGTAAACTTATGCTCACATTTCACTTTTTCAAGCTGTGGAACTCCAGCTCTGCTCTCGCTGTTTCAAGCTCTGAAACGCCCGGCTTCCCGCTCACTTTCACGAAGCAAAACCTCCACTCTGCTTTTGCTGTGGCCAACTTAAAATCTCACGCTCTCCGCTCACTCTTTCAAACTGTGAAGCTCCCGGCTTGACTATCCTGTTTTCACTCTGAATCTCTTGCCCTGCTTTCACTGTTTCAAACTGTAAACCTCCCACTCCCCTCACGCAGTTTCAAACTGTGAAACTACAGCTCTGCTCCCGCTGATTTTTAGTGTGAAACTGCAGCTCCGCTCTCACTGTTTCAAACAGTGAAACCCCAGCTCTGTTCTCACTGTTTCAAACTGTGAATCTCCAGCTCCGCTCTCGCTGTTTCAAACTGTGAAATTCCAGCTCTGCTCTCGCTGTTTCAAGCTGGGAAATTCTGGCTCACATTTCGCTCTTTCAAGGTGTGGAATTCCAGCTCTGCTCTCACTGTTTCAAGCTCTGAAACTCCCAGCCTCCTGCTCACTTTCACACAGAAAAAAATCCACTCTGCTTTTGCTGTGGCCAACATAATATCTCACGCTCTATGCTCAATCTTTCAAACTGTGAAGCTCCCGGCTTGACTATCCTGTTTTAACTCTGAATCTCTTGCCCTGCTTTCACCGTTTCAAACTGTAAACCTCCCACTCCCCTCACGCAGTTTCAAACTGTGAAACTACAGCTCTGGTCTCGCTGATTGAAACTGTGAAACTCCAGCTCCGCTCTCACTGTTTCAAACAGTGAAACCCCAGCTCTGCTCTCGCTGTTTCAAACTGTGAAACTCCATCTCCGCTCTCGCTGTTTCCATCCAAACTCCAGCTCCGCTCTCACTGTTGCAAACTGTGAAATTCCAGCTCCGCTCTCGCTGTTTTAAACTGTGAAACCCCAGCTCTGCACTCGCTGTTTCAAACTGTGAAACTGCAGCTCTGGTCTCGCTGTTTCAAAGAGTGAAACTCCAGCTCTGCTCTCTCTGTTTCAAACAGTGAAACACCAGCTCTGCTCTCGCTTATTCAAACTGTGAATCTCCATCTCAGCTCTGTCTGTTTCCAGCAGGTAAACTTATGCTCACATTTCAATTTTTCAAGCTGTGGAACTCCAGCTCTGCTCTCGCTGTTTCAAGCTCTGAAACTCCCGGCTTCCCGCTCACTTTCACGAAGCAAAACCTCCACTCTGCTTTTGCTGTGGCCAACTTAAAATCTCACGCTCTCCGCTCACTCATTCAAACTGTGAAGCTCCCGGCTTGACTATCCTGTTTTCACTCTGAATCTCTTGCCCTGCTTTCACTGTTTCAAACTGTAAACCTCCCACTCCCCTCACGCAGTTTCAAACTGTGAAACTACAGCTCTGCTCTCGCTGATTTTTAGTGTGAAACTGCAGCTCCGCTCTCACTGTTTCAAACAGTGAAACCCCAGCTCTGTTCTCACTGTTTCAAACTGTGAATCTCCAGCTCCGCTCTCGCTGTTTCAAACTGTGAAACACCATCTCCGCTCTCGCTGTTTCAAACTGTGAAACTCCAGCTCTGCTCTCGCTGTTTCAAGCTGGGAAATTCTGGCTCACATTTCGCTCTTTCAAGGTGTGGAATTCCAGCTCTGCTCTCACTGTTTCAATCTCTGAAACTCCCAGCTTCCCGCTCACTTTCACACAGAAAAAAATCCACTCTGCTTTTGCTGTGGCCAACATAATATCTCACGCTCTCTGCTCAATCTTTCAAACTGTGAAGCTCCCGGCTTGACTCTCCTGTTTTAACTCTGAATCTCTTGCCCTGCTTTCACTGTTTCAAACTGTAAACCTCCCACTCCCCTCACGCAGTTTCAAACTGTGAAACTACAGCTCTGCTCTCGCTGATTGAAACTGTGAAACTCCAGCTCCGCTCTCACTGTTTCAAACAGTGAAACCCCAGCTCTGCTCTCGCTGTTTCAAACTGTGAAACTCCATCTCCGCTCTCGCTGTTTCCATCCAAACTCCAGCTCCGCTCTCACTGTTGCAAACTGTGAAATTCCAGCTCCGCTCTCGCTGTTTTAAACTGTGAAACCCCAGCTCTGCACTCGCTGTTTCAAACTGTGAAACTGCAGCTCTGGTCTCACTGTTTCAAAGAGTGAAACTCCAGCTCTGCTCTCGCTGTTCAAACAGTTTCAAACTGGGAAACCCCAACTCCGCTCTCGCTGGTTCAAACTGTGAAACCCCAACTCCCAACTCGCTGTTTCAAAATGTGAATCTCCAGCTCTGCTCTTTCTGTTTCAAACAGTGAAACACCAGCTCTGCTCTCGCTTATTCAAACTGTGAATCTCCATCTCAGCTCTGTCTGTTTCCAGCAGGTAAACATATGCTCACATTTCACTTTTTCAAGCTGTGGAACTCCAGCTCTGCTCTCGCTGTTTCAAGCTCTGAAACTCCCGGCTTCCCGCTCACTTTCACGAAGCAAAACCTCCACTCTGCTTTTGCTGTGGCCAACTTAAAATCTCACGCTCTCTGCTCACTCTTTCAAACTGTGAAGCTCTCGCCTTGACTATCCTGTTTTCACTCTGAATCTCTTGCCCTGCTTTCACTGTTTCAAACTGTAATCCTCCCACTACCCTCACAGTTTCAAACTGTGAAACTACAGCTCTGCTCTCGCTGATTTTTAGTGTGAAACTGCAGCTCCGCTCTCACTGTTTCAAACAGTGAAACCCCAGCTCTGCTTTCACTGTTTCAAACTGTGAATCTCCAGCTCCGCTCTCGCTGTTTCAAACTGTGAAACACCGTCTCCGCTCTCGCTGTTTCCATCCAAATTCCACCTCCGCTCTCACTGTTGCGAACTGTGAAACTACAGCTCTGCTCTCGCTGTTTTAAACTGTGAAACCCCAGCTCTGCACTCGCTGTTTTAAACTGTGAAACTACAGCTCTGCTCTCGCTGTTTCAAACAGTGAAACTCCAGCTCCACTCTCATGTTTTAAACTGTGAAACTCCAGCACAGCTCTCGATGATTGAAACTGTTAAACTCAATCTCCGCTCTCACTGATTCCAACTGTGAAACCCCGGCTCTGCTCTCTCTGTTTGCAGCTGGAAAACTCATGCTTTCACACAGCAAAACCTCCACTCTGCTTTTGCTGTGGCCAACTTAAAATCTCACGCTGTCCGCTCACTCTTTCAAACTGTGAAGCTCCCGGCTTGACTATCCTGTTTTAACTCTGAATCTCTTGCCCTGCTTTCACTGTTTCAAACTGTAAACCTCCCACTCCCCTCACGCAGTTTCAAACTGTGAAACTACAGCTCTGCTCTCGCTGATTGAAACTGTGAAACTACAGCTCCGCTCTCGCTGATTGAAACTGTGAAACTCCAGCTCTGCTCTTGCTATTTCAAACAGTGAAACCCCAGCTCTGCTCTCACTGTTTCAAACTGTGAAACTCCGTCTCCGCTCTCGCTGTTTCCATCCAAACTCCAGGTCCGCTCTCACTGTTGCAAACTGTGAAACTCCTGCTCCGCTCTCGCTAATTGAAACTGTGAAACTCCAGCTCCGCTCTCACTGTTTCAGCAGTGAAACCCCAGCTCTGCTCTCGCTGTTTCAAACAGTGAAGCTCCAGCTCTGCTCTCGCTGTTTCAAACAGTTTCAAACTGGGAAATCCCAGCTCCGCTCTCGCTGGTTCAAACTGTGAAACCCCAGCTCCCAACTCGGTGTTTCAAAATGTGAAACTCCAGCTCTGCTCTCTCTGTTTCAAACAGTGAAACCCCAGCTCTGATCTTGCTGTTTCAAATTGTGAATCTCCAGCTCCGCTCTCGTTGTTTCAAACAGTGAAACCCCAGCTCGGCTCTCACCGTTTCAAACTGTGAAACTCAAGCTCCGTTCTCGCTGTTTCAAACTGTGAAACTCCATTTACGCCCTCGCTGTTTCCATCCAAAGTTCCAGCTCTGCTCTCACTGTTACAAACTGTGAAACTACAACTCTGCTCTCGCTGTTTCAAACAGTGAAACCCCAGCTCTGCTCTGTCTGTTTGCAGCTGGTAAACTTGTGCTCACATTTCGCTTTTTCAAGCTGTGGAACTGCAGCTCTGCTCTCGCTGTTTCAAGCTCTGAAACTCCCAGCTTCCTGCTCACTTTCATACAGCAAAACATCCACACTGCATTCACTGTGGCCCACTTTGAATCTCAATATCTCCGCTCGATCTTTCAAACTGTGAAACTCTGGGCTTACCTCTTCTGTTTCAACTATGAATCGCCTGCTCTGCTTTCGCTGTTTCAAACCGTAAATCTCCCACTCCCCTCACACAGTTTCAAACTGGGAAAACCCAGCTCCGCTCTCGCTGGTTCAAACTGTGAAACCCCAGCTCCCAACTCGCTGTTTCCAAATGTGAAACTCCAGCTCTGCTCTCGCTGTTTCAAACTGTGAAACTCCAGCTCCACTCTCGCCGTAAAAAACTGTGAAACTCCAGCTCCGCTCTCGCTGTTTCAAACTGTAAAACTCCAGCTCCACTCTCACTGTTTGAAACTACGAAACCCCAACTCCCAACTTGCTGTTTCAAAATGTGTAACACCAGCATCGCTTTCGCTGTTTCAAGCTGTGAAACTCCAGCTCTGTTCTCGCTGTTTCAAGCTGGGAATTTCAGGCTCACATTTCGCTCTTTCAAGGTGTGGAACTCCAGCTGTGCTCTCACTGTTTCAAGCTCTGAAACTCCTGGCTTCCCACTCACTTTCACACAGCAAAACATCCACTCTGCTTTTGCTGTGGCCAACTTAAAATCTCACGCTCTCCGCTCAATCTTTCAAACTGTGAATCTCCTGGCTTGACTCTCCTGATTTCACTCTGAATCTCTTGCCCTGCTTTCACTGTTTCAAACTGTAAACCTGCCACTCCCCTCACGCAGTTTCATACTGTGAAACCCCAGCTCTGCTCTCGCTGATTGAAACTGTGAAACTACAGCTCCGCTCTTGCTGATTGAAACTGTGAAACTCCAGCTCCGCTCTCGCTGATTGAAACTGTGAAACTGCAGCTCCGCTCTTGCTGATTGAAACTGTGAAATCCAGCTCCACCCTCATTGTTTCAAACAGTGAAACTCCAGCTCTGCTCTCGTGTTTTAAACTTTGAAACTCCAGCTCCGATCTCACTGATTCCAACAGTGAAACCCCAGCTCTGCTCTGTCTGTTTCCAGCTGGTAAACTCGTGCTCACATTTCGCTTTTTCAAGCTGTGGAACTGCAGCTCTGCTCTCGCTGTTTCAAGCTCTGAAACTCCCGGCTTCCCGCTCACTTTCATACAGCAAAACATCCACACTGCATTCACTGTGGCCCACTTTGAATCTCAAGCTCTCCGCTCGCTCTTTCAAACTGTGAAACTCTGGGCTTACCTCTTCTGTTTCAACTATGAATCGCCTGCTCCGCTCTCGCTGGTTCAAACTGTGAAACAACAGCTCCCAACTTGCTGTTTCCAAATGTGAAACTCCAGGTCTGCTCTCGCTGTTTCAAACTGTGAAACTCTAGCTCCACTCTCGCTGTTTCAAACTGTGAAACTCCAGCTCTGATCTCGCAGTTTAAACTGTGAAACTCCAGCTCCGCTCTCGCTTTTTCAAACTGAAATTCCAACTCCGCTCTGGCTGTTTCAAACTGTGAATTCCCAGCTCCGCTCTCGCTGTTTCAAACTGAAATTCCAACTCCGCTCTGGCTGTTTCAAAATGAGAAATCCCAGTTCCGCTCTCGCTGCTTAAAACTGTGAAACCCCAGCTCCGCTCTGGCTGTTTCAAACTGTGAAACTGCAGCTCCGCTCTGGCTGTTTTAAACTGAAACCCCAGCTCTGCTTTTGCTGTTTCAAAATGAAACCCCAGCTCCGCTCTCGCTGTTTCACAGTGAGAAACTCCACCTACCCTCTCGCTGTTTCAAACTGTGAAACCGCACCTCCGTTCTCGCTGTTGCAAACTGATACCACAGTTCCACTCCCGCTGTTTCAAACTATGAAACTCCAGCTCCACTCTGGCTGTTTCAAACTGTAAAATTGCAGCTCCGCTCTGGCTGTTTCAAACTGTGAAACATCAGTTCCACTCTGGCTGTTTCAAACTGTGAAACCCCAGCTCCGCTCTCGCTGTTTCAAACTGTGAAACCCCAGCTCCGCTTGGGCTGTTTCAATCTGTGAAACTGTAGCTCTGCTCTCGCTGATCAAACTGTGAAACACCTGGTCCGCTCTCGCTGTTTCAAACAGTGAAATCCCAGGTCCGTTCTCGCTGTTTCAAACTCTGAAACTCCAGCTCCACACATGCAGTTTCAAACTTTGAAACTGCAGCTCTCTCTCTCGTTGTTTCAAACTGTAAAACTGCAGCTCTGCTCTCGCTGTTTCAAACTATGAAACCCCAGGTTCGCTCTCGCTGTTTCAAACTTTGAATCCCCAGGTTCGCTCTCGCTGTTTCAAACTGTGAGGCCCCAGCTCCGCTCTGGTGGTTTCAAATTGTGAAACACCAGCTCCGTTCTGGCTGTTTCAAACTGTGAAACCCCAGCTCTGCTCTCGCTGTTTCAAACTGTGAAACCCCAGCTCTGCTCTCGGTGTTTCAAACTGTGAAACTACAGCTCTGCTCTCGCTGTTTCAAACTGTGAAACCCCAGCTCTGCTCTCGCTGTTTCAAACTGTGAAACTCTAGCTCCACTCTCGCTGTTTCAAACTGTGAAACTACAGCTCTGCTCTCGCTGTTTCAAACTGTGAAACTCTAGCTCCACTCTCGCTGTTTCAAACTGTGAAACTCTAGCTCCACTCTCGCTGTTTCAAACTGTGAAACTCCAGCTCTGATCTCGCAGTTTAAACTGTGAAACTCCAGCTCCGCTCTCGCTTTTTCAAACTGAAATTCCAACTCCGCTCTGGCTGTTTCAAACTGTGAATCCCCAGCTCCGCTCTCGCTGTTTCAAACTGAAATTCCAACTCCGCTCTGGCTGTTTCAAAATGAGAAATCCCAGTTCCGCTCTCGCTGCTTAAAACTGTGAAACCCCAGCTCCGCTCTGGCTGTTTCAAACTGTGAAACTGCAGCTCCGCTCTGGCTGTTTTAAACTGTGAAACCCCAGCTCTGCTTTTGCTGTTTCAAAATGAAACCCCAGCTCCGCTCTCGCTGTTTCACAGTGAGAAACTCCACCTACCCTCTCGCTGTTTCAAACTGTGAAACTGCACCTCCGTTCTCGCTGTTGCAAACTGATACCACAGTTCCACTCCCGCTGATTCAAACTATGAAACTCCAGCTCCACTCTGGCTGTTTCAAACTGTAAAATTGCAGCTCTGCTCTGGCTGTTTCAAACTGTGAAACATCAGTTCCACTCTCGCTGTTTCAAACTGTGAAACCCCAGCTCCGATCTCGCTGTTTCAAACTGTGAAACCCCAGCTCCGCTCTGGCTGTTTCAAACTGTGAAACTATAGCTCTGCTCTCGCTGATCAAACTGTGAAACACCTGGTCCGCTCTCGCTGTTTCAAACAGTGAAATCCCAGGTCCGTTCTCGCTGTTTCAAACTCTGAAACTCCAGCTCCACACATGCAGTTTCAAACTTTGAAACTGCAGCTCTCTCTCTCGTTGTTTCAAACTGTGAAACTGCAGCTCTGCTCTCGCTGTTTCAAACTATGAAACCCCAGGTTCGCTCTCGCTGTTTCAAACTTTGAATCCCCAGGTTCGCTCTCGCTGTTTCAAACTGTAAGGCCCCAGCTCCGCTCTGGTGGTTTCAAATTGTGAAACACCAGCTCCGTTCTGGCTGTTTCAAACTGTGAAACCCCAGCTCTGCTCTCGCTGTTTCAAACTGTGAAACCCCAGCTCTGCTCTCGGTGTTTCAAATTGTGAAACTACAGCTCTGCTCTCGTTGTTTCAAACTGAAACACCAGCTCCGCTCTCGCTGTTTCAAACGGAAATTCCAGCTCCGCGCTGGCTGTTTCAAACTGTGAAACCCCAGATCCGATCTCGCTGTTTCAAACTATGAAACTCCAGCTCCGCTCTGGCTGTTTCAAAATGTGAAACTCCAGCACCGCTCTGGCTGTTTCAAACAGCGAAACTGCAGCTCTGCTCAGGCTGTTTCAAACTGTGAGGCCCCAGCTCCGCTCTGGTGGTTTCAGATTGTGAAACACCAGCTCCGTTCTGGCTGTTTCAAACTGTGAAACCCCAGCTCCGCTCTCGCTGTTTCAAACTGTGAAACCCCAGCTCTGCTCTCGGTGTTTCAAACTGTGAAACTATAGCTCTGCTCTCGTTGTTTCAAACTGTGAAACACCAGCTCCGCTCTCGCTGTTTCAAACGAAAATTCCAGCTCCGCTCTGGCTGTTTCAAACCGTGAAACCTCAGCTCCAATCTCGCTGTTTCAAACTGCGAAACTACAGCTCTGCTCTCGCTGTTTCAAACTATGAAACCCCAGATCCGTTCTCGATGTTTCAAAATTTAAGCCCCAGCTCTGCTCAGGCTGTTTCAAACTGTGAAATCCCAGATCCGCTGTGGCTGTTTCAAACTGTGAAATCCCAGTTCCACTATCGCTGTTTCAAACTGTGAAATCCCAGCTCCGGTCTCGCTGTTTCAAACGGAAATTCCAGCTCCGCTCTGGCTGTTTCAAACTGTGAAATCCCAGCTCCGCTCTGGCTGTTTCAAACTGTGAAATCCCAGCTCTGCTCTGGCTGTTTCAAACTGTGGAACACCAGCTCCGCTCGGGCTGTTTCAAACTGAGGAACCCGAGCTCCGCTCTCAAGGCTTCAAATTGTGAAACATGATCTCCGCTCTGGCTGTTTCAAACTGCGAACTGCAGCTCCGCTCGGGCTGTTTCAAACTGAGGAACCCGAGCTCCGCTCTCGGTATTTCAAATTGTGAAACACCAGCTCCGCTCTCGCTGTTTCAAAATGAAATTCCAGCTCCGCTCTCCCTGTTTCAATCTGTGAAACCCCAGCTCCGCTCTCGCTGTATGAATCTGTGAAACCCCTGCTCCGCTCTCGCTGTATGAATCTGTGAAACCCCTGATCCGCTCTCGCTGTTTCAAACTGTGAAACCACAGCTCCACTCTCGCTGTTTCAAACTGTGAAACCCCAGCTCCCCTCTCGCTATTTCAAACTGTGAAATGCCAGCTCCCCTCTCGCTATTTCAAACTGTGAAATGCCAGCTCCCCTCTCGCTGTTTCAAACTGTGAAACCACAGCTCCACTCTCGCTGTTTCAAACTGTGAAAGCCCAGCTCCCCTCTCGCTATTTCAAACTGTGAAATGCCAGCTCCCCTCTCGCTGTTTCAAAATGTGAAACCCAGGTTCCCCTCTCGCTGTTTCAAACTGTGAAACCCAGGTTCCCCTCTCGTTGTTTCAAAATGTGAAACCCAGGATCCCCACTCGCTGTTTCAAACAGAAACCCCAGCTCCGCTCTCGCTGTTTCAAACTGATGCCCCATCTCCGCTCTCGCTATTTCAGACTGTGAAAGTCCAGCTCCGCTCTCGCTGTTTCAATCTGTGAAACCCCAGCTCCGCTCTGGCTGTTTCAAACTGTGAAACATCAGCTCCGCTCGGGCTGTTTGAAATTGTGAAACCCCAGCTCCGCTCTCGCTGTTTCAAACTTTGAAACAGCAGCTCCGCTCTCACTGTTCCAAACTGAAATTCCAGCTCCGCTCTGGCTGTTGCACGCCGTGAAACCCCAGCTCTGCTCTCACTGTTTCAATCTGTGAAACGGCACGTCCGCTCTGGCTATTTCAAACTGTGAAAAACCAGATCCGCTCTTGATGTTTCAAAATTTGAAATTCTAGCTCTGCTCTCTCTGTTTCAAACTCTGAATCTCCAGCTATGCTCTCGCTGTTTCAAACTGGGAATCTGCATCCTTGGCTCTCGATGATTCAAACTGAGACACCCCAGTTCCACTCTCGCTGTTTCAATCTGTGAAAACCCAGCTCCGCTCTCGCTGTTTTTAACTGAAACCCCAGCTCCGGGCTCGCTATTTCAAATTATGAAACACCAGCTCTGCTCTCGCTGATTCAAACTGAAATTCCAGCTCCGCTCTGGCTGTTTCAAACTGTGAAACTCCAGCTCCACTCTCCCTGTTTCAATCTGTGAAAGACCTGCTCTGCTCTCGCTGTATGAACCTGTGAAACAACTCCTCTCTCGCTGTTTCAAACTGCGAAAATGCAGCTCCCCTCTCGCTATTTCAAACTGTGAAACCCCAGCTCCCCTCTCGCTGTTTCAAACTGTGAAACCCGAGCTCCCCTCTCACAGTTTCAAACTGTGAAACCCAGGTTCCCCTCTCGCTGTTTCAAACTGTGAAACTCCAGCTCCCCTCTCGCTATTTCAAACTATGAAACCCAGGTTCCCCTCTCGCTGTTTCAAACAGAAACCCCAGCTCCGCTCTTGCTGTTTCAAACTGATGCCCCATCTCCGCTCTGGCTATTTCAAACTGTGAAAGTCCAGCTCCGCTCTCGCTGTTTCAAACTGAGAAACCCGAGTTCCGCTCCCGCTGTTTCAAACCGTGACACCCCAGCTCCGATCTCGCTGTTTCAAACTGTGAAACCTCAGTTCCGCACAGGCTGTATCAAACTGCGGAACTCGAGCTCCGGTCTCGGTTTTTCAAATTATGAAACCCCAGCTCGGCTCTCGGTGTTTCAAATTGTGAAATCCCAGTTCCGCTCTCGCTGTTTCAAACTGAGTATCCCCAGCTCCGCTCTCGGTGTTTCAAACTGTGAAACCCCAGATCCGTTCTCGATGTTTCAAAATTTAAACCCCAGCTCTGCTCAGGCTGTTTCAAACTGTGAAATCCCAGCTCTGCTCTGGCTGTTTCAAACTGTGAAATCCCAGCTCCGCTCTGGCTGTTTCAATCTGTGAAACCCCAGCTCCGCTCTCGCTGTTTCAAACTGTGATATCCCAGCTCCGCTATCGCTGTTTCAATCTGTGAAAGCCCAGCTCCACTCTCACTGTTTCAAACTTTAAAACTGCAGCTCCACTCTCCCAGTTTCAAACTGTGAAACTGCAGCTCTCACTCCCGTTGGTTCAAACTGTGAAACTGCAACTCCGCTCTCACTGTTTCAAACTGTGAAACTGCATCCTTGGCTCTCCATGTTTCAAACTGAGACACCCCAGTTCCACTCTCGCTGTTTCAATCTGTGAAAACCCAGCTCCGCTCTCGCTGTTTTTAACTGAAACCCCAGCTCCGGGCTCGCTATTTCAAATTGTGAAACACCAGCTCTGCTCTCGCTGATTCAAACTGAAATTCCAGCTCCGCTCTGGCTGTTTCAAACTGTGAAACTCCAGCTCCGCTTTCCCTGTTTCAATCTGTGAAAGCCCTGCTCTGCTCTCGCTGTATGAACCTGTGAAACCCCTGCTCCGCTCTCGCTGTTTCAAACCTTGAAACAGCAGCTCCGCTCTCACTGTTCCAAACTGAAATTCCAGCTCCGCTTTGGCTGCTGCACGCCGTGAAACCCCAGCTCTGCTCTCACTGTTTCAATCTGTGAAACAGCACCTCCGCTCTGGCTGTTGCAAGCCGTGAAACCCCAGCCCTGCTCTCACTGTTTCAATCTGTGAAACAGCACCTCCGCTCTGGCTATTTCAAACTGTGAATTCCCAGCTCTGCTCTGGCTGTTTCAACCTGTGAAACCCCAGCTCCGCTCTGGCTGTTTCAAACTGTGAAATACCCAGCTCCGCACTGGCTGTTGCAAGCCGTGAAACCCCAGCTCTGCTCTCACTGTTTCAATCTGTGAAACAGCACCTCCGCTCTGGCTATTTCAAACTGTGAAATCCCAGCTCTGCTGTGGCTGTTTCAGTCTGTGAAACCCCAGATCCGCTCTTGATGTTTCAAAATTTGAAACTCTAGCTCTGCTCTCTCTGTTTCAAACTCTGAATCTCCAGCTATGCTCTCGCTGTTTCAAACTGGGAAACTGCATCATTGGCTCTCCATGTTTCAAACTGAGACACCCCAGTTCCACTCTCGCTGTTTCAAACTGTGAAAACCCAGCTCCGCTCTCGCTGTTTCAAACTGTGAAACCCAGGTTCCCCTCTCACAGTTTCAAACTGTGAAACCCAGGTTCCCCTCTCACAGTTTCAAACTGTGAATCCCAGGTTCCCCTCTCACAGTTTCAAACTGTGAAACCCAGGTTCCCCTCTCGCTGTTTCAAACTATGAAACCCAGGTTCCCCTCTCGCTGTTTCAAACAGAAACCCCAGCTCCGCTCTTGCTGTTTCAAACTGATGCCCCATCTCCGCTCTGGCTATTTCAAACTGTGAAAGTCCAGCTCCGCTCTCGCTGTTTCAAACAGAGAAACCCGAGTTCCGCTCCCGCTGTTTCAAACCGTGACACCCCAGCTCCGATCTCGCTGTTTCAAACTGTGAAACCTCAGTTCCGCACAGGCTGTTTCAAACTAAGGAACTCGAGCTCTGCTCTCGGTGTTTTAAATTATGAAACCCCAGCTCCGCTCTGACTGTTTCAAATTGTGAAACCCCAGTTCCGCTCTCGCTGTTTCAAACTGAGTATCCCCAGCTCCGCTCTCGCTGTTTCAAACTGTGAAACCCCAGATCCGTTCTCGATGTTTCAAAATTTAAACCCCAGCTCTGCTCAGGCAGTTTCAAACTGTGAAATCCCAGATCCGCTGTGGCTGTTTCAAACTGTGAAATCCCAGCTCCGCTGTGGCTGTTTCAAACTGTGAAACCCAGCTCCGCTCTGGCTGTTTCAAACTGTGATATCCCAGCTCCGCTATCGCTGTTTCAAACTGTGAAACACCAGCTCCGCTCGGGCTGTTTGAAATTGTGAAACCCCAGCTCCGCTCTCGCTGTTTCAAACCTTGAAACAGCAGCTCCGCTCTCGCTGTTCCAAACTGAAATTCCAGCTCCGCTTTGGCTGTTGCACGCCGTGAAACCCCAGCTCTGCTCTCAGTGTTTCAATCTGTGAAACAGCACCTCCGCTCTGGCTATTTCAAACTGTGAAATCCCAGCTCTGCTGTGGCTGTTTCAATCTGTGAAACCCCAGCTCTGCTCTCGCTGATTCAAACTGAAACTCCAGCTCCACTCTCCCTGTTTCAATCTGTAAAAGCCCTGCTCTGCTCTCGCTGTATGAACCTGTGAAACCCCTGCTCCACTCTCGCTGTTTCAAACTGCGAAAATGCAGCTCTGCTCTCGCTGTTTCAAACTGAGAAACCCGAGCTCCGCTCTCGCTGTTTCAAACTGTGAAACCCCAGGTTCCCCTCTCGCTGTTTCAAACTCTGAAACCCCGGTTCCCCTCTCGCTGTTTCAAACTATGAAACCCAGGTTCCCCTCTCGCTGTTTCAAACAGAAACCCCATCTCGGCTCTGGCTATTTCAAACTGTGAAAGTCTTGCTCTGCTCTCGCTGTTTCAAACTGAATATCCCCAGCTCCGCTCTCGCTGTTTCAAACTATGAAACCCCAGATCCGTTCTCGATGTTTCAAAATTTAAACCCCAGCTCTGCTCAGGCTGTTTCAAACTGTGAAATCCCAGATCCGCTGTGGCTGTTTCAAACTGTGAAATCCCAGCTCTGCTATCGCTGTTTCAAACTGTGAAATCCCAGCTCCGCTCAGGCTGTTTCAATCTGTGAATCCCCAGCTCCGCTCTCGCTGTTTCAAACTGTGAAACCCCAGCTCCACTCTCGCTGTTTCAAACTGTGAAACCCCAGCTCCGCTCTCGCTGTTTCAAACTGTGATATCCCAGCTCCGCTATCGCTGTTTCAATCTGTGAAACCCCAGCTCCACTCTCGCTGTTTCAAACTGTGAAACTGCAGCTCCACTCTCCCAGTTTCAAACTGTGAAACTGCAGCTCTCTCTCTCATTGTTTCAAACTGTGAAACTGCAGCTCTGCTCTGGCTGTTTCAAACTGGGAAACTGCATCCTTGGCTCACCATGTTTCAAACTGAGACACCCCAGTTCCACTCTCGCTGTTTCAATCTGTGAAAACCCAGCTCCGCTCTCGCTGTTTTTAACTGAAACCCCAGCTCCGGGCTCGCTATTTCAAATTATGAAACACCAGCTCTGCTCTCGCTGATTCAAACTGAAATTCCAACTCCGCTCTGGCTGTTTCAAACTGTGAAATACCAGCTCCGCTCAGGCTGTTTGAAATTGTGAAACCCCAGCTCCGCTCTCGCTGTTTCAAACCTTGAAACAGCAGCTCCGCTCTCACTGTTCCAAACTGAAATTCCAGCTCCGCTCTGGCTGTTGCACGCCGTGAAACCCCAGCTCTGCTCTCACTGTTTCAATCTGTGAAACAGCACCTCCGCTCTGGCTGTTTCAAACTATGAAACCCCAGCTCCGCTCTGGCTATTTCAAACTGTGAAACCCCAGATCCGCTCTTGATGTTTCAAAATTTGAAACTCTAGCTCTGCTCTCTCTGTTTCAAACTGGGAAACTGCATCCTTGGCACTCAATGTTTCAAACTGAGACACCCCAGTTCCACTCTCGCTGTTTCAATCTGTGAAAACCCAGCTCCGCTCTCGCTGCTTTTAACTGAAACCCCAGCTCCAGGCTCGCTATTTCAAATTGTGAAACACCAGCTCTGCTCTCGCTGATTCAAACTGAAATTCCAGCTCCGCTCTGGCTGTTTCAAACTGTGAAACTCCAGCTCCACTCTCCCTGTTTCAATCTGTAAACGCCCTGCTCTGCTCTCGCTGTATGAACCTGTGAAACTCCTGCTCCGCTCTCGCTGTTTCAAACTGCGAAAATGCAGCTCTGCTCTGGCTGTTTCAAACTGTGAAACCCCAGCTCCACTCTCGCTGTTTCAAACTGTGAAACTGCAGCTCTCTCTCTCGTTGGTTCAAACTGTGAAACTGCAGCTCCGCTCTCCCTGTTTCAAATTATGAAACCCCAGCTCCGCTCTCGGTGTTTCAAACTGAGTATCTCCAGCTCCGCTCTCGCTGTTTCAAACTATGAAACCCCAGATCCGTTCTCGATGTTTCAAAATTTAAACCCCAGCTCTGCTCAGGCTGTTTCAAACTTTGAAATTCAAGATCCGCTGTGGCTGTTTCAAACTGTGAAATCCCAGCTCCGCTCTCGCTGTTTCAATCTGTGAAACCCCAGCTCCGCTCTCGCTGTTTCAAACTGTGATATCCCAGCTCCGCTATCGCTGTTTCAATCTGTGAAACCCCAGCTCCACTCTCGCTGTTTCAAACTGTGAAACTGCAGCTCTCACTCCCGTTGGTTCAAACTGTGAAACTGCAGCTCCGCTCTCACTGTTTCAAACTGGGAAACTGCATCCTTGGCTCTCCATGTTTCAAACTGAGACACCCCAGTTCCACTCTCGCTGTTTCAATCTGTGAAAACCCAGCTCCGCTCTCGCTGTTTTTAACTGAAACCCCAGCTCCGGGCTCGCTATTTCAAATTGTGAAACACCAGCTCTACTCTCGCTGATTCAAACTGAAATTCCAGCTCTGCTCTGGCTGTTTCAAACTGTGAAACTCCAGCTCCACTCTCCCTGTTTCAATCTGTGAAAGCCCTGCTCTGCTCTCGCTGTATAAACCTGTGAAACCCCTGCTCGACTCTCGCTGTTTCAAACCTTGAAACAGCAGCTCCGCTCTCACTGTTCCAAACTGAAATTCCAGCTCCGCTCTCGCTGCTGCAAGCCGTGAAACCCCAGCTCTGCTCTCACTGTTTCAATCTGTGAAACAGCACCTCCGCTCTGGCTATTTCAAACTGTGAAACCCCAGATCCGCTCTTGATGTTTCAGAATTTGAAACTCTAGCTCTGCTCTCTCTGTTTCAAACTCTGAAACTCCAGCCATGCTCTCACTGTTTCAAACTGGGAAACTGCATCATTGGCTCTCGATGTTTCAAACTGAGACACCCCAGTTCCACTCTCGCTGTTTCAATCTGTGAAAACCCAGCTCCGCTCTCGCTGTTTTTAACTGAAACCCCAGCTCCGGGCTCGCTATTTCAAATTGTGAAACACCAGCTCTGCTCTCTCTGATTCAAACTGAAATTCCAGCTCCGCTCTGGCTGTTTCAAACTGTGAAACTCCAGCTCCACTCTCCCTGTTTCAATCTGTAAAAGCCCTGCTCTGCTCTCGCTGTATGAACCTGTGAAACCCCTGCTCCGCTCTCGCTGTTTCAAACTGCGAAAATGCAGCTCTGCTCTGGCTGTTTCAAACTGAGAAAACCCAGCTCCGCTCTCGCTGTTTCAAACTGTGAAACCCCAGCTCCACTCTCCCAGTTTCAAACTGTGAAACTGCAGCTCTCTCTCTCGTTGGTTCAAACTGTGAAACTGGAGCTCCGCTCTCGCTGTTTCAAATTATGAAACCCCAGCTCCGCTCTCGCTGTTTCAAACTGAGTATCTCCAGCTCCGCTCTCGCTGTTTCAAACTGTGAAACCCCAGATCCGCTCTTGATGTTTCAAAATTTGAAACTCTAGCTCTGCTCTCTCTGTTTCAAACTCTGAAACTCCAGCTATGCTCTCACTGTTTCAAACTGGGAAACTGCATCCTTGGCTCTCCATGTTTCAAACTGAGACACCCCAGTTCCACTCTCGCTGTTTCAATCTGTGAAAACCCAGCACTGCTCTTGCTGTTTTTAACTGAAACCCCAGCTCCGGGCTCGCTATTTCAAATTGTGAAACACCAGCTTTGCTCTCGCTGATTCAAACTGAAATTCCAGCTCTGCTCTGGCTGTTTCAAACTGTGAAACTCCAGCTCCACTCTCCCTGTTTCAATCTGTAAAAGCCCTGCTCTGCTCTCGCTGTATGAACCTGTGAAACGCCTGCTCCGCTCTCGCTGTTTCAAACTGCGAAAATGCAGCTCTGCTCTGGCTGTTTCAAACTGTGAAACCCCAGCTCCACTCTCGCTGTTTCAAACTGTGAAACCCCAGCTCCACTCTCGCTGTTTCAAACTTTAAAACTGCAGCTCCACTCTCCCAGTTTCAAACTGTGAAACTGCAGCTCCGCTCTCGCTGTTTCAAATTATGAAACCCCAGCTCCGCTCTCGGTGTTTCAAACTGAGTATCTCCAGCTCCGCTCTCGCTGTTTCAAACTGTGAAATCCCAGATCCGTTCTCGATGTTTCAAAATTTAAACCCCAGCTCTGCTCAGGCTGTTTCAAACTTTGAAATTCAAGATCCGCTGTGGCTGTTTCAAACTGTGAAATCTCAGCTCCGCTGTGGCTGTTTCAAACTGTGAAATCCCAGCTCCGCTATCGCTGTTTCAAACTGTGAAATCCCAGCTCCGCTCAGGCTGTTTCAATCCGTGAATCCCCAGCTCCGCTCTGGCTGTTTCAAACTGTGAAACCCCACCTCCGCTCTCGCTGTTTCAAACTGTGAAACCCCACCTCCGCTCTCGCTGTTTCAAACTGTGAAACCCCACCTCCGCTCTCGCTGTTTCAAACTGTGAAACCCCAGCTCCGCTCTCGCTGTTTCAAACTGTGAAACTGCAGCTCCACTCTCCCAGTTTCAAACTGTGAAACTGCAGCTCTCTCTCTCGTTGTTTCAAACTGTGAAACTGCAGCTCCGCTCTCGCTGTTTCAAACTATGAAACCACAGCTCCACACTCGCTGTTTCAAACTATGAAACCACAGCTCCGCTCTCGCTGTTTCAAACTGTGAAACTCCAGCTCCCCTCTCGCTATTTCAAACTGTGAAAGTCCAGCTCCCCTCTCGCTGTTTCAAACTGTGAATCCCAGGTTCCCCTCACACAGTTTCAAACTGTGAAACCCAGGTTCCCCTCTCGCTGTTTCAAACTATGAAACCCAGGTTCCCCTCTCGCTGTTTCAAACAGAAACCCCAGCTCCGCTCTTGCTGTTTCAAACTGATGCCCCATCTCCGCTCTGGCTATTTCAAACTGTGAAAGTCCAGCTCCGCTCTCGCTGTTTCAAACTGAGAAACCCGAGTTCCGCTCCCGCTGTTTCAAACCGTGACACCCCAGCTCCGATCTCGCTGTTTCAAACTGTGAAACCTCAGTTCCGCTCAGGCTGTTTCAAACTGAGGAACTCGAGCTCCGCTCTCGGTGTTTCAAATTATGAAACCCCAGCTCCGCTCTCGGTGTTTCAAATTGTGAAACCCCAGTTCCGCTCTCGCTGTTTCAAACTGAGTATCCCCAGCTCCGCTCTCGCTGTTTCAAACTGTGAAACTCCAGATCCGTTCTCGATGTTTCAAAATTTAAACCCCAGCTCTGCTCAGGCTGTTTCAAACTGTGAAATCCCAGATCCGCTATCGCTGTTTCAATCTGTGAAACCCCAGCTCCGCTCTCGCTGTTTCAAACTGTGAAACACCAGCTCCGCTCGGGCTGTTTGAAATTGTGAAACCCCAGCTCCGCTCTCGCTGTTTCAAACTGAAATTCCAGCTCCGCACTGGCTGCTGCACGCCGTGAAACCCCAGCTCTGCTCTCAGTGTTTCAATCTGTGAAACAGCACCTCCGCTCTGGCTATTTCAAACTGTGAAACCCCAGATCCGCTCCTGATGTTTCAAAATTTGAAACTCTAGCTCTGCTCTCTCTGTTTCAAACTCTGAATCTCCAGCTATGCTCTCACTGTTTCAAACTGGGAAACTGCATCCTTGGCTCTCGATGTTTCAAACTGAGACACTCCAGTTCCACTCTCGCTGTTTCAATCTGTGAAAACCCAGCTCCGCTCTCGCTGTTTTTAACTGAAACCCCAGCTCCGGGCTCGCTATTTCAAATTATTAAACACCAGCTCTGCTCTCGCTGATTCAAACTGAAACTCCAGCTCCACTCTCCCTGTTTCAATCTGTGAAACGGCACCTCCGCTCTGGCTATTTCAAACTGTGTAAAACCAGATCCGCTCTTGATGTTTCAAAATTTGAAACTCTAGCTCTGCTCTCTCTGTTTCAAACTCTGAAACTCCAGCTATGCTCTCGCTGTTTGAAACTGGGAAACTGCATCCTTGGCTCTCGATGTTTCAAACTTAGACACCCCAGTTCCACTCTCGCTGTTTCAATCTGTGAAAACCCAGCTCCGCTCTCGCTGTTTTTAACTGAAACCCCAGCTCCGGGCTCGCTATTTCAAATTGTGAAACACCAGCTCTGCTCTCGCTGATTCAAACTGAAATTCCAGCTCCGCTCTGGCTGTTTCAAACTGTGAAACCTCAGCTCCAATCTCCCTGTTTCAATCTGTGAAACCCCTGCTCTGCTCTGGATGTATGAACCTGTGAAACCCCTGCTCCGCTCTCGCTGTTTCAAACTGCGAAAATGCAGCTCTGCTCTCGCTGTTTCAAACTGTGAAACCCCAGATCCGCTTTCGATGTTTCAAACTGTGAAACTGCAGCTCCGCTCTCGCTGTTTCAAACTGTGAAACTGCATCCTCCACTGTCGCTGTTTCAAACTTTGAAAACCCAGCTCCGCGCTGGCTATTTCAAACTGTGAAACTGCAGCTCTGCTCTGGCTGTTTCAAACTGTGAAACCACAGCTCCACTCTCATTGTTTCAAACTGAAACCCCAGCTCTCCTCTCGTTGTTTAAAACTGTGGAAACTGCATCTCCGCTCTCGGTGTTTCAAACTGTGAAACTCCAGCTCCCCTCTCGCTATTTCAAACTGTGAAACCCCAGCTCCCCTCTCGCTGTTTCAAACTGTGAAACCCAGGATCCCCTCTCACAGTTTCAAACTGTGAAACCCAGGTTCCCCTCTCACAGTTTCAGACTGTGAAACCCAGGTTCCGCTCTCGCTGTTTCAAACTGTGAAACTCCAGCTCCCCTCTCGCTATTTCAAACTGTGAAACCCCAGCTCCCCTCTCGCTGTTTCAAACTGTGAAACCCAGGTTCCCCTCTCACAGTTTCAAACTGTGAAACCCAGGTTCCCCTCTCGCTGTTTCAAACTATGAAACCCAGGTTCCCCTCTCGCTGTTTCAAACAGAAACCCCAGCTCCGCTCTTGCTGTTTCAAACTGATGCCCCATCTCCGCTCTGGCTATTTCAAACTGTGAAACTGCAGCTCTGCTCTGGCTGTTTCAAACTGTGAAACCACAGCTCCACTCTCATTGTTTCAAACTGAAACCCCAGCTCTCCTCTCGTTGTTTAAAACTGTGGAAACTGCATCTCCACTCTCGGTGTTTCAAACTGTGAAACTCCAGCTCCCCTCTCGCTATTTCAAACTGTGAAACCCCAGCTCCCCTCTCGCTGTTTCAAACTGTGAAACCCAGGTTCCCCTCTCACAGTTTCAAACTGTGAAACCCAGGTTCCCCTCTCACAGTTTCAAACTGTGAAACCCAGGTTCCGCTCTCGCTGTTTCAAACTGTGAAACTCCAGCTCCCCTCTCGCTATTTCAAACTGTGAAACCCCAGCTCCCCTCTCGCTGTTTCAAATTGTGAAACCCAGGTTCCCCTCTCACAGTTTCAAACTGTGAAACCCAGGTTCCCCTCTCGCTGTTTCAAACTATGAAACCCAGGTTCCCCTCTCGCTGTTTCAAACAGAAACCCCAGCTCCGCTCTTGCTGTTTCAAACTGATGCCCCATCTCCGCATTGGCTATTTCAAACTGTGAAATTCCAGCTCCGCTCTCGCTGTTTCAAACTGAGAAACCCGAGTTCCGCTCCCGCTGTTTCAAAGCATGATACCCCAGCTCCGATCTCGCTGTTTCAAACTGTGAAACCTCAGTTCCGCACAGGCTGTTTCTAACTGAGGAACTCGAGCTCCGCTTTCGGTGTTTCAAATTATGAAACCCCAGCTCCGCTCTGGCTGTTTCAAATTGTGAAACCCTAGTTCCGCTCTCGCTGTTTCAAACTGCGTATACCCAGCTCCGCTCGCGGTGTTTCAAACTGTGAAACCCCAGATCCGTTCTCGATGTTTCAAAATTTAAACCCCAGCTCTGCTCAAGCAGTTTCAAACTGTGAAATCCCAGCTCCGCTGTGGCTGTTTCAAACTGTGAAATCCCAGCTCCGCTGTGGCTGTTTCAAACTGTGAAATCCCAGCTCCGCTCTGGCTGTTTCAAACTGTGATATCCCAGCTCCGCTATCGGTGTTTCAATCTGTGAAACCCCAGCTCCGCTCTGGCTGTTGCACGCCGTGAAACCCCAGCTCTGCTCTCACTGTTTCAATCTGTGAAACAGCACCTCCGCTCTGGCTATTTCAAACTGTGAAATCCCAGCTCTGCTCTGGCTGTTTCAATCTGTGAAACCCCAGCTCCGCTCTGGCTGTTTCAAACTGTGAAACACCAGCTCCGCTCGGGCTGTTTGAAATTGTGAAACCCCAGCTCCGCTCTCGCTGTTTCAAACCTTGAAACAGCAGCTCCGCTCTCACTGTTCCAAACTGAAATTCCAGCTCCGCTCTGGCTGTTGCAAGCCGTGAAACCCCAGCTCTGCTCTCACTGTTTCAATCTGTGAAACAGCACCTCCGCTCTGGCTATTTCAAACTGTGAAACCCCAGATCCGCTCTTGATGTTTCAAAATTTGAAACTCTAGCTCTGCTCTCTCGGTTTCAAACTCTGAATCTCCAGCTATTCTCTCACTGTTTCAAACTGGGAAACTGCATCCTTGGCTCTCCATGTTTCAAACTGAGACACCCCAGTTCCACTCTCGCTGTTTCAATCTGTGAAAACCCAGCTCCGCTCTCGCTGTTTTTAACTGAAACCCCAGCTCCGGGCTCGCTATTTCAAATTATGAAACACCAGCTCTGCTCTTGCTGATTCAAACTGAAATTCCCGCTCCGTTCTGGCTGTTTCAAACTGTGAAACTCCAGCTCCACTCTCCCTGTTTCAATCTGTGAAACCCCTGCTCTGCTCTCGCTGTATGAACCTGTGAAACACCTGCTCCACTCACGCTCTTTCAAACTGCGAAAATGCAGCTCTGCTCTGGCTGTTTCAAACTGTGAAACCCCAGCTCCACTCTCGCTGTTTCAAACTGTGAAACTACAGCTCTCTCTCTCGTTGGTTCAAACTGTGAAACTGCAGCTCCGCTCTCCCTGTTTCAAATTATGAAACCCCAGCTCCGCTCTCGGTGTTTCAAACTGAGTATCTCCAGCTCCGCTCTCGCTGTTTCAAACTATGAAACCCCAGATCCGTTCTCGATGTTTCAAAATTTAAACCCCAGCTCTGCTCAGGCTGTTTCAAACTTTGAAATTCAAGATCCGCTGTGGCTGTTTCAAACTGTGAAATCCCAGCTCCGCTCTCGCTGCTTCAATCTGTGAAACCCCAGCTCCGCTCTCGCTGTTTCAAACTGTGATATCCCAGCTCCGCTATCGCTGTTTCAAACTGTGAAACCCCAGATCCGCTCTTGATTTTCAAAATTTGAAACTCTAGCTCTACTCTCCCAGTTTCAAACTGTGAAACTGCAGCTCCGCTCTCACTGTTTCAAACTGGGAAACTGCATCCTTGGCTCTCCATGTTTCAAACTGAGACACCCCAGTTCCACTCTCGCTGTTTCAATCTGTGAAAACACAGCTCCGCTCTCGCTGTTTTTAACTGAAACCCCAGCTCCGGGCTCGCTATTTCAAATTGTGAAACACCAGCTCTGCTCTCGCTGATTCAAACTGAAATTCCAGCTCCGCTCTGGCTGTTTCAAACTGTGAAACTCCAGCTCCACTCTCCCTGTTTCAATCTGTAAAAGCCCTGCTCTGCTCTCGCTGTATGAACCTGTGAAACCCCTGCTCCGCTCTCGCTGTTTCAAACTGCGAAAATGCAGCTCTGCTCTGGCTGTTTCAAACTGAGAAACCCCAGCTCCGCTCTCGCTGTTTCAAACTCTGAAACCCCAGCTCCACTCTCGCTGTTTCAAACTTTAAAACTGCAGCTCCACTCTCCCAGTTTCAAACTGTGAAACTGCAGCTCTCTCTCTCGTTGGTTCAAACTGTGAAACTGGAGCTCCGCTCTCGCTGTTTCAAATTATGAAACCCCAGCTCCGCTCTCGCTGTTTCAAACTGAGTATCTCCAGCTCCGCTCTCGCTGTTTCAAACTGTGAAACCCCAGATCCGCTCTTGATGTTTCAAAATTTGAAACTCTAGCTCTGCTCTCTCTGTTTCAAACTCTGAAACTCCAGCTATGCTCTCACTGTTTCAAACTGGGAAACTGCATCCTTGGCTCTCCATGTTTCAAACTGAGACACCCCAGTTCCACTCTCGCTGTTTCAATCTGTGAAAACCCAGCACTGCTCTTGCTGTTTTTAACTGAAACCCCAGCTCCGGGCTTGCTATTTCAAATTGTGAAACACCAGCTCTGCTCTCGCTGATTCAAACTGAAATTCCAGCTCCGCTCTGGCTGTTTCAAACTGTGAAACTCCAGCTCCACTCTCCCTGTTTCAATCTGTAAAAGCCCTGCTCTGCTCTCGCTGTATGAACCTGTGAAACGCCTGCTCCGCTCTCGCTGTTTCAAACTGCGAAAATGCAGCTCTGCTCTGGCTGTTTCAAACTGTGAAACCCCAGCTCCACTCTCGCTGTTTCAAACTGTGAAACCCCAGCTCCACTCTCGCTGTTTCAAACTTTAAAACTGCAGCTCCACTCTCCCAGTTTCAAACTGTGAAACTGCAGCTCTCTCTCTCGTTGGTTCAAACTGTGAAACTGCAGCTCCGCTCTCGCTGTTTCAAATTATGAAACCCCAGCTCCGCTCTCGGTGTTTCAAACTGAGTATCTCCAGCTCCGCTCTCGCTGTTTCAAACTATGAAATCCCAGATCCGTTCTCGATGATTCAAAATTTAAACCCCAGCTCCGCTCTGGCTGTTTCAAACTGTGATATCCCAGCTCCGCTATCGCTGTTTCAAACTGTGAAACACCAGCTCCGCTCGGGCTGTTTGAAATTGTGAAACCCCAGCTCCGCTCTCGCTGTTTCAAACCTTGAAACAGCAGCTCCGCTCTCGCTGTTCCAAACTGAAATTCCAGCTCCGCTTTGGCTGTTGCACGCCGTGAAACCCCAGCTCTGCTCTCACTGTTTCAATCTGTGAAACAGCACATCCGCTCTGGCTGTTTCAAACTGTGAAATCCCAGCTCTGCTCTGGCTGTTTCAAACGGTGAAACACCAGCTCCGCTCGGGCTGTTTGAAATTGTGAAACCCCAGCTCCGCTCTCGCTGTTTCAAACCTTGAAACAGCAGCTCCGCTCTCACTGTTCCAAACTGAAATTCCAGCTCCGCTTTGGCTGTTGCACGCCGTGAAACCCCAGCTCTGCTCTCAGTGTTTCAATCTGTGAAACAGCACCTCCGCTCTGGCTATTTCAAACTGTGAAATCCCAGCTCTGCTGTGGCTGTTTCAATCTGTGAAACCCCAGCTCTGCTCTCGCTGATTCAAACTGAAACTCCAGCTCCACTCTCCCTGTTTCAATCTGTGAAAGCCCTGCTCTGCTCTCGCTGTATGAACCTGTGAAACCCCTGCTCCACTCTCGCTGTTTCAAACTGCGAAAATGCAGCTCCGCTCTCGCTGTTTCAAACTGTGAAACCCCAGGTTCCCCTCTCGCTGTTTCAAACTCTGAAACCCAGGTTCCCCTCTCGCTGTTTCAAACTATGAAACCCAGGTTCCCCTCTCGCTGTTTCAAACAGAAACCCCATCTCGGCTCTGGCTATTTCAAACTGTGAAAGTCCAGCTCTGCTCTCGCTGTTTCAAACTGAATATCCCCAGCTCCGCTCTCGCTGTTTCAAACTATGAAACCCCAGATCCGTTCTCGATGTTTCAAAATTTAAACCCCAGCTCTGCTCAGGCTGTTTCAAACTGTGAAATCCCAGATCCGCTGTGGCTGTTTCAAACTGTGAAATCCCAGCTCTGCTATCGCTGTTTCAAACTGTGAAATCCCAGCTCCGCTCAGGCTGTTTCAATCTGTGAATCCCCAGCTCCGCTCTCGCTGTTTCAAACTGTGAAACCCCAGCTCCACTCTCGCTGTTTCAAACTGTGAAACCCCAGCTCCGCTCTCGCTGTTTCAAACTGTGATATCCCAGCTCCGCTATCGCTGTTTCAATCTGTGAAACCCCAGCTCCACTCTCGCTGTTTCAAACTGTGAAACTGCAGCTCCACTCTCCCAGTTTCAAACTGTGAAACTGCAGCTCTCTCTCTCATTGTTTCAAACTGTGAAACTGCAGCTCTGCTCTGGCTGTTTCAAACTGGGAAACTGCATCCTTGGCTCTCCATGTTTCAAACTGAGACACCCCAGTTCCACTCTCGCTGTTTCAATCTGTGAAAACCCAGCTCCGCTCTCGCTGTTTTTAACTGAAACCCCAGCTCCGGGCTCGCTATTTCAAATTATGAAACACCAGCTCTGCTCTCGCTGATTCAAACTGAAATTCCAGCTCCGCTCTGGCTGTTTCAAACTGTGAAACTCCAGCTCCACTCTCCCTGTTTCAATCTGTGAAAGACCTGCTCTGCTCTCGCTGTATGAACCTGTGAAACCCCTGCTCCGCTCTCGCTGTTTTTAACTGAAACCCCAGCTCCGGGCTCGCTATTTCAAATTGTGAAACACCAGCTCTGCTCTCGCTGATTCAAACTGAAATTCCAGCTCCGCTCTGGCTGTTTCAAACTGTGAAACTCCAGCTCCACTCTCCCTGTTTCAATCTGTGAAAGCCCTGCTCTGCTCTCGCTGTATGAACCTGTGAAACCCCTGCTCCGCTCTCGCTGTTTCAAACCTTGAAACAGCAGCTCCGCTCTCACTGTTCCAAACTGAAATTCCAGCTCCGCTTTGGCTGCTGCACGCCGTGAAACCCCAGCTCTGCTCTCACTGTTTCAATCTGTGAAACAGCACCTCCGCTCTGGCTGTTGCAAGCCGTGAAACCCCAGCCCTGCTCTCACTGTTTCAATCTGTGAAACAGCACCTCCGCTCTGGCTATTTCAAACTGTGAATTCCCAGCTCTGCTCTGGCTGTTTCAACCTGTGAAACCCCAGCTCCGCTCTGGCTGTTTCAAACTGTGAAATACCCAGCTCCGCACTGGCTGTTGCAAGCCGTGAAACCCCAGCTCTGCTCTCACTGTTTCAATCTGTGAAACAGCACCTCCGCTCTGGCTATTTCAAACTGTGAAATCCCAGCTCTGCTGTGGCTGTTTCAGTCTGTGAAACCCCAGATCCGCTCTTGATGTTTCAAAATTTGAAACTCTAGCTCTGCTCTCTCTGTTTCAAACTCTGAATCTCCAGCTATGCTCTCGCTGTTTCAAACTGGGAAACTGCATCATTGGCTCTCCATGTTTCAAACTGAGACACCCCAGTTCCACTCTCGCTGTTTCAAACTGTGAAAACCCAGCTCCGCTCTCGCTGTTTCAAACTGTGAAACCCAGGTTCCCCTCTCACAGTTTCAAACTGTGAAACCCAGGTTCCCCTCTCACAGTTTCAAACTGTGAATCCCAGGTTCCCCTCTCACAGTTTCAAACTGTGAAACCCAGGTTCCCCTCTCGCTGTTTCAAACTATGAAACCCAGGTTCCCCTCTCGCTGTTTCAAACAGAAACCCCAGCTCCGCTCTTGCTGTTTCAAACTGATGCCCCATCTCCGCTCTGGCTATTTCAAACTGTGAAAGTCCAGCTCCGCTCTCGCTGTTTCAAACAGAGAAACCCGAGTTCCGCTCCCGCTGTTTCAAACCGTGACACCCCAGCTCCGATCTCGCTGTTTCAAACTGTGAAACCTCAGTTCCGCACAGGCTGTTTCAAACTAAGGAACTCGAGCTCTGCTCTCGGTGTTTTAAATTATGAAACCCCAGCTCCGCTCTGACTGTTTCAAATTGTGAAACCCCAGTTCCGCTCTCGCTGTTTCAAACTGAGTATCCCCAGCTCCGCTCTCGCTGTTTCAAACTGTGAAACCCCAGATCCGTTCTCGATGTTTCAAAATTTAAACCCCAGCTCTGCTCAGGCAGTTTCAAACTGTGAAATCCCAGATCCGCTGTGGCTGTTTCAAACTGTGAAATCCCAGCTCCGCTGTGGCTGTTTCAAACTGTGAAACCCAGCTCCGCTCTGGCTGTTTCAAACTGTGATATCCCAGCTCCGCTATCGCTGTTTCAAACTGTGAAACACCAGCTCCGCTCGGGCTGTTTGAAATTGTGAAACCCCAGCTCCGCTCTCGCTGTTTCAAACCTTGAAACAGCAGCTCCGCTCTCGCTGTTCCAAACTGAAATTCCAGCTCCGCTTTGGCTGTTGCACGCCGTGAAACCCCAGCTCTGCTCTCACTGTTTCAATCTGTGAAACAGCACATCCGCTCTGGCTGTTTCAAACTGTGAAATCCCAGCTCTGCTCTGGCTGTTTCAAACGGTGAAACACCAGCTCCGCTCGGGCTGTTTGAAATTGTGAAACCCCAGCTCCGCTCTCGCTGTTTCAAACCTTGAAACAGCAGCTCCGCTCTCACTGTTCCAAACTGAAATTCCAGCTCCGCTTTGGCTGTTGCACGCCGTGAAACCCCAGCTCTGCTCTCAGTGTTTCAATCTGTGAAACAGCACCTCCGCTCTGGCTATTTCAAACTGTGAAATCCCAGCTCTGCTGTGGCTGTTTCAATCTGTGAAACCCCAGCTCTGCTCTCGCTGATTCAAACTGAAACTCCAGCTCCACTCTCCCTGTTTCAATCTGTGAAAGCCCTGCTCTGCTCTCGCTGTATGAACCTGTGAAACCCCTGCTCCACTCTCGCTGTTTCAAACTGCGAAAATGCAGCTCTGCTCTGGCTGTTTCAAACTGAGAAACCCCAGGTTCCCCTCTCGCTGTTTCAAACTCTGAAACCCAGGTTCCCCTCTCGCTGTTTCAAACTATGAAACCCAGGTTCCCCTCTCGCTGTTTCAAACAGAAACCCCATCTCGGCTCTGGCTATTTCAAACTGTGAAAGTCTTGCTCTGCTCTCGCTGTTTCAAACTGAATATCCCCAGCTCCGCTCTCGCTGTTTCAAACTATGAAACCCCAGATCCGTTCTCGATGTTTCAAAATTTAAACCCCAGCTCTGCTCAGGCTGTTTCAAACTGTGAAATCCCAGATCCGCTGTGGCTGTTTCAAACTGTGAAATCCCAGCTCTGCTATCGCTGTTTCAAACTGTGAAATCCCAGCTCCGCTCAGGCTGTTTCAATCTGTGAATCCCCAGCTCCGCTCTCGCTGTTTCAAACTGTGAAACCCCAGCTCCACTCTCGCTGTTTCAAACTGTGAAACCCCAGCTCCGCTCTCGCTGTTTCAAACTGTGATATCCCAGCTCCGCTATCGCTGTTTCAATCTGTGAAACCCCAGCTCCACTCTCGCTGTTTCAAACTGTGAAACTGCAGCTCCACTCTCCCAGTTTCAAACTGTGAAACTGCAGCTCTCTCTCTCATTGTTTCAAACTGTGAAACTGCAGCTCTGCTCTGGCTGTTTCAAACTGGGAAACTGCATCCTTGGCTCACCATGTTTCAAACTGAGACACCCCAGTTCCACTCTCGCTGTTTCAATCTGTGAAAACCCAGCTCCGCTCTCGCTGTTTTTAAATGAAACCCCAGCTCCGGGCTCGCTATTTCAAATTATGAAACACCAGCTCTGCTCTCGCTGATTCAAACTGAAATTCCAACTCCGCTCTGGCTGTTTCAAACTGTGAAACACAAGCTCCGCTCAGGCTGTTTGAAATTGTGAAACCCCAGCTCCGCTCTCGCTGTTTCAAACCTTGAAACAGCAGCTCCGCTCTCACTGTTCCAAACTGAAATTCCAGCTCCGCTCTGGCTGTTGCACGCCGTGAAACCCCAGCTCTGCTCTCACTGTTTCAATCTGTGAAACAGCACCTCCGCTCTGGCTATTTCAAACTGTGAAACCCCAGATCCGCTCTTGATGTTTCAAAATTTGAAACTCTAGCTCTGCTCTCTCTGTTTCAAACTCTGAATCTCCAGCTATTCTCTCACGGTTTCAAACTGGGAAACTGCATCCTTGGCTCTCGATGTTTCAAACTGAGACACCCCAGTTCCACTCTCGCTGTTTCAATCTGTGAAAACCCAGCTCCGCTCTCGCTGTTTTTAACTGAAACCCCAGCTCCGGGCTCGCTATTTCAAATTGTGAAACACCAGCTCTGCTCTCGCTGATTCAAACTGAAATTCCAGCTCCGCTCTGGCTGTTTCAAACTGTGAAACTCCAGCTCCACTCTCCCTGTTTCAATCTGTAAACGCCCTGCTCTGCTCTCGCTGTATGAACCTGTGAAACCCCTGCTCCGCTCTCGCTGTTTCAAACTGCGAAAATGCAGCTCTGCTCTGGCTGTTTCAAACTGAGAAACCCCAGCTCCGCTCTCGCTGTTTCAAACTGTGAAACCCCAGCTCCACTCTCGCTGTTTCAAACTTTAAAACTGCAGCTCCACTCTCCCAGTTTCAACCTGTGAAACTGCAGCTCTCTCTCTCGTTGGTTCAAACTGTGAAACTGCAGCTCCGCTCTCGCTGTTTCAAATTATGAAACCCCAGCTCCGCTCTCGGTGTTTCAAACTGAGTATCTCCAGCTCCGCTCTCGCTGTTTCAAACTGTGAAACCCCAGATCCGCTCTTGATGTTTCAAAATTTGAAACTCTAGCTCTGCTCTCTCTGTTTCAAACTCTGAATCTCCAGCTATTCTTTCACGGTTTCAAACTGGGAAACTGCATCCTTGGCTCTCGATGTTTCAAACTGAGACACCCCAGTTCCACTCTCGCTGTTTCAATCTGTGAAAACCCAGCTCCGCTCTCGCTGTTTTTAACTGAAACCCCAGCTCCGGGCTCGCTATTTCAAATTGTGAAACACCAGCTCTGCTCTCGCTGATTCAAACTGAAATTCCAGCTCCGCTCTGGCTGTTTCAAACTGTGAAACTCCAGCTCCACTCTCCCTGTTTCAATCTGTAAACGCCCTGCTCTGCTCTCGCTGTATGAACCTGTGAAACCCCTGCTCCGCTCTCGCTGTTTCAAACTGCGAAAATGCAGCTCTGCTCTGGCTGTTTCAAACTGAGAAACCCCAGCTCCGCTCTCGCTGTTTCAAACTCTGAAACCCCAGCTCCACTCTCGCTGTTTCAAACTTTAAAACTGCAGCTCCACTCTCCCAGTTTCAACCTGTGAAACTGCAGCTCTCTCTCTCGTTGGTTCAAACTGTGAAACTGCAGCTCCGCTCTCGCTGTTTCAAATTATGAAACCCCAGCTCCGCTCTCGGTGTTTCAAACTGAGTATCTCCAGCTCCGCTCTCGCTGTTTCAAACTGTGAAACCCCAGATCCGCTCTTGATGTTTCAAAATTTGAAACTCTAGCTCTGCTCTCTCTGTTTCAAACTCTGAAACTCCAGCTATGCTCTCACTGTCTCAAACTGGGAAACTGCATCCTTGGCTCTCCATGTTTCAAACTGAGACACCCCAGTTCCACTCTCGCTGTTTCAATCTGTGAAAACCCAGCTCTGCTCTTGCTGTTTTTAACTGAAACCCCAGCTCCGGGCTCGCTATTTCAAATTGTGAAACACCAGCTCTGCTCTCGCTGATTCAAACTGAAATTCCAGCTCCGCTCTGGCTGTTTCAAACTGTGAAACTCCAGCTCCACTCTCCCTGTTTCAATCTGTAAAAGCCCTGCTCTGCTCTCGCTGTATGAACCTGTGAAACCCCTGCTCCGCTCTCGCTGTTTCAAACTGCGAAAATGCAGCTCTGCTCTGGCTGTTTCAAACTGTGAAACCCCAGCTCCACTCTCGCTGTTTCAAACTGTGAAACCCCAGCTCCACTCTCGCTGTTTCAAACTTTAAAACTGCAGCTCCACTCTCCCAGTTTCAAACTGTGAAACTGCAGCTCTCTCTCTTGTTGGTTCAAACTGTGAAACTGCAGCTCCGCTCTCACTGTTTCAAATTATGAAACCCCAGCTCCGCTCTCGGTGTTTCAAACTGTGAAACCCCAGATCCGTTCTCGATGTTTCAAAATTTAAACCCCAGCTCTGCTCAGGCTGTTTCAAACTTTGAAATTCAAGATCCGCTGTGGCTGTTTCAAACTGTGAAATCTCAGCTCCGCTGTGGCTGTTTCAAACTGTGAAATCCCAGCTCCGCTATCGCTGTTTCAAACTGAAATCCCAGCTCCGCTCAGGCTGTTTCAATCCGTGAATCCCCAGCTCCGCTCTGGCTGTTTCAAACTGTGAAACCCCAGCTCCGCTCTCGCTGTTTCAAACTGTGAAACTGCAGCTCTCTCTCTCCTTGTTTCAAACTGTGAAACTGCAGCTCCGCTCTCGCTCTTTCAAACTATGAAACCACAGCTCCACTCTCGCTGTTTCAGACTATGAAACCACAGCTCCGCTCTCGCTGTTTCAAACTGTGAAGCCCCAGCTCCACTTTGGTTGTTTCAAATTGTGAAAACCACAGCTCCACTCTCGCTGTTTCAAACTGTGAAACCCCAGCTCCCCTCTCGCTGTTTCAAACTGTGAATCCCAGGTTCCCCTCGCACAGTTTCAAACTGTGAAACCCAGGTTCCCCTCTCGCTGTTTCAAACTATGAAACCCAGGTTCCCCTCTCGCTGTTTCAAACAGAAACCCCAGCTCCGCTCTTGCTGTTTCAAACTGATGCCCCATCTCCCCTCTGGCTATTTCAAACTGTGAAAGTCCAGCTCCGCTCTCGCTGTTTCAAACTGAGAAACCCGAGTTCCGCTCCCGCTGTTTCAAACCGTGACACCCCAGCTCCGATCTCGCTGTTTCAAACTGTGAAACCTCAGTTCCGCTCAGGCTGTTTCAAACTGAGGAACTCGAGCTCCGCTCTCGGTGTTTCAAATTATGAAACCCCAGCTCCGCTCTCGGTGTTTCAAATTGTGAAACCCCAGTTCCGCTCTCGCTGTTTCAAACTGAGTATCCCCAGCTCCGCTCTCGCTGTTTCAAACTGTGAAACTCCAGATCCGTTCTCGATGTTTCAAAATTTAAACCCCAGCTCTGCTCAGGCTGTTTCAAACTGTGAAATCCGAGATCCGCTGTGGCTGTTTCAAACTGTGAAATCCCAGCTCCGCTCTCGCTGTTTCAAACTGTGATATCCCAGCTCCGCTCTCGCTGTTTCAATCTGTGAAACCCCAGATCCGCTCTGGCTGTTTCAAACAGTGAAACACCAGCTCCGCTCAGGCTGTTTGAAATTGTGAAACCCCAGCTCCGCTCTCGCTGTTTCAAACCTTGAAACAGCACCTCCGCTATCGCTGTTTCAAATTGTGAAACCCCAGCTCCGCTCTCGCTGTTTCAAACCTTGAAACAGCAGCTCCGCTCTCACTGTTCCAAACTGAAATTCCAGCTCCGCTCTGGCTGTTGCAAACCGTGAAACCCCAGCTCTGCTCTCACTGTTTCAATCTGTGAAACAGCACCTCCGCTCTGGCTGTTTCAAACTATGAAACCCCAGCTCCGCTCTGGCTATTTCAAACTGTGAAACCCCAGATCCGCTCTTGATGTTTCAAAATTTGAAACTCTAGCTCTGCTCTCTCTGTTTCAAACTCTGAAACTCCAGCTATGCTCTCGCTGTTTCAAACTGGGAAACTGCATCCTTGGCACTCAATGTTTCAAACTGAGACACCCCAGTTCCACTCTCGCTGTTTCAATCTGTGAAAACCCAGCTCCGCTCTCGCTGCTTTTAACTGAAACCCCAGCTCCAGGCTCGCTATTTCAAATTGTGAAACACCAGCTCTGCTCTCGCTGATTCAAACTGAAATTCCAGCTCCGCTCTGGCTGTTTCAAACTGTGAAACTCCAGCTCCACTCTCCCTGTTTCAATCTGTAAATGCCCTGCTCTGCTCTCGCTGTATGAACCTGTGAATCTCCTGCTCCGCTCTCGCTGTTTCAAACTGCGAAAATGCAGCTCTGCTCTGGCTGTTTCAAACTGTGAAACCCCAGCTCCACTCTCGCTGTTTCAAACTGTGAAACTGCAGCTCTCTCTCTCGTTGGTTCAAACTGTGAAACTGCAGCTCCGCTCTCCCTGTTTCAAATTATGAAACCCCAGCTCCGCTCTCGGTGTTTCAAACTGAGTATCTCCAGCTCCGCTCTCGCTGTTTCAAACTATGAAACCCCAGATCCGTTCTCGATGTTTCAAAATTTAAACCCCAGCTCTGCTCAGGCTGTTTCAAACTTTGAAATTCAAGATCCGCTGTGGCTGTTTCAAACTGTGAAATCCCAGCTCCGCTCTCGCTGTTTCAATCTGTGAAACCCCAGCTCCGCTCTCGCTGTTTCAAACTGTGATATCCCAGCTCCGCTATCGCTGTTTCAATCTGTGAAACCCCAGCTCCACTCTCGCTGTTTCAAACTGTGAAACTGCAGCTCTCACTCCCGTTGGTTCAAACTGTGAAACTGCAGCTCCGCTCTCACTGTTTCAAACTGGGAAACTGCATCCTTGGCTCTCCATGTTTCAAACTGAGACACCCCAGTTCCACTCTCGCTGTTTCAATCTGTGAAAACCCAGCTCCGCTCTCGCTGTTTTTAACTGAAACCCCAGCTCCGGGCTCGCTATTTCAAATTGTGAAACACCAGCTCTGCTCTCGCTGATTCAAACTGAAATTCCAGCTCCGCTCTGGCTGTTTCAAACTGTGAAACTCCAGCTCCACTCTCCCTGTTTCAATCTGTGAAAGGCCTGCTCTGCTCTCGCTGTATAAACCTGTGAAACCCCTGCTCGACTCTCGCTGTTTCAAACCTTGAAACAGCAGCTCCGCTCTCACTGTTCCAAACTGAAATTCCAGCTCCGCTCTCGCTGCTGCAAGCCGTGAAACCCCAGCTCTGCTCTCACTGTTTCAATCTGTGAAACAGCACCTCCGCTCTGGCTATTTCAAACTGTGAAACCCCAGATCCGCTCTTGATGTTTCAGAATTTGAAACTCTAGCTCTGCTCTCTCTGTTTCAAACTCTGAAACTCCAGCCATTCTCTCACTGTTTCAAACTGGGAAACTGCATCATTGGCTCTCGATGTTTCAAACTGAGACACCCCAGTTCCACTCTCGCTGTTTCAATCTGTGAAAACCCAGCTCCGCTCTCGCTGTTTTTAACTGAAACCCCAGCTCCGGGCTCGCTATTTCAAATTGTGAAACACCAGCTCTGCTCTCGCTGATTCAAACTGAAATTCCAGCTCCGCTCTGGCTGTTTCAAACTGTGAAACTCCAGCTCCACTCTCCCTGTTTCAATCTGTAAAAGCCCTGCTCTGCTCTCGCTGTATGAACCTGTGAAACCCCTGCTCCGCTCTCGCTGTTTCAAACTGCGAAAATGCAGCTCTGCTCTGGCTGTTTCAAACTGAGAAAACCCAGCTCCGCTCTCGCTGTTTCAAACTGTGAAACCCCAGCTCCACTCTCCCAGTTTCAACCTGTGAAACTGCAGCTCTCTCTCTCGTTGGTTCAAACTGTGAAACTGGAGCTCCGCTCTCGCTGTTTCAAATTATGAAACCCCAGCTCCGCTCTCGCTGTTTCAAACTGAGTATCTCCAGCTCCGCTCTCGCTGTTTCAAACTGTGAAACCCCAGATCCGCTCTTGATGTTTCAAAATTTGAAACTCTAGCTCTGCTCTCTCTGTTTCAAACTCTGAAACTCCAGCTATGCTCTCACTGTTTCAAACTGGGAAACTGCATCCTTGGCTCTCCATGTTTCAAACTGAGACACCCCAGTTCCACTCTCGCTGTTTCAATCTGTGAAAACCCAGCACTGCTCTTGCTGTTTTTAACTGAAACCCCAGCTCTGGGCTCGCTATTTCAAATTGTGAAACACCAGCTCTGCTCTTGCTGATTCAAACTGAAATTCCAGCTCCGCTCTGGCTGTTTCAAACTGTGAAACTCCAGCTCCACTCTCCCTGTTTCAATCTGTAAAAGCCCTGCTCTGCTCTCGCTGTATGAACCTGTGAAACCCCTGCTCCGCTCTCGCTGTTTCAAACTGCGAAAATGCAGCTCTGCTCTGGCTGTTTCAAACTGTGAAACCCCAGCTCCACTCTCGCTGTTTCAAACTGTGAAACCCCAGCTCCACTCTCGCTGTTTCAAACTTTAAAACTGCAGCTCCACTCTCCCAGTTTCAAACTGTGAAACTGCAGCTCTCTCTCTCGTTGGTTCAAACTGTGAAACTGCAGCTCCGCTCTCGCTGTTTCAAATTATGAAACCCCAGCTCCGCTCTCGGTGTTTCAAACTGAGTATCTCCAGCTCCGCTCTCGCTGTTTCAAACTGTGAAATCCCAGATCCGTTCTCGATGTTTCAAAATTTAAACCCCAGCTCTGCTCAGGCTGTTTCAAACTTTGAAATTCAAGATCCGCTGTGGCTGTTTCAAACTGTGAAATCTCAGCTCCGCTGTGGCTGTTTCAAACTGTGAAATCCCAGCTCCGCTATCGCTGTTTCAAACTGTGAAATCCCAGCTCCGCTCAGGCTGTTTCAATCCGTGAATCCCCAGCTCCGCTCTGGCTGTTTCAAACTGTGAAACCCCACCTCCGCTCTCGCTGTTTCAAACTGTGAAACCCCACCTCCGCTCTCGCTGTTTCAAACTGTGAAACCCCACCTCCGCTCTCGCTGTTTCAAACTGTGAAACCCCAGCTCCGCTCTCGCTGTTTCAAACTGTGAAACTGCAGCTCCACTCTCCCAGTTTCAAACTGTGAAACTGCAGCTCTCTCTCTCGTTGTTTCAATCTGTGAAACTGCAGCTCCGCTCTCGCTGTTTCAAACTATGAAACCACAGCTCCACTCTCGCTGTTTCAAACTATGAAACCGCAGCTCCGCTCTCGCTGTTTCAAACTGTGAAACTCCAGCTCCCCTCTCGCTATTTCAAACTGTGAAAGTCCAGCTCCCCTCTCGCTGTTTCAAACTGTAAATCCCAGGTTCCCCTCACACAGTTTCAAACTGTGAAACCCAGGTTCCCCTCTCGCTGTTTCAAACTATGAAACCCAGGTTCCCCTCTCGCTGTTTCAAACAGAAACCCCAGCTCCGCTCTTGCTGTTTCAAACTGATGCCCCATCTCCGCTCTGGCTATTTCAAACTGTGAAAGTCCAGCTCCGCTCTCGCTGTTTCAAACTGAGAAACCCGAGTTCCGCTCCCGCTGTTTCAAACCGTGACACCCCAGCTCCGATCTCGCTGTTTCAAACTGTGAAACCTCAGTTCCGCTCAGGCTGTTTCAAACTGAGGAACTCGAGCTCCGCTCTCGGTGTTTCAAATTATGAAACCCCAGCTCCGCTCTCGGTGTTTCAAATTGTGAAACCCCAGTTCCGCTCTCGCTGTTTCAAACTGAGTATCCCCAGCTCCGCTCTCGCTGTTTCAAACTGTGAAACTCCAGATCCGTTCTCGATGTTTCAAAATTTAAACCCCAGCTCTGCTCAGGCTGTTTCAAACTGTGAAATCCCAGATCCGCTATCGCTGTTTCAATCTGTGAAACCCCAGCTCCGCTCTCGCTGTTTCAAACTGTGAAACACCAGCTCCGCTCGGGCTGTTTGAAATTGTGAAACCCCAGCTCCGCTCTCGCTGTTTCAAACTGAAATTCCAGCTCCGCACTGGCTGCTGCACGCCGTGAAACCCCAGCTCTGCTCTCAGTGTTTCAATCTGTGAAACAGCACCTCCGCTCTGGCTATTTCAAACTGTGAAACCCCAGATCCGCTCCTGATGTTTCAAAATTTGAAACTCTAGCTCTGCTCTCTCTGTTTCAAACTCTGAATCTCCAGCTATGCTCTCACTGTTTCAAACTGGGAAACTGCATCCTTGGCTCTCGATGTTTCAAACTGAGACACTCCAGTTCCACTCTCGCTGTTTCAATCTGTGAAAACCCAGCTCCGCTCTCGCTGTTTTTAACTGAAACCCCAGCTCCGGGCTCGCTATTTCAAATTATTAAACACCAGCTCTGCTCTCGCTGATTCAAACTGAAACTCCAGCTCCACTCTCCCTGCTTCAATCTGTGAAACGGCACCTCCGCTCTGGCTATTTCAAACTGTGTAAAACCAGATCCGCTCTTGATGTTTCAAAATTTGAAACTCTAGCTCTGCTCTCTCTGTTTCAAACTCTGAAACTCCAGCTATGCTCTCGCTGTTTGAAACTGGGAAACTGCATCCTTGGCTCTCGATGTTTCAAACTTAGACACCCCAGTTCCACTCTCGCTGTTTCAATCTTTGAAAACCCAGCTCCGCTCTCGCTGTTTTTAACTGAAACCCCAGCTCCGGGCTCGCTATTTCAAATTGTGAAACACCAGCTCTGCTCTCGCTGATTCAAACTGAAATTCCAGCTCCGCTCTGGCTGTTTCAAACTGTGAAACCTCAGCTCCAATCTCCCTGTTTCAATCTGTGAAACCCCTGCTCTGCTCTGGATGTATGAACCTGTGAAACCCCTGCTCCGCTCTCGCTGTTTCAAACTGCGAAAATGCAGCTCTGCTCTGGCTGTTTCAAACTGAGAAACCCCAGCTCCACTCTCGCTGTTTCAAACTGTGAAACCCCAGCTCCACTCTCCCAGTTTCAAACTGTGAAACTGCAGCTCTCTCTCTTGTTTCAAACTGTGAAACTGCAGCTCCGCTCTCGCTGTTTCAAACTGCGAAAATGCAGCTCCGCTCTGGCTGTTTCAAACTGTGAAACCCCAGATCCACTTTCGATGTTTCAAACTGTGAAACTGCAGCTCCGCTCTCGCTGTTTCAAACTGTGAAACTGCATCCTCCACTGTCGCTGTTTCAAACTTTGAAAACCCAGCTCCGCGCTGGCTATTTCAAACTGTGAAACTGCAGCTCTGCTCTGGCTGTTTCAAACTGTGAAACCACAGCTCCACTCTCATTGTTTCAAACTGAAACCCCAGCTCTCCTCTCGTTGTTTAAAACTGTGGAAACTGCATCTCCGCTCTCGGTGTTTCAAACTGTGAAACTCCAGCTCCCCTCTCGCTATTTCAAACTGTGAAACCCCAGCTCCCCTCTCGCTGTTTCAAACTGTGAAACCCAGGATCCCCTCTCACAGTTTCAAACTGTGAAACCCAGGTTCCCCTCTCACAGTTTCAGACTGTGAAACCCAGGTTCCGCTCTCGCTGTTTCAAACTGTGAAACTCCAGCTCCCCTCTCGCTATTTCAAACTGTGAAACCCCAGCTCCCCTCTCGCTGTTTCAAACTGTGAAACCCAGGTTCCCCTCTCACAGTTTCAAACTGTGAAACCCAGGTTCCCCTCTCGCTGTTTCAAACTATGAAACCCAGGTTCCCCTCTCGCTGTTTCAAACAGAAACCCCAGCTCCGCTCTTGCTGTTTCAAACTGATGCCCCATCTCCGCTCTGGCTATTTCAAACTGTGAAACTGCAGCTCTGCTCTGGCTGTTTCAAACTGTGAAACCACAGCTCCACTCTCATTGTTTCAAACTGAAACCCCAGCTCTCCTCTCGTTGTTTAAAACTGTGGAAACTGCATCTCCACTCTCGGTGTTTCAAACTGTGAAACTCCAGCTCCCCTCTCGCTATTTCAAACTGTGAAACCCCAGCTCCCCTCTCGCTGTTTCAAACTGTGAAACCCAGGTTCCCCTCTCACAGTTTCAAACTGTGAAACCCAGGTTCCCCTCTCACAGTTTCAAACTGTGAAACCCAGGTTCCGCTCTCGCTGTTTCAAACTGTGAAACTCCAGCTCCCCTCTCGCTATTTCAAACTGTGAAACCCCAGCTCCCCTCTCGCTGTTTCAAATTGTGAAACCCAGGTTCCCCTCTCACAGTTTCAAACTGTGAAACCCAGGTTCCCCTCTCGCTGTTTCAAACTATGAAACCCAGGTTCCCCTCTCGCTGTTTCAAACAGAAACCCCAGCTCCGCTCTTGCTGTTTCAAACTGATGCCCCATCTCCGCATTGGCTATTTCAAACTGTGAAAGTCCAGCTCCGCTCTCGCTGTTTCAAACTGAGAAACCCGAGTTCCGCTCCCGCTGTTTCAAAGCATGATACCCCAGCTCCGATCTCGCTGTTTCAAACTGTGAAACCTCAGTTCCGCACAGGCTGTTTCTAACTGAGGAACTCGAGCTCCGCTTTCGGTGTTTCAAATTATGAAACCCCAGCTCCGCTCTGGCTGTTTCAAATTGTGAAACCCCAGTTCCGCTCTCGCTGTTTCAAACTGCGTATACCCAGCTCCGCTCGCGGTGTTTCAAACTGTGAAACCCCAGATCCGTTCTCGATGTTTCAAAATTTAAACCCCAGCTCTGCTCAAGCAGTTTCAAACTGTGAAATCCCAGCTCCGCTGTGGCTGTTTCAAACTGTGAAATCCCAGCTCCGCTGTGGCTGTTTCAAACTGTGAAATCCCAGCTCCGCTCTGGCTGTTTCAAACTGTGATATCCCAGCTCCGCTATCGGTGTTTCAATCTGTGAAACCCCAGCTCCGCTCTGGCTGTTGCACGCCGTGAAACCCCAGCTCTGCTCTCACTGTTTCAATCTGTGAAACAGCACCTCCGCTCTGGCTATTTCAAACTGTGAAATCCCAGCTCTGCTCTGGCTGTTTCAATCTGTGAAACCCCAGCTCCGCTCTGGCTGTTTCAAACTGTGAAACACCAGCTCCGCTCGGGCTGTTTGAAATTGTGAAACCCCAGCTCCGCTCTCGCTGTTTCAAACCTTGAAACAGCAGCTCCGCTCTCACTGTTCCAAACTGAAATTCCAGCTCCGCTCTGGCTGTTGCAAGCCGTGAAACACCAGCTCTGCTCTCACTGTTTCAATCTGTGAAACAGCACCTCCGCTCTGGCTATTTCAAACTGTGAAACCCCAGATCCGCTCTTGATGTTTCAAAATTTGAAACTCTAGCTCTGCTCTCTCGGTTTCAAACTCTGAATCTCCAGCTATTCTCTCACTGTTTCAAACTGGGAAACTGCATCCTTGGCTCTCCATGTTTCAAACTGAGACACCCCAGTTCCACTCTCGCTGTTTCAATCTGTGAAAACCCAGCTCCGCTCTCGCTGTTTTTAACTGAAACCCCAGCTCCGGGCTCGCTATTTCAAATTATGAAACACCAGCTCTGCTCTTGCTGATTCAAACTGAAATTCCCGCTCCGCTCTGGCTGTTTCAAACTGTGAAACTCCAGCTCCACTCTCCCTGTTTCAATCTGTAAAAGCCCTGCTCTGCTCTCGCTGTATGAACCTGTGAAACCCCTGCTCCACTCACGCTGTTTCAAACTGCGAAAATGCAGCTCTGCTCTGGCTGTTTCAAACTGTGAAACCCCAGCTCCACTCTCGCTGTTTCAAACTGTGAAACTACAGCTCTCTCTCTCGTTGGTTCAAACTGTGACCCTGCAGCTCCGCTCTCCCTGTTTCAAATTATGAAACCCCAGCTCCGCTCTCGGTGTTTCAAACTGAGTATCTCCAGCTCCGCTCTCGCTGTTTCAAACTATGAAACCCCAGATCCGTTCTCGATGTTTCAAAATTTAAACCCCAGCTCTGCTCAGGCTGTTTCAAACTTTGAAATTCAAGATCCGCTGTGGCTGTTTCAAACTGTGAAATCCCAGCTCCGCTCTCGCTGTTTCAATCTGTGAAACCCCAGCTCCGCTCTCGCTGTTTCAAACTGTGATATCCCAGCTCCGCTATCGCTGTTTCAAACTGTGAAACCCCAGATCCGCTCTTGATTTTCAAAATTTGAAACTCTAGCTCTACTCTCCCAGTTTCAAACTGTGAAACTGCAGCTCCGCTCTCACTGTTTCAAACTGGGAAACTGCATCCTTGGCTCTCCATGTTTCAAACTGAGACACCCCAGTTCCACTCTCGCTGTTTCAATCTGTGAAAACACAACTCCGCTCTCGCTGTTTTTAACTGAAACCCCAGCTCTGGGCTCGCTATTTCAAATTGTGAAACACCAGCTCTGCTCTCGCTGATTCAAACTGAAATTCCAGCTCCGCTCTGGCTGTTTCAAACTGTGAAACTCCAGCTCCACTCTCCCTGTTTCAATCTGTAAAAGCCCTGCTCTGCTCTCGCTGTATGAACCTGTGAAACCCCTGCTCCGCTCTCGCTGTTTCAAACTGCGAAAATGCAGCTCTGCTCTGGCTGTTTCAAACTGAGAAACCCCAGCTCCGCTCTCGCTGTTTCAAACTCTGAAACCCCAGCTCCACTCTCGCTGTTTCAAACTTTAAAACTGCAGCTCCACTCTCCCAGTTTCAAACTGTGAAACTGCAGCTCTCTCTCTCGTTGGTTCAAACTGTGAAACTGGAGCTCCGCTCTCGCTGTTTCAAATTATGAAACCCCAGCTCCGCTCTCGGTGTTTCAAACTGAGTATCTCCAGCTCCGCTCTCGCTGTTTCAAACTGTGAAACCCCAGATCCGCTCTTGATGTTTCAAAATTTGAAACTCTAGCTCTGCTCTCTCTGTTTCAAACTCTGAAACTCCAGCTATGCTCTCACTGTTTCAAACTGGGAAACTGCATCCTTGGCTCTCCATGTTTCAAACTGAGACACCCCAGTTCCACTCTCGCTGTTTCAATCTGTGAAAACCCAGCACTGCTCTTGCTGTTTTTAACTGAAACCCCAGCTCCGGGCTTGCTATTTCAAATTGTGAAACACCAGCTCTGCTCTCGCTGATTCAAACTGAAATTCCAGCTCCGCTCTGGCTGTTTCAAACTGTGAAACTCCAGCTCCACTCTCCCTGTTTCAATCTGTAAAAGCCCTGCTCTGCTCTCGCTGTATGAACCTGTGAAACGCCTGCTCCGCTCTCGCTGTTTCAAACTGCGAAAATGCAGCTCTGCTCTGGCTGTTTCAAACTGTGAAACCCCAGCTCCACTCTCGCTGTTTCAAACTGTGAAACCCCAGCTCCACTCTCGCTGTTTCAAACTTTAAAACTGCAGCTCCACTCTCCCAGTTTCAAACTGTGAAACTGCAGCTCTCTCTCTCGTTGGTTCAAACTGTGAAACTGCAGCTCCGCTCTCGCTGTTTCAAATTATGAAACCCCAGCTCCGCTCTCGGTGTTTCAAACTGAGTATCTCCAGCTCCGCTCTCGCTGTTTCAAACTATGAAATCCCAGATCCGTTCTCGATGTTTCAAAATTTAAACCCCAGCTCCGCTCTGGCTGTTTCAAACTGTGATATCCCAGCTCCGCTATCGCTGTTTCAAACTGTGAAACACCAGCTCCGCTCGGGCTGTTTGAAATTGTGAAACCCCAGCTCCGCTCTCGCTGTTTCAAACCTTGAAACAGCAGCTCCGCTCTCGCTGTTCCAAACTGAAATTCCAGCTCCGCTTTGGCTGTTGCACGCCGTGAAACCCCAGCTCTGCTCTCACTGTTTCAATCTGTGAAACAGCACATCCGCTCTGGCTGTTTCAAACTGTGAAATCCCAGCTCTGCTCTGGCTGTTTCAAACGCTGAAACACCAGCTCCGCTCGGGCTGTTTGAAATTGTGAAACCCCAGCTCCGCTCTCGCTGTTTCAAACCTTGAAACAGCAGCTCCGCTCTCACTGTTCCAAACTAAAATTCCAGCTCCGCTTTGGCTGTTGCACGCTGTGAAACCCCAGCTCTGCTCTCAGTGTTTCAATCTGTGAAACAGCACCTCCGCTCTGGCTATTTCAAACTGTGAAATCCCAGCTCTGCTGTGGCTGTTTCAATCTGTGAAACCCCAGCTCTGCTCTCGCTGATTCAAACTGAAACTCCAGCTCCACTCTCCCTGTTTCAATCTGTGAAAGCCCTGCTCTGCTCTCGCTGTATGAACCTGTGAAACCCCTGCTCCACTCTCGCTGTTTCAAACTGCGAAAATGCAGCTCTGCTCTGGCTGTTTCAAACTGAGAAACCCGAGCTCCGCTCTCGCTGTTTCAAACTGTGAAACCCCAGGTTCCCCTCTCGCTGTTTCAAACTCTGAAACCCAGGTTCCCCTCTCGCTGTTTCAAACTATGAAACCCAGGTTCCCCTCTCGCTGTTTCAAACAGAAACCCCATCTCGGCTCTGGCTATTTCAAACTGTGAAAGTCCAGCTCTGCTCTCGCTGTTTCAAACTGAATATCCCCAGCTCCGCTCTCGCTGTTTCAAACTATGAAACCCCAGATCCGTTCTCGATGTTTCAAAATTTAAACCCCAGCTCTGCTCAGGCTGTTTCAAACTGTGAAATCCCAGATCCGCTGTGGCTGTTTCAAACTGTGAAATCCCAGCTCTGCTATCGCTGTTTCAAACTGTGAAATCCCAGCTCCGCTCAGGCTGTTTCAATCTGTGAATCCCCAGCTCCGCTCTCGCTGTTTCAAACTGTGAAACCCCAGCTCCACTCTCGCTGTTTCAAACTGTGAAACCCCAGCTCCGCTCTCGCTGTTTCAAACTGTGATATCCCAGCTCCGCTATCGCTGTTTCAATCTGTGAAACCCCAGCTCCACTCTCGCTGTTTCAAACTGTGAAACTGCAGCTCCACTCTCCCAGTTTCAAACTGTGAAACTGCAGCTCTCTCTCTCATTGTTTCAAACTGTGAAACTGCAGCTCTGCTCTGGCTGTTTCAAACTGGGAAACTGCATCCTTGGCTCACCATGTTTCAAACTGAGACACCCCAGTTCCACTCTCGCTGTTTCAATCTGTGAAAACCCAGCTCCGCTCTCGCTGTTTTTAACTGAAACCCCAGCTCCGGGCTCGCTATTTCAAATTATGAAACACCAGCTCTGCTCTCGCTGATTCAAACTGAAATTCCAACTCCGCTCTGGCTGTTTCAAACTGTGAAACACCAGCTCCGCTCAGGCTGTTTGAAATTGTGAAACCCCAGCTCCGCTCTTGCTGTTTCAAACCTTGAAACAGCAGCTCCGCTCTCACTGTTCCAAACTGAAATTCCAGCTCCGCTCTGGCTGTTGCACGCCGTGAAACCCCAGCTCTGCTCTCACTGTTTCAATCTGTGAAACAGCACCTCCGCTCTGGCTATTTCAAACTGTGAAACCCCAGATCCGCTCTTGATGTTTCAAAATTTGAAACTCTAGCTCTGCTCTCTCTGTTTCAAACTCTGAATCTCCAGCTATTCTCTCACGGTTTCAAACTGGGAAACTGCATCCTTGGCTCTCGATGTTTCAAACTGAGACACCCCAGTTCCACTCTCGCTGTTTCAATCTGTGAAAACCCAGCTCCGCTCTCGCTGTTTTTAACTGAAACCCCAGCTCCGGGCTCGCTATTTCAAATTGTGAAACACCAGCTCTGCTCTCGCTGATTCAAACTGAAATTCCAGCTCCGCTCTGGCTGTTTCAAACTGTGAAACTCCAGCTCCACTCTCCCTGTTTCAATCTGTAAACGCCCTGCACTGCTCTCGCTGTATGAACCTGTGAAACCCCAGCTCCACTCTCGCTGTTTCAAACTTTAAAACTGCAGCTCCACTCTCCCAGTTTCAACCTGTGAAACTGCAGCTCTCTCTCTCGTTGGTTCAAACTGTGAAACTGCAGCTCCGCTCTCGCTGTTTCAAATTATGAAACCCCAGCTCCGCTCTCGGTGTTTCAAACTGAGTATCTCCAGCTCCGCTCTCGCTGTTTCAAACTGTGAAACCCCAGATCCGCTCTTGATGTTTCAAAATTTGAAACTCTAGCTCTGCTCTCTCTGTTTCAAACTCTGAAACTCCAGCTATGCTCTCACTGTTTCAAACTGGGAAACTGCATCCTTGGCTCTCCATGTTTCAAACTGAGACACCCCAGTTCCACTCTCGCTGTTTCAATCTGTGAAAACCCAGCACTGCTCTTGCTGTTTTTAACTGAAACCCCAGCTCTGGGCTCGCTATTTCAAATTGTGAAACACCAGCTCTGCTCTCGCTGATTCAAACTGAAATTCCAGCTCCGCTCTGGCTGTTTCAAACTGTGAAACTCCAGCTCCACTCTCCCTGTTTCAATCTGTAAAAGCCCTGCTCTGCTCTCGCTGTATGAACCTGTGAAACGCCTGCTCCGCTCTCGCTGTTTCAAACTGCGAAAATGCAGCTCTGCTCTGGCTGTTTCAAACTGTGAAACCCCAGCTCCACTCTCGCTGTTTCAAACTGTGAAACCCCAGCTCCACTCTCGCTGTTTCAAACTTTAAAACTGCAGCTCCACTCTCCCAGTTTCAAACTGTGAAACTGCAGCTCTCTCTCTCGTTGGTTCAAACTGTGAAACTGCAGCTCCGCTCTCGCTGTTTCAAATTATGAAACCCCAGCTCCGCTCTCGGTGTTTCAAACTGAGTATCTCCAGCTCCGCTCTCGCTGTTTCAAACTGTGAAATCCCAGATCCGTTCTCGATGTTTCAAAATTTAAACCCCAGCTCTGCTCAGGCTGTTTCAAACTTTGAAATTCAAGATCCGCTGTGGCTGTTTCAAACTGTGAAATCTCAGCTCCGCTGTGGCTGTTTCAAACTGTGAAATCCCAGCTCCGCTATCGCTGTTTCAAACTGTGAAATCCCAGCTCCGCTCAGGCTGTTTCAATCCGTGAATCCCCAGCTCCGCTCTGGCTGTTTCAAACTGTGAAACCCCACCTCCGCTCTCGCTGTTTCAAACTGTGAAACCCCACCTCCGCTCTCGCTGTTTCAAACTGTGAAACCCCACCTCCGCTCTCGCTGTTTCAAACTGTGAAACCCCAGCTCCGCTCTCGCTGTTTCAAACTGTGAAACTGCAGCTCCACTCTCCCAGTTTCAAACTGTGAAACTGCAGCTCTCTCTCTCGTTGTTTCAAACTGTGAAACTGCAGCTCCGCTCTCGCTGTTTCAAACTATGAAACCACAGCTCCACTCTCGCTGTTTCAAACTATGAAACCACAGCTCCGCTCTCGCTGTTTCAAACTGTGAAACTCCAGCTCCCCTCTCGCTATTTCAAACTGTGAAAGTCCAGCTCCCCTCTCGCTGTTTCAAACTGTAAATCCCAGGTTCCCCTCACACAGTTTCAAACTGTGAAACCCAGGTTCCCCTCTCGCTGTTTCAAACTATGAAACCCAGGTTCCCCTCTCGCTGTTTCAAACAGAAACCCCAGCTCCGCTCTTGCTGTTTCAAACTGATGCCCCATCTCCGCTCTGGCTATTTCAAACTGTGAAAGTCCAGCTCCGCTCTCGCTGTTTCAAACTGAGAAACCCGAGTTCCGCTCCCGCTGTTTCAAACCGTGACACCCCAGCTCCGATCTCGCTGTTTCAAACTGTGAAACCTCAGTTCCGCTCAGGCTGTTTCAAACTGAGGAACTCGAGCTCCGCTCTCGGTGTTTCAAATTATGAAACCCCAGCTCCGCTCTCGGTGTTTCAAATTGTGAAACCCCAGTTCCGCTCTCGCTGTTTCAAACTGAGTATCCCCAGCTCTGCTCTCGCTGTTTCAAACTGTGAAACTCCAGATCCGTTCTCGATGTTTCAAAATTTAAACCCCAGCTCTGCTCAGGCTGTTTCAAACTGTGAAATCCCAGATCCGCTATCGCTGTTTCAATCTGTGAAACCCCAGCTCCGCTCTCGCTGTTTCAAACTGTGAAACACCAGCTCCGCTCGGGCTGTTTGAAATTGTGAAACCCCAGCTCCGCTCTCGCTGTTTCAAACTGAAATTCCAGCTCCGCACTGGCTGCTGCACGCCGTGAAACCCCAGCTCTGCTCTCAGTGTTTCAATCTGTGAAACAGCACCTCCGCTCTGGCTATTTCAAACTGTGAAACCCCAGATCCGCTCCTGATGTTTCAAAATTTGAAACTCTAGCTCTGCTCTCTCTGTTTCAAACTCTGAATCTCCAGCTATGCTCTCACTGTTTCAAACTGGGAAACTGCATCCTTGGCTCTCGATGTTTCAAACTGAGACAAACCAGTTCCACTCTCGCTGTTTCAATCTGTGAAAACCCAGCTCCGCTCTCGCTGTTTTTAACTGAAACCCCAGCTCCGGGCTCGCTATTTCAAATTATTAAACACCAGCTCTGCTCTCGCTGATTCAAACTGAAACTCCAGCTCCACTCTCCCTGTTTCAATCTGTGAAACGGCACCTCCGCTCTGGCTATTTCAAACTGTGTAAAACCAGATCCGCTCTTGATGTTTCAAAATTTGAAACTCTAGCTCTGCTCTCTCTGTTTCAAACTCTGAAACTCCAGCTATGCTCTCGCTGTTTGAAACTGGGAAACTGCATCCTTGGCTCTCGATGTTTCAAACTTAGACACCCCAGTTCCACTCTCGCTGTTTCAATCTGTGAAAACCCAGCTCCGCTCTCGCTGTTTTTAACTGAAACCCCAGCTCCGGGCTCGCTATTTCAAATTGTGAAACACCAGCTCTGCTCTCGCTGATTCAAACTGAAATTCCAGCTCCGCTCTGGCTGTTTCAAACTGTGAAACCTCAGCTCCAATCTCCCTGTTTCAATCTGTGAAACCCCTGCTCTGCTCTGGATGTATGAACCTGTGAAACCCCTGCTCCGCTCTCGCTGTTTCAAACTGCGAAAATGCAGCTCTGCTCTGGCTGTTTCAAACTGCGAAAATGCAGCTCCGCTCTCGCTGTTTCAAACTGTGAAACCCCAGATCCGCTTTCGATGTTTCAAACTGTGAAACTGCAGCTCCGCTCTCGCTGTTTCAAACTGTGAAACTGCATCCTCCACTGTCGCTGTTTCAAACTTTGAAAACCCAGCTCCGCGCTGGCTATTTCAAACTGTGAAACTGCAGCTCTGCTCTGGCTGTTTCAAACTGTGAAACCACAGCTCCACTCTCATTGTTTCAAACTGAAACCCCAGCTCCCCTCTCGTTGTTTAAAACTGTGGAAACTGCATCTCCGCTCTCGGTGTTTCAAACTGTGAAACTCCAGCTCCCCTCTCTTTATTTCAAACTGTGAAACCCCAGCTCCCCTCTCGCTGTTTCAAACTGTGAAACCCAGGATCCCCTCTCACAGTTTCAAACTGTGAAACCCAGGTTCCCCTCTCACAGTTTCAGACTGTGAAACCCAGGTTCCGCTCTCGCTGTTTCAAACTGTGAAACTCCAGCTCCCCTCTCGCTATTTCAAACTGTGAAACCCCAGCTCCCCTCTCGCTGTTTCAAACTGTGAAACCCAGGTTCCCCTCTCACAGTTTCAAACTGTGAAACCCAGGTTCCCCTCTCGCTGTTTCAAACTATGAAACCCAGGTTCCCCTCTCGCTGTTTCAAACAGAAACCCCAGCTCCGCTCTTGCTGTTTCAAACTGATGCCCCATCTCCGCTCTGGCTATTTCAAACTGTGAAACTGCAGCTCTGCTCTGGCTGTTTCAAACTGTGAAACCACAGCTCCACTCTCATTGTTTCAAACTGAAACCCCAGCTCTCCTCTCGTTGTTTAAAACTGTGGAAACTGCATCTCCACTCTCGGTGTTTCAAACTGTGAAACTCCAGCTCCCCTCTCGCTATTTCAAACTGTGAAACCCCAGCTCCCCTCTCGCTGTTTCAAATTGTGAAACCCAGGTTCCCCTCTCACAGTTTCAAACTGTGAAACCCAGGTTCCCCTCTCGCTGTTTCAAACTATGAAACCCAGGTTCCCCTCTCGCTGTTTCAAACAGAAACCCCAGCTCCGCTCTTGCTGTTTCAAACTGATGCCCCATCTCCGCATTGGCTATTTCAAACTGTGAAAGTCCAGCTCCGCTCTCGCTGTTTCAAACTGAGAAACCCGAGTTCCGCTCCCGCTGTTTCAAACCATGATACCCCAGCTCCGATCTCGCTGTTTCAAACTGTGAAACCTCAGTTCCGCACAGGCTGTTTCTAACTGAGGAACTCGAGCTCCGCTTTCGGTGTTTCAAATTATGAAACCCCAGCTCCGCTCTGGCTGTTTCAAATTGTGAAACCCCAGTTCCGCTCTCGCTGTTTCAAACTGCGTATACCCAGCTCCGCTCGCGGTGTTTCAAACTGTGAAACCCCAGATCCGTTCTCGATGTTTCAAAATTTAAACCCCAGCTCTGCTCAAGCAGTTTCAAACTGTGAAATCCCAGCTCCGCTGTGGCTGTTTCAAACTGTGAAATCCCAGCTCCGCTGTGGCTGTTTCAAACTGTGAAATCCCAGCTCCGCTCTGGCTGTTTCAAACTGTGATATCCCAGCTCCGCTATCGGTGTTTCAATCTGTGAAACCCCAGCTCCACTCTGGCTGTTGCACGCCGTGAAACCCCAGCTCTGCTCTCACTGTTTCAATCTGTGAAACAGCACCTCCGCTCTGGCTATTTCAAACTGTGAAATCCCAGCTCTGCTCTGGCTGTTTCAATCTGTGAAACCCCAGCTCCGCTCTGGCTGTTTCAAACTGTGAAACACCAGCTCCGCTCGGGCTGTTTGAAATTGTGAAACCCCAGCTCCGCTCTCGCTGTTTCAAACCTTGAAACAGCAGCTCCGCTCTCACTGTTCCAAACTGAAATTCCAGCTCCGCTCTGGCTGTTGCAAGCCGTGAAACCCCAGCTCTGCTCTCACTGTTTCAATCTGTGAAACAGCACCTCCGCTCTGGCTATTTCAAACTGTGAAACCCCAGATCCGCTCTTGATGTTTCAAAATTTGAAACTCTAGCTCTGCTCTCTCGGTTTCAAACTCTGAATCTCCAGCTATTCTCTCACTGTTTCAAACTGGGAAACTGCATCCTTGGCTCTCCATGTTTCAAACTGAGACACCCCAGTTCCACTCTCGCTGTTTCAAATCCCAGCTCCGCTGTGGCTATTTCAAACTGTGAAATCCCAGCTCTGCTGTGGCTGTTTCAATCTGTGAAACCCCAGCTCTGCTCTCGCTGATTCAAACTGAAACTCCAGCTCCACTCTCCCTGTTTCAATCTGTGAAAGCCCTGCTCTGCTCTCGCTGTATGAACCTGTGAAACCCCTGCTCCACTCTCGCTGTTTCAAACTGCGAAAATGCAGCTCCGCTCTCGCTGTTTCAAACTGTGAAACCCCAGCTCTGCTGTGGCTGTTTCAATCTGTGAAACCCCAGCTCTGCTCTCGCTGATTCAAACTGAAACTCCAGCTCCACTCTCCCTGTTTCAATCTGTGAAAGCCCTGCTCTGCTCTCGCTGTATGAACCTGTGAAACCCCTGCTCCACTCTCGCTGTTTCAAACTGCGAAAATGCAGCTCCGCTCTCCATGTTTCAAACTGAGACACCCCAGTTCCACTCTCGCTGTTTCAATCTGTGAAAACCCAGCTCCGCTCTCGCTGTTTTTAACTGAAACCCCAGCTCCGGGCTCGCTATTTCAAATTATGAAACACCAGCTCTGCTCTTGCTGATTCAAACTGAAATTCCCGCTCCGCTCTGGCTGTTTCAAACTGTGAAACTCCAGCTCCACTCTCCCTGTTTCAATCTGTAAAAGCCCTGCTCTGCTCTCGCTGTATGAACCTGTGAAACCCCTGCTCCACTCACGCTGTTTCAAACTGCGAAAATGCAGCTCTGCTCTGGCTGTTTCAAACTGTGAAACCCCAGCTCCACTCTCGCTGTTTCAAACTGTGAAACTACAGCTCTCTCTCTCGTTGGTTCAAACTGTGACCCTGCAGCTCCGCTCTCCCTGTTTCAAATTATGAAACCCCAGCTCCGCTCTCGGTGTTTCAAACTGAGTATCTCCAGCTCCGCTCTCGCTGTTTCAAACTATGAAACCCCAGATCCGTTCTCGATGTTTCAAAATTTAAACCCCAGCTCTGCTCAGGCTGTTTCAAACTTTGAAATTCAAGATCCGCTGTGGCTGTTTCAAACTGTGAAACCCCAGCTCCGCTCTCGCTGTTTCAAACTGTGATATCCCAGCTCCGCTATCGCTGTTTCAAACTGTGAAACCCCAGATCCGCTCTTGATTTTCAAAATTTGAAACTCTAGCTCTACTCTCCCAGTTTCAAACTGTGAAACTGCAGCTCCGCTCTCACTGTTTCAAACTGGGAAACTGCATCCTTGGCTCTCCATGTTTCAAACTGAGACACCCCAGTTCCACTCTCGCTGTTTCAATCTGTGAAAACACAACTCCGCTCTCGCTGTTTTTAACTGAAACCCCAGCTCTGGGCTCGCTATTTCAAATTGTGAAACACCAGCTCTGCTCTCGCTGATTCAAACTGAAATTCCAGCTCCGCTCTGGCTGTTTCAAACTGTGAAACTCCAGCTCCACTCTCCCTGTTTCAATCTGTAAAAGCCCTGCTCTGCTCTCGCTGTATGAACCTGTGAAACCCCTGCTCCGCTCTCGCTGTTTCAAACTGCGAAAATGCAGCTCTGCTCTGGCTGTTTCAAACTGAGAAACCCCAGCTCCGCTCTCGCTGTTTCAAACTCTGAAACCCCAGCTCCACTCTCACTGTTTCAAACTTTAAAACTGCAGCTCCACTCTCCCAGTTTCAAACTGTGAAACTGCAGCTCTCTCTCTCGTTGGTTCAAACTGTGAAACTGGAGCTCCGCTCTCGCTGTTTCAAATTATGAAACCCCAGCTCCGCTCTCGCTGTTTCAAACTGAGTATCTCCAGCTCCGCTCTCGCTGTTTCAAACTGTGAAACCCCAGATCCGCTCTTGATGTTTCAAAATTTGAAACTCTAGCTCTGCTCTCTCTGTTTCAAACTCTGAAACTCCAGCTATGCTCTCACTGTTTCAAACTGGGAAACTGCATCCTTGGCTCTCCATGTTTCAAACTGAGACACCCCAGTTCCACTCTCGCTGTTTCAATCTGTGAAAACCCAGCACTGCTCTTGCTGTTTTTAACTGAAACCCCAGCTCCGGGCTTGCTATTTCAAATTGTGAAACACCAGCTCTGCTCTCGCTGATTCAAACTGAAATTCCAGCTCCGCTCTGGCTGTTTCAAACTGTGAAACTCCAGCTCCACTCTCCCTGTTTCAATCTGTAAAAGCCCTGCTCTGCTCTCGCTGTATGAACCTGTGAAACGCCTGCTCCGCTCTCGCTGTTTCAAACTGCGAAAATGCAGCTCTGCTCTGGCTGTTTCAAACTGTGAAACCCCAGCTCCACTCTCGCTGTTTCAAACTGTGAAACCCCAGCTCCACTCTCGCTGTTTCAAACTTTAAAACTGCAGCTCCACTCTCCCAGTTTCAAACTGTGAAACTGCAGCTCTCTCTCTCGTTGGTTCAAACTGTGAAACTGCAGCTCCGCTCTCGCTGTTTCAAATTATGAAACCCCAGCTCCGCTCTCGGTGTTTCAAACTGAGTATCTCCAGCTCCGCTCTCGCTGTTTCAAACTATGAAATCCCAGATCCGTTCTCGATGTTTCAAAATTTAAACCCCAGCTCCGCTCTGGCTGTTTCAAACTGTGATATCCCAGCTCCGCTATCGCTGTTTCAAACTGTGAAACACCAGCTCCGCTCGGGCTGTTTGAAATTGTGAAACCCCAGCTCCGCTCTCGCTGTTTCAAACCTTGAAACAGCAGCTCCGCTCTCGCTGTTCCAAACTGAAATTCCAGCTCCGCTTTGGCTGTTGCACGCCGTGAAACCCCAGCTCTGCTCTCACTGTTTCAATCTGTGAAACAGCACATCCGCTCTGGCTGTTTCAAACTGTGAAATCCCAGCTCTGCTCTGGCTGTTTCAAACGCTGAAACACCAGCTCCGCTCGGGCTGTTTGAAATTGTGAAACCCCAGCTCCGCTCTCGCTGTTTCAAACCTTGAAACAGCAGCTCCGCTCTCACTGTTCCAAACTGAAATTCCAGCTCCGCTTTGGCTGTTGCACGCCGTGAAACCCCAGCTCTGCTCTCAGTGTTTCAATCTGTGAAACAGCACCTCCGCTCTGGCTATTTCAAACTGTGAAATCCCAGCTCTGCTGTGGCTGTTTCAATCTGTGAAACCCCAGCTCTGCTCTCGCTGATTCAAACTGAAACTCCAGCTCCACTCTCCCTGTTTCAATCTGTGAAAGCCCTGCTCTGCTCTCGCTGTATGAACCTGTGAAACCCCTGCTCCACTCTCGCTGTTTCAAACTGCGAAAATGCAGCTCCGCTCTCGCTGTTTCAAACTGTGAAACCCCAGCTCCACTCTCGCTGTTTCAATCTGTAAACGCCCTGCTCTGCTCTCGCTGTATGAACCTGTGAAACCCCTGCTCCACTCTCGCTGTTTCAAACTGCGAAAATGCAGCTCTGCTCTGGCTGTTTCAAACTGAGAAACCCGAGCTCCGCTCTCGCTGTTTCAAACTGTGAAACCCCAGGTTCCCCTCTCGCTGTTTCAAACTCTGAAACCCAGGTTCCCCTCTCGCTGTTTCAAACTATGAAACCCAGGTTCCCCTCTCGCTGTTTCAAACAGAAACCCCATCTCGGCTCTGGCTATTTCAAACTGTGAAAGTCCAGCTCTGCTCTCGCTGTTTCAAACTGAATATCCCCAGCTCCGCTCTCGCTGTTTCAAACTATGAAACCCCAGATCCGTTCTCGATGTTTCAAAATTTAAACCCCAGCTCTGCTCAGGCTGTTTCAAACTGTGAAATCCCAGATCCGCTGTGGCTGTTTCAAACTGTGAAATCCCAGCTCTGCTATCGCTGTTTCAAACTGTGAAATCCCAGCTCCGCTCAGGCTGTTTCAATCTGTGAATCCCCAGCTCCGCTCTCGCTGTTTCAAACTGTGAAACCCCAGCTCCACTCTCGCTGTTTCAAACTGTGAAACCCCAGCTCCGCTCTCGCTGTTTCAAACTGTGATATCCCAGCTCCGCTATCGCTGTTTCAATCTGTGAAACCCCAGCTCCACTCTCGCTGTTTCAAACTGTGAAACTGCAGCTCCACTCTCCCAGTTTCAAACTGTGAAACTGCAGCTCTCTCTCTCATTGTTTCAAACTGTGAAACTGCAGCTCTGCTCTGGCTGTTTCAAACTGGGAAACTGCATCCTTGGCTCACCATGTTTCAAACTGAGACACCCCAGTTCCACTCTCGCTGTTTCAATCTGTGAAAACCCAGCTCCGCTCTCGCTGTTTTTAACTGAAACCCCAGCTCCGGGCTCGCTATTTCAAATTATGAAACACCAGCTCTGCTCTCGCTGATTCAAACTGAAATTCCAACTCCGCTCTGGCTGTTTCAAACTGTGAAACACCAGCTCCGCTCAGGCTGTTTGAAATTGTGAAACCCCAGCTCCGCTCTTGCTGTTTCAAACCTTGAAACAGCAGCTCCGCTCTCACTGTTCCAAACTGAAATTCCAGCTCCGCTCTGGCTGTTGCACGCCGTGAAACCCCAGCTCTGCTCTCACTGTTTCAATCTGTGAAACAGCACCTCCGCTCTGGCTATTTCAAACTGTGAAACCCCAGATCCGCTCTTGATGTTTCAAAATTTGAAACTCTAGCTCTGCTCTCTCTGTTTCAAACTCTGAATCTCCAGCTATTCTCTCACGGTTTCAAACTGGGAAACTGCATCCTTGGCTCTCGATGTTTCAAACTGAGACACCCCAGTTCCACTCTCGCTGTTTCAATCTGTGAAAACCCAGCTCCGCTCTCGCTGTTTTTAACTGAAACCCCAGCTCCGGGCTCGCTATTTCAAATTGTGAAACACCAGCTCTGCTCTCGCTGATTCAAACTGAAATTCCAGCTCCGCTCTGGCTGTTTCAAACTGTGAAACTCCAGCTCCACTCTCCCTGTTTCAATCTGTAAACGCCCTGCTCTGCTCTCGCTGTATGAACCTGTGAAACCCCTGCTCCGCTCTCGCTGTTTCAAACTGCGAAAATGCAGCTCTGCTCTGGCTGTTTCAAACTGAGAAACCCCAGCTCCGCTCTCGCTGTTTCAAACTGTGAAACCCCAGCTCCACTCTCGCTGTTTCAAACTTTAAAACTGCAGCTCCACTCTCCCAGTTTCAACCTGTGAAACTGCAGCTCTCTCTCTCGTTGGTTCAAACTGTGAAACTGCAGCTCCGCTCTCGCTGTTTCAAATTATGAAACCCCAGCTCCGCTCTCGGTGTTTCAAACTGAGTATCTCCAGCTCCGCTCTCGCTGTTTCAAACTGTGAAACCCCAGATCCGCTCTTGATGTTTCAAAATTTGAAACTCTAGCTCTGCTCTCTCTGTTTCAAACTCTGAAACTCCAGCTATGCTCTCACTGTTTCAAACTGGGAAACTGCATCCTTGGCTCTCCATGTTTCAAACTGAGACACCCCAGTTCCACTCTCGCTGTTTCAATCTGTGAAAACCCAGCACTGCTCTTGCTGTTTTTAACTGAAACCCCAGCTCTGGGCTCGCTATTTCAAATTGTGAAACACCAGCTCTGCTCTCGCTGATTCAAACTGAAATTCCAGCTCCGCTCTGGCTGTTTCAAACTGTGAAACTCCAGCTCCACTCTCCCTGTTTCAATCTGTAAAAGCCCTGCTCTGCTCTCGCTGTATGAACCTGTGAAACGCCTGCTCCGCTCTCGCTGTTTCAAACTGCGAAAATGCAGCTCTGCTCTGGCTGTTTCAAACTGTGAAACCCCAGCTCCACTCTCGCTGTTTCAAACTGTGAAACCCCAGCTCCACTCTCGCTGTTTCAAACTTTAAAACTGCAGCTCCACTCTCCCAGTTTCAAACTGTGAAACTGCAGCTCTCTCTCTCGTTGGTTCAAACTGTGAAACTGCAGCTCCGCTCTCGCTGTTTCAAATTATGAAACCCCAGCTCCGCTCTTGGTGTTTCAAACTGAGTATCTCCAGCTCCGCTCTCGCTGTTTCAAACTGTGAAATCCCAGATCCGTTCTCGATGTTTCAAAATTTAAACCCCAGCTCTGCTCAGGCTGTTTCAAACTTTGAAATTCAAGATCCGCTGTGGCTGTTTCAAACTGTGAAATCTCAGCTCCGCTGTGGCTGTTTCAAACTGTGAAATCCCAGCTCCGCTATCGCTGTTTCAAACTGTGAAATCCCAGCTCCGCTCAGGCTGTTTCAATCCGTGAATCCCCAGCTCCGCTCTGGCTGTTTCAAACTGTGAAACCCCACCTCAGCTCTCGCTGTTTCAAACTGTGAAACCCCACCTCCGCTCTCGCTGTTTCAAACTGTGAAACCCCACCTCCGCTCTCGCTGTTTCAAACTGTGAAACCCCAGCTCCGCTCTCGCTGTTTCAAACTGTGAAACTGCAGCTCCACTCTCCCAGTTTCAAACTGTGAAACTGCAGCTCTCTCTCTCGTTGTTTCAAACTGTGAAACTGCAGCTCCGCTCTCGCTGTTTCAAACTATGAAACCACAGCTCCACTCTCGCTGTTTCAAACTATGAAACCACAGCTCCGCTCTCGCTGTTTCAAACTGTGAAACTCCAGCTCCCCTCTCGCTATTTCAAACTGTGAAAGTCCAGCTCCCCTCTCGCTGTTTCAAACTGTAAATCCCAGGTTCCCCTCACACAGTTTCAAACTGTGAAACCCAGGTTCCCCTCTCGCTGTTTCAAACTATGAAACCCAGGTTCCCCTCTCGCTGTTTCAAACAGAAACCCCAGCTCCGCTCTTGCTGTTTCAAACTGATGCCCCATCTCCGCTCTGGCTATTTCAAACTGTGAAAGTCCAGCTCCGCTCTCGCTGTTTCAAACTGAGAAACCCGAGTTCCGCTCCCGCTGTTTCAAACCGTGACACCCCAGCTCCGATCTCGCTGTTTCAAACTGTGAAACCTCAGTTCCGCTCAGGCTGTTTCAAACTGAGGAACTCGAGCTCCGCTCTCGGTGTTTCAAATTATGAAACCCCAGCTCCGCTCTCGGTGTTTCAAATTGTGAAACCCCAGTTCCGCTCTCGCTGTTTCAAACTGAGTATCCCCAGCTCTGCTCTCGCTGTTTCAAACTGTGAAACTCCAGATCCGTTCTCGATGTTTCAAAATTTAAACCCCAGCTCTGCTCAGGCTGTTTCAAACTGTGAAATCCCAGATCCGCTATCGCTGTTTCAATCTGTGAAACCCCAGCTCCGCTCTCGCTGTTTCAAACTGTGAAACACCAGCTCCGCTCGGGCTGTTTGAAATTGTGAAACCCCAGCTCCGCTCTCGCTGTTTCAAACTGAAATTCCAGCTCCGCACTGGCTGCTGCACGCCGTGAAACCCCAGCTCTGCTCTCAGTGTTTCAATCTGTGAAACAGCACCTCCGCTCTGGCTATTTCAAACTGTGAAACCCCAGATCCGCTCCTGATGTTTCAAAATTTGAAACTCTAGCTCTGCTCTCTCTGTTTCAAACTCTGAATCTCCAGCTATGCTCTCACTGTTTCAAACTGGGAAACTGCATCCTTGGCTCTCGATGTTTCAAACTGAGACACTCCAGTTCCACTCTCGCTGTTTCAATCTGTGAAAACCCAGCTCCGCTCTCGCTGTTTTTAACTGAAACCCCAGCTCCGGGCTCGCTATTTCAAATTATTAAACACCAGCTCTGCTCTCGCTGATTCAAACTGAAACTCCAGCTCCACTCTCCCTGTTTCAATCTGTGAAACGGCACCTCCGCTCTGGCTATTTCAAACTGTGTAAAACCAGATCCGCTCTTGATGTTTCAAAATTTGAAACTCTAGCTCTGCTCTCTCTGTTTCAAACTCTGAAACTCCAGCTATGCTCTCGCTGTTTGAAACTGGGAAACTGCATCCTTGGCTCTCGATGTTTCAAACTTAGACACCCCAGTTCCACTCTCGCTGTTTCAATCTGTGAAAACCCAGCTCCGCTCTCGCTGTTTTTAACTGAAACCCCAGCTCCGGGCTCGCTATTTCAAATTGTGAAACACCAGCTCTGCTCTCGCTGATTCAAACTGAAATTCCAGCTCCGCTCTGGCTGTTTCAAACTGTGAAACCTCAGCTCCAATCTCCCTGTTTCAATCTGTGAAACCCCTGCTCTGCTCTGGATGTATGAACCTGTGAAACCCCTGCTCCGCTCTCGCTGTTTCAAACTGCGAAAATGCAGCTCTGCTCTGGCTGTTTCAAACTGCGAAAATGCAGCTCCGCTCTCGCTGTTTCAAACTGTGAAACCCCAGATCCGCTTTCGATGTTTCAAACTGTGAAACTGCAGCTCCGCTCTCGCTGTTTCAAACTGTGAAACTGCATCCTCCACTGTCGCTGTTTCAAACTTTGAAAACCCAGCTCCGCGCTGGCTATTTCAAACTGTGAAACTGCAGCTCTGCTCTGGCTGTTTCAAACTGTGAAACCACAGCTCCACTCTCATTGTTTCAAACTGAAACCCCAGCTCCCCTCTCGTTGTTTAAAACTGTGGAAACTGCATCTCCGCTCTCGGTGTTTCAAACTGTGAAACTCCAGCTCCCCTCTCTTTATTTCAAACTGTGAAACCCCAGCTCCCCTCTCGCTGTTTCAAACTGTGAAACCCAGGATCCCCTCTCACAGTTTCAAACTGTGAAACCCAGGTTCCCCTCTCACAGTTTCAGACTGTGAAACCCAGGTTCCGCTCTCGCTGTTTCAAACTGTGAAACTCCAGCTCCCCTCTCGCTATTTCAAACTGTGAAACCCCAGCTCCCCTCTCGCTGTTTCAAACTGTGAAACCCAGGTTCCCCTCTCACAGTTTCAAACTGTGAAACCCAGGTTCCCCTCTCGCTGTTTCAAACTATGAAACCCAGGTTCCCCTCTCGCTGTTTCAAACAGAAACCCCAGCTCCGCTCTTGCTGTTTCAAACTGATGCCCCATCTCCGCTCTGGCTATTTCAAACTGTGAAACTGCAGCTCTGCTCTGGCTGTTTCAAACTGTGAAACCACAGCTCCACTCTCATTGTTTCAAACTGAAACCCCAGCTCTCCTCTCGTTGTTTAAAACTGTGGAAACTGCATCTCCACTCTCGGTGTTTCAAACTGTGAAACTCCAGCTCCCCTCTCGCTATTTCAAACTGTGAAACCCCAGCTCCCCTCTCGCTGTTTCAAATTGTGAAACCCAGGTTCCCCTCTCACAGTTTCAAACTGTGAAACCCAGGTTCCCCTCTCGCTGTTTCAAACTATGAAACCCAGGTTCCCCTCTCGCTGTTTCAAACAGAAACCCCAGCTCCGCTCTTGCTGTTTCAAACTGATGCCCCATCTCCGCATTGGCTATTTCAAACTGTGAAAGTCCAGCTCCGCTCTCGCTGTTTCAAACTGAGAAACCCGAGTTCCGCTCCCGCTGTTTCAAACCATGATACCCCAGCTCCGATCTCGCTGTTTCAAACTGTGAAACCTCAGTTCCGCACAGGCTGTTTCTAACTGAGGAACTCGAGCTCCGCTTTCGGTGTTTCAAATTATGAAACCCCAGCTCCGCTCTGGCTGTTTCAAATTGTGAAACCCCAGTTCCGCTCTCGCTGTTTCAAACTGCGTATACCCAGCTCCGCTCGCGGTGTTTCAAACTGTGAAACCCCAGATCCGTTCTCGATGTTTCAAAATTTAAACCCCAGCTCTGCTCAAGCAGTTTCAAACTGTGAAATCCCAGCTCCGCTGTGGCTGTTTCAAACTGTGAAATCCCAGCTCCGCTGTGGCTGTTTCAAACTGTGAAATCCCAGCTCCGCTCTGGCTGTTTCAAACTGTGATATCCCAGCTCCGCTATCGGTGTTTCAATCTGTGAAACCCCAGCTCCGCTCTGGCTGTTGCACGCCGTGAAACCCCAGCTCTGCTCTCACTGTTTCAATCTGTGAAACAGCACCTCCGCTCTGGCTATTTCAAACTGTGAAATCCCAGCTCTGCTCTGGCTGTTTCAATCTGTGAAACCCCAGCTCCGCTCTGGCTGTTTCAAACTGTGAAACACCAGCTCCGCTCGGGCTGTTTGAAATTGTGAAACCCCAGCTCCGCTCTCGCTGTTTCAAACCTTGAAACAGCAGCTCCGCTCTCACTGTTCCAAACTGAAATTCCAGCTCCGCTCTGGCTGTTGCAAGCCGTGAAACCCCAGCTCTGCTCTCACTGTTTCAATCTGTGAAACAGCACCTCCGCTCTGGCTATTTCAAACTGTGAAACCCCAGATCCGCTCTTGATGTTTCAAAATTTGAAACTCTAGCTCTGCTCTCTCGGTTTCAAACTCTGAATCTCCAGCTATTCTCTCACTGTTTCAAACTGGGAAACTGCATCCTTGGCTCTCCATGTTTCAAACTGAGACACCCCAGTTCCACTCTCGCTGTTTCAATCTGTGAAAACCCAGCTCCGCTCTCGCTGTTTTTAACTGAAACCCCAGCTCCGGGCTCGCTATTTCAATTTATTAAACACCAGCTCTGCTCTCGCTGATTCAAACTGAAACTCCAGCTCCACTCTCCCTGTTTCAATCTGTGAAACGGCACCTCCGCTCTGGCTATTTCAAACTGTGTAAAACCAGATCCGCTCTTGATGTTTCAAAATTTGAAACTCTAGCTCTGCTCTCTCTGTTTCAAACTCTGAAACTCCAGCTATGCTCTCGCTGTTTGAAACTGGGAAACTGCATCCTTGGCTCTCGATGTTTCAAACTTAGACACCCCAGTTCCACTCTCGCTGTTTCAATCTGTGAAAACCCAGCTCCGCTCTCGCTGTTTTTAACTGAAACCCCAGCTCCGGGCTCGCTATTTCAAATTGTGAAACACCAGCTCTGCTCTCGCTGATTCAAACTGAAATTCCAGCTCCGCTCTGGCTGTTTCAAACTGTGAAACCTCAGCTCCAATCTCCCTGTTTCAATCTGTGAAACCCCTGCTCTGCTCTGGATGTATGAACCTGTGAAACCCCTGCTCCGCTCTCGCTGTTTCAAACTGCGAAAATGCAGCTCTGCTCTGGCTGTTTCAAACTGTGAAACCCCAGATCCGCTTTCGATGTTTCAAACTGTGAAACTGCAGCTCCGCTCTCGCTGTTTCAAACTGTGAAACTGCATCCTCCACTGTCGCTGTTTCAAACTTTGAAAACCCAGCTCCGCGCTGGCTATTTCAAACTGTGAAACTGCAGCTCTGCTCTGGCTGTTTCAAACTGTGAAACCACAGCTCCACTCTCATTGTTTCAAACTGAAACCCCAGCTCTCCTCTCGTTGTTTAAAACTGTGGAAACTGCATCTCCGCTCTCGGTGTTTCAAACTGTGAAACTCCAGCTCCCCTCTCGCTATTTCAAACTGTGAAACCCCAGCTCCCCTCTCGCTGTTTCAAACTGTGAAACCCAGGATCCCCTCTCACAGTTTCAAACTGTGAAACCCAGGTTCCCCTCTCACAGTTTCAGACTGTGAAACCCAGGTTCCGCTCTCGCTGTTTCAAACTGTGAAACTCCAGCTCCCCTCTCGCTATTTCAAACTGTGAAACCCCAGCTCCCCTCTCGCTGTTTCAAACTGTGAAACCCAGGTTCCCCTCTCACAGTTTCAAACTGTGAAACCCAGGTTCCCCTCTCGCTGTTTCAAACTATGAAACCCAGGTTCCCCTCTCGCTGTTTCAAACAGAAACCCCAGCTCCGCTCTTGCTGTTTCAAACTGATGCCCCATCTCCGCTCTGGCTATTTCAAACTGTGAAACTGCAGCTCTGCTCTGGCTGTTTCAAACTGTGAAACCACAGCTCCACTCTCATTGTTTCAAACTGAAACCCCAGCTCTCCTCTCGTTGTTTAAAACTGTGGAAACTGCATCTCCACTCTCGGTGTTTCAAACTGTGAAACTCCAGCTCCCCTCTCGCTATTTCAAACTGTGAAACCCCAGCTCCCCTCTCGCTGTTTCAAACTGTGAAACCCAGGTTCCCCTCTCACAGTTTCAAACTGTGAAACCCAGGTTCCCCTCTCACAGTTTCAAACTGTGAAACCCAGGTTCCGCTCTCGCTGTTTCAAACTGTGAAACTCCAGCTCCCCTCTCGCTATTTCAAACTGTGAAACCCCAGCTCCCCTCTCGCTGTTTCAAATTGTGAAACCCAGGTTCCCCTCTCACAGTTTCAAACTGTGAAACCCAGGTTCCCCTCTCGCTGTTTCAAACTATGAAACCCAGGTTCCCCTCTCGCTGTTTCAAACAGAAACCCCAGCTCCGCTCTTGCTGTTTCAAACTGATGCCCCATCTCCGCATTGGCTATTTCAAACTGTGAAAGTCCAGCTCCGCTCTCGCTGTTTCAAACTGAGAAACCCGAGTTCCGCTCCCGCTGTTTCAAACCATGAAACCCCAGCTCCGATCTCGCTGTTTCAAACTGTGAAACCTCAGTTCCGCACAGGCTGTTTCGAGCTGAGGAACTCGAGCTCCGCTTTCGGTGTTTCAAATTATGAAACCCCAGCTCCGCTCTGGCTGTTTCAAATTGTGAAACCCCAGTTCCGCTCTCGCTGTTTCAAACTGCGTATACCCAGCTCCGCTCGCGGTGTTTCAAACTGTGAAACCCCAGATCCGTTCTCGATGTTTCAAAATTTAAACCCCAGCTCTGCTCAAGCAGTTTCAAACTGTGAAATCCCAGCTCCGCTGTGGCTGTTTCAAACTGTGAAATCCCAGCTCCGCTGTGGCTGTTTCAAACTGTGAAATCCCAGCTCCGCTCTGGCTGTTTCAAACTGTGATATCCCAGCTCCGCTATCGGTGTTTCAATCTGTGAAACCCCAGCTCCGCTCTGGCTGTTGCACGCCGTGAAACCCCAGCTCTGCTCTCACTGTTTCAATCTGTGAAACAGCACCTCCGCTCTGGCTATTTCAAACTGTGAAATCCCAGCTCTGCTCTGGCTGTTTCAATCTGTGAAACCCCAGCTCCGCTCTGGCTGTTTCAAACTGTGAAACACCAGCTCCGCTCGGGCTGTTTGAAATTGTGAAACCCCAGCTCCGCTCTCGCTGTTTCAAACCTTGAAACAGCAGCTTCGCTCTCACTGTTCCAAACTGAAATTCCAGCTCCGCTCTGGCTGTTGCAAGCCGTGAAACCCCAGCTCTGCTCTCACTGTTTCAATCTGTGAAACAGCACCTCCGCTCTGGCTATTTCAAACTGTGAAACCCCAGATCCGCTCTTGATGTTTCAAAATTTGAAACTCTAGCTCTGCTCTCTCGGTTTCAAACTCTGAATCTCCAGCTATTCTCTCACTGTTTCAAACTGGGAAACTGCATCCTTGGCTCTCCATGTTTCAAACTGAGACACCCCAGTTCCACTCTCGCTGTTTCAATCTGTGAAAACCCAGCTCCGCTCTCGCTGTTTTTAACTGAAAACCCAGCTCCGGGCTCGCTATTTCAAATTATGAAATACCAGCTCTGCTCTTGCTGATTCAAACTGAAATTCCCGCTCCGCTCTGGCTGTTTCAAACTGTGAAACTCCAGCTCCACTCTCCCTGTTTCAATCTGTGAAACCCCTGCTCTGCTCTCGCTGTATGAACCTGTGAAACCCCTGCTCCACTCACGCTGTTTCAAACTGCGAAAATGCAGCTCTGCTCTGGCTGTTTCAAACTGTGAAACCCCAGCTCCACTCTCGCTGTTTCAAACTGTGAAACTACAGCTCTCTCTCTCGTTGGTTCAAACTGTGAAACTGCAGCTCCGCTCTCCCTGTTTCAAATTATGAAACCCCAGCTCCGCTCTCGGTGTTTCAAACTGAGTATCTCCAGCTCCGCTCTCGCTGTTTCAAACTATGAAACCCCAGATCCGTTCTCGATGTTTCAAAATTTAAACCCCAGCTCTGCTCAGGCTGTTTCAAACTTTGAAATTCAAGATCCGCTGTGGCTGTTTCAAACTGTGAAATCCCAGCTCCGCTCTCGCTGTTTCAATCTGTGAAACCCCAGCTCCGCTCTCGCTGTTTCAAACTGTGATATCCCAGCTCCGCTATCGCTGTTTCAAACTGTGAAACCCCAGATCCGCTCTTGATTTTCAAAATTTGAAACTCTAGCTCTACTCTCCCAGTTTCAAACTGTGAAACTGCAGCTCCGCTCTCACTGTTTCAAACTGGGAAACTGCATCCTTGGCTCTCCATGTTTCAAACTGAGACACCCCAGTTCCACTCTCGCTGTTTCAATCTGTGAAAACAAAGCTCCACTCTCGCTGTTTTTAACTGAAACCCCAGCTCCGGGCTCGCTATTTCAAATTGTGAAACACCAGCTCTGCTCTCGCTGATTCAAACTGAAATTCCAGCTCCGCTCTGGCTGTTTCAAACTGTGAAACTCCAGCTCCACTCTCCCTGTTTCAATCTGTAAAAGCCCTGCTCTGCTCTCGCTGTATGAACCTGTGAAACCCCTGCTCCGCTCTCGCTGTTTCAAACTGCGAAAATGCAGCTCTGCTCTGGCTGTTTCAAACTGAGAAACCCCAGCTCCGCTCTCGCTGTTTCAAACTCTGAAACCCCAGCTCCACTCTCGCTGTTTCAAACTTTAAAACTGCAGCTCCACTCTCCCAGTTTCAAACTGTGAAACTGCAGCTCTCTCTCTCGTTGGTTCAAACTGTGAAACTGGAGCTCCGCTCTCGCTGTTTCAAATTATGAAACCCCAGCTCCGCTCTCGCTGTTTCAAACTGAGTATCTCCAGCTCCGCTCTCGCTGTTTCAAACTGTGAAACCCCAGATCCGCTCTTGATGTTTCAAAATTTGAAACTCTAGCTCTGCTCTCTCTGTTTCAACCTCTGAAACTCCAGCTATGCTCTCACTGTTTCAAACTGGGAAACTGCATCCTTGGCTCTCCATGTTTCAAACTGAGACACCCCAGTTCCACTCTCGCTGTTTCAATCTGTGAAAACCCAGCACTGCTCTTGCTGTTTTTAACTGAAACCCCAGCTCCGGGCTTGCTATTTCAAATTGTGAAACACCAGCTCTGCTCTCGCTGATTCAAACTGAAATTCCAGCTCCGCTCTGGCTGTTTCAAACTGTGAAACTCCAGCTCCACTCTCCCTGTTTCAATCTGTAAAAGCCCTGCTCTGCTCTCGCTGTATGAACCTGTGAAACACCTGCTCCGCTCTCGCTGTTTCAAACTGCGAAAATGCAGCTCTGCTCTGGCTGTTTCAAACTGTGAAACCCCAGCTCCACTCTCGCTGTTTCAAATTATGAAACCCCAGCTCCGCTCTCGGTGTTTCAAACTGAGTATCTCCAGCTCCGCTCTCGCTGTTTCAAACTATGAAATCCCAGATCCGTTCTCGATGTTTCAAAATTTAAACCCCAGCTCTGCTCAGGCTGTTTCAAACTTTGAAATTCAAGATCCGCTGTGGCTGTTTCAAACTGTGAAATCTCAGCTCCGCTGTGGCTGTTTCAAACTGTGAAATCCCAGCTCCGCTATCGCTGTTTCAAACTGTGAAATCCCAGCTCCGCTCAGGCTGTTTCAATCCGTGAATCCCCAGCTCCGCTCTGGCTGTTTCAATCTGTGAAACCCCAGCTCCGCTCTGGCTGTTTCAAACTGTGAAACACCAGCTCCGCTCGGGCTGTTAGAAATTGTGAAACCCCAGCTCCGCTCTCGCTGTTTCAAACCTTGAAACAGCAGCTCCGCTCTCACTGTCCCAAACTGAAATTCCAGCTCCGCTCTCGCTGCTGCAAGCCGTGAAACCCCAGCTCTGCTCTCACTGTTTCAATCTGTGAAACAGCACCTCCGCTCTGGCTATTTCAAACTGTGAAACCCCAGATCCGCTCCTGATGTTTCAAAATTTGAAACTCTAGCTCTGCTCTCTCTGTTTCAAACTCTGAATCTCCAGCTATGCTCTCACTGTTTCAAACTGGGAAACTGCATCCTTGGCTCTCGATGTTTCAAACTGAGACACCCCAGTTCCACTCTCGCTGTTTCAATCTGTGAAAACCCAGCTCCGCTCTCGCTGTTTTTAACTGAAACCCCAGCTCCGGGCTCGCTATTTCAAATTATTAAACACCAGCTCTGCTCTCGCTGATTCAAACTGAAACTCCAGCTCCACTCTCCCTGTTTCAATCTGTGAAACGGCACCTCCGCTCTGGCTATTTCAAACTGTGTAAAACCAGATCCGCTCTTGATGTTTCAAAATTTGAAACTCTAGCTCTGCTCTCTCTGTTTCAAACTCCGAATCTCCAGCTATGCTCTCGCTGTTTCAAACTGGGAAACTGCATCCTTGGCTCTCGATGTTTCAAACTGAGACACCCCAGTTCCACTCTCGCTGTTTCAATCTGTGAAAACCCAGCTCCGCTCTCGCTGTTTTTAACTGAAACCCCAGCTCCGGGCTCGCTATTTCAAATTGTGAAACACCAGCTCTGCTCTCGCTGATTCAAACTGAAATTCCAGCTCCGCTCTGGCTGTTTCAAACTGTGAAACCTCAGCTCCAATCTCCCTGTTTCAATCTGTGAAACCCCTGCTCTGCTCTGGATGTATGAACCTGTGAAACCCCTGCTCCGCTCTCGCTGTTTCAAACTGCGAAAATGCAGCTCTGCTCTGGCTGTTTCAAACTGAGAAACCCGAGCTCCACTCTCGGTGTTTCAAACTGTGAAACCCCAGCTCCCCTCTCGCTGTTTCAAACTGTGAAACCCCAGCTCTGCTCTCGCTGTTTCAAACAATGAAACCCCAGATCCGCTCTCGATGTTTCAAACTGTGAAACTGCAGCTCCGCTCTCGCTGGTTCAAACTGTGAAACCACAGCTCCACTCTCATTGTTTCAAACTGAAACCCCAGCTCACCTCTCGTTGTTTAAAACTGTGGAAACTGCATCTCCGCTCTCGGTGTTTCAAACTGTGAAACCCAGGTTCCCCTCTCACAGTTTCAGACTGTGAAACCCAGTTTCCGCTCTCGCTGTTTCAAACTGTGAAACTCCAGCTCCCCTCTCGCTATTTCAAACTGTGAAACCCCAGCTCCCCTCTCGCTGTTTCAAACTGTGAAACCCAGGTTCCCCTCTCACAGTTTCAAACTGTGAAACCCAGGTTCCCCTCTCGCTGTTTCAAACTATGAAACCCAGGTTCCCCTCTCGCTGTTTCAAACAGAAACCCCAGCTCCGCTCTTGCTGTTTCAAACTGATGCCCCATCTCCGCTCTGGCTATTTCAAACTGTGAAACTGCAGCTCTGCTCTGGCTGTTTCAAACTGTGAAACCACAGCTCCACTCTCATTGTTTCAAACTGAAACCCCAGCTCTCCTCTCGTTGTTTAAAACTGTGGAAACTGCATCTCCACTCTCGGTGTTTCAAACTGTGAAACTCCGGCTCCCCTCTCGCTATTTCAAACAGTGAAACCCCAGCTCCCCTCTCGCTGTTTCAAACTGTGAAACCCAGGTTCCCCTCTCACAGTTTCAAACTGTGAAACCCAGGTTCCCCTCTCACAGTTTCAAACTGTGAAACCCAGGTTCCGCTCTCGCTGTTTCAAACTGTGAAACTCCAGCTCCCCTCTCGCTATTTCAAACTGTGAAACCCCAGCTCCCCTCTCGCTGTTTCAAACTGTGAAACCCAGGTTCCCCTCTCACAGTTTCAAACTGTGAAATCCAGGTTCCCCTCTCGCTGTTTCAAACTATGAAACCCAGGTTCCCCTCTCGCTGTTTCAAAAAGAAACCCCAGCTCCGCTCTTGCTGTTTCAAACTGATGCCCCATCTCCGCATTGGCTATTTCAAACTGTGAAAGTCCAGCTCCGCTCTCGCTGTTTCAAACTGAGAAACCCGAGTTCCGCTCCCGCTGTTTCAAACCATGATACACCAGCTCCGATCTCGCTGTTTCAAACTGTGAAACCTCAGTTCTGCACAGGCTGTTTCTAACTGAGGAACTCGAGCTCCGCTCTCGGTGTTTCAAATTATGAAACCCCAGCTCCGCTCTGGCTGTTTCAAATTGTGAAACCCCAGTTCCGCTCTCGCTGTTTCAAACTGCGTATACCCAGCTCCGCTCGCGGTGTTTCAAACTGTGAAACCCCAGATCCGTTCTCGATGTTTCAAAATTTAAACCCCAGCTCTGCTCAAGCAGTTTCAAACTGTGAAATCCCAGATCCGCTGTGGCTGTTTCAAACTGTGAAATCCCAGCTCCGCTCTGGCTGTTTCAAACTGTGAAATCCCAGCTCCGCTCTGGCTGTTTCAAACTGTGATATCCCAGCTCCGCTATCGGTGTTTCAATCTGTGAAACCCCAGCTCCGCTCTGGCTGTTTCAATCTGTGAAACCCCAGGTTCCCCTCTCGCTGTTTCAAACTATGAAACCCAGGTTCCCCTCTCGCTGTTTCAAACTATGAAACCCAGGTTCCCCTCTCGCTGTTTCAAACAGAAACCCCATCTCGGCTCTGGCTATTTCAAACTGTGAAAGTCCAGCTCTGCTCTCGCTGTTTCAAACTGAGTATCCCCAGCTCCGCTCTCGCTGTTTCAAACTATGAAACCCCAGATCCGTTCTCGATGTTTCAAAATTTAAACGCCAGCTCTGCTCAGGCTGTTTCAAACTGTGAAATCCCAGATCCGCTGTGGCTGTTTCAAACTGTGAAATCCCAGCTCCGCTGTGGCTGTTTCAAACTGTGAAATCCCAGCTCTGCTATCGCTGTTTCAAACTGTGAAATCCCAGCTCCGCTCAGGCTGTTTCAATCTGTGAATCCCCAGCTCCTCTCTGGCTGTTTCAAACTGTGAAACCCCACCTCCGCTCTCGCTGTTTCAAACTGTGAAACCCCAGCTCCACTCTCGCTGTTTCAAACTGAGAAACCTGAGTTCCGCTCCCGCTGTTTCAAACCATGACCCCCTAGCTCCGATCTCGCTGTTTCAAACTGTGAAACTTCAGTTCCGCACAGGCTGTTTTAAACTGAGGAACTCGAGCTTCGCTCTCGGTGTTTCAAATTATGAAACCCCAGCTCCGCTCTCGGTGTTTCAAATTGTGAAACCCCAGTTCCGCTCTCGCTGTTTCCAACTGAGTATCCCCAGCTCCGCTCTCGCTGTTTTAAACTGTGAAACCCCAGATCAGTTCTCGATGTTTCAAAATTTAAACCCCAGCTCTGCTCAGGCTGTTTCAAAGTGTGAAATCCCAGATCCGCTGTGGCTGTTTCAAACTGTGAAATCCCAGCTCCGCTCTCGCTGTTTCAATCTGTGAAACCCCAGCTCCGCTCTCGCTGTTTCAAACTGTGATATCCCAGCTCCGCTATCGCTGTTTCAATCTGTGAAACCCCAGCTCCACTCTCCCAGTTTCAAACTGTGAAACTGCAGCTCTCTCTCTCGTTGTTTCAAACTGTGAAACTGCAGCTCTCACTCCCGTTGGTTCAAACTGTGAAACACCAGCTCCGCTCGGGCTGTTTGAAATTGTGAAACCCCAGCTCCGCTCTCGCTGTTTCAAACCTTGAAACAGCAGCTCCGCTCTCACTGTTCCAAACTGAAATTCCAGCTCCGCTCTCGCTGCTGCAAGCCGTGAAACCCCAGCCCTGCTCTCACTGTTTCAATCTGTGAAACAGCACCTCCGCTCTGGCTATTTCAAACTGTGAAACCCCAGATCCGCTCTTGATGTTTCAAAATTTGAAACTCTAGCTCTGCTCTCTCTGTTTCAAACTCTGAAACTCCAGCTATGCTCTCACTGTTTCAAACTGGGAAACTGCATCCTTGGCTCTCCATGTTTCAAACTGAGACACCCCAGTTCCACTCTCGCTGTTTCAATCTGTGAAAACCCAGCTCCGCTCTCGCTGTTTTTAACTGAAACCCCAGCTCCGGGCTCGCTATTTGAAATTGTGAAACACCAGCTCTGCTCTCGCTGATTCAAACTGAAATTCCAGCTCCGCTCTGGCTGTTTCAAACTGTGAAACTCCAGCTCCACTCTCCCTGTTTCAATCTGTAAAAGCCCTGCTCTGCTCTCGCTGTATGAACCTGTGAAACCCCTGCTCCGCTCTCGCTGTTTCAAACTGCGAAAATGCAGCTCTGCTCTGGCTGTTTCAAACTGTGAAACCCCAGCTCCACTCTCGCTGTTTCAAACTTTAAAACTGCAGCTCCACTCTCCCAGTTTCAAACTGTGAAACTGCAGCTCTCTCTCTCGTTGGTTCAAACTGTGAAACTGCAGCTCCGCTCTCGCTGTTTCAAATTATGAAACCCCAGCTCCGCTCTCGGTGTTTCAAACTGAGTATCTCCAGCTCCGCTCTCGCTGTTTCAAACTGTGAAACCCCAGCTCCACTCTCGCTGTTTCAAACTTTAAAACTGCAGCTCCACTCTCCCAGTTTCAAACTGTGAAACTGCAGCTCTCTCGTTGTTTCAAACTGTGAAACTGCAGCTCCGCTCTCGCTGTTTCAAATTATGAAACCCCAGCTCCGCTCTCGGTGTTTCAAACTGAGTATCTCCAGCTCCGCTCTCGCTGTTTCAAACTATGAAACCCAAGATCCGTTCTCGATGTTTCAAAATTTAAACCCCAGCTCTGCTCAGGCTGTTTCAAACTTTGAAATTCAAGATCCGCTGTGGCTGTTTCAAACTGTGAAATCCCAGCTCCGCTCTCGCTGTTTCAAACTGTGAAATCCCAGCTCCGCTCTCGCTGTTTCAAACTGTGAAATCCCAGCTCCGCTATCGCTGTTTCAAACTGAAATCCCAGCTCCGTTCAGGCTGTTTCAATCCGTGAATCCCCAGCTCCGCTCTGGCTGTTTCAAACTGTGAAACCCCACCTCCGCTCTCGCTGTTTCAAATTGTGAAACCCCAGCTCCGCTCTAGCTGTTTCAAACCTTGAAACTGCAGCTCTCTCTCTCGTTGTTTCAAACTGTGAAACCCCAGCTCCGCTGTGGCTGTTTCAAACTGTGAAACCACAGCTCCGCTCTCGCTGTTTCAAACTGTGAATCCCAGGTTCCCCTCGCACAGTTTCAAACTGTGAAACCCAGGTTCCCCTCTCGCTGTTTCAAACTATGAAACCCAGGTTCCCCTCTCGCTGTTTCAAACAGAAACCCCAGCTCCGCTCTTGCTCTTTCAAACTGATGCCCCATCTCCGCTCTGGCTATTTCAAACTGTGAAAGTCCAGCTCCGCTCTCGCTGTTTCAAACTGAGAAACCCGAGTTCCGCTCCCGCTGTTTCAAACCGTGACACCCCAGCTCCGATCTCGCTGTTTCAAACTGTGAAACCTCAGTTCCGCACAGGCTGTTTCAAACTGAGGAACTCGAGCTCCGCTCTCGGTGTTTCAAATTATGAAACCCCAGCTCCGCTCTCAGTGTTTCAAATTGTGAAACCCCAGTTCCGTTCTCGCTGTTTCAAACTGAGTATGCCCAGCTCCGCTCTCGCTGTTTCAAACTGTGAAACTCCAGATCCGTTCTCAATGTTTCAAAATTTAAACCCCAGCTCTGCTCAGGCTGTTTCAAACTGTGAAATCCCAGATCCGCTGTGGCTGTTTCAAACTGTGAAATCCCAGCTCCGCTCTGGCTGTTTCAATCTGTGAAACCCCAGCTCCGCTCTCGCTGTTTCAAACTGTGATATCCCAGCTCCGCTCTGGCTGTTTCAATCTGTGAAAGCCCAGCTCTGCTCTGGCTGTTTCAAACTGAGAAAACCGAGCTCCGCTCTCGGTGTTTCAAACTGAGTATCCCCAGCTCCAGTCTCGCTGTTTCAAACTATGAAACCCCAGATCCGTTCTCGATGTTTCAAAATTTAAACCCCAGCTCTGCTCAGGCTGTTTCAAACTGTGAAATCCCAGATCCGCTGTGGCTGTTTCAAACTGTGAAATCCCAGCTCCGCTGTGGCTGTTTCAAACTGTGAAATCCCAGCTCCGCTGTGGCTGTTTCAAACTGTGAAATCCCAGCTCCGCTCTCGCTGTTTCAAACTATGAAACCACATCTCCACTCTTGCTGTTTTAAACTATGAAACCACAGCTCCGCTCTCGCTGTTTCAAACTGTGAAACCCCAGCTCCCCTCTCACAGTTTCAAACTGTGAAACCCAGGTTCCCCTCTCGCTGTTTCAAACTGTGAAACCCAGGTTCCCCTCTCGCTGTTTCAAACAGAAACCCCAGCTCTGCTCTTGCTGTTTCAAACTGATGCCCCATCTCCGCTCTGGCTATTTCAAACTGTGAAAGTCCAGCTCCGCTCTCGTTGTTTCAAACTGAGAAACCCGAGTTCCGGTCCCACTGTTTCAAACCGTGACACCCCAGATCCGATCTCGCTGTTTCAAACTGTGAAACCTCAGTTCCGCACAGGTTGTTTCAAACTGAGGAACTCGAGCTCCGCTCTTGGTGTTTCAAATTGTGAAACCCAGTTCCGCTCTCGCTGTTTCAAACTGAGTATCCCCAGCTCCGCTCTCGCTGTTTCAAACTGTGAAACTCCAGATCCGTTCTCGATGTTTCAAAATTTAAACACCAGCTCTGCTCAGGCTGTTTCAAACTGTGAAATCCCAGATCCGCTGTAGCTGTTTCAAACTGTGAAATCCCAGCTCCGCTCTGGCTGTTTCAAACTGTGAAATCCCAGCTCCGCTCTGGCTGTTTCAATCTGTGAAACCCCAGCTCCGCTATAGCTGTTTCAATCTGTGAAACCCCAGCTCCACTCTGGCTGTTTCAAACTGTGAAACACCAGCTCCGCTCGGGCTGTTTGAAATTGTGAAACCCCAGCTCCGCTCTCGCTGTTTCAAACCTTGAAACAGCACCTCCGCTCTCACTGTTCCAAACTGAAATACCAGCTCCGCTCTGGCTGTTGCACGCCGTGAAACCCCAGCTCTGCTCTCACTGTTTCAATCTGTGAAACAGCACCTCCGCTCTGGCTATTTCAAACTGTGAAACCCCAGCTCCGCTCTGGCTATTTCAAACTGTGAAACCCCAGATCCGCCATTGATGTTTCAAAATTTGAAACTCTAGCTCTGCTCTCTCTGTTTCAAACTCTGAATCTCCAGCTATGCTATCGCTGTTTCAAACTTGGAAACGGCATCCTTGGCTCTTGATGTTTCAAACTGAGACACCCCAGTTCCACTCTCGCTGTTTCAATCTGTGAAAACCCAGCTCCGCTCTCGCTGTTTTTAACTGAAACCCCAGATCCGGGCTCGCTATTTCAAATTATGAAACACCAGCTCTGCTCTCGCTGATTCAAACTGAAATTCCAGCTCCGCTCTGGCTGTTTCAAACTGTGAAACCCCAGCTCCACTCTCCCTGTTTCAATCTGTGAAAGCCCTGCACTGCTCTCGCTGTATGAACCTGTGAAACCCCTGCTCGACTCTCGCTGTTTCAATCTGCGAAAATGCAGCTCTGCTCTGGCTGTTTCAAACTGTGAAACCCCAGCTCCGCTCTCGCTGTTTCAAACTGTGAAACCCCAGCTCCACTCTCGCTGTTTCAAACAGAAACCCCAGCTCCGCTCTCGCTGTTTCAAACTGATGCCCCATCTCGGCTCTGGCTATTTCAAACTGTGAAAGTCCAGCTCCGCTCTCTCTGTTTCAAACTGAGTAACCCCAGCTCCAGTCTCGCTGTTTCAAACTATGAAACCCCAGATCCGTTCTCGATGTTTCAAAATTTAAACCCCAGCTCTGCTCAGGCTGTTTCAAACTGTGAAATTCCAGATCCGCTGTGGCTGTTTCAAACTGTGAAATCCCAGCTCCGCTGTGGCTGTTTCAAACTGTGAAATCCCAGCTCCGCTATCGCTGTTTCAAACTGTGAAATCCCAGCTCCGCTCAGGCTGTTTCAATCTGTGAAACCCCAGCTCCGCTCTGGCTGTTTCAAACTGTGAAACCCCAGCTCCGCTCTCGCTGTTTCAAACTTTGAAACTGCAGCTCCACTCTCCCAGTTTCAAACTGTGAAACTGCAGCTCTCTCTCTCGTTGTTTCAAACTGTGAAACTGCAGCTCTCTCTCTCGTTGTTTCAAACTGTGAAACCACAGCTCCACTCTCGCTGTTTCAAACTGTGAAACTCCAGCTCCCCTCTTGCTATTTCCAACTATGAAACCACAGCTCTACTCTCGCTGTTTCAAACTGTGAAGCCCCAGCTCCACTTTGGTTGTTTCAAATTGTGTAAACCACAGCTCCACTCTCGCTGTTTCATACTGTGAAACTCCAGCTCCCCTCTTGCTATTTCAAACTATGAAACCACAGCTCCACTCTCGCTGTTTCATACTGTGAAACTCCAGCTCCCCTCTCGCTGTTTCAAACCGTGAAACCCAGGTTCCCCTCTCACAGTTTCAAACTGTGAAACCCAGGTTCCCCTCTCGCTGTTTCAAACTATGAAACCCAGGTTCCCCTCTCGCTGTTTCAAACAGAAACCCCAGCTCCGCTCTTGCTGTTTCAAACTGATGCCCCATCTCCGCTCTGGCTATTTCAAACTGTGAAAGTCCAGCTCCGCTCTCGCTGTTTCAAACTGAGAAACCCGAGTTCCGCTCCCGCTGTTTCAAACCGTGACACCCCAGCTCCAATCTCGCTGTTTCAAACTGTGAAACCTCAGTTCCGCACAGGCTGTTTCTAACTGAGGAACTCGAGCTCCGCTCTCGGTGTTTCAAATTATGAAACCCCAGCTCCGCTCTCGGTGTTTCAAATTGTGAAACCGCAGTTCCGCTCTCGCTGTTTCGAACTGAGTATCCCCAGCTCCGCTCTCGCTGTTTCAAACTGTGAAACCCCAGATCAGTTCTCGAAGTTTCAAAATTTAAACCCCAGCTCTGCTCAGGCTGTTTCAAACTGTGAAATCCCAGATCCGCTGTGGCTGTTTCAAACTGTGAAATCCCAGCTCCGCTCTGGCTGTTTCAAACTGTGAAATCCCAGCTCCGCTCTGGCTGTTTCAATCTGTGAAACCCCAGCTCCGCTCTGGCTGTTTCAAACTGTGATATCCCAGCTCCGCTATCGCTGTTTCAATCTGTGAAACCCCAGCTCCGCTCTCGCTGTTTCAAACTGTGAAACACCAGCTCCGCTCGGGCTGTTTGAAATTGTGAAACCCCAGCTCCGCTCTCGCTGTTTCAAACTGTGAAACAGCACTCCGCTCTGGCTATTTCAAACTGTGAATTCCCAGCTCTGCTCTGGCTGTTTCAACCAGTGAAACCCCAGCTCCGCTCTGGCTGTTTCAAACTGTGATATCCCAGCTCTGCTATCGCTGTTTCATTCTGTGAAACTCCAGCTCCGCTCTGGCTGTTTCAAACTGTGAAACCCTAGATCCGCTCTTGATGTTTCAAAATTTGAAACTCTAGCTCTGCTCTCTCTGTTTCAAACTTTGAAACTCCAGCTATGCTCTCGCTGTTTCAAACTGGGAATATGCATCCTTGGCTCTCGATGTTTCAAACTGAGACACTCCAGTTCCACTCTCGCTGTTTCAATCTGTGAAAACCCAGCTCCGCTCTCGCTGTTTTTAACTGAAACCCCAGCTCCGGGCTCGCTATTTCAAATTATGAAACACCAGCTCTGCCCTCGCTGATTCAAACTGAAATTCCAGCTCCGCTCTGGCTGTTTCAAACTGTGAAACCGCAGCTCCACTCTCCCTGTTTCAATCTGTGAAAGCCCTGCTCTGCTCTCGCTGTATGAACCTGTTAAACTCCTGCTCCGCTCTCGCTGTTTCAAACTGTGAAAATGCAGCTCTGCTCTGGCTGTTTCAAACTGAGAAACCCGAGCTCCACTCTCGCTGTTTCAAACTGTGAAACCCCAGCTCCACTCTTGCTGTTTCAAACTTTGAAACTGCAGCTCCACTCTCCCAGTTTCAAACTGTGAAAATGCAGCTCTGCTCTGGCTGTTTCAAACTGTGAAACCCCAGCTCCACTCTCCCAGTTTCAAACTGTGAAACCCCAGCTCCCCTCTCGCTGTTTCAAACTGTGAAACTGCAGCTCCGCTCTCGCTGTTTCAAACTGATGCCCCATCTCGGCTCTGGCTATTTCAAACTGTGAAAGTCCAGCTCCGCTCTCTCTGTTTCAAACTGAGTAACCCCAGCTCCAGTCTCGCTGTTTCAAACTATGAAACCCCAGATCCGTTCTCGATGTTTCAAAATTTAAACCCCAGCTCTGCTCAGGCTGTTTCAAACTGTGAAATTCCAGATCCGCTGTGGCTGTTTCAAACTGTGAAATCCCAGCTCCGCTGTGGCTGTTTCAAACTGTGAAATCCCAGCTCCGCTATCGCTGTTTCAAACTGTGAAATCCCAGCTCCGCTCAGGCTGTTTCAATCTGTGAAACCCCAGCTCCGCTCTGGCTGTTTCAAACTGTGAAACCCCAGCTCCGCTCTCGCTGTTTCAAACTTTGAAACTGCAGCTCCACTCTCCCAGTTTCAAACTGTGAAACTGCAGCTCTCTCTCTCGTTGTTTCAAACTGTGAAACTGCAGCTCTCTCTCTCGTTGTTTCAAACTGTGAAACCACAGCTCCACTCTCGCTGTTTCAAACTGTGAAACTCCAGCTCCCCTCTTGCTATTTCCAACTATGAAACCACAGCTCTACTCTCGCTGTTTCAAACTGTGAAGCCCCAGCTCCACTTTGGTTGTTTCAAATTGTGTAAACCACAGCTCCACTCTCGCTGTTTCATACTGTGAAACTCCAGCTCCCCTCTTGCTATTTCAAACTATGAAACCACAGCTCCACTCTCGCTGTTTCATACTGTGAAACTCCAGCTCCCCTCTCGCTGTTTCAAACCGTGAAACCCAGGTTCCCCTCTCACAGTTTCAAACTGTGAAACCCAGGTTCCCCTCTCGCTGTTTCAAACTATGAAACCCAGGTTCCCCTCTCGCTGTTTCAAACAGAAACCCCAGCTCCGCTCTTGCTGTTTCAAACTGATGCCCCATCTCCGCTCTGGCTATTTCAAACTGTGAAAGTCCAGCTCCGCTCTCGCTGTTTCAAACTGAGAAACCCGAGTTCCGCTCCCGCTGTTTCAAACCGTGACACCCCAGCTCCAATCTCGCTGTTTCAAACTGTGAAACCTCAGTTCCGCACAGGCTGTTTCTAACTGAGGAACTCGAGCTCCGCTCTCGGTGTTTCAAATTATGAAACCCCAGCTCCGCTCTCGGTGTTTCAAATTGTGAAACCGCAGTTCCGCTCTCGCTGTTTCGAACTGAGTATCCCCAGCTCCGCTCTCGCTGTTTCAAACTGTGAAACCCCAGATCAGTTCTCGAAGTTTCAAAATTTAAACCCCAGCTCTGCTCAGGCTGTTTCAAACTGTGAAATCCCAGATCCGCTGTGGCTGTTTCAAACTGTGAAATCCCAGCTCCGCTCTGGCTGTTTCAAACTGTGAAATCCCAGCTCCGCTCTGGCTGTTTCAATCTGTGAAACCCCAGCTCCGCTCTGGCTGTTTCAAACTGTGATATCCCAGCTCCGCTATCGCTGTTTCAATCTGTGAAACCCCAGCTCCGCTCTCGCTGTTTCAAACTGTGAAACACCAGCTCCGCTCGGGCTGTTTGAAATTGTGAAACCCCAGCTCCGCTCTCGCTGTTTCAAACTGTGAAACAGCACTCCGCTCTGGCTATTTCAAACTGTGAATTCCCAGCTCTGCTCTGGCTGTTTCAACCAGTGAAACCCCAGCTCCGCTCTGGCTGTTTCAAACTGTGATATCCCAGCTCTGCTATCGCTGTTTCATTCTGTGAAACTCCAGCTCCGCTCTGGCTGTTTCAAACTGTGAAACCCTAGATCCGCTCTTGATGTTTCAAAATTTGAAACTCTAGCTCTGCTCTCTCTGTTTCAAACTTTGAAACTCCAGCTATGCTCTCGCTGTTTCAAACTGGGAATATGCATCCTTGGCTCTCGATGTTTCAAACTGAGACACTCCAGTTCCACTCTCGCTGTTTCAATCTGTGAAAACCCAGCTCCGCTCTCGCTGTTTTTAACTGAAACCCCAGCTCCGGGCTCGCTATTTCAAATTATGAAACACCAGCTCTGCCCTCGCTGATTCAAACTGAAATTCCAGCTCCGCTCTGGCTGTTTCAAACTGTGAAACCGCAGCTCCACTCTCCCTGTTTCAATCTGTGAAAGCCCTGCTCTGCTCTCGCTGTATGAACCTGTTAAACTCCTGCTCCGCTCTCGCTGTTTCAAACTGTGAAAATGCAGCTCTGCTCTGGCTGTTTCAAACTGAGAAACCCGAGCTCCACTCTCGCTGTTTCAAACTGTGAAACCCCAGCTCCACTCTTGCTGTTTCAAACTTTGAAACTGCAGCTCCACTCTCCCAGTTTCAAACTGTGAAAATGCAGCTCTGCTCTGGCTGTTTCAAACTGTGAAACCCCAGCTCCACTCTCCCAGTTTCAAACTGTGAAACCCCAGCTCCCCTCTCGCTGTTTCAAACTGTGAAACTGCAGCTCCGCTCTCGCTGTTTCAAACTGTGAAACCCAGGTTCCCCTCTCGCTGTTTCAAACTGTGAAACCCAGGTTCCCCTCTCGCTGTTTCAAACTATGAAACCCAAGTTCCCCACTCGCTGTTTCAAACAGAAACCCCAGCTCCGCTCTTGCTGTTTCAAACTGATGCCCCATCTCGGCTCTGGCTATTTCAAACTGTGAAAGTCCAGCTCCGCTCTCTCTGTTTCAAACTGAGTATCCCCAGCTCCAGTCTCGCTGTTTCAAACTATGAAACCCCAGATCCGTTCTCGATGTTTCAAAATTTAAACCCCAGCTCTGCTCAGGCTGTTTCAAACTGTGAAATTCCAGATCCGCTGTGGCTGTTTCAAACTGTGAAATCCCAGCTCCGCTGTGGCTGTTTCAAACTGTGAAATCCCAGCTCCGCTATCGCTGTTTCAAACTGTGAAATCCCAGCTCCGCTATCGCTGTTTCAATCCGTGAATCCCCAGCTCCGCTCTGGCTGTTTCAAACTGTGAAACCCCAGCTCCGCTCTGGCTGTTTCAAACTGTGAAACCACAGCTCCGCTCTCGCTGTTTCAAACTGTGAAACCCCAGCTCCCCTCTCGCTGTTTCAAACCGTGAAACCCAGGTTCCCCTCTCACAGTTTCAAACTGTGAAACCCAGGTTCCCCTCTCGCTGTTTCAAACTATGAAACCCAGGTTCCCCTCTCGCTGTTTCAAACAGAAACCCCAGCTCCGCTCTTGCTGTTTCAAACTGATGCCCCATCTCCGCTCTGGCTATTTCAAACTGTGAAAGTCCAGCTCCGCTCTCGCTGTTTCAAACTGAGAAACCCGAGTTCCGCTCCCGCTGTTTCAAACCGTGACACCCCAGCTCCAATCTCGCTGTTTCAAACTGTGAAACCTCAGTTCCGCACAGGCTGTTTCTAACTGAGGAACTCGAGCTCCGCTCTCGGTGTTTCAAATTATGAAACCCCAGCTCCGCTCTCGGTGTTTCAAATTGTGAAACCGCAGTTCCGCTCTCGCTGTTTCGAACTGAGTATCCCCAGCTCCGCTCTCGCTGTTTCAAACTGTGAAACCCCAGCTCCGCTGTGGCTGTTTCAAACTGTGAAATCCCAGCTCCGCTCTGGCTGTTTCAAACTGTGAAATCCCAGCTCCGCTGTGGCTGTTTCAATCTGTGAAACCCCAGCTCCGCTCTGGCTGTTTCAAACTGTGAAACACCAGCTCCGCTCGGGCTGTTTGAAATTGTGAAACCCCAGCTCCGCTCTCGCTGTTTCAAACCTTGAAACAGCACCTCCGCTCTCACTGTTCCAAACTGAAATTCCAGCTCCGCTCTGGCTGTTGCACGCCGTGAAACCCCAGCTCTGCTCTCACTGTTTCAATCTGTGAAACAGCACCTCCGCTCTGGCTATTTCAAACTGTGAATTCCCAGCTCTGCTCTGGCTGTTTCAACCTGTGAAACCCCAGCTCCGCTCTGGCTGTTTCAAACTGTGTTATCCCAGCTCTGCTATCGCTGTTTCAATCTGTGAAACCCCAGATCCGCTCTTGATGTTTCAAAATTTGAAACTCTAGCTCTGCTCTCTCTGTTTCAAACTTTGAAACTCCAGCTATGCTCTCGCTGTTTCAAACTGGGAATATGCATCCTTGGCTCTCGATGTTTCAAACTGAGACACTCCAGTTCCACTCTCGCTGTTTCAATCTGTGAAAACCCAGCTCCGCTCTCGCTGTTTTTAACTGAAACCCCAGCTCCGGGCTCGCTATTTCAAATTATGAAACACCAGCTCTGCTCTCGCTGATTCAAACTGAAATTCCAGCTCCGCTCTGGCTGTTTCAAACTGTGAAACCGCAGCTCCACTCTCCCTGTTTCAATCTGTGAAAGCCCTGCTCTGCTCTCGCTGTATGAACCTGTTAAACTCCTGCTCCGCTCTCGCTGTTTCAAACTGTGAAAATGCAGCTCTGCTCTGGCTGTTTCAAACTGTGAAACCCCAGCTCCACTCTTGCTGTTTCAAACTTTGAAACTGCAGCTCCACTCTCCCAGTTTCAAACTGTGAAACTGCAGCTCTCTCTCGTTGTTTCAAACTGTGAAACTGCAGCTCCGCTCTCGCTGTTTCAAACTGTGAAACCCCAGCTCCCCTCTCGCTGTTTCAAACTGAGAAACCCGAGTTCCGCTCTCGGTGTTTCAAACTGTGAAACCCCAGCTCCGCTCTCGCTCTTTCAAATTGTGAAACCCCAGCTCCCCTCTCGCTGTTTCGAACTGTGAAACCCAGGTTCCCCTTTCGCTGTTTCAAACTGTGAAACTGCATCCTCCACTCTCGCTATTTCAATCTGTGAAAACCCAGCTCCGCTCTCGCTGTTTTTAACTGAAACCCCAGCTCCGGGCTCGCTATTTCAAATTATGAAACACCAGCTCTGCCCTCGCTGATTCAAACTGAAATTCCAGCTCCGCTCTGGCTGTTTCAAACTGTGAAACCGCAGCTCCACTCTCCCTGTTTCAATCTGTGAAAGCCCTGCTCTGCTCTCGCTGTATGAACCTGTTAAACTCCTGCTCCGCTCTCGCTGTTTCAAACTGTGAAAATGCAGCTCTGCTCTGGCTGTTTCAAACTGTGAAACCCCAGCTCCACTCTTGCTGTTTCAAACTGTGAAACCCCAGCTCCACTCTCGCTGTTTCAAACTTTGAAACTGCAGCTCCACTCTCCCAGTTTCAAACTGTGAAACTGCAGCTCTCTCTCGTTGTTTCAAACTGTGAAACTGCAGCTCCGCTCTCGCTGTTTCAAACTGTGAAACCCCAGCTCCCCTCTCGCTGTTTCAAACTGTGAAACCCAGGTTCCCCTCTTGCTGTTTCAAACTGTGAAACCCAGGTTCCCCTCTCGCTGTTTCAAACTATGAAACCCAAGTTCCCCACTCGCTGTTTCAAACAGAAACCCCAGCTCCGCTCTTGCTGTTTCAAACTGATGCCCCATCTCGGCTCTGGCTATTTCAAACTGTGAAAGTCCAGCTCCGCTCTCTCTGTTTCAAACTGAGTATCCCCAGCTCCAGTCTCGCTGTTTCAAACTATGAAACCCCAGATCCGTTCTCGATGTTTCAAAATTTAAACCCCAGCTCTGCTCAGGCTGTTTCAAACTGTGAAATTCCAGATCCGCTGTGGCTGTTTCAAACTGTGAAATCCCAGCTCCGCTGTGGCTGTTTCAAACTGTGAAATCCCAGCTCCGCTATCGCTGTTTCAAACTGTGAAATCCCAGCTCCGCTATCGCTGTTTCAATCCGTGAATCCCCAGCTCCGCTCTGGCTGTTTCAAACTGTGAAACCCCAGCTCCGCTCTGGCTGTTTCAAACTGTGAAACCACAGCTCCGCTCTCGCTGTTTCAAACTGTGAAACCCCAGCTCCCCTCTCGCTGTTTCAAACCGTGAAACCCAGGTTCCCCTCTCACAGTTTCAAACTGTGAAACCCAGGTTCCCCTCTCGCTGTTTCAAACTATGAAACCCAGGTTCCCCTCTCGCTGTTTCAAACAGAAACCCCAGCTCCGCTCTTGCTGTTTCAAACTGATGCCCCATCTCCGCTCTGGCTATTTCAAACTGTGAAAGTCCAGCTCCGCTCTCGCTGTTTCAAACTGAGAAACCCGAGTTCCGCTCCCGCTGTTTCAAACCATGATACACCAGCTCCGATCTCGCTGTTTCAAACTGTGAAACCTCAGTTCCGCACAGGCTGTTTCTAACTGAGGAACTCGAGCTCCGCTCTCGGTGTTTCAAATTATGAAACCCCAGCTCCGCTCTCGGTGTTTCAAATTGTGAAACCGCAGTTCCGCTCTCGCTGTTTCGAACTGAGTATCCCCAGCTCCGCTCTCGCTGTTTCAAACTGTGAAACCCCAGCTCCGCTGTGGCTGTTTCAAACTGTGAAATCCCAGCTCCGCTCTGGCTGTTTCAAACTGTGAAATCCCAGCTCCGCTGTGGCTGTTTCAATCTGTGAAAACCCAGCTCCGCTCTGGCTGTTTCAAACTGTGAAACACCAGCTCCGCTCGGGCTGTTTGAAATTGTGAAACCCCAGCTCCGCTCTCGCTGTTTCAAACCTTGAAACAGCACCTCCGCTCTCACTGTTCCAAACTGAAATTCCAGCTCCGCTCTGGCTGTTGCACGCCGTGAAACCCCAGCTCTGCTCTCACTGTTTCAATCTGTGAAACAGCACCTCCGCTCTGGCTATTTCAAACTGTGAATTCCCAGCTCTGCTCTGGCTGTTTCAACCTGTGAAACCCCAGCTCCGCTCTGGCTGTTTCAAACTGTGTTATCCCAGCTCTGCTATCGCTGTTTCAATCTGTGAAACCCCAGATCCGCTCTTGATGTTTCAAAATTTGAAACTCTAGCTCTGCTCTCTCTGTTTCAAACTTTGAAACTCCAGCTATGCTCTCGCTGTTTCAAACTGGGAATATGCATCCTTGGCTCTCGATGTTTCAAACTGAGACACTCCAGTTCCACTCTCGCTGTTTCAATCTGTGAAAACCCAGCTCCGCTCTCGCTGTTTTTAACTGAAACCCCAGCTCCGGGCTCGCTATTTCAAATTATGAAACACCAGCTCTGCTCTCGCTGATTCAAACTGAAATTCCAGCTCCGCTCTGGCTGTTTCAAACTGTGAAACCGCAGCTCCACTCTCCCTGTTTCAATCTGTGAAAGCCCTGCTCTGCTCTCGCTGTATGAACCTGTTAAACTCCTGCTCCGCTCTCGCTGTTTCAAACTGTGAAAATGCAGCTCTGCTCTGGCTGTTTCAAACTGAGAAACCCGAGCTCCACTCTTGCTGTTTCAAACTTTGAAACTGCAGCTCCACTCTCCCAGTTTCAAACTGTGAAACTGCAGCTCTCTCTCGTTGTTTCAAACTGTGAAACTGCAGCTCCGCTCTCGCTGTTTCAAACTGTGAAACCCCAGCTCCCCTCTCGCTGTTTCGAACTGTGAAACCCAGGTTCCCCTTTCGCTGTTTCAAACTGTGAAACTGCATCCTCCACTCTCGCTGTTTCAAACTGTGAAAACCCAGCTCCGCTCTGGCTATTTCAAACTGTGAAACTGCAGCTCCGCTCTCGCTGTTTCAAAGTGTGAATCCCCAGATCAGCTCTCGGTGTTTCAAAATGTGAAACCCCAGCTCTGCTCTCGCTGTTTCAAACTGTGAAACTCCAGCTCCACTCCCGCTTTTTCAAACCGTGAAACCCAGGTTCCCCTCTCACAGTTTCAAACTGTGAAACCCAGGTTCCCCTCTCGCTGTTTCAAACTATGAAACCCAGGTTCCCCTCTCGCTGTTTCAAACAGAAACCCCAGCTCCGCTCTCGCTGTTTCAAACTGAGAAACCCGAGTTCCGCTCCCGCTGTTTCAAACCGTGACACCCCAGCTCCGATCTCGCTGTTTCAAACTGTGAAACCTCAGTTCCGCACAGGCTGTTTCAAACTGAGGAAATCGAGCTCCGCTCTCGGTGTTTCAAATTATGAAACCCCAGCTCCGCTCTCAGTGTTTCAAATTGTGAAAACCCAGTTCCGCTCTCGCTGTTTCAAACTGAGTATCCCCAGCTCCGCTCTCGCTGTTTCAAACTGTGAAACTCCAGATCCGTTCTCGATGTTTCAAAATTTAAACCCCAGCTCTGCTCAGGCTGTTTCAAACTGTGAAATCCCAGATCCGCTGTGGCTGTTTCAAACTGTGAAATCCCAGCTCCGCTCTGGCTGTTTCAAACTGTGAAATCCCAGCTCCGCTCTGGCTGTTTCAAACTGTGATATCCCAGCTCCGCTATCGCTGTTTCAATCTGTGAAACCCCAGCTCCGCTCTGGCTGTTTCAAACTGTGAAACACCAGCTCCGCTCGGGCTGTTTGAAATTGTGAAACCCCAGCTCCGCTCTCGCTGTTTCAAACCTTGAAACAGCAGCTCCGCTCTCACTGTTCCAAACTGAAATTCCAGCTCCACACTGGCTGTTGCAAGCCGTGAAACCCCAGCTCTGCTCTCAGTGTTTCAATCTGTGAAACAGCACCTCCGCTCTGGCTATTTCAAACTGTGAAACCCCAGATTCGCTCTTGATGTTTCAAAATTTGAAACTCTAGCTCTGCTCTCTCTGTTTCAAACTCTGAATCTCCAGCTATGCTCTCACTGTTTCAAACTGGGAAACTGCATCCTTGGCTCTCGATGATTCAAACTGAGACACTCCAGTTCCACTCTCGCTGTTTCAATCTGTGAAAACCCAGCTCCACTCTCGCTGTTTTTAACTGAAACCCCAGCTCCGGGCTCGCTATTTCAAATTATTAAACACCAGCTCTGCTCTCGCTGATTCAAACTGAAATTCCAGCTCCACTCTCCCTGTTTCAATCTGTGAAAGCCCTGCTCCACTCTCGCTGTTTCAAACTGTGAAATCCCAGCTCTGCTGTGGCTGTTTCAATCTGTGAAACCCCAGCTCCACTCTGGCTGTTTCAAACTGTGATATCGCAGCTCTGCTATCGCTGTTTCAATCTGTGAAACCCCAGCTCTGCTCTGGCTGTTTCAAACTGTGAAAACCTAGATCCGCTCTTGATGTTTCAAAATTTGAAACTCTAGCTCTGCTCTCTCTGTTTCAAACTCTGAAACTCCAGCTATGCTCTCGCTGTTTCAAACTGGGAAATTGCATCCTTGGCTCTCGATGTTTCAAACTGAGACACTCCAGTTCCACTCTCGCTGTTTCAATCTGTGAAAACCCAGCTCCGCTCTCGCTGTTTTTAACTGAAACCCCAGCTCCGGGCTCGCTATTTCAAATTGTGAAACACCAGCTCTGCTCTCGCTGATTCAAACTGAAATTCCGCTTCCGCTCTGGCTGTTTCAAACTGTGAAACCGCAGCTCCACTCTCCCTGTTTCAATCTGTGAAAGCCCTGCTCTGCTCTCGCTGTATGAACCTGTTAAACTCCTGCTCCGCTCTCGCTGTTTCAAACTGTGAAAATGCAGCTCCGCTCTCGCTGTTTCAAACTGTGAAACCCCTGCTCCACTCTTGCTGTTTCAAACTTTGAAACTGCAGCTCCACTCTCCCAGTTTCAAACTGTGAAACTGCAGCTCTCTCTCTTGTTTCAAACTGTGAAACTGCAGCTCCGCTCTCGCTGTTTCAAACTGTGAAACCCCAGCTCCCCTCTCGCTGTTTCAAACTGTGAAACCCCAGCTCCCCTCTCGCTGTTTCAAACTGTGAAACCCAGGTTCCCCTCTCGCTGTTTCAAACTGTGAAACCTAGGTTCCCCTCTCGCTGTTTCAAACTATGAAACCCACGTTCCCCTCTCGCTGTTTCAAACAGAAACCCCAGCTCCGCTCTTGCTGTTTCAAACTGATGCCCCTTCTCGCCTCTCGCTATTTCAAAGTGTGAAACTCCAGCTCCGCTCTCGCTGTTTCAAACTGAGACACCCGAGTTCCGCTCTCGCGGTTTCAAACCGTGACACCACAGCTCCGATCTCGCTGTTTCAAACTGTGATAACTCAGTTACGCTCAGGCCATTTCAAACTGAGGAACTCGAGCCCAGCTCTCGGTGTTTCAAATTGGGAAACCCCAGTTCCGCTCTCGCTGTTTCCAACTGAGTATCCCCAGCTCCGCTCCCGCTGTTTCAAACTATGAAACCCCAGATCCGTTCTCGATGTTACAAAATTTAAAACCCAGCTCTGCTCAGGCTGTTTCAAACTGTGAAATCCCAGATCCGCTGTGGCTGTTTCAAACTGTGAAATCCCAGCTCCGCTATCGCTGTTTCAAACTGTGAAATCCCAGCTCCGCTCTGGCTGTTTCAAACTGTGAAACACCAGCTCCGCTCGGGCTGTTTGAAATTGTGAAACCCCAGCTCCGCTCTCGCTGTTTCAAACCTTGAAACAGCAGCTCCGCTCTCACTGTTCCAAACTGAAATTCCAGCTCCGCACTGGCTGCTGCACGCCGTGAAACCCCAGCTCTGCTCTCACTGTTTCAATCTGTGAAACAGCACATCCGCTCTGGCTATTTCAAACTGTGAAACCCCAGCTCCGCTCTGGCTGTTTCAAACTGTGAAACCCCAGCTCCCCTCTCGCTCTTTCAAATTGTGAAACCCCAGCTCCCCTCTCGCTGTTTCGAACTGTGAAACCCAGGTTCCCCTCTCGCTGTTTCAAACTGTGAAACTGCATCCTCCACTCTCGCTGTTTCAAACTGTGAAAACCCAGCTCCGCTCTGGCTATTTCAAACTGTGAAACTGCAGCTCCGCTCTCGCTGTTTCAAAGTGTGAATCCCCAGATCAGCTCTCGGTGTTTCAAAATGTGAAACCCCAGCTCTGCTCTCGCTGTTTCAAACTGTGAAACTCCAGCTCCGCTCCCGCTTTTTCAAACCGTGAAACCCAGGTTCCCCTCTCACAGTTTCAAACTGTGAAACCTCAGTTCCGCACAGGCTGTTTCAAACTGAGGAACTCGAGCTCCGCTCTCGGTGTTTCAAATTATGAAACCCCAGCTCCGCTCTCAGTGTTTCAAATTGTGAAAACCCAGTTCCGCTCTCGCTGTTTCAAACTGAGTATCCCCAGCTCCGCTCTCGCTGTTTCAAACTGTGAAACCCCAGATCAGTTCTCGATGTTTCAAAATTTAAACCCCAGCTCTGCTCAGGCTGTTTCAAACTGTGAAATCCCAGATCCGCTGTGGCTGTTTCAAACTGTGAAATCCCAGCTCCGCTCTGGCTGTTTCAAACTGTGAAATCCCAGCTCCGCTCTGGCTGTTTCAATCTGTGAAACCCCAGCTCCGCTCTGGCTGTTTCAAACTGTGATATCCCAGCTCCGCTATCGCTGTTTCAATCTGTGAAACCCCAGCTCCGCTCTGGCTGTTTCAAACTGTGAAATCCCAGCTCCGCTCTGGCTGTTTCAAACTGTGAAACCCCAGCTCCACTCTCGCTGTTTCAAACTTTGAAACTGCAGCTCCACTCTCCCAGTTTCAAACTGTGAAACTGCAGCTCTCTCTCTCGTTGGTTCAAACTGTGTAACTGCAGCTCCGCTCTCGCTGTTTCAAACTATGAAACCACAGCTCCGCTCTCGCTGTTTCAAACTGTGAAACCCCAGCTCCGCTCTCGCTGTATGAATCCGTGAAACCCCAGCTCCACTCTCGCTGTTTCATACTGAAAGTCCAGCTCCGCTCTTGCTGTTTCAAACTATGAAACTCCAGCTCCGCTCTGGCTGTTTCAAAATGTGTAACTCCAGCACCGCTCTGGCTGTTTCAAACTGCGAAACTGCAGCTCCGCTCTCGCTGTTTCAAACTATGGAATCCCAGATCCGTTCTCGATGTTTCAAAATTTAAACACCAGCTCTGCTCAAGCTGTTTCAAACTGTGAAATCCCAGATCCGCTGTGGCTGTTTCAAACTGTGAAATCCCAGCTCCGCTCTGGCTGTTTCAAACTGTGATATCCCAGCTCCGCTATCGCTGTTTCAATCTGTGAAACCCCAGCTCCGCTCTGGCTGTTTCAAACTGTGAAATACCCAGCTCCGCTCTGGCAGTTTCAATCTGTGAAACCCCAGCTCTGCTCTCACTGTTTCAATCTGTGAAACAGCACTTCCGCTCTGGCTATTTCAAACTGTGAAACCCCAGCTCTGCTCTGGCTGTTGCAATCTGTGAAACCCCAGCTCCGTTCTCGCTGTTTCAAACTGTGAAACCCCAGCTCCGCTCTCGCTCTTTCAAACTATGAAACCCCAGCTCCGCTCTCGCTCTTTCAAACTGTGAAACCCCAGATCCGCTCTTGATGTTTCAAAATTTGAAACTCTAGCTCTGCTCTCTCTGTTTCAAACTCTGAAACTCCAGCTATGCTCTCGCTGTTTCAAACTGGGAAACTGCATTCTTGGCTCTCGATGTTTCAAACTGAGACACCCCAGTTCCACTCTCGCTGTTTCAATCTGTGAAAACCCAGCTCCGCTCTCGCTGTTTTTAACTGAAACCCCAGCTCCGGGCTCGCTATTTCAAATTATGAAACACCAGCTCTGCTCTCGCTGATTCAAACTGAAATTCCAGCTCCGCTCTGGCTGTTTCAAACTGTGAAACTCCAGCTCCACTCTCCCTGTTTCAATCTGTGAAAGCCCTGCTCTGCTCTCGCTGTATGAACCTGTTAAACTCCTGCTCCGCTCTCGCTGTTTCAAACTGTGAAAATGCAGCTCTGCTCTGGCTGTTTCAAACTGAGAAACCCCAGCTCCACTCTTGCTGTTTCAAACTTTGAAACTGCAGCTCCACTCTCCCAGTTTCAAACTGTGAAACTGCAGCTCTCTCTCTTGTTGTTTCAAACTGTGAAACTGCAGCTCCGCTCTCGCTGTTTCAAACTGTGAAACCCCAGCTCCCCTCTCGCTGTTTCAAACTGTGAAACCCCAGCTCCCCTCTCGCTGTTTCAAACTGTGAAACCCAGGTTCCCCTCTCGCTGTTTCAAACTGTGAAACCCAGGTTCCCCTCTCGCTGTTTCAAACTATGAAACCCAGGTTCCCCTCTCGCTGTTTCAAACTATGAAACCCCAGATCCGCTCTTGCTGTTTCAAACTGATGCCCCATCTCGGCTCTGGCTATTTCAAACTGTGAAAGTCCAGCTCCGCTCTCTCTGTTTCAAACTGAGTATCCCCAGCTCCAGTCTCGCTGTTTCAAACTATGAAACCCCAGATCCGTTCTCGATGTTTCAAAATTTAAACCCCAGCTCTGCTCAGGCTGTTTCAAACTGTGAAATTCCAGATCCGCTGTGGCTGTTTCAAACTGTGAAATCCCAGCTCCGCTGTGGCTGTTTCAAACTGTGAAATCCCAGCTCCGCTATCGCTGTTTCAAACTGTGAAATCCCAGCTCCGCTCAGGCTGTTTCAATCTGTGAAACCCCAGCTCCGCTCTGGCTGTTTCAAACTGTGATATCCCAGCTCCGCTATCGCTGTTTCAATCCGTGAATCCCCAGCTCCGCTCTGGCTGTTTCAAACTATGAATCCCCAGCTCCACTCTCGCTGTTTCAAACTGTGAAACTCCAGCTCCCCTCTTGCTATTTCAAACTGTGAAACCACAGCTCCGCTCTCGCTGTTTCAAACTGTGAAGCCCCAGCTCCACTTTGGTTGTTTCAAATTGTGTAAACCACAGCTCCACTCTCGCTGTTTCATACTGTGAAACTCCAGATCCACTCTCGCTATTTCAAACTGTGAAACCCAGGTTCCCCTCTCACAGTTTCAAACTGTGAAACCCAGGTTCCCCTCTTGCTGCTTCAAACTATGAAACCCAGGTTCCCCTCTCGCTGTTTCAAACAGAAACCCCAGCTCCACTCTCGCTGTTTCAAACTGATGCCCCATCTCCGCTCTGGCTATTTCAAACTGTGAAAGTCCAGCTCCGCTCTCGCTGTTTCAAACTGAGAAACCCGAGTTCCGCTCCCGCTGTTTCAAACCGTGACACCCCAGCTCCGATCTCGCTGTTTCAAACTGTGAAACCTCAGTTCCGCACAGGCTGTTTCTAACTGAGGAACTCGAGCTCCGCTCTCGGTGTTTCAAATTATGAAACCCCAGCTCCGCTCTCGGTGTTTCAAATTGTGAAACCGCAGTTCCGCTCTCGCTGTTTCGAATTGAGTATCCCCAGCTCCGCTCTCGCTGTTTCAAACTGTGAAACCCCAGATCAGTTCTCGATGTTTCAAAATTTAAACCCCAGCTCTGCTCAGGCTGTTTCAAACTGTGAAATCCCAGATCCGCTGTGGCTGTTTCAAACTGTGAAATCCCAGCTCCGCTCTGGCTGTTTCAAACTGTGAAATCCCAGCTCCGCTCTGGCTGTTTCAATCTGTGAAACCCCAGCTCCGCTCTGGCTGTTTCAAACTGTGAAACACCAGCTCCGCTCGGGCTGTTTGAAATTGTGAAACCCCAGCTCCACTCTCGCTGTTTCAAACTGTGAAACCACAGCTCCCCTCTCGCTCTTTCAAATTGTGAAACCCCAGCTCCCCTCTCGCTGCTTCGAACTGTGAAACCCAGGTTCCCCTTTCGCTGTTTCAAACTGTGAAACTGCATCCTCCACTCTCGCTGTTTCAAACTGTGAAAACCCAGCTCCGCTCTGGCTATTTCAAACTGTGAAACTGCAGCTCCGCTCTCGCTGTTTCAAAGTGTGAATCCCCAGATCAGCTCTCGGTGTTTCAAAATGTGAAACCCCAGCTCTGCTCTCGCTGTTTCAAACTGTGAAACCCCAGCTCCACTCCCGCTTTTTCAAACCGTGAAACCCAGGTTCCCCTCTCACAGTTTCAAACTGTGAAACCCAGGTTCCCCTCTCGCTGTTTCAAACTATGAAACCCAGGTTCCCCTCTCGCTGTTTCAAACAGAAACCCCAGCTCCGCTCTTGCTGTTTCAAACTGATGCCCCATCTCCGCTCTCGCTGTTTCAAACTGAGAAACCCGAGTTCCGCTCCCGCTGTTTCAAACCGTGACACCCCAGCTCCGATCTCGCTGTTTCAAACTGTGAAACCTCAGTTCCGCACAGGCTGTTTCAAACTGAGGAAATCGAGCTCCGCTCTCGGTGTTTCAAATTATGAAACCCCAGCTCCGCTCTCAGTGTTTCAAATTGTGAAAACCCAGTTCCGCTCTCGCTGTTTCAAACTGAGTATCCCCAGCTCCGCTCTCGCTGTTTCAAACTGTGAAACCCCAGATCAGTTCTCGATGTTTCAAAATTTAAACCCCAGCTCTGCTCAGGCTGTTTCAAACTGTGAAATCCCAGCTCCGCTCTGGCTGTTTCAAACTGTGAAATCCCAGCTCCGCTATCGCTGTTTCAATCTGTGAAACCCCAGCTCCGCTCGGGCTGTTTCAAACTGTGAAACACCAGCTCCGCTCGGGCTGTTTGAAATTGTGAAACCCCAGCTCCGCTCTCGCTGTTTCAAACCTTGAAACAGCAGCTCCGCTCTCACTGTTCCAAACTGAAATTCCAGCTCGGCACTGGCTGTAGCACGCCGTGAAACCCCAGCTCTGCTCTCACTATTTCAATCTGTGAAACAGCACCTCCGCTCTGGCTATTTCAAACTGTGAAACCCCAGATTCGCTCTTGATGTTTCAAAATTTGAAACTCTAGCTCTGCTCTCTCTGTTTCAAACTCTGAATCTCCAGCTATGCTCTCACTGTTTCAAACTGGGAAACTGCATCCTTGGCTCTCGATGATTCAAACTGAGACACTCCAGTTCCACTCTCGCTGTTTCAATCTGTGAAAACCCAGCTCCACTCTCGCTGTTTTTAACTGAAACCCCAGCTCCGGGCTCGCTATTTCAAATTATTAAACACCAGCTCTGCTCTCACTGATTCAAACTGAAATTCCAGCTCCACTCTCCCTGTTTCAATCTGTGAAAGCCCTGCTCTGCTCTCGCTGTATGAACCTGTGAAACCCCTGCTCCACTCTCGCTGTTTCAAACTGTGAAATCCCAGCTCTGCTGTGGCTGTTTCAATCTGTGAAACCCCAGCTCCACTCTGGCTGTTTCAAACTGTGATATCCCAGCTCTGCTATCGCTGTTTCAATCTGTGAAAACCCAGCTCTGCTCTGGCTGTTTCAAACTGTGAAAACCTAGATCCGCTCTTGATGTTTCAAAATTTGAAACTCTAGCTCTGCTCTCTCTGTTTCAAACTCTGAAACTCCAGCTATGCTCTCGCTGTTTCAAACTGGGAAATTGCATCCTTGGCTCTCGATGTTTCAAACTGAGACACTCCAGTTCCACTCTCGCTGCTTCAATCTGTGAAAACCCAGCTCCGCTCTCGCTGTTTTTAACTGAAACCCCAGCTCCGGGCTCGCTATTTCAAATTATGAAACACCAGCTCTGCTCTCGCTGATTCAAACTGAAATTCCGCTTCCGCTCTGGCTGTTTCAAACTGTGAAACCGCAGCTCCACTCTCCCTGTTTCAATCTGTGAAAGCCCTGCTCTGCTCTCGCTGTATGAACCTGTTAAACTCCTGCTCCGCTCTCGCTGTTTCAAATGGTGAAAATGCAGCTCTGCTCTGACTGTTTCAAACTGAGAAACCCGAGCTCGGCTCTGGCTGTTTCAAACTGTGAAACCCCAGCTCCACTCTTGCTGTTTCAAACTTTGAAACTGCAGCTCCACTCTCCCAGTTTCAAACTGTGAAACTGCAGCTCTCTCTCTTGTTGTTTCAAACTGTGAAACTGCAGCTCCGCTCTCGCTGTTTCAAACTGTGAAACCCCAGCTCCCCTCTCGCTGTTTCAAACTGTGAAACCCCAGCTCCCCTCTCGCTGTTTCAAACTGTGAAACCCAGGTTCCCCTCTCGCTGTTTCAAACTGTGAAACCGAGGTTCCCCTCTCGCTGTTTCAAACTATGAAACCCAGGTTCCCCTCTCGCTGTTTCAAACAGAAACCCCAGCTCCGCTCTCGCTGTTTCAAACTGAGTATCCCCAGCTCCGCTCTCGCTGTTTCAAACTGTGAAACCCCAGATCAGTTCTCGATGTTTCAAAATTTAAACCCCAGCTCTGCTCAGGCTGTTTCAAACTGTGAAATCCCAGCTCCGCTCTGGCTGTTTCAAACTGTGAAATCCCAGCTCCGCTCTCGCTGTTTCAATCTGTGAAACCCCAGCTCCGCTCTGGCTGTTTCAAACTGTGAAACACCAGCTCCGCTCGGGCTGTTTGAAATTGTGAAACCCCAGCTCCGCTCTCGCTGTTTCAAACCTTGAAACAGCAGCTCCGCTCTCACTGTTCCAAACTGAAATTCCAGCTCGGCACTGGCTGTAGCACGCCGTGAAACCCCAGCTCTGCTCTCACTATTTCAATCTGTGAAACAGCACCTCCGCTCTGGCTATTTCAAACTGTGAAACCCCAGATTCGCTCTTGATGTTTCAAAATTTGAAACTCTAGCTCTGCTCTCTCTGTTTCAAACTCTGAATCTCCAGCTATGCTCTCACTGTTTCAAACTGGGAAACTGCATCCTTGGCTCTCGATGATTCAAACTGAGACACTCCAGTTCCACTCTCGCTGTTTCAATCTGTGAAAACCCAGCTCCACTCTCGCTGTTTTTAACTGAAACCCCAGCTCCGGGCTCGCTATTTCAAATTATTAAACACCAGCTCTGCTCTCACTGATTCAAACTGAAATTCCAGCTCCACTCTCCCTGTTTCAATCTGTGAAAGCCCTGCTCTGCTCTCGCTGTATGAACCTGTGAAACCCCTGCTCCACTCTCGCTGTTTCAAACTGTGAAATCCCAGCTCTGCTGTGGCTGTTTCAATCTGTGAAACCCCAGCTCCACTCTGGCTGTTTCAAACTGTGATATCCCAGCTCTGCTATCGCTGTTTCAATCTGTGAAACCCCAGCTCTGCTCTGGCTGTTTCAAACTGTGAAAACCTAGATCCGCTCTTGATGTTTCAAAATTTGAAACTCTAGCTCTGCTCTCTCTGTTTCAAACTCTGAAACTCCAGCTATGCTCTCGCTGTTTCAAACTGGGAAATTGCATCCTTGGCTCTCGATGTTTCAAACTGAGACACTCCAGTTCCACTCTCGCTGCTTCAATCTGTGAAAACCCAGCTCCGCTCTCGCTGTTTTTAACTGAAACCCCAGCTCCGGGCTCGCTATTTCAAATTATGAAACACCAGCTCTGCTCTCGCTGATTCAAACTGAAATTCCGCTTCCGCTCTGGCTGTTTCAAACTGTGAAACCGCAGCTCCACTCTCCCTGTTTCAATCTGTGAAAGCCCTGCTCAGCTCTCGCTGTATGAACCTGTTAAACTCCTGCTCCGCTCTCGCTGTTTCAAATGGTGAAAATGCAGCTCTGCTCTGGCTGTTTCAAACTGAGAAACCCGAGCTCGGCTCTGGCTGTTTCAAACTGTGAAACCCCAGCTCCACTCTTGCTGTTTCAAACTTTGAAACTGCAGCTCCACTCTCCCAGTTTCAAACTGTGAAACTGCAGCTCTCTCTCTTGTTGTTTCAAACTGTGAAACTGCAGCTCCGCTCTCGCTGTTTCAAACTGTGAAACCCCAGCTCCCCTCTCGCTGTTTCAAACTGTGAAACCCCAGCTCCCCTCTCGCTGTTTCAAACTGTGAAACCCAGGTTCCCCTCTCGCTGTTTCAAACTGTGAAACCGAGGTTCCCCTCTCGCTGTTTCAAACTATGAAACCCAGGTTCCCCTCTCGCTGTTTCAAACAGAAACCCCAGCTCCGCTCTTGCTGTTTCAAACTGATGCCCCTTCTCGCCTCTCGCTATTTCAAAGTGTGAAACTCCAGCTCCGCTCTCGCTGTTTCAAACTGAGACACCCGAGTTCCGCTCTCGCTGTTTCAAACCGTGACACCCCAGCTCCGATCTCGCTGTTTCAAACTGTGATAACTCAGTTACGCTCAGGCCATTTCAAACTGAGGAACTCGAGCCCAGCTCTCGGTGTTTCAAATTGTGAAACCCCAGTTCCGCTCTCGCTGTTTCCAACTGAGTATCCCCAGCTCCGCTCCCGCTGTTTCAAACTATGAAACCCCAGATCCGTTCTCGATGTTTCAAAATTTAAAACCCAGCTCTGCTCAGGCTGTTTCAAACTGTGAAATCCCAGCTCCGCTCTGGCTGTTTCAAACTGTGAAATCCCAGCTCCGCTATCGCTGTTTCAAACTGTGAAATCCCAGCTCCGCTCTGGCTGTTTCAAACTGTGAAACACCAGCTCCGCTCGGGCTGTTTGAAATTGTGAAACCCCAGCTCCGCTCTCGCTGTTTCAAACCTTGAAACAGCAGCTCCGCTCTCACTGTTCCAAACTGAAATTCCAGCTCCGCTCTGGCTGTTGCACGCCGTGAAACCCCAGCTCTGCTCTCAGTGTTTCAATCTGTGAAACAGCACATCCGCTCTGGCTATTTCAAACTGTGAAACCCCAGCTCTGCTCAGGCTGTTTCAAACTGTGAAATCCCAGCTCTGCTGTGGCTGTTTCAGTCTGTGAAACCCCAGCTCCGCTCTCGCTGTTTCAAACTTTGAAACTGCAGCTCCACTCTCCCAGTTTCAAACTGTGAAACTGCAGCTCTCTCTCTCGTTGGTTCAAACTGTGAAACTGCAGCTCCGCTCTCGCTGTTTCAAATTGTGAAAACCACAGCTCCCCTCTCGGTGTTTCAAACTGTGAAACCCCAGCTCCCCTCTCGCTCTTTCAAATTGTGAAACCCCAGCTCCCCTCTCGCTGTTTCGAACTGTGAAACCCAGGTTCCCCTCTCGCTGTTTCAAACTGTGAAAACCCAGCTCCGCTCTGGCTATTTCAAACTGTGAAACTGCAGCTCCTCTCTCGCTGTTTCAAAGTGTGAATCCCCAGATCAGCTCTCGGTGTTTCAAAATGTGAAACCCCAGCTCTGCTCTCGCTGTTTCAAACTGTGCAACTCCAGCTCCGCTCCCGCTTTTTCAAACCGTGAAACCCAGGTTCCCCTCTCACAGTTTCAAACTGTGAAACCTCAGTTCCGCACAGGCTGTTTCAAACTGAGGAACTCGAGCTCCGCTCTCGGTGTTTCAAATTATGAAACCCCAGCTCCGCTCTCAGTGTTTCAAATTGTGAAAACCCAGTTCCGCTCTCGCTGTTTCAAACTGAGTATCCCCAGCTCCGCTCTCGCTGTTTCAAACTGTGAAACCCCAGATCAGTTCTCGATGTTTCAAAATTTAAACCCCAGCTCTGCTCAGGCTGTTTCAAACTGTGAAATCCCAGATCCGCTGTGGCTGTTTCAAACTGTGAAATCCCAGCTCCGCTCTGGCTGTTTCAAACTGTGAAATCCCAGCTCCGCTCTGGCTGTTTCAATCTGTGAAACCCCAGCTCCGCTCTGGCTGTTTCAAACTGTGATATCCCAGCTCCGCTATCGCTGTTTCAATCTGTGAAACCCCAGCTCCGCTCTGGCTGTTTCAAACTGTGAAATCCCAGCTCCGCTCTGGCTGTTTCAAACTGTGAAACCCCAGCTCCACTCTCGCTGTTTCAAACTTTGAAACTGCAGCTCCACTCTCCCAGTTTCAAACTGTGAAACTGCAGCTCTCTCTCTCGTTGGTTCAAACTGTGTAACTGCAGCTCCGCTCTCGCTGTTTCAAACTATGAAACCACAGCTCCGCTCTCGCTGTTTCAAACTATGAAACCACAGCTCCGCTCTCGCTGTTTCAAACTGTGAAACCCCAGCTCCACTCTCGCTGTTTCATACTGAAAGTCCAGCTCCGCTCTTGCTGTTTCAAACTATGAAACTCCAGCTCCGCTCTGGCTGTTTCAAAATGTGAAACTCCAGCACCGCTCTGGCTGTTTCAAACTGCGAAACTGCAGCTCCGCTCTCGCTGTTTCAAACTATGGAACCCCAGATCCGTTCTCGATGTTTCAAAATTTAAACACCAGCTCTGCTCAAGCTGTTTCAAACTGTGAAATCCCAGATCCGCTGTGGCTGTTTCAAACTGTGAAATCCCAGCTCCGCTCTGGCTGTTTCAAACTGTGATATCCCAGCTCCGCTATCGCTGTTTCAATCTGTGAAACCCCAGCTCCGCTCTGGCTGTTTCAAACTGTGAAATACCCAGCTCCGCTCTGGCAGTTTCAATCTGTGAAACCCCAGCTCTGCTCTCACTGTTTCAATCTGTGAAACAGCACTTCCGCTCTGGCTATTTCAAACTGTGAAACCCCAGCTCTGCTCTGGCTGTTGCAATCTGTGAAACCCCAGCTCCGTTCTCACTGTTTCAAACTGTGAAACCCCAGCTCCGCTCTCGCTCTTTCAAACTATGAAACCCCAGCTCCGCTCTCGCTCTTTCAAACTGTGAAACCCCAGATCCGCTCTTGATGTTTCAAAATTTGAAACTCTAGCTCTGCTCTCTCTGTTTCAAACTCTGAAACTCCAGCTATGCTCTCGCTGTTTCAAACTGGGAAACTGCATTCTTGGCTCTCGATGTTTCAAACTGAGACACCCCAGTTCCACTCTCGCTGTTTCAATCTGTGAAAACCCAGCTCCGCTCTCGCTGTTTTTAACTGAAACCCCAGCTCCGGGCTCGCTATTTCAAATTATGAAACACCAGCTCTGCTCTCGCTGATTCAAACTGAAATTCCAGCTCCGCTCTGGCTGTTTCAAACTGTGAAACTCCAGCTCCACTCTCCCTGTTTCAATCTGTGAAAGCCCTGCTCTGCTCTCGCTGTATGAACCTGTTAAACTCCTGCTCCGCTCTCGCTGTTTCAAACTTTGAAAATGCAGCTCTGCTCTGGCTGTTTCAAACTGAGAAACCCCAGCTCCACTCTTGCTGTTTCAAACTTTGAAACTGCAGCTCCACTCTCCCAGTTTCAAACTGTGAAACTGCAGCTCTCTCTCTTGTTGTTTCAAACTGTGAAACTGCAGCTCCGCTCTCGCTGTTTCAAACTGTGAAACCCCAGCTCCCCTCTCGCTGTTTCAAACTGTGAAACCCCAGCTCCCCTCTCGCTGTTTCAAACTGTGAAACCCAGGTTCCCCTCTCGCTGTTTCAAACTGTGAAACCCAGGTTCCCCTCTCGCTGTTTCAAACTATGAAACCCAGGTTCCCCTCTCGCTGTTTCAAACAGAAACCCCAGCTCCGCTCTTGCTGTTTCAAACTGATGCCCCATCTCGGCTCTGGCTATTTCAAACTGTGAAAGTCCAGCTCCGCTCTCTCTGTTTCAAACTGAGTATCCCCAGCTCCAGTCTCGCTGTTTCAAACTATGAAACCCCAGATCCGTTCTCGATGTTTCAAAATTTAAACCCCAGCTCTGCTCAGGCTGTTTCAAACTGTGAAATTCCAGATCCGCTGTGGCTGTTTCAAACTGTGAAATCCCAGCTCCGCTGTGGCTGTTTCAAACTGTGAAATCCCAGCTCCGCTATCGCTGTTTCAAACTGTGAAATCCCAGCTCCGCTCAGGCTGTTTCAATCTGTGAAACCCCAGCTCCGCTCTGGCTGTTTCAAACTGTGATATCCCAGCTCCGCTATCGCTGTTTCAATCCGTGAATCCCCAGCTCCGCTCTGGCTGTTTCAAACTATGAATCCCCAGCTCCACTCTCGCTGTTTCAAACTGTGAAACTCCAGCTCCCCTCTTGCTATTTCAAACTGTGAAACCACAGCTCCGCTCTCGCTGTTTCAAACTGTGAAGCCCCAGCTCCACTTTGGTTGTTTCAAATTGTGTAAACCACAGCTCCACTCTCGCTGTTTCATACTGTGAAACTCCAGATCCACTCTCGCTATTTCAAACTGTGAAACCCAGGTTCCCCTCTCACAGTTTCAAACTGTGAAACCCAGGTTCCCCTCTTGCTGTTTCAAACTATGAAACCCAGGTTCCCCTCTCGCTGTTTCAAACAGAAACCCCAGCTCCACTCTCGCTGTTTCAAACTGATGCCCCATCTCCGCTCTGGCTATTTCAAACTGTGAAAGTCCAGCTCCGCTCTCGCTGTTTCAAACTGAGAAACCCGAGTTCCGCTCCCGCTGTTTCAAACCGTGACACCCCAGCTCCAATCTCGCTGTTTCAAACTGTGAAACCTCAGTTCCGCACAGGCTGTTTCCAAATGAGGAACTCGAGCTCCGCTCTCGGTGTTTCAAATTATGAAACCCCAGCTCCGCTCTCGGTGTTTCAAATTGTGAAACCCCAGTTCCGCTCTCGCTGTTTCGAATTGAGTATCCCCAGCTCCGCTCTCGCTGTTTCAAACTGTGAAACCCCAGATCAGTTCTCGATGTTTCAAAATTTAAACCCCAGCTCTGCTCAGGCTGTTTCAAACTGTGAAATCCCAGATCCGCTGTGGCTGTTTCAAACTGTGAAATCCCAGCTCCGCTCTGGCTGTTTCAAACTGTGAAATCCCAGCTCCGCTCTGCCTGTTTCAATCTGTGAAACCCCAGCTCCGCTCTGGCTGTTTCAAACTGTGAAACACCAGCTCCCCTCTCGCTCTTTCAAATTGTGAAACCCCAGCTCCCCTCTCGCTGTTTCGAACTGTGAAACCCAGGTTCCCCTTTCGCTGTTTCAAACTGTGAAACTGCATCCTCCACTCTCGCTGTTTCAAACTGTGAAAACCCAGCTCCGCTCTGGCTATTTCAAACTGTGAAACTGCAGCTCCGCTCTCGCTGTTTCAAAGTGTGAATCCCCAGATCAGCTCTCGGTGTTTCAAAATGTGAAACCCCAGCTCTGCTCTCGCTGTTTCAAACTGTGAAACCCCAGCTCCACTCCTGCTTTTTCAAACCGTGAAACCCAGGTTCCCCTCTCACAGTTTCAAACTGTGAAACCCAGGTTCCCCTCTCGCTGTTTCAAACTATGAAACCCAGGTTCCCCTCTCGCTGTTTCAAACAGAAACCCCAGCTCCGCTCTTGCTGTTTCAAACTGATGCCCCATCTCCGCTCTGGCTATTTCAAACTGTGAAAGTCCAGCTCCGCTCTCGCTGTTTCAAACTGAGAAACCCGAGTTCCGCTCCCGCTGTTTCAAACCGTGACACCCCAGCTCCGATCTCGCTGTTTCAAACTGTGAAACCTCAGTTCCGCACAGGCTGTTTCAAACTGAGGAAATCGAGCTCCGCTCTCGGTGTTTCAAATTATGAAACCCCAGCTCCGCTCTCAGTGTTTCAAATTGTGAAAACCCAGTTCCGCTCTCGCTGTTTCAAACTGAGTATCCCCAGCTCCGCTCTCGCTGTTTCAAACTGTGAAACCCCAGATCAGTTCTCGATGTTTCAAAATTTAAACCCCAGCTCTGCTCAGGCTGTTTCAAACTGTGAAATCCCAGCTCCGCTCTGGCTGTTTCAAACTGTGAAATCCCAGCTCCGCTATCGCTGTTTCAATCTGTGAAACCCCAGCTCCGCTCTGGCTGTTTCAAACTGTGAAACACCAGCTCCGCTCGGGCTGTTTGAAATTGTGAAACCCCAGCTCCGCTCTCGCTGTTTCAAACCTTGAAACAGCAGCTCCGCTCTCACTGTTCCAAACTGAAATTCCAGCTCGGCACTGGCTGTAGCACGCCGTGAAACCCCAGCTCTGCTCTCACTATTTCAATCTGTGAAACAGCACCTCCGCTCTGGCTATTTCAAACTGTGAAACCCCAGATTCGCTCTTGATGTTTCAAAATTTGAAACTCTAGCTCTGCTCTCTCTGTTTCAAACTCTGAATCTCCAGCTATGCTCTCACTGTTTCAAACTGGGAAACTGCATCCTTGGCTCTCGATGATTCAAACTGAGACACTCCAGTTCCACTCTCGCTGTTTCAATCTGTGAAAACCCAGCTCCACTCTCGCTGTTTTTAACTGAAACCCCAGCTCCGGGCTCGCTATTTCAAATTATTAAACACCAGCTCTGCTCTCACTGATTCAAACTGAAATTCCAGCTCCACTCTCCCTGTTTCAATCTGTGAAAGCCCTGCTCTGCTCTCGCTGTATGAACCTGTGAAACCCCTGCTCCACTCTCGCTGTTTCAAACTGTGAAATCCCAGCTCTGCTGTGGCTGTTTCAATCTGTGAAACCCCAGCTCCACTCTGGCTGTTTCAAACTGTGATATCCCAGCTCTGCTATCGCTGTTTCAATCTGTGAAACCCCAGCTCTGCTCTGGCTGTTTCAAACTGTGAAAACCTAGATCCGCTCTTGATGTTTCAAAATTTGAAACTCTAGCTCTGCTCTCTCTGTTTCAAACTCTGAAACTCCAGCTATGCTCTCGCTGTTTCAAACTGGGAAATTGCATCCTTGGCTCTCAATGTTTCAAACTGAGACACTCCAGTTCCACTCTCACTGCTTCAATCTGTGAAAACCCAGCTCCGCTCTCGCTGTTTTTATCTGAAACCCCAGCTCCGGGCTCGCTATTTCAAATTATGAAACACCAGCTCTGCTCTCGCTGATTCAAACTGAAATTCCGCTTCCGCTCTGGCTGTTTCAAACTGTGAAACCGCAGCTCCACTCTCCCTGTTTCAATCTGTGAAAGCCCTGCTCTGATCTCGCTGTATGAACCTGTTAAACTCCTGCTCCGCTCTCGCTGTTTCAAACTGTGAAAATGCAGCTCTGCTCTGGCTGTTTCAAACTGAGAAACCCGAGCTCGGCTCTGGCTGTTTCAAACTGTGAAACCCCAGCTCCACTCTTGCTGTTTCAAACTTTGAAACTGCAGCTCCACTCTCCCAGTTTCAAACTGTGAAACTGCAGCTCTCTCTCTTGTTGTTTCAAACTGTGAAACTGCAGCTCCGCTCTCGCTGTTTCAAACTGTGAAACCCCAGCTCCCCTCTCGCTGTTTCAAACTGTGAAACCCCAGCTCCCCTCTCGCTGTTTCAAACTGTGAAACCCAGGTTCCCCTCTCGCTGTTTCAAACTGTGAAACCCAGGTTCCCCTCTCGCTGTTTCAAACTATGAAACCCAGGTTCCCCTCTCGCTGTTTCAAACAGAAACCCCAGCTCCGCTCTTGCTGTTTCAAACTGATGCCCCTTCTCGCCTCTCGCTATTTCAAAGTGTGAAACTCCAGCTCCGCTCTCGCTGTTTCAAACTGAGACACCCGAGTTCCGCTTTCGCTGTTTCAAACCGTGACACCCCAGCTCCGATCTCGCTGTTTCAAACTGTGATAACTCAGTTACGCTCAGGCCATTTCAAACTGAGGAACTCGAGCCCAGCTCTCGGTGTTTCAAATTGTGAAACCCCAGTTCCGCTCTCGCTGTTTCCAACTGAGTATCCCCAGCTCCGCTCCCGCTGTTTCAAACTATGAAACCCCAGATCCGTTCTCGATGTTTCAAAATTTAAAACCCAGCTCTGCTCAGGCTGTTTCAAACTGTGAAATCCCAGCTCCGCTCTGGCTGTTTCAAACTGTGAAATCCCAGCTCCGCTATCGCTGTTTCAAACTGTGAAATCCCAGCTCCGCTCTGGCTGTTTCAAACTGTGAAACACCAGCTCCGCTCGGGCTGTTTGAAATTGTGAAACCCCAGCTCCGCTCTCGCTGTTTCAAACCTTGAAACAGCAGCTCCGCTCTCACTGTTCCAAACTGAAATTCCAGCTCCGCTCTGGCTGTTGCACGCCGTGAAACCCCAGCTCTGCTCTCAGTGTTTCAATCTGTGAAACAGCACATCCGCTCTGGCTATTTCAAACTGTGAAACCCCAGCTCTGCTCAGGCTGTTTCAAACTGTGAAATCCCAGCTCTGCTGTGGCTGTTTCAGTCTGTGAAACCCCAGCTCCGCTCTCGCTGTTTCAAACTTTGAAACTGCAGCTCCACTCTCCCAGTTTCAAACTGTGAAACTGCAGCTCTCTCTCTCGTTGGTTCAAACTGTGAAACTGCAGCTCCGCTCTCGCTGTTTCAAATTGTGAAAACCACAGCTCCCCTCTCGGTGTTTCAAACTGTGAAACCCCAGCTCCCCTCTCGCTCTTTCAAATTGTGAAACCCCAGCTCCCCTCTCGCTGTTTCGAACTGTGAAACCCAGGTTCCCCTCTCGCTGTTTCAAACTGTGAAACTGCATCCTCCACTCTCGCTGTTTCAAACTGTGAAAACCCAGCTCCGCTCTGGCTATTTCAAACTGTGAAACTGCAGCTCCGCTCTCGCTGTTTCAAAGTGTGAATCCCCAGATCAGCTCTCGGTGTTTCAAAATGTGAAACCCCAGCTCTGCTCTCGCTGTTTCAAACTGTGCAACTCCAGCTCCGCTCCCGCTTTTTCAAACCGTGAAACCCAGGTTCCCCTCTCACAGTTTCAAACTGTGAAACCTCAGTTCCGCACAGGCTGTTTCAAACTGAGGAACTCGAGCTCCGCTCTCGGTGTTTCAAATTATGAAACCCCAGCTCCGCTCTCAGTGTTTCAAATTGTGAAAACCCAGTTCCGCTCTCGCTGTTTCAAACTGAGTATCCCCAGCTCCGCTCTCGCTGTTTCAAACTGTGAAACCCCAGATCAGTTCTCGATGTTTCAAAATTTAAACCCCAGCTCTGCTCAGGCTGTTTCAAACTGTGAAATCCCAGATCCGCTGTGGCTGTTTCAAACTGTGAAATCCCAGCTCCGCTCTGGCTGTTTCAAACTGTGAAATCCCAGCTCCGCTCTGGCTGTTTCAATCTGTGAAACCCCAGCTCCGCTCTGGCTGTTTCAAACTGTGATATCCCAGCTCCGCTATCGCTGTTTCAATCTGTGAAACCCCAGCTCCGCACTGGCTGTTTCAAACTGTGAAATCCCAGCTCCGCTCTGGCTGTTTCAAACTGTGAAACCCCAGCTCCACTCTCGCTGTTTCAAACTTTGAAACTGCAGCTCCACTCTCCCAGTTTCAAACTGTGAAACTGCAGCTCTCTCTCTCGTTGGTTCAAACTGTGTAACTGCAGCTCCGCTCTCGCTGTTTCAAACTATGAAACCACAGCTCCGCTCTCGCTGTTTCAAACTATGAAACCACAGCTCCGCTCTCGCTGTTTCAAACTGTGAAACCCCAGCTCCACTCTCGCTGTTTCATACTGAAAGTCCAGCTCCGCTCTTGCTGTTTCAAACTATGAAACTCCAGCTCCGCTCTGGCTGTTTCAAAATGTGAAACTCCAGCACCGCTCTGGCTGTTTCAAACTGCGAAACTGCAGCTCCGCTCTCGCTGTTTCAAACTATGGAACCCCAGATCCGTTCTCGATGTTTCAAAATTTAAACACCAGCTCTGCTCAAGCTGTTTCAAACTGTGAAATCCCAGATCCGCTGTGGCTGTTTCAAACTGTGAAATCCCAGCTCCGCTCTGGCTGTTTCAAACTGTGATATCCCAGCTCCGCTATCGCTGTTTCAATCTGTGAAACCCCAGCTCCGCTCTGGCTGTTTCAAACTGTGAAATACCCAGCTCCGCTCTGGCAGTTTCAATCTGTGAAACCCCAGCTCTGCTCTCACTGTTTCAATCTGTGAAACAGCACTTCCGCTCTGCCTATTTCAAACTGTGAAACCCCAGCTCTGCTCTGGCTGTTGCAATCTGTGAAACCCCAGCTCCGTTCTCGCTGTTTCAAACTGTGAAACCCCAGCTCCGCTCTCGCTCTTTCAAACTATGAAACCCCAGCTCCGCTCTCGCTCTTTCAAACTGTGAAACCCCAGATCCGCTCTTGATGTTTCAAAATTTGAAACTCTAGCTCTGCTCTCTCTGTTTCAAACTCTGAAACTCCAGCTATGCTCTCGCTGTTTCAAACTGGGAAACTGCATTCTTGGCTCTCGATGTTTCAAACTGAGACACCCCAGTTCCACTCTCGCTGTTTCAATCTGTGAAAACCCAGCTCCGCTCTCGCTGTTTTTAACTGAAACCCCAGCTCCGGGCTCGCTATTTCAAATTGTGAAACACCAGCTCTGCTCTCGCTGATTCAAACTGAAATTCCAGCTCCGCTCTGGCTGTTTCAAACTGTGAAACCCCAGCTCCACTCTCCCTGTTTCAATCTGTGAAAGCCCTGCTCTGCTCTCGCTGTATGAACCTGTGAAACCCCTGCTCCGCTCTGGCTGTTTCAAACTGCGAAAATGCAGCTCCGCTCTCGCTGTTTTAAACAATGAAACCCCAGATCCGCTCTCGCTGTTTCAAAATGAAATTCCAGCTCCGCTCTGGCTGTTTCAGAATGAGAAAGCCCAGCTCCCCTCTGGCTGTTTCAAACTGTGGAACTGGAGCTCCGCTCTGGGTGTTTCAAAGTCTGAAACTCCGGCTCCGCACTCGCTGTATTGAACTGTGAAACCGCAACTCCGCTCTCACTGTTTCAAGCTGTGAAAAAGCAGCACCGCTCTCGCTGTTTCAAACTGAAATTCCAGCTCCGCTCTGGCTGTTTCAAACTGTGAAATTCCAGCTCCACTCTCCCTGTTTCAATCTGTGAAACCCCTGCTCTGCTCTCGCTGTATGAACCAGTGAAACACCTGCTCCGCTTGGCTGTTTCAAACTGCGAAAATGCAGCCCTGCTCTGGCTGTTTCAAACTGAGGAACTCGAGCTCCGCTCTCGGTGTTTCAAATTATGAAACCCCAGCTCCGCTCTCGGTGTTTAAAACTGAGTACCCCCAGCTCCGCTCTCGCTGTTTCAAACTATGAAACCCCAGATCCGTTCTCGATGTTTCAAAATTTAAACGCCAGCTCTGCTCAGGCTGTTTCAAACTGTGAAAACCCAGCTCCGATCTCGCTGTTTCAATCTATGAAACTCCAGCTCCGCTCTGGCTGTTTCAAAATGTGAAACTCCAGCACCGCTCTGGCTGTTTCAAACTGCGAAACCGCAGCTCCGCTCTCGCTGTTTCAAACTGTGAAATCCCAGATCCGCTGTGGCTGTTTCAAACTGTGAAATCCCAGCTCCGCTCTGGCTGTTTCAAACTGTGAAACACCAGCTATGCTCTTGCTGCTTCAAACTGTGAATCACCAATCCGCACTCACAGTTTCAAACTGTGAAAGCCCAGCTCCTCTCTGGCTGTTTCAAACTGTGAAACCACAGCTCCACTCTCGTTGTTTCAAACTGATACCCCATTTCCGCTCTCGCTGTTTCAAACTGTTGAAACACCAGCTCCACTCTGGCTGTCTAAAACTGTGAAACTCCAGCTCCGGTCTGGCTGTTTCAAACTGTGAAACTGCAGCTCAACTCTCGCTGTTTCAAACTGTGAAACTGCAGCTCTGTTCTCGCTGTTTCAATCTGAGAAACACCAGTTCCGCTCTCGCTGTTTCAAACTGTGAACCCCAGCTCCACTCTCGCTGTTTCAAACTCTGAAACCCCAGCTCCACTCTCGCTGTTTCAAACTGTGAAACTGCAGCTCCACTTTTCCAGTTTCAAACTGTGAAACTGGAGCTCCGCTCTCGCTCTTTCAAACTATGAAACCACAGCTCCGCTCTCGCTGTTTCAAACTGTGACGCCCTAGCTCCACACTGGTTGTTTCAAATTGTGAAAACCCAGCCCCGCTCTGGCTGTTGCAAACTTTGAATCTCCAGCTCCACTCTCGCTGTTTCAAACTGTGAAACTTCAGTTCCACTCTGGCTGTTTCAAACTGTGAAACCCCAGTTCCGCTCTGGCTGTTTCAAACTGAGGAACCCGAGCTCCGCTCTCGGTGTTTCAAATTGTGGAACCCCAGCTCTGCTCTGGCTGTTTCAAACTGTGAAACCCCAGTTCCGCTCTCGCTGTGTCAAACTGAGTATCCCGAGCTCCGCTCTCACTGTTTCAACTATGAAACCCCAGATCCGTTCTCGATGTTTCAAAATTTAAACCCAGCTCTGCTCTCGTTGTTTCAAACTGTGAAATCCCAGCTCCGCTCTGGCTGTTTCAAAATGTGAAATCCCAACTCCGCTATGGCTGTTTCAATCTGTGAAACCCCAGCTCTGCTCTCGCTGTTTCAAACTGAAATTCCAGCTCCGTTCTGGCTGTTTCAAACTGTGAAATCCCAGCTCCGCTCTCGCTGTTTCAAACTGTGAAACAGCAGCTCCGCTCTGGCTGGTTCAAACTGTGAAACCCCAGCTCCGCTCTTGCTGTTTCAAATTGTGAAACCCCAGCTCCGCTCTAGCTATTTCAAACTGTGAATCCCCAATCCGTACTCGCTGTTTCAAGCTGTGAAACCCCTGCTCTGCTCTCGCTGTATAAATCTGTGAAACCTCAGCTCTGCTCTCACTGTTTCAAACTGAGAAACCCCAGCTCCACTCACGCTGTTTCAAACTGTGAAACACCAGATCTGCTCTCGCTGTTTCAAACTGTGAGACCCAGGTTCCGCTCTCGCTGTTTCAAACTGAAACCCAGGTTCCCCTCTGGCTGTTTCTAACAGAAACCCCAGCTTCGCTCTCGCTGTTTCAAAATGAAATTCCAGCTCCGCTCTGGCTGTTTGAGAATGAGAAAGCCCAGCTCTGCTCTCGCTGTTTCAAACTGTGAATCCCCAGCTCCGCTCTCGTTCTTTCTAACTGTGTAGTAGCAGCTCCGCTCTGGCTGTTTCAAACTGTGAAACTGGAGCTCCGCTCTGGCTGTTTCAAAGTCTGAAACTCCAGCTCCGCACTCGCAGTATTCAACTGTGAAACCCCTGCTCCACTCTGGCTGTTTCAAACTGCGAAAGTCCAGCTCCGCTCTCGCTGTTTCAAACTGAGTATCCCCAGCTCCGCTCTCGCTGTTTCAAACTATGAAACCCCAGATCCGTTCTCGATGTTTCAAAATTTAAACCCCAGCTCAGCTCAGGCTGTTTCAAACTGTGAAATTCAAGATCCGCTATCGCTGTTTCAATCCGTGAATCCCCAGCTCCGCTCTCGCTGTTTCAAACTTTGAAACTGCAGCTCCACTCTCCCAGTTTCAAACTGTGAAACTGCAGCTCTCTCTCTCGTTGTTTCAAACTGTGAAACTGCAGCTCCGCTCTCGCTGTTTCAAACTATGAAACCACAGCTCCACTCTCGCTGTTTCAAACTATGAAACCACAGCTCCGCTCTCGCTGTTTCAAAGTGTGAAACTCCAGCTCCCCTCTCGCTATTTCAAACTGTGAAACCCGAGCTCCCCTCTCACAGTTTGAAACTGTGAAACCCAGGTTCCACTCTCGCTGTTTCAAACTGTGAAACTCCAGCTCCCCTCTCGCTATTTCAAACTGTGAAACCCCAGCTCCCCTCTCGCTGTTTCAAACTGTGAAACCCAGGTTCCCCTCTCACAGTTTCAAACTGTGAAACCCAGGTTCCACTCTCGCTGTTTCAAACTGTGAAACTCCAGCTCCCCTCTCGCTATTTCAAACTGTGAAACCCCAGCTCCCCTCTCGCTGTTTCAAACTGTGAAACCCAGGTTCCCCTCTCACAGTTTCAAACTGTGAAACCCAGGTTCCCCTCTCGCTGTTTCAAACTATGAAACCCAGGTTCCCCTCTCGCTGTTTCAAACAGAAACCCCAGCTCCGCTCTTGCTGTTTCAAACTGAGAAACTCGAGTTCCGCTCCCGCTGTTTCAAACCATGACACCCCAGCTCCAATCTCGCTGTTTCAAACTGTGAAACCTCAGTTCCGCACAGGCTGTTTCAAACTGAGGAACTTGAGCTCCGCTCTCGGTGTTTCAAATTATGAAACCCCAGCTCTGCTCTCGGTGTTTCAAATTGTGAAACCCCAGTTCCGCTCTCGCTGTTTCAAACTGAGTATCCTCAGCTCCGCTCTCGCTGTTTCAAACTGTGAAACCCCAGATCAGTTCTCGATGTTTCAAAATTTAAACCCCAGCTCTGCTCAGGCTGTTTCAAACTGTGAAATCCCAGATCCGCTGTGGCTGTTTCAAACTGTGAAATCCCAGCTCCGCTCCGGCTGTTTCAATCTGTGAAACCCCAGCTCCGCTCTCGCTGTTTCAAACTGTGATATCCCAGCTCCGCTATCGCTGTTTCAATCTGTGAAACCCCAGCTCCACTCTCGCTGTTTCAATCTGTGAAACCCCAGCTCCACTCTCGCTGTTTCAAACTTTGAAACTGCAGCTCCACTCTCCCAGTTTCAAACTGTGAAACTGCAGCTCTCACTCCCGTTGGTTCAAACTGTGAAACTGCAGCTCCGCTCTCACTGTTTCAAACTGGGAAACCCCAGCTCCGCTCTCGGTGTTTCAAACTGGGAAACTGCATCCTTGGCTCTCCATGTTTCAAACTGAGACACCCCAGTTCCACTCTCGCTGTTTCAATCTGTGAAAACCCAGCTCCGCTCTCGCTGTTTTTAACTGAAACCCCAGCTCCGGGCTCGCTATTTCAAATTATGAAACACCAGCTCTGCTCTCGCTGATTCAAACTGAAATTCCAGCTCCGCTCTGGCCGTTTCAAACTGTGAAACTCCAGCTCCACTCTCCCTGTTTCAATCTGTGAAAGCCCTGCTCTGCTCTCGCTGTATGAACCTGTGAAACCCCTGCTCCGCTCTCGCTGTTTCAAGCTGTGAAACCCCTGCTCTGCTCTCGTTGTATAAATTTGTGAAACCTCAGCTCTGCTCTCACTGTTTCAAACTGAGAAACCCCAGCTCCACTCACGCTGTTTCAAACTGTGAAACACCAGATCTGCTCTCGCTGTTTCAAACTGTGAGACCCAGGTTCCGCTCTCGCTGTTTCAAACTGAAACCCAGGTTCCCCTCTCGCTGTTTCAAACAGAAACCCCAGCTTCGCTCTCGCTGTTTCAAAATGAAATTCCAGCTCCGCTCTGGCTGTTTGAGAATGAGAAAGCCCAGCTCCGCTCTCGCTGTTTCAAACTGTGAATCCCCAGCTCCGCTCTCGTTCTTTCTAACTGTGTAGTAGCAGCTCCGCTCTGGCTGTTTCAAACTGTGAAACTGGAGCTCCGCTCTGGCTGTTTCAAAGTCTGAAACTCCAGCTCCGCACTCGCAGTATTCAACTGTGAAACCACAGCTCTGCTCTCGCTGTTTCAAACTGTGAAACAGCAGCTCCGCTCTGGTTGTTTCAAACTGTGAAACCCCAGCTCTGCTCTCGCTGTTTCAAACTGTGAAACCCCAGCTTCGCTCTCGCTGTTTCAAAATGAAATTCCAGCTCCGCTCTGGCTGATTGAGAATGAGAAAGCCCAGCTCCGCTCTCGCTGTTTCAAACTGTGACTCCCCAGCTCCGCTTTCGCTCAGGCTGTTTCAAACTGTGAAACCCCACCTCCGCTCTGGCTGTTTCAAACTGTGAAATCCCAGCTTCGCTATCGCTGTTTCAATCTGTGAAACCCCAGCTTCACTCTGGCTGTTTCAAACTGTGAAATCCCAGCTCTGCTTTCGCTGTTTCAATCTGTGAAACCCCAGCTCCGCTCTCGTTGTTTCAAACATGAAATTCCTGCTCCGCTCTGGCTGTTTCAAACAGTGAAACCCCAGCTCCGTTCTTGCTGTTTCAAACTGTGAAACAGCAGCTCCGCTCTGGCTGGTTCAAACTGTGAAACCCCAGCTCTGTTCTCGCTGTTTCAAACTGTGAAATCCCAGCTCCGCTCTGGCTGTTTCAAACTGTGAAACTGGAGCTCCGCTCTGGCTGTTTCAAAGTCTGAAACTCCAGCTCCGCACTCGCTGTATTCAACTGTGAAACCCCAGGTTCGCTCTCGCTGTTTCAAACTTTGAATCCCCAGGTTCGCTCTCGCTGTTTCAAACTGTGAGGCCCCAGCTCCACTCTGGTGGTTTCAAATTGTGAAACACCAGCTCCGTTCTGGCTGTTTCAAACTGTGAAACCCCAGCTCCGCTCTCGCTGTTTCAAACTGTGAAACCCCTGCTCTGCTCTCGCTGATCAAACTGTGAAACACCAGGTCCGCTCTGGCTGTTTCAAACTGTGAAATTGCAGCTCCGCTCTGGCTGTTTCAAACTGTGAAACATCAGTTCCACTCTCGCTGATCAAACTGTGAAACACCAGGTCTGCTCTCGCTGTTTCAAACAGTGAAATCCCAGGTCCATTCTCGCTGTTTCAAACTCTGAAACTTCAGCTCCACTCATGCAGTTTCAAACTGTGAAACATGTGTTCCACTCTCGCTGATCAAACTGTGAAACACCAGGTCCGCTCTCGCTGTTTCAAACAGTGAAATCCCAGGTCCGTTCTCGCTGTTTCAAACTGCGAAACTGCAGCTCCGCTCATGCAGTTTCAAACTGTGAAACATCAGTTCCACTCTCGCTGATCAAACTGTGAAACACCAGGTCCGCTCTCGCTGTTTCAAACAGTGAAATCCCAGGTCCGTTCTCGCTGTTTCAAACTTTGAAATTCCAGCTCCACTCATGCAGTTTCAAACTGCGAAACTGCAGCTCTCTCTCTCGTTGTTTCAAACTGTGAAACTGCAGCTCTGCTCTCGCTGTTTCAAACTATGAAACCCCAGGTTCGCTCTCGCTGTTTCAAACTTTGAATCCCCAGGTTCGCTCTCGCTGTTTCAAACAGTGAGGCCCCAGCTCCACTCATGTGGTTTCAAATTGTGAAACACCAGCTCCGTTCAGGCTGTTTCAAACTGTGAAACCCCAGCTCTGTTCTCAGTGTTCCAAACTGTGAAACTACAGCTCTGCTCTCGTTGTTTCAAACTGTGAAACACCAGCTCCGCTCTCGCTGTTTCAAACTATGAAACTCCAGCTCCGCTCTGGCTGTTTCAAAATGTGAAACTCCAGCACCTCTCTGGCTGTTTCAAACTGCGAAACTGCAGCTCCGCTCTCGCTGTTTCAAACAATGAAACCCCAGATCCGTTCTCGATGTTTCAAAATTTAAACCCCAGCTCTGCTCAGGCTGTTTCAAACTGTGAAATCCCAGTTCCGCTGTGGCTGTTTCAAACTGTGAAATCCCAGCTCCGCTCTGGCTGTTTCAAACTGTGTAGTCGCAACTTCGCTCTGGCTATTGCAAACTGTGAAACCCCCAGCTCCGCTCTGGTGGTTTCAAATTGTGAAACACCAGCTCCGTTCTGGCTGTTTCAAACTCTGAAACCCCAGCTCTGCTCTCGCTGTTTCAAACTGAAATTCCAGGTCCGCTCTCGCTGTTTCGAACTGTGGAACCCCAGCTCCTCTCTCGCTGTTTGAAACTGAAATTCCACCTCCACTCTGGCTGTTTCAAACTGTGAAACTGCAGCTCCGCTCTGGATGTTTCAAACTGTGAAACCCCAGCTCCACTCTTGCTGTTTCAAACTGAGTAACCCCATCTCCGTTCTCGCTGTTTCAAACTGAGAAACCCGAGCTCCGCTCTCACTGTTTCAAACTGTGATACCCCGACTCCGCTCTGGCTGTTTCAAAATGTGAAAATCCAGCTCCGCTCTCGCTGTTTTAAACTGAAACCCCAGCTCTGGGCTCGCTATTTCAAATTGTGAAACACCAGCTCCGCTCTCGCTGATTCAAACTGAAATTCCAGCTCCGCTCTGGCTGTTTCAATCTGTGAAACCCCAGCTCCGCTCTCGCTGTATGAATCCGTGAAACCCCAGCTCCACTCTCGCTGTTTCAAACTGTGAAACCCCAGATCCGCTCTTGCTGTTTCAAACTGTGAAAACCCAGCTCCGCTCTTGCTGTTTCAAACTGTGAAAACCCAGCTCCGCTCTTGCTGTTTCAAACTGTGAAAACCCAGCTCTGCTCTCGCTGTTTCAAACTGTGAAAACCCAGCTCCGCTCTTGCTGTTTCAAACTGTGAAAACCCAGCTCCGCTCTTGCTGTTTCAAACTGTGAAACCCTAGCTCTGCTCTTGCTGTTTCAAACTCAAACCACTGCTCCCCTCTCGCTGTTTCAAACTGTGAAACTGCATCTGCGCTCTCGCTGTTTCAAACTGTGAAACCCCATCTCCACACTTATGGTTTCAAACTCTGAAACCCCAGTTCCGCTCTGGCTGTTTCAAACTGTGAATTCCCAGCTGTGCTCTTGCTGCTTCAAACTGTGAATCACCAATCCGCACTCGCAGTTTCAAACTGTGAAAGCCCAGCTCCTCTCTGGCTGTTTCAAACTGTGAAACCACAGCTCCGCTCTCGCTGTTTCAAACTGTTGAAACTCCAGCTCCGCTCTGGCTGTTTCAAACCATGACACCCCAGCTCCGCTCTCGCTGTTTCAAACTGTGAAACTGCATCTCCGTTCTCGCTGTTTCAATCTGAGAAACACCAGTTCCGCTCTCGCTGTTTCAAACTGTGAAACTGCAGCCCCACTCTCGCTGTTTCAAACTGTGAAACTCCAGCTCTGCTCTCGCTGTTTCAAACTCTGAAACCCCAGCTCCACTCTCGCTGTTTCAAACTGTGAAACTGCAGCTCCACTCTCCCAGTTTCAAACTGTGAAACTGCAGCTCTCTCTCTCGTTGTTTCAAACTGTGAAACTGCAGCTCCGCTCTGGCTGTTTCAAACTGCGAAACTGCAGCTCTGCTCAGGCTGTTTCAAACTGTGATCCCCTATTCCACTCAGGCTGTTTCAAACTGAGGAACTCGAGCTCCGCTGTCGCTGTTTCAAATTGTGAAACCCCAGCTCCGCTCTGGCTGTTTCAAACTGTGAAACCCCAGTTCCGCTCTCGCTGTTTCAAACTGAGTATCCCCAGCTCCGCTCTCGCTGTTTCAAACTATGAAACCCCAGATCCGTTCTCGATGTTTCAAAATTTAAACCCCAGCTCTGCTCAGGCTGTTTCAAACTGTGAAATCCCAGCTCCGCTATCGCTGTTTCAAACTGTGAAATCCGAGCTCCGCTCTCGCTCTTTCTAACTGTGTAGTCGCAGCTCCGCTCTGGCTATTGCAAACTGTGAAACCCCAGCTCCGCTTTGGCTGTTTCAAACTGTGAAACTGGAGCTCCGCTCTGGCTGTTTCAAAGTCTGAAACTCCAGCTCCGCACTCGCTGTATTCAACTGTGAAACCGCAGCTCTGCTCTCGCTGTTTCAAACTATGAAACCCCTGGTTCGCTCTCGCTGTTTCAAGCTTTGAATCCCCAGGTTCGCTCTCGCTGTTTCAAACTGTGACGCCCCTCTCCGCTCTGGTGGTTTCAAATTGTGAAACACCAGCTCCGTTCTGGCTGTTTCAAACTCTGAAACCCCAGCTCTGCTCTCGCTGTTTCAAACTGAAATTCCAGGTCCGCTCTCGCTGTTTCGAACTGTGGAACCCCAGCTCCGCTCTCGCTGTTTGAAACTGATACCCCATTTCCGCTCTCGCTGTTTCAAACTGTTGAAACTCCAGCTCCACTTTGGCTGTCTCAAACTGTGAAACTCCAGCTCCGCTCTCGCTGTTTCAAACTGTGGAACTGCTGCTCCGCTCTTGCTGTTTCAAACTGTTGAAACTCCAGCTCCACTTTGGCTGTCTCAAACTGTGAAACTCCAGCTCCGCTCTCGCTGTTTCAAACTGTGGAACTGCTGCTCCGCTCTCGCTGTTTCAAACTGTGAAACTGCAGCTCCGCTCTCGCTGTTTCAAACTGTGAAACTGCAGCTCTGTTCTCGCTGTTTCAATCTGAGAAACACCAATTCTGCTCTCACTGTTGCGAACTGTGAAACCCCAGCTCCACTCTCCCAGTTTCAAACTGTGAAACTGCAGCTCCACTCTCCCAGTTTCAAACGGTGAAACTGCAGCTCCGTTCTCGCTGTTTCAAACTGTGAAACTGCAGCTCCACTCCACTCTCGCTGTTTCAAACGGTGAAACTGCTCCTCTCTCTCTCGTTGTTTCAAACTGTGAAACTGCAGCTCTGCTCTGGCTGTTTCAAACTATGAAACCACAGCTCCGCTCTCGCTGTTTCAAACTGTGAATCCCCAGCTCCGCTCTCGCTGCTTCAAACTGTGAAACCCCAGCTCCACAATGGTTGTTTCAAACTGTGAAAACCAGAGCTCCATCTCGCTGTTTCAAACTGTGAAACCCCAGCTCCGCTCTGGCTGTTTCAAACCGTGACACACCAGCTCCGATCTCGCTGTTTCAAACTGTGAAACTCCAGCTCCGCTCTGACTGATTCAAACTGTGAAACCCCAGCACCGCACTTGCTGTTTCAAAGTCTGAAACTGCAGCTCCGCACTCGCTGTATTCAACTGTGAAACCCCAGGTTCGCTCTCGCTGTTTCAAACTTTGAATCCCCAGGTTCGCTCTCGCTGTTTCAAACTTTGAATCCCCAGGTTCGCTCTCGCTGTTTCAAACTGTGAGGCCCCAGCTCCACTCTGGTGGTTTCAAATTGTGAAACACCAGCTCCGTTCTGGCTGTTTCAAACTGTGAAACCCCAGCTCCGCTCTCGCTGTTTCAAACTGTGAAACCCCTGCTCTGCTCTCGCTGATCAAACTGTGAAACACCAGGTCCGCTCTGGCTGTTTCAAACTGTGAAATTGCAGCTCCGCTCTGGCTGTTTCAAACTGTGAAACATCAGTTCCACTCTCGCTGATCAAACTGTGAAACACCAGGTCTGCTCTCGCTGTTTCAAACAGTGAAATCCCAGGTCCGTTCTCGCTGTTTCAAACTCTGAAATTTCAGCTCCACTCATGCAGTTTCAAACTGTGAAACATCAGTTCCACTCTCGCTGATCAAACTGTGAAACACCAGGTCCGCTCTCACTGTTTCAAACTATGAAACCCCAGGTTCGCTCTCGCTGTTTCAAACTTTGAATCCCCAGGTTCGCTCTCGCTGTTTCAAACAGTGAGGCCCCAGCTCCACTCATGTGGTTTCAAATTGTGAAACACCAGCTCCATTCAGGCTGTTTCAAACTATGAAACCACAGCTCCGCTCTCGCTGTTTCAAACTGTGAATCCCCAGCTCCGCTCTCGCTGCTTCAAACTGTGAAACCCCAGCTCCACAATGGTTGTTTCAAACTGTGAAAACCAGAGCTCCATCTCGCTGTTTCAAACTGTGAAACCCCAGCTCCGCTCTGGCGGTTTCAAACCGTGACACACCAGCTCCGATCTCGCTGTTTCAAACTGTGAAACTCCAGCTCCGCTCTGACTGATTCAAACTGTGAAACCCCAGCTCCGCACTTGCTGTTTCAAAGTCTGAAACTCCAGCTCCGCACTCGCTGTATTCAACTGTGAAACCCCAGGTTCGCTCTCGCTGTTTCAAACTTTGAATCCCCAGGATCGCTCTCGCTGTTTCAAATTGTGAGGCCCCAGCTCCACTCTGGTGGTTTCAAATTGTGAAACACCAGCTCCGTTCTGGCTGTTTCAAACTGTGAAACCCCAGCTCCACTCTCGCTGTTTCAAACTGTGAAACCCCTGCTCTGCTCTCGCTGATCAAACTGTGAAACACCAGGTCCGCTCTGGCTGTTTCAAACTGTGAAATTGCAGCTCCGCTCTGGCTGTTTCAAACTGTGAAACATCAGTTCCACTCTCGCTGATCAAACTGTGAAACACCAGGTCTGCTCTCGCTGTTTCAAACAGTGAAATCCCAGGTCCGTTCTCGCTGTTTCAAACTCTGAAATTTCAGCTCCACTCATGCAGTTTCAAACTGTGAAACATCAGTTCCACTCTCGCTGATCAAACTGTGAAACACCAGGTCCGCTCTCGCTGTTTCAAACAGTGAAATCCCAGGTCCGTTCTCGCTGTTTCAAACTTTGAAATTCCAGCTCCACTCATGCAGTTTCAAACTGCGAAACTGCAGCTCTCTCTCTCGTTGTTTCAAACTGTGAAACTGCAGCTCTGCTCTCGCTGTTTCAAACTATGAAACCCCAGGTTCGCTCTCGCTGTTTCAAACTTTGAATCCCCAGGTTCGCTCTCGCTGTTTCAAACAGTGAGGCCCCCGCTCCACTCATGTGGTTTCAAATTGTGAAACACCAGCTCCATTCAGGCTGTTTCAAACTGTGAAACCCCAGCTCCGCTCTCGCTGTTTCAAACTGTGAAACCCCAGCTCTGTTCTCAGTGTTCCAAACTGTGAAACTACAGCTCTGCTCTCGTTGTTTCAAACTGTGAAACACCAGCTCCGCTCTCGCTGTTTCAAACTATGAAACTCCAGCTCCGCTCTGGCTGTTTCAAAATGTGAAACTGCAGCACCGCTCTGGCTGTTTCAAACTGCGAAACTGCAGCTCCGCTCTCGCTGTTTCAAACTATGAAACCCCAGATCCGTTCTCGATGTTTCAAAATTTAAACCCCAGCTCTGCTCAGGCTGTTTCAAACTGTGAAATCCCAGTTCCGCTGTGGCTGTTTCAAACTGTGAAATCCCAGCTCCGCTCTGGCTGTTTCAAACTGTGTAGTCGCAACTTCGCTCTGGCTGTTTCAATCTGTGAAACCCCCAGCTCCGCTCTGGTGGTTTCAAATTGTGAAACACCAGCTCCGTTCTGGCTGTTTCAAACTCTGAAACCCTAGCTCTGCTCTCGCTGTTTCAAACTGAAATTCCAAGTCCGCTCTCGCTGTTTCGAACTGTGGAACCCCAGCTCCTCTCTCGCTGTTTGAAACTGAAATTCCACCTCCACTCTGGCTGTTTCAAACTGTGAAACTGCAGCTCCGCTCTGGATGTTTCAAACTGTGAAACCCCAGCTCCACTCTTGCTGTTTCAAACTGAGTAACCCCATCTCCGCTCTCACTGTTTCAAACTGTGATACCCCGACTCCGCTCTGGCTGTTTCAAAATGTGAAAACCCAGCTCCGCTCTCGCTGTTTTAAACTGAAACCCCAGCTCTGGGCTCGCTATTTCAAATTGTGAAACACCAGCTCCGCTCTCGCTGATTCAAACTGAAATTCCAGCTCCGCTCTGGCTGTTTCAAACTGTGAAACTCCAGCTCCGCTCTCGCTGTTTTAAACTGAAACCCCAGCTCTGGGCTCGCTATTTCAAATTGTGAAACACCAGCTCCGCTCTCGCTGATTCAAACTGAAATTCCAGCTCCGCTCTCCCTGTTTCAATCCGTGAAACCCCAGCTCCGCTCTCGCTGTATGAATCTGTGAAACCCCTGCTCCGCTCTCGCTGTTTCATACTGAAAGTTCCGCTCCGCTGTCGCTGTTTCAAACTGTGAAACCCCAGCTCCGCTCTTGCTGTTTCAAACTGTGAAAACCCAGCTCCGCTCTTGCTGTTTCAAACTGTGAAACCCTAGCTCTGCTCTCGCTGTTTCAAACTCAAACCACTGCTCCCCTCTCGCTGTTTCAAACTGTGAAACTGCATCTGCGCTCTCGCTGTTTCAAACTGTGAAACCCCATCTCCACACTTATGGTTTCAAACTCTGAAACCCCAGTTCCGCTCTGGCTGTTTCAAACTGTGAATTCCCAGCTGTTCTCTTGCTGCTTCAAACTGTGAATCACCAATCCGCACTCGCAGTTTCAAACTGTGAAAGCCCAGCTCCTCTCTGGCTGTTTCAGACTGTGAAACCACAGCTCCACTCTCGTTGTTTCAAACTGAAACCCCAGCTCTCCTCTCGTTGTTTCAAACTGTGGAAACTGCATCTCCACTCTCGCTGTTTCAAACTGATACCCCATTTCCGCTCTCGCTGTTTCAAACTGTTGAAACTCCAGCTCCGCTCTGGCTGTTTCAAACCATGACACCCCAGCTCCGCTCTCGCTGTTTCAAACTGTGAAACTGCAGCTCCGCTCTCGCTGTTTCAAACTGTGAAACTGCAGCTCCGCTCTCGCTGATCAAACAGTGAAACTGCATCTCCGTTCTCGCTGTTTCAATCTGAGAAACACCAGTTCCGCTCTCGCTGTTTCAAACTGTGAAACTGCAGCCCCACTCTCGCTGTTTCAAACTGTGAAACTCCAGCTCTGCTCTCACTGTTTCAAACTCTGAAACCCCAGCTCCACTCTCGCTGTTTCAAACTGTGAAACTGCAGCTCCACTCTCCCAGTTTCAAACTGTGAAACTGCAGCTCTCTCTCTCGTTGTTTCAAACTGTGAAACTGCAGCTCCGCTCTGGCTGTTTCAAACTGCGAAACTGCAGCTCTGCTCAGGCTGTTTCAAACTGTGATCCCCTATTCCACTCAGGCTGTTTCAAACTGAGGAACTCGAGCTCCGCTGTCGCTGTTTCAAATTGTGAAACCCCAGCTCCGCTCTGGCTGTTTCAAACTGTGAAACCCCAGTTCCGCTCTCGCTGTTTCAAACTGAGTATCCCCAGCTCCGCTCTCGCTGTTTCAAACTATGAAACCCCAGATCCGTTCTCGATGTTTCAAAATTTAAACCCCAGCTCTGCTCAGGCTGTTTCAAACTGTGAAATCCCAGCTCCGCTATCGCTGTTTCAAACTGTGAAATCCGAGCTCCGCTCTCGCTCTTTCTAACTGTGTAGTCGCAGCTCCGCTCTGGCTATTGCAAACTGTGAAACCCCAGCTCCGCTTTGGCTGTTTCAAACTGTGAAACTGGAGCTCCGCTCTGGCTGTTTCAAAGTCTGAAACTCCAGCTCCGCACTCGCTGTATTCAACTGTGAAACCGCAGCTCTGCTCTCGCTGTTTCAAACTATGAAACCCCTGGTTCGCTCTCGCTGTTTCAAGCTTTGAATCCCCAGGTTCGCTCTCGCTGTTTCAAACTGTGACGCCCCTCTCCGCTCTGGTGGTTTCAAATTGTGAAACACCAGCTCCGTTCTGGCTGTTTCAAACTCTGAAACCCCAGCTCTGCTCTCGCTGTTTCAAACTGAAATTCCAGGTCCGCTCTCGCTGTTTCAAACTGTGGAACCCCAGCTCCGCTCTCGCTGTTTGAAACTGATACCCCATTTCCGCTCTCGCTGTTTCAAACTGTTGAAACTCCAGCTCCACTTTGGCTGTCTCAAACTGTGAAACTCCAGCTCCGCTCTCGCTGTTTCAAACTGTGGAACTGCTGCTCCGCTCTTGCTGTTTCAAACTGTTGAAACTCCAGCTCCACTTTGGCTGTCTCAAACTGTGAAACTCCAGCTCCGATCTCGCTGTTTCAAACTGTGAAACTCCAGCTGCGCTCTGACTGTTTCAAACTGTGAAACCCCAGTTCCGCTCTCGCTGTTTCAAACTGTGAAACTGCAGCCCTGCTCTCGCTGTTTCAAAATGTGAAACTGCAGCTCTGCTCTCGCTGTTTCAAACTGAGTAACCCCAGCTCCGCTCTCGCTGTTTCAAACTATGAAACCCCAGATCCGTTCTCGATGTTTCAAAATCTAAACCCCAGCTCTGCTCAGGCTGTTTCAAACTGTGAAATCCCAGCTCCGCTCTGGCTGTTTCAAACTGTGGAATCCCAGCTCCGCTATCGCTGTTTCAATCTGTGAAACCCCAGCTCCGCTCTGGCGGTTTCAAACTGTGAAATCCCAGCTCCGCTCAGGCTGTTTCAAACTGTGAAATCCCAGCTCCGCGATCGCTGTGTCAATCTGTGAATCCCCAGCTCCGCTCTGGCTATTTCAAACTGTCAAGCACCAGCTCCGCTCAGGCTGTTTGAAATTGTGAAACCCCAGCTCCGCTATAGCTGTTTCAAACCTTGAAACAGCAGCACCGCTCTCGCTGTTGCAAACTGAAATTCCAGCTCCTTCTGGCTATTGCACGCCGTGAAACCCCAGCTCTGCTCTCACTGTTTCAATCTGTGAAACAGCACCTCCGCTATCGCTGTTTCAAACTGTGAAATCCCAGCTCCTCTCTCGCTGTTTCAATCTGTGAAACCCCAGCTCCGCTCTGACTGTATCAAACTGTGATATCCCAGCTCCGCTCTCGCTGTTTCAATCTGTGAAACCCCAGCTCCGCTCTGGCTGTTTCAAACTGTGAAACACCAGCTCCGCTCAGGCTGTTTGAAATTGTGAAACCACAGCTCCACTCTAGTTGTTTCAAACTGAAACCCCAGCTCTCCTCTCGCTGTTTCAAACTGTGGAAACTGCATCTCCACTCTCGCTGTTTGAAACTGATACTCCATTTCCGCTCTCGCTGTTTCAAACCTTGAAACAGCACCTCCGCTCTCACTGTTCCAAACTGAAATTCCAGCTCCTTCTGGCTGTTGCACGCCGTGAAACCCCAGCTCTGCTCTCACTATTTCAATCTTTGAAACAGCACCTCCGCTATCGCTGTTTCAATCTGTGAAACCCCAGCTCCGATCTCGCTGTTTCAAACTGTGAAACTCCAGCTCCGCTCTGACTGTATCAAACTGTGATATCCCAGCTCCGCTCTCGCTCTTTCAATCTGTGAAACCCCAGCTCCGCTCTGGCTGATTCAAACTGTGAAACACCAGCTCCGCTCGGGCTGTTTGAAATTGTGAAACCACAGCTCCACTCTCGTTGTTTCAAACTGAAACCCCAGCTCTCCTCTCGCTGTTTCAAACTGTGAAACTCCAGCTCCGCTCTCGCTGTTTCAAACTGTGAAACTCCAGCTCCGCTCTCGCTGTTTCAAACTGTGAAACTGCAGCTCCACTCTGGCTGTCTCAAACTGTGAAACTGCAGCTCCGCTCTCGCTGCTTCAAACTGTGAAATTGCAGCTCCGTTCTCGCTGTTTCAATCTGAGAAACACAAGTTCCGCTTTCACTGTTGAGAACTGTGAAACCCCAGCTCCGCTCTCGCTGTTTCAAACTGTGAAACCCCAGCTCCACTCTGGTTGTTTCAAATTGTGAAAACCCGAGCTCCGCTCTCGCTGTTTCAAACTGTGAAACCCCAGCTCCGCTCTGGCTGTTTCAAACCGTGACACACCAGCTCCGATCTCGCTGTTTCAAACTGTGAAACTCCAGCTCCGCTCTGACTGTATCAAACTGTGATATCCCAGCTCCTCTCTCGCTGTTTCAATCTGTGAAACCCCAGCTCCGCTCTGGCTGATTCAACCTGTGAAACACCAGCTCCGCTCGGGCTGTTTGAAATTGTGAAACCACAGCTCCACTCTCGTTGTTTCAAACTGAAACCCCAGCTCTCCTCTCGCTGTTTCAAACAGTGGAAACTGCATCTCCACTCTCGCTGTTGGAAACTGATACCCCATTTCCGCTCTCGGTGTTTGAAACTGTTGAAACTCCAGCTCCTCGCTGGCTGTCTCAAACTGTGGAAGTCCAGCTCCGCTCTCGCTGTTTCAAACTGTGAAACTGCAGCTCCGCTCTCGCTGTTTCAAACTGTGAAACTGCAGCTCCGCTCTCGATGTTTCAAACTGTGTAACTGCAACTCTGCTCTCACTGTTTCAAAGTGTGAAACTGCAGCTCCGCTATCGCTGCTTCAATCTGAGAAACACCAGTTCCGCTCTCACTGTTGCAAACTGTGAAACCCCAGCTCCGCTCTCGCTGCTTCAAACTGTGAAACTGCTGCTCCACTCTCCCAGTTTCAAACTGTGAAACTGCAGCTCTCTCTCTTGTTGTTTCAAACTGTGAAACTGTTGCTCTGTTCTCGCTGTTTCAAACTATGAAACCACAGCTCCGCTCTCGCTGTTTCAAACTGTGAATCCCCAGCTCCGCTCTCGCTGCTTCAAACTGTGAAGCCCCACCTCCACTCTGGTTGTTTCAAATTGTGAAAACCCAGCCCCGCATTGGCTGTTTCAATCTGAGAAACCCGAGCTCCGCTCTTGCTGTTTCAAACTGTGAAACCCCAGCTCCGCTCTGGCTGTTTCAAACCGTGACACACCAGCTCCGATCTCGCTGTTTCAAACTGTGAAACTCCAGCTCCGCTCTGACTGATTCAAACTGTGAATCTCCAGCTCCGCTCTGGCTGTTTGAAACTGCAAAAGACCAGCTCCGCTCAGGCTGTTTGATATTGTGAAACCACAGCTCCACTCTCGTTGTTTCAAACTGAAACCCCAGCTCTCCTCTCGCTGTTTCAAACTGTGGAAACTGCATGTCCACTCTCGCTGTTTGAAACTGATACCCCATTTCCGCTCTGGCTGTCTCAAACTGTGAAACTCCAGCTCCGATCTCGCTGTTTCAAATTATGAAACCACAGCTCCGCTCTGGCTGTCTCAAACTGTGAAATTCCAGCTCCGCTCTCGCTGTTTCAAACTGTGAAACTGCAGCTCAAACTGTGAAACTGCAGCTCCGCTCTCGCTGTTTCAAACTGTGAAACTGCAGCTCCGCTCTCGCTGTTTCAAACTGTGAAACTGCTGCTCCGCTCTCGCTGCTTCAAACTGTGAAATTGCAGCTCCGTTCTCGCTGTTTCAATCTGAGAAACACCAGTTCCGCTTTCACTGTTGAGAACTGTGAATCCCCAGCTCCGCTCTCGCTGTTTCAAACTGTGAAGTCCCAGCTCCACTCTGGTTGTTTCAAATTGTGAAAACCAGAGCTCCGCTCTCGCTGTTTCAAACTGTGAAACCCCAGCTCCGCTCTGGCTGTTTCAAACTGTGAAACACCAGCTCCGCTCGGGCTGTTTGATATTGTGAAACCACAGCTCCACTCTCGTTGTTTCAAACTGAAACCCCAGCTCTCCTCTCGCCGTTTCAAACAGTGGAAACTGCATCTCCACTCTCGCTGTTTGAAACTGATACCCCATTTCCGCTCTCGCTGTTTGAAACTGTTGAAATTCCAGCTCCTCGCTGGATGTCTCAAACTGTGGAAGTCCAGCTCCGCTCTCGCTGTTTCAAACTGTGAAACTGCAGCTCCGCTCTCGCTGTTTCAAACTGTGAAACTGCAGCTCCGCTCTCACTGTTTCAAACTGTGAAATTGCAGCTCCGCTCTCGCTGTTTCAAACTGTGAAACTGCAGCTCCGCTCTCACTGTTTCAAACTGTGAAACTGCAGCCCCGCTCTCGCTGTTTCAAACTGTGAAACTGCAGCCCCGCTCTCGCTGTTTCAAACTGTGTAACTGCAGCTCTGCTCTCGCTGTTTCAAACTGTGAAACTGCAGCTCCGCTCTCGCTGCTTCAATCTGAGAAACACCAGTTCCGCTCTCACTGTTGCAAACTGTGAAACCCCAGCTCCGCTCTCGCTGCTTCAAACTGTGAAACTGCAGCTCCACTCTCCCAGTTTCAAACTGTGAAACTGCAGCTCTCTCTCTTGTTGTTTCAAACTGTGAAACTGTTGCTCTGTTCTCGCTGTTTCAAACTATGAAACCACAGCTCCGCTCTGGCTGTTTCAAACCGTGAATCCCCAGCTCCGCTCTCGCTGCTTCAAACTGTGAAGCCCCACCTCCACTCTGGTTGTTTCAAATTGTGAAAACCCAGCCCCGCACTGGCTGTTTCAATCTGAGAAACCCGAGCTCCGCTCTCGCTGTTTGAAACTGTTGAAATTCCAGCTCCTCGCTGGATGTCTCAAACTGTGGAAGTCCAGCTCCGCTCTCGCTGTTTCAAATTGTGAAACTGCAGCTCCGCTATCGCTGTTTCAATCTGAGAAACACCAGTTCCGCTCTCACTGTTGCAAACTGTGAAACCCCAGCTCCGCTCTCGCTGTTTCAAACTGTGAAACTGCAGCTCCGATCTCGCTGTTTCAATCTGTGAAACTGCTGCTCCACTCTCCCAGTTTCAAACTGTGAAACTGCAGCTCTGCTCTTGTTGTTTCAAACTGTGAAACTGTTGCTCTGTTCTCGCTGTTTCAAACTATGAAACCACAGCTCCGCTCTCGCTGTTTCAAACTGTGAATCCCCAGCTCCGCTCTCGCTGTTTCAAACTGAGAAACCCCAGCTCCGCACTGGCTGTTTCAAACCGTGACACACCAGCTCCAATCTCGCTGTTTCAAACTGTGAAACTCCAGCTCCGCTCTGACTGATTCAAACTGTGAATCTCCAGCTCCACTCTGGCTGTTTGAAACTGCAAAAGAACAGCTCCGCTCGGGCTGTTTGAAATTGTGAAACCACAGCTCCACTCTCGTTGTTTCAAACTGAAACCCCAGCTCTCCTCGCTGTTTCAAACTGTGGAAAATGCATCTCCACTCTCGCTGTTTGAAACTGATACCCCATTTCCGCTCTCGCTGTTTCAAACTGTTGAAACTCCAACTCCACTCTGGCTGTCTCAAACTGTGAAACTCCAGCTCCGCTCTCGCTGTTTCAAACTGTGAAATTGCAGCTCCGTTCTCGCTGTTTCAATCTGAAAAACACCAGTTCCGCTTTCACTGTTGCGAACTGTGAATCCCCAGCTCCGCTCTCGCTGTTTCAAACTGTGTAGCCCCAGCTCCACTCTGGTTGTTTCAAATTGTGAAAATCAGAGCTCCGCTCTCGTTGTTTCAAACTGTGAAACCCCAGCTCCGCTCTGGCTGTTTCAAACCGTGACAGACCAGCTTCGATCTCGCTGTTTCAAACTGTGAAACTCCAGCTCTGCTTTGACTGTATCAAACTGTGATATCCCAGCTCCGCTCTCGCTGTTTCAACCTGTGAAACCCCAGCTCCGCTCTCGCTGTTTCAAACTGTGAAACTGCTGCTCCACTCTCCCAGTTTCAAACTGTGAAACTGTTGCTCTGTTCTCGCTGTTTCAAACTATGAAACCACAGCTCCGCTCTCGCTGTTTCAAACTGTGAATCCCCAGCTCCGCTCTCGCTGTTTCAAACTGTGAAGCCCCAGCTCCACTCTGATTGTTTCAAATTGTGAAAACCCAGCCCCGCTCTCGCTGTTTCAATCTGAGAAACCCGAGCTCCGCTCTCGCTGTTTCAAACTGTGAAACCCCAGCTCCGCTCTGGCTGTTTCAAACCGTGACACACCAGCTCCGATCTCGCTGTTTCAAACTGTGAAACTCCAGCTCCGCTCTGACTGATTCAAACTGTGAATCTCCAGCTCCGCTCTGGCTGTTTGAAACTGCGAAAGAACAGCTCTGCTCGGGCTGTTTGAAATTGTGAAACCACAGCTCCACTCTCGTTGTTTCAAACTGAAACCCCATCTCTCCTCTCGCTGTTTCAAACTGTGGAAACTGCATCTCCACTCTCGCTGTTTGAAACTGATACCCCATTTCCGCTCTCGCTGTTTCAAACTGTTGAAACTCCAGCTCCGCTCTGGCTGTCTCAAACTGTGAAACTCCAGCTCAGCTGTCGCTGTTTCAAACTGTGAAACTGCATCTCCACTCTCACTGTTTCAAACTGTGAAACTGCAGCTCCGCTCTCGCTGTTTCAAACTGTGATATTGCAGCTCCGTTCTCGCTGTTTCAATCTGAGAAACACCCGTTCCGCTTTCACTGTTGCAAACTGTGAATCCCCAGCTGTTTCCTCTGGCTGTTTGAAACTGCGAAACTGCAGCTCTGCTCAGGCTGTTTCAAATTGTGAAACTGCAGCTCTCTCTCTCGCTGTTTCAAACTGTGAAACTGCAGCTCTGCTCTCGCTGTTTCAAACTATGAATCCCCAGCACTGCTCTCGCTGTTTCAAACTGTGAAGCCCCAGCTCCACTCTCGTTGTTTCAAACTGTGAAACCCCAGTTCCGCTCTCGCTGTTTCAAACTGAGTAACCCCAGTTCTGCTCTCGCTGTTTCAAACTATGAAACCCCAGATCTGATCTCGATGTTTCAAAATTTAAACCCCAGCTCTGCTCAGGCTGTTTCAAACTGTGAAATCCCAGCTCCGCTCTGGCTGTCTCAAACTGTGAAACTCCAGCTCCGATCTCGCTGTTTCAATCTGAGAAACACCAGTTCCGCTCTCACTGTTGCGAACTGTGAAACCCCAGCTCCGCTCTCGCTGTTTCAAACTGTGAAACTGCAGCTCCACTCTCCCTGTTTCAAACTGTGAAACTGCAGCTCTCTCTCTCATTGTTTCAAACTGTGAAACTGCAGCTCTGCTCTCGCTGTTTCAAACTATGAAACCACAGCTCCGCTCTCGCTGTTTCAAACTGAGAAACCCGAGCTCCGCTCTCGCTGTTTCAAACTGTGAAACCCCAGCTCCGCTCTGGCTGTTTCAAACCGTGACACACCAGCTCCAATCTCGCTGTTTCAAACTGTGAAACTCCAGCTCCGCTCTGACTGATTCAAACTGTGAATCTCCAGCTCCACTCTGGCTGTTTGAAATTGTGAAACCACAGCTCCACTCTCGTTGTTTCAAACTGAAACCCCAGCTCTCCTCGCTGTTTCAAACTGTGGAAAATGCATCTCCACTCTCGCTGTTTGAAACTGATACCCCATTTCCGCTCTCGCTGTTTCAAACTGTTGAAACTCCAACTCCACTCTGGCTGTTTCAAAGTGTGAAACTCCAGCTCTGCTCAGGCTGTTTCAAATTGTGAAACTGCAGCTCTCTCTCTCGCTGTTTCAAACTGTGAAACTGCAGCTCTGCTCTCGCTGTTTCAAACTATGAATCCCCAGCTCCGCTCTCGCTGTTTCAATCTGAGAAACACCAGTTCCGCTTTCACTGTTGCGAACTGTGAATCCCCAGCTGTTTCCTCTGGCTGTTTGAAACTGCGACACTGCAGCTCTGCTCAGGCTGTTTCAAATTGTGAAACTGCAGCTCTCTCTCTCGCTGTTTCAAACTGTGAAACTGCAGCTCTGCTCTCGCTGTTTCAAACTATGAAACCACAGCTCCGCTCTCGCTGTTTCAAACTATGAAACCACAGCTCCGCTCTCGCTGTTTCAAACTATGAATCCCCAGCTCCACTCTCGTTGTTTCAAACCGTGACACACCAGCTCCGATCTCGCTGTTTCAAACTGTGAAACTCCAGCTGCGCTCTGACTGTTTCAAACTGTGAAACCCCAGTTCCGCTCTCGCTGTTTCAAACTGAGTATCCCCAGTTCTGCTCTCGCTGTTTCAAACTATGAAACCCCAGATCTGATCTCGATGTTTCAAAATTTAAACCCCAGTTCTGCTCAGGCTGTTTCAAACTGTGAAATCCCAGCTCCGCTCTGGCTGTCTCAAACTGTGAAACTCCAGCTCCGATCTCGCTGTTTCAATCTGAGAAACACCAGTTCCGCTCACACTGTTGCGAACTGTGAAACCCCAGCTCCGCTCTCGCTGTTTCAAACTGTGAAATTACAGCTCCACTCTCCCAGTTTCAAACTGTGAAACTGCAGCTCTCTCTCTCATTGTTTCAAACTGTGAAACTGCAGCTCCGCTCTCGCTGTTTCAAACTGTGAATTCCCAGCTCCGCTCTCGCTGTTTCAAACTGTGAAGCCCCAGCTCCACAATGGTTGTTTCAAATTGTGAAAACCCGAGCTCCGCACTCGCTGTTTCAAACTGTGAAACTCCAGCTCAGCTGTGGCTGTTTGAAACTGCGAAACTGCAGCTCTGCTCAGGCTGTTTCAAATTGTGAAACTGCAGCTCTCTCTCTCGCTGTTTCATACTGTGAAACTGCAGCTCTGCTCTCGCTGTTTCAAACTATGAAACCACAGCTCCGCTCTCGCTGTTTCAAACTATGAATCCCCAGCTCCGCTCTCGCTGTTTCAAACTGTGAAGCCCCAGCTCCACTCTCGTTGTTTCATATTGTGAAAACCCAGCCCTGCTCTCGCTGTTTCAAACTGTGAAACCCCTGCTCCGCTCTGGCTGTTTCAAACCGTGACACACCAGCTCCGATCTCGCTGTTTCAAACTGTGAAACTCCAGCTGTGCTCTGACTGTTTCAAACTGTGAAACCCTAGTTCTGCTCTCGCTGTTTCAAACTGATTATTCCCAGTTCCGCTCTCGCTGTTTCAAAGTAGGAAACCCCAGATCTGATCTCGATGTTTCAAAATTTCAACCCCAGCTCTGCTCAGGCTGTTTCAAACTGTGAAACCCCAGCTCCGCTCTCGCTGTTTCAAACTGTGAAACCCCAGCTCCGCTATCGCTGTTTCAAACTGTGAAACTGCAGCTCCGCTCTCGCTGTTTCAAACTGTAAAACTGCAGCTCGGATCACGCTGTTTCAAACTGTGAAACTGCAGCTCCGCTCTCGCTGTTTCAATCTGAGAAACACCAGTTCCGCTCTCACTGTTGCGAACTGTGAAACCCCAGCTCCGCTCTCGCTGTTTCAAACTGTGAAACTGCAGCTCCACTCTCGCTGTTTCAAACGGTGAAACTGCTCCTCTCTCTCTCGTTGTTTCAAACTGTGAAACTGCAGCTCTGCTCTGGCTGTTTCAAACTATGAAACCACAGCTCCGCTCTCGCTGTTTCAAACTGTGAATCCCCAGCTCTGCTCTCGCTGTTTCAAACTGTGAAACCCCAGCTCCGCTCTGGCTGTTTCAAACCGTGACACACCAGCTCCTATCTCGCTGTTTCAAACTGTGAAACTCTAGCTCCGCTCTGACTGATTCAAACTGTGAAACTCCAGCTCCGCTCTGGCTGTTTGAAACTGCGAAACTGCTGCTCTGCTCAGGCTGTTTCAAATTGTGAAACTGCAGCTCTCTCTCTCGTTGTTTCAAACTGTGAAACTGCAGCTCTGCTCTAGCTGTTTCAAACTATGAAACCACAGCTCCGCTCTCGCTGTTTCAAACTATGAATCCCCAGCTCCGCTCTCGCTGTTTCAAACTGTGAAACTCCAGCTCCGCTCTTGCTTTTTCAAACTGTGAAACCCCAGCTCCGCTCTCGCTGTTTCAAACTCTGAAACCCCAGCTCCACTCTCGCTGTTTCATACTGAAATTCCAGCTCCGCTCTGGCTGTTTCAAACTGTGAAACCCCAGCTCCGCTCTTGCTGTTTCAAACTGTGAAACCCTAGCTCTGCTCTCGCTGTTTCAAACTCAAACCACTGCTCCCCTCTCGCTGTTTCAAACTGTGAAACTGCATCTGCGCTCTCGCTGTTTCAAACTGTGAATCACCAATCCGCACTCGCAGTTTCAATCTGTGAAAGCCCAGCTCCTCTCTGGCTGTTTCAAACTATGAAACCACAGCTCCACACTTATGGTTTCAATCTCTGAAACCCCAGTTCCGCTCTGGCTGTTTCAAACTGTGAATCCCCAGCTGTGCTCTTGCTGCTTCAAACTGTGAATCACCAATCCGCACTCGCAGTTTCAAACTGTGAAAGCCCAGCTCCACTCTCGTTGTTGCAAACTGAAACCCCAGCTCTCCTCTCGCTGTTTCAAACTGTGGAAACTGCAGCTCCATTCTCACTGTTTCAAACTGATACCCCATTTCCGCCCTCGCTGTTTCAAACTGTTGAAACTCCAGCTCCGCTCTGGCTGTCTCAAACTGTGAAACTCCAGCTCTGCTCTCGCAGTTTCAAACTGTGAAACTGCAGCTCCGCTCTCGCTGATCAAACAGTGAAACTGCAGCTGCGCTCTTGCTGTTTCAATGTGAGAAACACCAGTTTCGCTCTTGCTGTTTCAAACTGTGGAACCCCAGCTCCCTCTCGCAGTTTCAAACTCTGAAACCCCCGCTCCACGCTCGCTGTTTCAAACTGTGAAACTGCAGCTCCACGCTCCCAGTTTCAAACAGTGAAACTGCAGCCCTCTCTCTCGTTGTTTCAAACTGTGAAACTGCAGCTCTCTGTCTCGCTGTTTCAAACCGTGAAACTGCAGCTCCGCTCTCGCTGATCAAACAGTGAAACTGCAGCTCCGCTCTCGCTGTTTCAAACTGTGAAACTGCAGCTCCGGTCTCGCTGATCAAACAGTGAAACTGCAGCTCCGTTCTCGCTGTTTCAATCTGAGCAACACCAGTTCCGCTCTCGCTGTTTCAAAATGTGAAACCACAGCTCCACTCTTGCTTTTTCAAACTGTGAATCCCCAGCTCTGCTCTTGCTGTTTCAAATTCTGAAACCCCAGCTCCACTCTCACTGTTTCAAACTGTGAAACTGCAGCTTCACTTTGCCAGTTTCAAAATGTGAAACTGCAGCTCTCTCTCTCATTGTTTCAAACTGTGAAACTGCAGCTCTGCACTCGCTGTTTCAAACTATGAAACCACCGCTCTGCACTTGCTGTTCCAAACTGTGGAACCCCAGCTCCGCTCTCGCTGTTTCAAACTCTAAACCGCACCTCCGCTCCGCTGTTTCAAACTGTGAAACTGCAGCTCCGCTCTCGCTGATCAAACAGTGAAACTGCAGCTCCGTTCTCGCTGTTTCAATCTGAGAAACACCAGTTCCGCTCTCGCTGTTTCCAACAGTGAAACCCCAGCTCCACTCTCGCTGTTTCAAACTGAGAAACCCCAGCTCCGCTCTCGCTGTTTCAAACTGAGAAACCCCAGCTCCGCTCTCGCTGTTTCAAACATTGAAACCCCAGCACCACTCTCGCTGTTTCAAACTGTGACAACCCAGCTCCGATCTCGCTGTTTCAAACAGTGAAACTCCAGCTCCGCTCTGGCTGTTGCAAACTGCGAAACTGCAGCTCTGCTCAGGCTGTTGCAAACTGTGAAACCCCAGTTCCGCTCAGGCTGTTTCAAACTGAGGAACCCAAGCTCTGCTCTCAGTGTTTCAAATTGTGAAACCCCAGCTCCGCTCTCGCTGTTTCAAACTATGAAACCCCAGATCCATTCTCGATGTTTCAAAATTTAAAACCCAGCTCTGCTCAGGCTGTTTCAAACTGTGAAACGCCAGCTCCGCTCTTGCTGTTGCAAACTGAGATTCCCAAGCTCCGCTCTCGCTGTTTCAAACAATGAAACCTCAGATCCGCTCTCGATGTTTCAAACTGTGAAACTCCAGCTCCGCTCTCGCTGTTTCAAACTGTGAAAAGCCAGCTCCGCTCTCGTTGTTTCAAACTGTGAAACCCCAGCTCCGCTCTCGCTGTTTCAAACTGTGAAACTGCATCCTCCACTCTCCCTGTTTCAAACTGTGAAAACCCAGCTCCGCTCTCATTGTTTCAAACTGTGACATCCCAGCTCCGATCTCGCTGTTTCAAAGTTTGAATCCCCAGATCCACTCTCGCTGTTTCAAAATGTGAAACCCCAGCTCTGCTCTCGCAGTTTCAAACTGTGAAACTCCAGCTCCGCTTCCGCTTTTTCAAACTGTGAAACCCCAGCTCCGCTCTCACTGTTTCAAACTGTGAAACCCCAGCTCCACTCTCGCTGTTTCATACTGAAATTCCAGCTCCGCTCTTGCTGTTTCAAACTGTGAAACCCTAGCTCTGCTCTCGCTGTTTGAAACTGCGAAACCCCAGATCCAATCTCGCTGTTTCAAACTGTGAAACTCTAGCTCCGCTCTGACTGATTCAAACTGTGAAACTCCAGCTCCGCTCTGGCTGTTTGAAACTGCAAAACTGCAGCTCTGCTCAGGCTGTTTCAAATTGTGAAACTGCAGCTCTCTCTCTCGCTGTTTCAAACTGTGAAACTGCAGCTCTGCTCTCGCTGTTTCAAACTATGAAACCACAGCTCCGCTCTCGCTGTTTCAAACTATGAATCCCCAGCTCCACTCTCGTTGTTTCATATTGTGAAAACCCAGCCCCGCTCTCGCTGTTTCAAACTGTGAAACCCCAGCTCCGCTCTGGCTGTTTCAAACCGTGACACACCAGCTCCGATCTCGCTGTTTCAAACTGTGAAACTCCAGCTCCGCTCTGACTGTTTCAAACTGTGAAACCCCAGTTCCGCTCCCGCTGTTTCAAGCTGAGTAACCCCAGCTCCGCTCTCGCTGTTTCAAACTATGAAACCCCAGATCTGGTCTCGATGTTTCAAAATTTAAACCCCAGCTCTGCGCAGGCTGTTTCAAACTGTGAAATCCCAGATCCGCTCTGGCTGTTTCAAACTGTGGAATCCCAGCTCCGCTATCGCTGTGTCAATCTGTGAAACCCCAGCTCCGCTATCGCTGTTTCAAACCTTGAAACAGCAGCTCCGCTCTCACTGTTCCAAACTGAAATTCCAGCTCCGCACTGGCTGCTGCACGCCGTGAAACCCCAGCTCTGCTCTCAGTGTTTCAATCTGTGAAACAGCACCTCCGCTCTGGCTGTTTCAAACTATGAAACCCCAGATCCGCTCTTGATATTTCAAAATTTGAAACTCTAGCTCTACTCTCTCTGTTTCAAACTCTGAAACTCCAGCTATGCTCTCGCTGTTTCAAACTGGGAAACTGCATCCTTGGCTCTCGATGTTTCAAACTGAGACACCCCAGTTCCACTCTCACTGTTTCAATCTCTGAAAACCCAGCTCCGCTCTCGCTGTTTTTAACTGAAACCCCAGCTCCGGACTCGCTATTTCAAATTGTGAAACACCAGCTCTGCTCTCGCTGATTCAAACTGAAATTCCAGCTCCACTCTGATCTGTTTCAAACTGTGAAACCCCAGCTTCACTCTCCCTCTTTCAATCTGTGAAACTCCAGCTCCGCTCTCACTGGTTCAAACTGTGAAACTGCATCCTCCACTCTCGCTGTTTCAAACTGTGAAAACCCAGCTCCGCTCTGGCTATTTCAAATTGTGAAACTGCAGCTCCGCTCTGGCTGTGTCAAACTGTGAATCCCCAGCTCCGCTCTCGCTGTTTCAAACTGTGAAACCCCAGCTCCGCTCTCGCTTTTTCAAACTGTGAAACCCCAGCTCCGCTCTCGCTGTTACAAGCTATGAAACCCCAGCTCCACTCTCGCTGTTTCCTACTGAAATTCCAGCTCCGCTCTGGCTGTTTCAAACTGTGAAACCCCAGCTCCGCTCTGGCTGTTTCAAACTTCGAAACCCCAGATCCGCTCTCGCTGTTTCAAAATGTGAAACCCCAGCTCCGCTGTCGCTGTTTCAAACTGTGAAACCCCAGCTCCGCTCTCGCTGTTTCAAAGTGTGAATCCCCAGATCCACTCTCGCTGTTTCAAAATGTGAAACCCCAGTTCCGCTCTCGCTGTTTCAAACTGTGAAACTCCAGCTCCGCTCTTGCTTTTTCAAACTGTGAAACCCCAGCTCCGCTCTCGCTGTTTCAAACTCTGAAACCCCAGCTCCACTCTCGCTGTTTCATACTGAAATTCCAGCTCCGCTCTGGCTGTTTCAAACTGTGAAACCCCAGCTCCGCTCTTGCTGTTTCAAACTGTGAAACCCTAGCTCTGCTCTCGCTGTTTCAAACTCAAACCACTGCTCCCCTCTCGCTGTTTCAAACTGTGAAACTGCATCTGCGCTCTCGCTGTTTCAAACTGTGAATCACCAATCCGCACTCGCAGTTTCAATCTGTGAAAGCCCAGCTCCTCTCTGGCTGTTTCAAACTATGAAACCACAGCTCCACACTTATGGTTTCAATCTCTGAAACCCCAGTTCCGCTCTGGCTGTTTCAAACTGTGAATCCCCAGCTGTGCTCTTGCTGCTTCAAACTGTGAATCACCAATCCGCACTCGCAGTTTCAAACTGTGAAAGCCCAGCTCCACTCTCGTTGTTGCAAACTGAAACCCCAGCTCTCCTCTCGCTGTTTCAAACTGTGGAAACTGCAGCTCCATTCTCACTGTTTCAAACTGATACCCCATTTCCGCCCTCGCTGTTTCAAACTGTTGAAACTCCAGCTCCGCTCTGGCTGTCTCAAACTGTGAAACTCCAGCTCTGCTCTCGCAGTTTCAAACTGTGAAACTGCAGCTCCGCTCTCGCTGATCAAACAGTGAAACTGCAGCTGCGCTCTTGCTGTTTCAATGTGAGAAACACCAGTTTCGCTCTTGCTGTTTCAAACTGTGGAACCCCAGCTCCCTCTCGCAGTTTCAAACTCTGAAACCCCCGCTCCACGCTCGCTGTTTCAAACTGTGAAACTGCAGCTCCACGCTCCCAGTTTCAAACAGTGAAACTGCAGCCCTCTCTCTCGTTGTTTCAAACTGTGAAACTGCAGCTCTCTGTCTCGCTGTTTCAAACCGTGAAACTGCAGCTCCGCTCTCGCTGATCAAACAGTGAAACTGCAGCTCCGCTCTCGCTGTTTCAAACTGTGAAACTGCAGCTCCGGTCTCGCTGATCAAACAGTGAAACTGCAGCTCCGTTCTCGCTGTTTCAATCTGAGCAACACCAGTTCCGCTCTCGCTGTTTCAAAATGTGAAACCACAGCTCCACTCTTGCTTTTTCAAACTGTGAATCCCCAGCTCTGCTCTTGCTGTTTCAAATTCTGAAACCCCAGCTCCACTCTCACTGTTTCAAACTGTGAAACTGCAGCTTCACTTTGCCAGTTTCAAAATGTGAAACTGCAGCTCTCTCTCTCATTGTTTCAAACTGTGAAACTGCAGCTCTGCACTCGCTGTTTCAAACTATGAAACCACCGCTCTGCACTTGCTGTTCCAAACTGTGGAACCCCAGCTCCGCTCTCGCTGTTTCAAACTCTAAACCGCACCTCCGCTCCGCTGTTTCAAACTGTGAAACTGCAGCTCCGCTCTCGCTGATCAAACAGTGAAACTGCAGCTCCGTTCTCGCTGTTTCAATCTGAGAAACACCAGTTCCGCTCTCGCTGTTTCCAACAGTGAAACCCCAGCTCCACTCTCGCTGTTTCAAACTGAGAAACCCCAGCTCCGCTCTCGCTGTTTCAAACTGAGAAACCCCAGCTCCGCTCTCGCTGTTTCAAACATTGAAACCCCAGCACCACTCTCGCTGTTTCAAACTGTGACAACCCAGCTCCGATCTCGCTGTTTCAAACAGTGAAACTCCAGCTCCGCTCTGGCTGTTGCAAACTGCGAAACTGCAGCTCTGCTCAGGCTGTTGCAAACTGTGAAACCCCAGTTCCGCTCAGGCTGTTTCAAACTGAGGAACCCAAGCTCTGCTCTCAGTGTTTCAAATTGTGAAACCCCAGCTCCGCTCTCGCTGTTTCAAACTATGAAACCCCAGATCCATTCTCGATGTTTCAAAATTTAAAACCCAGCTCTGCTCAGGCTGTTTCAAACTGTGAAACGCCAGCTCCGCTCTTGCTGTTGCAAACTGAGATTCCCAAGCTCCGCTCTCGCTGTTTCAAACAATGAAACCTCAGATCCGCTCTCGATGTTTCAAACTGTGAAACTCCAGCTCCGCTCTCGCTGTTTCAAACTGTGAAAAGCCAGCTCCGCTCTCGTTGTTTCAAACTGTGAAACCCCAGCTCCGCTCTCGCTGTTTCAAACTGTGAAACTGCATCCTCCACTCTCCCTGTTTCAAACTGTGAAAACCCAGCTCCGCTCTCATTGTTTCAAACTGTGACATCCCAGCTCCGATCTCGCTGTTTCAAAGTTTGAATCCCCAGATCCACTCTCGCTGTTTCAAAATGTGAAACCCCAGCTCTGCTCTCGCAGTTTCAAACTGTGAAACTCCAGCTCCGCTTCCGCTTTTTCAAACTGTGAAACCCCAGCTCCGCTCTCACTGTTTCAAACTGTGAAACCCCAGCTCCACTCTCGCTGTTTCATACTGAAATTCCAGCTCCGCTCTTGCTGTTTCAAACTGTGAAACCCTAGCTCTGCTCTCGCTGTTTGAAACTGCGAAACCCCAGATCCAATCTCGCTGTTTCAAACTGTGAAACTCTAGCTCCGCTCTGACTGATTCAAACTGTGAAACTCCAGCTCCGCTCTGGCTGTTTGAAACTGCAAAACTGCAGCTCTGCTCAGGCTGTTTCAAATTGTGAAACTGCAGCTCTCTCTCTCGCTGTTTCAAACTGTGAAACTGCAGCTCTGCTCTCGCTGTTTCAAACTATGAAACCACAGCTCCGCTCTCGCTGTTTCAAACTATGAATCCCCAGCTCCACTCTCGTTGTTTCATATTGTGAAAACCCAGCCCCGCTCTCGCTGTTTCAAACTGTGAAACCCCAGCTCCGCTCTGGCTGTTTCAAACCGTGACACACCAGCTCCGATCTCGCTGTTTCAAACTGTGAAACTCCAGCTCCGCTCTGACTGTTTCAAACTGTGAAACCCCAGTTCCGCTCCCGCTGTTTCAAGCTGAGTAACCCCAGCTCCGCTCTCGCTGTTTCAAACTATGAAACCCCAGATCTGGTCTCGATGTTTCAAAATTTAAACCCCAGCTCTGCGCAGGCTGTTTCAAACTGTGAAATCCCAGATCCGCTCTGGCTGTTTCAAACTGTGGAATCCCAGCTCCGCTATCGCTGTGTCAATCTGTGAAACCCCAGCTCCGCTATCGCTGTTTCAAACCTTGAAACAGCAGCTCCGCTCTCACTGTTCCAAACTGAAATTCCAGCTCCGCACTGGCTGCTGCACGCCGTGAAACCCCAGCTCTGCTCTCAGTGTTTCAATCTGTGAAACAGCACCTCCGCTCTGGCTGTTTCAAACTATGAAACCCCAGATCCGCTCTTGATATTTCAAAATTTGAAACTCTAGCTCTACTCTCTCTGTTTCAAACTCTGAAACTCCAGCTATGCTCTCGCTGTTTCAAACTGGGAAACTGCATCCTTGGCTCTCGATGTTTCAAACTGAGACACCCCAGTTCCACTCTCACTGTTTCAATCTCTGAAAACCCAGCTCCGCTCTCGCTGTTTTTAACTGAAACCCCAGCTCCGGACTCGCTATTTCAAATTGTGAAACACCAGCTCTGCTCTCGCTGATTCAAACTGAAATTCCAGCTCCACTCTGATCTGTTTCAAACTGTGAAACCCCAGCTTCACTCTCCCTCTTTCAATCTGTGAAACTCCAGCTCCGCTCTCACTGGTTCAAACTGTGAAACTGCATCCTCCACTCTCGCTGTTTCAAACTGTGAAAACCCAGCTCCGCTCTGGCTATTTCAAATTGTGAAACTGCAGCTCCGCTCTGGCTGTGTCAAACTGTGAATCCCCAGCTCCGCTCTCGCTGTTTCAAACTGTGAAACCCCAGCTCCGCTCTCGCTTTTTCAAACTGTGAAACCCCAGCTCCGCTCTCGCTGTTACAAGCTATGAAACCCCAGCTCCACTCTCGCTGTTTCCTACTGAAATTCCAGCTCCGCTCTGGCTGTTTCAAACTGTGAAACCCCAGCTCCGCTCTGGCTGTTTCAAACTTCGAAACCCCAGATCCGCTCTCGCTGTTTCAAAATGTGAAACCCCAGCTCCGCTGTCGCTGTTTCAAACTGTGAAACCCCAGCTCCGCTCTCGCTGTTTCAAAGTGTGAATCCCCAGATCCACTCTCGCTGTTTCAAAATGTGAAACCCCAGTTCCGCTCTCGCTGTTTCAAACTGTGAAACTCCAGCTCCGCTCTTGCTTTTTCAAACTGTGAAACCCCAGCTCCGCTCTCGCTGTTTCAAACTCTGAAACCCCAGCTCCACTCTCGCTGTTTCATACTGAAATTCCAGCTCCGCTCTGGCTGTTTCAAACTGTGAAACCCCAGCTCCGCTCTTGCTGTTTCAAACTGTGAAACCCTAGCTCTGCTCTCGCTGTTTCAAACTCAAACCACTGCTCCCCTCTCGCTGTTTCAAACTGTGAAACTGCATCTGCGCTCTCGCTGTTTCAAACTGTGAATCACCAATCTGCACTCGCAATTTCAATCTGTGAAAGCCCAGCTCCTCTCTGGCTGTTTCAAACTATGAAACCACAGCTCCACACTTATGGTTTCAATCTCTGAAACCCCAGTTCCGCTCTGGCTGTTTCAAACTGTGAATCCCCAGCTGAGCTCTTGCTGCTTCAAACTGTGAATCACCAATCCGCACTCGCAATTTCAAACTGTGAAAGCCCAGCTCCACTCTCGTTGTTGCAAACTGAAACCCCAGCTCTCCTTTCGCTGTTTCGAACTGTGGAAACTGCAGCTCCATTCTCACTGTTTCAAACTGATACCCCATTTCCGCTCTCGCTGTTTCAAACTGTTGAAACTCCAGCTCCGCTCTGGCTGTCTCAAACTGTGAAACTCCAGCTCTGCTCTCGCTGTTTCAAACTGTGGAACTGCAGCTCCGCTCTCGCTGTTTCAAACTGTGAAACTGCAGCTCCGCTCTCGCTGATCAAACAGTGAAACTGCAGCTCCGTTCTTGCTGTTTCAATGTGAGAAACACCAGTTCCGCTCTTGCTGTTTCAAACTGTGGAACCCCAGCTCCCTCTCACAGTTTCAAACTCTGAAACCCCCGCTCCACACTCGCTGTTTCAAACTGTGAAACTGCAGCTCCACGCTCCAAGTTTCAAACTGAAACTGCAGCTCTCTGTCTCGCTGATCAAACAGTGAAACTGCAGCTCCGTTCTCGCTGTTTCAATCTGAGCAACACCAGTTCCGCTCTCGCTGCTTCAAAATGTGAAACCACAGCTCCACTCTTGCTTTTTCAAACTCTGAAACCCCAGCTCCACTCTCACTGTTTCAAACTGTGAAACTGCAGCTTCACTTTCCCAGTTTCAAAATGTGAAACTGCAGCTCTCTCTCTCATTGTTTCAAACTGTGAAACTGCAGCTCCGCTCTCGCTGTTTCAAACTCTAAACCGCACCTCCGCTCCGCTGTTTCAAACTGTGAAACTGCAGCTCCGTTCTCGCTGTTTCAATCTGAGAAACACCAGTTCCGCTCTCGCTGTTTCAAACTGTGAAACCCCAGCTCCGATCTCGCTGTTTCAAACTGTGAAACTGCAGCCCCCCTCTCGCTATTTCAATCTGGGAAACTGCAGCTCGCTATTGCTGTTTGAATCTAAGAAACACCAGCTCCGCTCTCGCTGTTTCAAACTGAAAAACCCCAGCTCCGCTCTGGTTGTTTCAAATTGTGAAAACCCAGCCCCGCTCTGGCTGTCTCAAACTGTGAAACTCCAGCTCCGCTCTCGCTGTTTCAAACTGTGGAACTGCAGCTCCACTCTCACTGTTTCAAACTGTGAAACTGCAGCTCCGGTCTCGCTGATCAAACAGTGAAACTGCAGCTCCGTTCTCGCTGTTTCAATCTGAGAAACACCAGTTCCGCTCTTGCTGTTTCAAATGTGGAACCCCAGCTCCCTCTCGCAGTTTCAAACTCTGAAACCCCCGCTCCATGCTCGCTGTTTCAAACTGTGAAACTGCAGCTCCACGTTCCCAGTATCAAACTGTGAAACTGCAGCTCCGCTCTCGCTGATCAAACAGTGAAACTGCAGCTCCGTTCTCGCTGTTTCAATCTGAGAAACACCAGTTCCACTGTCGTGTTTTCAAACTGTGAAACCCCAGCTCCGCTCTCGCAGTTTCAAATTCTGAAACCCCTGCTCCACTCTCGCTGTTTCAAACTGTGAAACTGCAGCTCCACTCTCCCAGTTTCAAACTGTGAAACTGCAGCTCTCTCTCTCTCGCTGTTTCAAACTGTGAAACTGCAGCTCCGCTCTCGCTGATCAAACAGTGAAAGTGCAGCTCCGTTCTCGCTGTTTCAATCTGAGAAACACCAGTTCCGCTCTCGCTGTTTCAAACAGTGAAACCCCAGCTCCGCTCTCGCTGTTTCAAACTGTGAAGGCCCAGCTCAACTCTGGTTGTTTCAAACTGTGAAACTCCAGCTCCGCTCTTGCTGTTTCAAACTGAGAAACTCCAGCTCCGCTCTCGCTGTTTCAAACGTTGAAACCCCAGCTCCGCTCTGGCTGTTTCAAACTGTGACAACCCAGCTCCGATCTCGCTGTTTCAAACAGTGAAACTCCAGCTCCGCTCTGGCTGTTGCAAACTGCGAAACTGCAGCTCTGCTCAGGCTGTTTCAAACTGTGAAACCCCAGTTCCGCTCAGGCTGTTTCAAACTGAGGAACCCGAGCTCTGCTCTCGGTGTTTCAAATTGTGAAACCCCAGCTCCGCTCTCGCTGTTTCAAACTATGAAACCCCAGATCCATTCGCGATGTTTCAAAATTTAAAACCCAGCTCTGCTCAGGCTGTTTCAAACTGTGAAATCCCAGCTCCGCTCTGGCTATTTCAAACTGTGAAATGCCAGCTCCGCTCTTGCTGTTGCAAACTGAGATTCCCCAGCTTCGCTCTCGCTGTTTCAAACAATGAAACCTCAGATCCGCTCTCGATGTTTCAAACTGTGAAACTCCAGCTCCGCTCTCGCTGTTTCAAACTGTGAAAAGCCAGTTCCGCTCTCGTAGTTTCAAACTGTGAAACCCCAGCTCCGCTCTCGCTGTTTCAAACAATGAAACCTCAGATCTGCTCTCGATGTTTCAAACTGTGAAACTCCAGCTCCGCTCTCGCTGTTTCAAACTGTGAAAAGCCAGTTCCGCTCTCGTTGTTTCAAACTGTGAAACCCCAGCTCCGCTCTCGCTGTTTCAAACTGTGAAACTGCATCCTCCACTCTCGCTGTTTCAAACTGTGAAAACCCAGCTCCGCTCTCATTGTTTCAAACTGTGACATCCCAGCTCCGATCTCGCTGTTTCAAAGTGTGAATCCCCAGATCCACTCTCGCTGTTTCAAAATGTGAAACCCCAGCTCTGCTCTCGCAGTTTCAAACTGTGAAACTCCAGCTCCGCTTCCGCTTTTTCAAACTGTGAAACCCCAGCTCCACTCTCGCTGTTTCATACTGAAATTCCAGCTCCTCTCTTGCTGTTTCAAACTCTGAAACCCTAGCTCTGCTCTCGCTGTTTGAAAGTGCGAAACCCCAGATCCAATCTCGCTGTTTCAAACTGTGAAACTCTAGCTCCGCTCTGACTGATTCAAACTGTGAAACTCCAGCTCCGCTCTGGCTGTTTGAAACTGCGAAACTGCTGCTCTGCTCAGGCTGTTTCAAATTGTGAAACTGCAGCTCTCTCTCTCGCTGTTTCAAACTGTGAAACTGCAGCTCTGCTCTCGCTGTTTCAAACTATGAAACCACAGCTCCGCTCTCGCTGTTTCAAACTAAGAATCCCCAGCTCCACTCTCGTTGTTTCATATTGTGAAAACCCAGCCCCGCTCTCGCTGTTTCAAACTGTGAAACCCCAGCTCCGCTCTGGCTGTTTCAAACCGTGACACACCAGCTCCGATCTCGCTGTTTCAAACTGTGAAACTCCAGCTCCGCTCTGACTGTTTCAAACTGTGAAACCCCAGTTCCGCTCCCGCTGTTTCAAGCTGAGTAACCCCAGCTCCGCTCTCGCTGTTTCAAACTGTGAAACCCCAGATCTGGTCTCGATGTTTCAAAATTTAAACCCCAGCTCTGCTCAAGCTGTTTCAAACTGTGAAATCCCAGATCCGCTCTGGCTGTTTCAAACTGTGGAATCCCAGCTCCGCTATCGCTGTGGCAATCTGTGAAACACCAGCTCCGCTCAGGCTGTTTGAAATTGTGAAACCCCAGCTCCGCTATCGCTGTTTCAAACCTTGAAACAGCAGCTCCGCTCTCACTGTTCCAAACTGAAATTCCAGCTCCGCTCTGGCTGTTGCACGCCGTGAAACCCCAGCTCTGCTCTCACTGTTTCAATCTGTGAAACAGCACCTCCGCTCTGGCTGTTTCAAACTATGAAACCCCAGATCCGCTCTTGATATTTCAAAATTTGAAACTCTAGCTCTACTCTCTCTGTTTCAAACTCTGAAACTCCAGCTATGCTCTCGCTGTTTCAAACTGGGAAACTGCATCCTTGGCTCTCGATGTTTCAAACTGAGACACCCCAGTTCCACTCTCACTGTTTCAATCTCTGAAAACCCAGCTCCGCTCTCGCTGTTTTTAACTGAAACCCCAGCTCCGGACTCGCTATTTCAAATTGTGAAACACCAGCTCTGCTCTCGCTGATTCAAACTGAAATTCCAGCTCCGCTCTGGCTGTTTCAAACTGTGAAACCCCAGCTTCACTCTCCCTGTTTCAATCTGTGAAAGCCCTGCTCTGCTCTTGCTGTATGAACCTGTGAATCCCCTGCTCCAGTCTGGCTGTTTCAAACTGCGAAAATGCAGCTCTGCTTTGGCTGTTTCAAACTGAGAAACTGAGCTCCGCTCTCGTTCTTTCAAACTGTGAAACCCCAGCTCCGCTCTCGCTGTTGCAAACTGAGAATCCCCAGCTCCGCTCTCGCTGTTTCAAACAATGAAACCCCACATCCTCTCTCGATGTTTCAAACTGTGAAACTCCAGCTCCGCTCTCGCTGGTTCAAACTGTGAAACTGCATCCTCCACTGTCGCTGTTTCAAACTGTGAAAACCCAGCTCCGCTCTGGCTATTTCAAACTGTGAAACTGCAGCTCCGCTCTGGCTGTGTCAAACTGTGAATCCCCAGCTCCGCTCTCGCTGTTTCAAACTGTGAATACCCAGCTCCGCTCTGGCTGTTTCAAACTGTGAAGCCCCAGCTCCGCTCTCGCTGTTACAAGCTATGAAACCCCAGCTCCACTCTCGCTGTTTCCTTCTGAAATTCCAGCTCCGCTCTGGCTGTTTCAAACTGTGAAACCCCAGCTCCGCTCTGGCTTTTTCAAACTTCGAAACCCCAGATCCGCTCTCGCTGTTTCAAAATGTGAAACCCCAGCTCCGCTGTCGCTGTTTCAAACTGTGAAACCCCAGCTCCGCTCTTGCTTTTTCAAAGTGTGAATCCCCAGATCCACTCTCGCTGTTTCAAAATGTGAAACCCCAGTTCCGCTCTCGCTGTTTCAAACTGTGAAACTGCAGCTCCACTCTCCCAGTTTCAAACTGTGAAACTGCAGCTCTCTCTCTCTCGCTGTTTCAAACTGTTGAAACTCCAGCTCCGCTCTGGCTGTCTCAAACTGTGAAACTCCAGCTCTGCTCTCGCTGTTTCAAACTGTGGAACTGCAGCTCCGCTCTCGCTGTTTCAAACTGTGAAACTGCAGCTCCGCTCTCGCTGATCAAACAGTGAAACTGCAGCTCCGTTCTTGCTGTTTCAATGTGAGAAACACCAGTTCCGCTCTTGCTGTTTCAAACTGTGGAACCCCAGCTCCCTCTCGCAGTTTCAAACTCTGAAACCCCCGCTCCACGCTCGCTGTTTCAAACTGTGAAACTGCAGCTCCACGCTCCCAGTTTCAAACTGTGAAACTGCAGCTCTCTGTCTCGCTGATCAAACAGTGAAACTGCAGCTCCGTTCTCGCTGTTTCAATCTGAGCAACACCAGTTCCGCTCTCGCTGTTTCAAAATGTGAAACCACAGCTCCACTCTTGCTTTTCAAACTCTGAAACCCCAGCTCCACTCTCACTGTTTCAAACTGTGAAACTGCAGCTTCACTTTCCCAGTTTCAAAATGTGAAACTGCAGCTCTCTCTCTCATTGTTTCAAACTGTGAAACTGCAGCTCTGCACTCGCTGTTTCAAACTATGAAACCACTGCTCTGCACTTGCTGTTCCAAACTGTGGAACCCCAGCTCCGCTCTCGCTGTTTCAAACTCTAAACCGCACCTCCGCTCCGCTGTTTCAAACTGTGAAACTGCAGCTCCGTTCTCGCTGTTTCAATCTGAGAAACACCAGTTCCGCTCTCGCTGTTTCAAACTATGAAACCCCAGCTCCGATCTCGCTGTTTCAAACTGTGAAACTGCAGCCCCGCTCTCGCTATTTCAATCTGTGAAACTGCAGCTCGCTATTGCTGTTTGAATCTAAGAAACACCAGCTCCGGTCTCGCTGTTTCAAACTGAAAAACCCCAGCTCCGCTCTGGTTGTTTCAAATTGTGAAAACCCAGCCCCGCTCTGGCTGTCTCAAACTGTGAAACTCCAGCTCCGCTCTCGCTGTTTCAAACTGTGGAACTGCAGCTCCACTCTCGCTGTTTCAAACTGTGAAACTGCAGCTCCGGTCTCGCTGATCAAACAGTGAAACTGCAGCTCCGTTCTCGCTGTTTCAATCTGAGAAACACCAGTTCCACTCTTGCTGTTTCAAATGTGGAACCCCAGCTCCCTCTCGCAGTTTCAAAGTCTGAAACCCCCGCTCCATGCTCGCTGTTTCAAACTGTGAAACTGCAGCTCCACGTTCCCAGTTTCAAACTGTGAAACTGCAGCTCCGCTCTCGCTGATCAAAAAGTGAAACTGCAGCTCCGTTCTCGCTGTTTCAATCTGAGAAACACCAGTTCCGCTCTCGCTGTTTCAAAATGTGAAACTGCAGCTCCACTCTTGCTTTTTCAAACTGTGAATCCCCAGCTCTGCTCTTGCTGTTTCAAACTCTGAAACCCCAGCTCCACTCTCACTGTTTCAAACTGTGAAACTGCAGCTTCACTCTCCCAGTTTCAAAATGTGAAACTGCAGCTCTCTCTCTCATTGTTTCAAACTGTGAAACTGCAGCTCTGCACTCGCTGTTTCAAACAGTGAAACCACAGCTCTGCACTTGCTGTTCCAAACTGTGGAACCCCAGCTCCGCTCTCGCTGTTTCAAACTCTGAAACCGCACCTCCGCTCCGCTGTTTCAAACTGTGAAACTGCAGCTCCGCTCTCGCTGATCAAACAGTGAAACTGCAGCTCCGTTCTCGCTGTTTCAATCTGAGAAACACCAGTTCCGCTGTCGTGTTTTCAAACTGTGAAACCCCAGCTCCGCTCTCGCAGTTTCAAATTCTGAAACCCCTGCTCCACTCTCGCTGTTTCAAACTGTGAAACTGCAGCTCTCTCTCTCTCGCTGTTTCAAACTGTGAAACTGCAGCTCCGCTCTCCCAGTTTCAAACTGTGAAACTGCAGCTCTCTCTCTCTCGCTGTGTCAAACTGTGAAACTGCAGCTCCGCTCTCCCAGTTTCAAACTGTGGAACTGCAGCTCCACTCTCCCAGTTTCAAACTGTGAAACTGCAGCTCTCTCTCTCTCGCTGTTTCAAACTGTGAAACTGCAGCTCCGCTCTCGCTGATCAAACAGTGAAACTGCAGCTCCGTTCTCGCTGTTCCAATCTGAGAAACACCAGTTCCACTCTCGCTGTTTCAAACAGTGAAACCCCAGCTCCGCCCTCGCTGTTTCAAACTGTGAAGCCCCAGCTCAACTCTGGTTGTTTCAAACTGTGAAACTCCAGCTCCACTCTCCCAGATTCAAACTGTGAAACTGCAGCTCTTTCTCTCTCGCTGTTTCAAACTGTGAAACTGCAGCTCCGCTCTCGCTGATCAAACAGTGAAACTGCAGCTCCGTTCTCGCTGTTTCAATCTGAGAAACACCAGTTCCGCTCTCGCTGTTTCAAACTGTGAAACCCCAGCTCCGATCTCGCTGTTTCAAACTGTGAAACTGCAGCCCCGCTCTCGCTATTTCAATCGGTGAAACTGCAGCTCGCTATTGCTGTTTGAATCTAAGAAACACCAGCTCCGCTCTCGCTGTTTCAAACTGAAAAACCCCAGCTCCGCTCTGGTTGTTTCAAATTGTGAAAACCCAGCCCCGCTCTGGCTGTCTCAAACTGTGAAACTCCAGCTCCGCTCTCGCTGTTTCAAACTGTGGAACTGCAGCTCCGCTCTCGCTGTTTCAAACTGTGAAACTGCAGCTCCGGTCTCGCTGATCAAACAGTGAAACTGCAGCTCCGTTCTCGCTGTTTCAATCTGAGAAACACCAGTGCCGCTCTTGCTGTTTCAAATGTGGAACCCCAGCTCCCTCTCGCAGTTTCAAACTCTGAAACCCCCGCTCCATGCTCGCTGTTTCAAACTGTGAAACTGCAGCTCCACGTTCCCAGTTTCAAACTGTGAAACTGCAGCTCCGCTCTCGCTGATCAAACAGTGAAACTGCAGCTCCGTTCTCTCTGTTTCAATCTGAGAAACACCAGTTCCGCTCTCGCTGTTTCAAAATGTGAAACTGCAGCTCCACTCTTGCTTTTTCAAACTGTGAATCCCCAGCTCTGCTCTTGCTGTTTCAAACTCTGAAACCCCAGCTCCACTCTCACTGTTTCAAACTGTGAAACTGCAGCTTCACTCTCCCAGTTTCAAAATGTGAAACTGCAGCTCTCTCTCTCATTGTTTCAAACTGTGAAACTGCAGCTCTGCACTCGCTGTTTCAAACTGTGAAACCACAGCTCTGCACTTGCTGTTCCAAACTGTGGAACCCCAGCTCCACTCTCGCTGTTTCAAACTCTGAAACCGCACCTCCGCTCCGCTGTTTCAAACTGTGAAACTGCAGCTCCGCTCTCGCTGATCAAACAGTGAAACTGCAGCTCCGTTCTCGCTGTTTCAATCTGAGAAACAACAGTTCCGCTGTCGCGTTTTCAAACTGTGAAACCCCAGCTCCGCTCTCACAGTTTCAAATTCTGAAACCCCTGCTCCACTCTCGCTGTTTCAAACTGTGAAACTGCAGCTCCACTCTCCCAGTTTCAAACTGTGAAACTGCAGCTCTCTCTGTCTCGCTGTTTCAAACTGTGAAACTGCAGCTCCGCTCTCGCTGATCAAACAGTGAAACTGCAGCTCCGTTCTCGCTGTTTCAATCTGAGAAACACCAGTTCCGCTCTCGCTGTTTCAAACAGTGAAACCCCAGCTCCGCTCTCGCTGTTTCAAACTGTGGAACTGCAGCTCCGCTCTCGCTGTTTCAAACTGTGAAACTGCAGCTCCGGTCTCGCTGATCAAACAGTGAAACTGCAGCTCCGTTCTCGCTGTTTCAATCTGAGAAACACCAGTTCCGCTCTCGCTGTTTCAAAATGTGAAACTGCAGCTCCACTCTTGCTTTTTCAAACTGTGAATCCCCAGCTCTGCTCTTGCTGTTTCAAACTCTGAAACCCCAGCTCCACTCTCACTGTTTCAAACTGTGAAACTGCAGCTTCACTCTCCCAGTTTCAAAATGTGAAACTGCAGCTCTCTCTCTCATTGTTTCAAACTGTGAAACTGCAGCTCTGCACTCGCTGTTTCAAACAGTGAAACCACCGCTCTGCACTTGCTGTTCCAAACTGTGGAACCCCAGCTCCACTCTCGCTGTTTCAAACTCTGAAACCGCACCTCCGCTCCGCTGTTTCAAACTGTGAAACTGCAGCTCCGCTCTCGCTGATCAAACAGTAAAACTGCAGCTCCGTTCTCGCTGATCAAACAGTGAAACTGCAGCTCCGTTCTCGCTGTTTCAATCTGAGAAACAACAGTTCCGCTGTCGCGTTTTCAAACTGTGAAACCCCAGCTCCGCTCTCACAGTTTCAAATTCTGAAACCCCTGCTCCACTCTCCCAGTTTCAAACTGTGAAACTGCAGCTCTCTCTGTCTCGCTGTTTCAAACTGTGAAACTGCAGCTCCGCTCTCGCTGATCAAACAGTGAAACTGCAGCTCCGTTCTCGCTGTTTCAATCTGAGAAACACCAGTTCCGCTCTCGCTGTTTCAAACAGTGAAACCCCAGCTCCGCTCTCGCTGTTTCAAACTGTGAAGCCCCAGCTCCACTCTGGTTGTTTCAAACTGTGAAAACCACAGCTCCATTCTCGCTGTTTCAAACTGTGAAGCCCCAGCTCCACTCTGGTTGTTTCAAACTGTGAAAACCACAGCTCCACTCTCGCTGTTTCAAACTGAGAAACCCGAGCTCCGCTCTCGCTGTTTCAAACGTTGAAACCCCAGCTCTGCTCTGGCTGTTTCAAACTGTGACAACCCAGCTCCGATCTCGCTGTTTCAAACAGTGAAACTCCAGCTCCGCTCTGGCTGTTGCAAACTGCGAAACTGCAGCTCTGCTCAGGCTGTTTCAAACTGTGAAACCCCAGTTCCGCTCTGGCTGTTTCAAACTGAGGAACCCGAGCTCTGCTCTCGGTGTTTCAAATTGTGAAACCCCAGCTCCGCTCTCACTGTTTCAAACTATGAAACCCCAGATCCATTCTCGATGTTTCAAAATTTAAAACCCAGCTCTGCTCAGGCTGTTTCAAACTGTGAAATCCCAGCTCCGCTCTGGCTATTTCAAACTGTGAAACGCCAGCTCCGCTCTTGCTGTTGCAAACTGAGATTCCCAAGCTCCGCTCTCGCTGTTTCAAACAATGAAACGTCAGATCCGGTCTCGATGTTTCAAACTGTGAAACTCCAGCTCCGCTCTCGCTGTTTCAAACTGTGAAACTGCAGCTCCACTCTCCCAGATTCAAACTGTGAAACTGCAGCTCTCTCTCTCTCGCTGTTTCAAACTGTGAAACTGCAGCTCCGCTCTCGCTGATCAAACAGTGAAACTGCAGCTCCGTTCTCGCTGTTTCAATCTGAGAAACACCAGTTCCGCTCTCGCTGTTTCAAACTGTGAAACTGCAGCCCCGCTCTCGCTATTTCAATCGGTGAAACTGCAGCTCGCTATTGCTGTTTGAAACTAAGAAACACCAGCTCCGCTCTCGCTGTTTCAAACTGAAAAACCCCAGCTCCGCTCTGGTTGTTTCAAATTGTGAAAACCCAGCCCCGCTCTGGCTGTCTCAAACTGTGAAACTCCAGCTCCGCTCTCGCTGTTTCAAACTGTGGAACTGCAGCTCCGCTCTCGCTGTTTCAAACTGTGAAACTGCAGCTCCGGTCTCGCTGATCAAACAGTGAAACTGCAGCTCCGTTCTCGCTGTTTCAATCTGAGAAACACCAGTTCCGCTCTTGCTGTTTCAAATGTGGAACCCCAGCTCCCTCTCGCAGTTTCAAACTCTGAAACCCCCGCTCCATGCTCGCTGTTTCAAACTGTGAAACTGCAGCTCCACGTTCCCAGTTTCAAACTGTGAAACTGCAGCTCCGCTCTCGCTGATCAAACAGTGAAACTGCAGCTCCGTTCTCTCTGTTTCAATCTGAGAAACACCAGTTCCGCTCTCGCTGTTTCAAAATGTGAAACTGCAGCTCCACTCTTGCTTTTTCAAACTGTGAATCCCCAGCTCTGCTCTTGCTGTTTCAAACTCTGAAACCCCAGCTCCACTCTCACTGTTTCAAACTGTGAAACTGCAGCTTCACTCTCCCAGTTTCAAAATGTGAAACTGCAGCTCTCTCTCTCATTGTTTCAAACTGTGAAACTGCAGCTCTGCACTCGCTGTTTCAAACTGTGAAACCACAGCTCTGCACTTGCTGTTCCAAACTGTGGAACCCCAGCTCCACTCTCGCTGTTTCAAACTCTGAAACCGCACCTCCGCTCCGCTGTTTCAAACTGTGAAACTGCAGCTCCGCTCTCGCTGATCAAACAGTGAAACTGCAGCTCCGTTCTCGCTGTTTCAATCTGAGAAACAACAGTTCCGCTGTCGCGTTTTCAAACTGTGAAACCCCAGCTCCGCTCTCACAGTTTCAAATTCTGAAACCCCTGCTCCACTCTCGCTGTTTCAAACTGTGAAACTGCAGCTCCACTCTCCCAGTTTCAAACTGTGAAACTGCAGCTCTCTCTGTCTCGCTGTTTCAAACTGTGAAACTGCAGCTCCGCTCTCGCTGATCAAACAGTGAAACTGCAGCTCCGTTCTCGCTGTTTCAATCTGAGAAACACCAGTTCCGCTCTCGCTGTTTCAAACAGTGAAACCCCAGCTCCGCTCTCGCTGTTTCAAACTGTGAAACTCCAGCTCCGCTCTCGCTGTTTCAAACTGCGAAACTGCAGCTCTGCTCAGGCTGTTTCAAACTGTGAAACCCCAGTTCCGCTCAGGCTGTTTCAAACTGAGGAACCCAAGCTCTGCTCTCGGTGTTTCAAATTGTGAAACCCCAGCTCCGCTCTCGCTGTTTCAAACTATGAAACCCCAGATCCATTCTCGATGTTTCAAAATTTAAAACCCAGCTCTGCTCAGGCTGTTTCAAACTGTGAAATCCCAGCTCCGCTCTGGCTATTTCAAACTGTGAAACGCCAGCTCCGCTCTTGCTGTTGCAATCTGAGATTCCCAAGCTCCGCTCTCGCTGTTTCAAACAATGAAACGTCAGATCCGGTCTCGATGTTTCAAACTGTGAAACTCCAGCTCCGCTCTCGCTGTTTCAAACTGTGAAACTGCATCCTCCACTCTCGCTGTTTCAAACTGTGAAAACCCAGCTCAGCTCTCATTGTTTCAAACTGTGACACCCCATCTCCGATCTCGTTGTTTCAAAGTGTGAATCCCCAGATCCGCTCTCGCTGTTTCAAAATGTGAAACCCCAGCTCTGCTCTCGCAGTTTCAAACTGTGAAACTCCAGCTCCGCTTCCGCTTTTTCAAACTGTGAAACCCCTGCTCCGCTCTCACTGTTTCAAACTGTGAAACCCCAGCTCCACTCTCGCTGTTTCATACTGAAATTCCAGCTCCGCTCTTGCTGTTTCAAACTGTGAAACCCTAGCTCTGCTCTCGCTGTTTCAAACTCAAACCCTCAAACCACTGCTCCCCTCTCGCTGTTTCAAACTGTGAAACTGCATCTGCGCTCTCACTGTTTCAAACTGTGGAACCCCATGTCCACACTTATGGTTTCAAACTCTGAAACCCCAGTTCCGCGCTCGCTTTTTCAAACTGTGTAACTGCAGCTCTGCTCTCGCTGTTTCAAACTGTGAAACTCCAGCTCCGATCTCGCTGTTTCAAACTGTGAAACTGCAGCCCCGCTCTCGTTGTTTCAATCTGTGAAACTCTAGCTCCGCTCTCGCTGTTTCAATCTAAGAAACACCAGCTCTGCTCTCGCTATTTCAAACAGTGAAACTGCAGCTCCGCTCTCGCTGTTTCAAACTGAAAAACCCCAGCTCCGCTCTGGCTGTTTCAAATTGTGAAAAACCAGCCCCTCTCTGGCTGTTTCAAACCATGAAACTCCAGCTCCGCTCTCAGTGTTTCAAACTGAAAAAACCCAGTTCCGCTCTCGCTGTTTCAAACTGTGAAACCCCAGCCCCGCTTCCGCTTTTTCGAACTGTGAAACCCCAGCTCCGCTCTCACTGTTTCAAACTATGAAACCCCAGATCCATTCTCGATGTTTCAAAATTTAAAACCCAGCTCTGCTCAGGCTGTTTCAAACTGTGAAATCCCAGCTCCGCTCTGGCTATTTCAAACTGTGAAACGCCAGCTCCGCTCTTGCTGTTGCAAACTGAGATTCCCAAGCTCCGCTCTCGCTGTTTCAAACAATGAAACGTCAGATCCGGTCTCGATGTTTCAAACTGTGAAACTCCAGCTCCGCTCTCGCTGTTTCAAACTGTGAAACTGCAGCTCCACTCTCCCAGATTCAAACTGTGAAACTGCAGCTCTCTCTCTCTCGCTGTTTCAAACTGTGAAACTGCAGCTCCGCTCTCGCTGATCAAACAGTGAAACTGCAGCTCCGTTCTCGCTGTTTCAATCTGAGAAACACCAGTTCCGCTCTCGCTGTTTCAAACTGTGAAACTGCAGCCCCGCTCTCGCTATTTCAATCGGTGAAACTGCAGCTCGCTATTGCTGTTTGAATCTAAGAAACACCAGCTCCGCTCTCGCTGTTTCAAAATGAAAAACCCCAGCTCCGCTCTGGTTGTTTCAAATTGTGAAAACCCAGCCCCGCTCTGGCTGTCTCAAACTGTGAAACTCCAGCTCCGCTCTCGCTGTTTCAAACTGTGGAACTGCAGCTCCGCTCTCGCTGTTTCAAACTGTGAAACTGCAGCTCCGGTCTCGCTGATCAAACAGTGAAACTGCAGCTCCGTTCTCGCTGTTTCAATCTGAGAAACACCAGTTCCGCTCTTGCTGTTTCAAATGTGGAACCCCAGCTCCCTCTCGCAGTTTCAAACTCTGAAACCCCCGCTCCATGCTCGCTGTTTCAAACTGTGAAACTGCAGCTCCACGTTCCCAGTTTCAAACTGTGAAACTGCAGCTCCGCTCTCGCTGATCAAACAGTGAAACTGCAGCTCCGTTCTCTCTGTTTCAATCTGAGAAACACCAGTTCCGCTCTCGCTGTTTCAAAATGTGAAACTGCAGCTCCACTCTTGCTTTTTCAAACTGTGAATCCCCAGCTCTGCTCTTGCTGTTTCAAACTCTGAAACCCCAGCTCCACTCTCACTGTTTCAAACTGTGAAACTGCAGCTTCACTCTCCCAGTTTCAAAATGTGAAACTGCAGCTCTCTCTCTCATTGTTTCAAACTGTGAAACTGCAGCTCTGCACTCGCTGTTTCAAACTGTGAAACCACAGCTCTGCACTTGCTGTTCCAAACTGTGGAACCCCAGCTCCACTCTCGCTGTTTCAAACTCTGAAACCGCACCTCCGCTCCGCTGTTTCAAACTGTGAAACTGCAGCTCCGCTCTCGCTGATCAAACAGTGAAACTGCAGCTCCGTTCTCGCTGTTTCAATCTGAGAAACAACAGTTCCGCTGTCGCGTTTTCAAACTGTGAAACCCCAGCTCCGCTCTCACAGTTTCAAATTCTGAAACCCCTGCTCCACTCTCGCTGTTTCAAACTGTGAAACTGCAGCTCCACTCTCCCAGTTTCAAACTGTGAAACTGCAGCTCTCTCTGTCTCGCTGTTTCAAACTGTGAAACTGCAGCTCCGCTCTCGCTGATCAAACAGTGAAACTGCAGCTCCGTTCTCGCTGTTTCAATCTGAGAAACACCAGTTCCGCTCTCGCTGTTTCAAACAGTGAAACTCCAGCTCCGCTCTCGCTGTTTCAAACTGAGAAACCCGAGCTCCGCTCTCGCTGTTTCAAACGTTGAAACCCCAGCTCCGCTCTGGCTGTTTCAAACTGTGACAACCCAGCTCCGATCTCGCTGTTTCAAACAGTGAAACTCCAGCTCCGCTCTGGCTGTTGCAAACTGCGAAACTGCAGCTCTGCTCAGGCTGTTTCAAACTGTGAAACCCCAGTTCCGCTCAGGCTGTTTCAAACTGAGGAACCCGAGCTCTGCTCTCGGTGTTTCAAATTGTGAAACCCCAGCTCCGCTCTCGCTGTTTCAAACTATGAAACCCCAGATCCATTCTCGATGTTTCAAAATTTAAAACCCAGCTCTGCTCAGGCTGTTTCAAACTGTGAAATCCCAGCTCCGCTCTGGCTATTTCAAACTGTGAAACGCCAGCTCCGCTCTTGCTGTTGCAAACTGAGATTCCCAAGCTCCGCTCTCGCTGTTTCAAACAATGAAACGTCAGATCCGGTCTCGATGTTTCAAACTGTGAAACTCCAGCTCCGCTCTCGCTGTTTCAAACTGTGAAACTGCATCCTCCACTCTCGCTGTTTCAAACTGTGAAAACCCAGCTCAGCTCTCATTGTTTCAAACTGTGACACCCCATCTCCGATCTCGTTGTTTCAAAGTGTGAATCCCCAGATCCGCTCTCGCTGTTTCAAAATGTGAAACCCCCGCTCTGCTCTCGCAGTTTCAAACTGTGAAACTCCAGCTCCGCTTCCGCTTTTTCAAACTGTGAAACCCCTGCTCCGCTCTCACTGTTTCAAACTGTGAAACCCCAGCTCCACTCTCGCTGTTTCATACTGAAATTCCAGCTCCGCTCTTGCTGTTTCAAACTGTGAAACCCTAGCTCTGCTCTCGCTGTTTCAAACTCAAACCCTCAAACCACTGCTCCCCTCTCGCTATTTCAAACTGTGAAACTGCATCTGCGCTCTCACTGTTTCAAACTGTGGAACCCCATCTCCACACTTATGGTTTCAAACTCTGAAACCCCAGTTCCGCGCTCGCTTTTTCAAACTGTGTAACTGCAGCTCTGCTCTCGCTGTTTCAAACTGTGAAACTCCAGCTCCGATCTCGCTGTTTCAAACTGTGAAACTGCAGCCCCGCTCTCGTTGTTTCAATCTGTGAAACTCTAGCTCCGCTCTCGCTGTTTCAATCTAAGAAACACCAGCTCTGCTCTCGCTGTTTCAAACAGTGAAACTGCAGCTCCGCTCTCGCTGTTTCAAACTGAAAAACCCCAGCTCCGCTCTGGCTGTTTCAAATTGTGAAAAACCAGCCCCTCTCTGGCTGTTTCAAACCATGAAACTCCAGCTCCGCTCTCAGTGTTTCAAACTGAAAAAACCCAGTTCCGCTCTCGCTGTTTCAAACTGTGAAACCCCAGCCCCGCTTCCGCTTTTTCGAACTGTGAAACCCCAGCTCCGCTCTCACTGTTTCAAACTGTGAAACCCCAGCTCCGCTCTCACTGTTTCAAACTGTGAAACCCCAGCTCCGCTCTTGCTGTTTCAAACTGTGAAACCCTAGCTCTCCTCTCGCTGTTTGAAACTGCGAAACCCCAGATCCAATCTCGCTGTTTCAAACTGTGAAACTCTAGCTCCGCTCTGACTGATTCAAACTGTGAAACTCCAGCTCCGCTCTGGCTGTTTGAAACTGCGAAACTGCTGCTCTGCTCAGGCTGTTTCAAATTGGTGAAACTGCAGCTCTCTCTCTCGCTGTTTCATACTGTGAAACCCCAGCTCCGCTCTGGCTGTTTCAAACCGTGACACACCAGCTCCGATCTCGCTGTTTCAAACTGCGAAACTGCAGCTCTGCTCAGGCTGTTTCAAACTGTGAAACCCCAGCTCCGCTCTGGCTGTTTCAAACTTCGAAACCCCAGATCCGCTCTCGCTGTTTCAAAATGTGAAACCCCAGCTCCGCTGTCGCTGTTTCAAACTGTGAAACCCCAGCTCCGCTCTCGCTGTTTCAAAGTGTGAATCCCCAGATCCACTCTCGCTGTTTCAAAATGTGAAACCCCAGTTCCGCTCTCGCTGTTTCAAACTGTGAAACTCCAACTCCGCTCTTGCTTTTTCAAACTGTGAAACCCCAGCTCCGCTCTCGCTGTTTCAAACTGTGAAACCCCTGCTCCGCTCTCACTGTTTCAAACTGTGAAACCCCAGCTCCACTCTCGCTGTTTCATACTGAAATTCCAGCTCCGCTCTTGCTGTTTCAAACTGTGAAACCCTAGCTCTGCTCTCGCTGTTTCAAACTCAAACCCTCAAACCACTGCTCCCCTCTCGCTATTTCAAACTGTGAAACTGCATCTGCGCTCTCACTGTTTCAAACTGTGGAACCCCATCTCCACACTTATGGTTTCAAACTCTGAAACCCCAGTTCCGCGCTCGCTTTTTCAAACTGTGTAACTGCAGCTCTGCTCTCGCTGTTTCAAACTGTGAAACTCCAGCTCCGATCTCGCTGTTTCAAACTGTGAAACTGCAGCCCCGCTCTCGTTGTTTCAATCTGTGAAACTCTAGCTCCGCTCTCGCTGTTTCAATCTAAGAAACACCAGCTCTGCTCTCGCTGTTTCAAACAGTGAAACTGCAGCTCCGCTCTCGCTGTTTCAAACTGAAAAACCCCAGCTCCGCTCTGGCTGTTTCAAATTGTGAAAAACCAGCCCCTCTCTGGCTGTTTCAAACCATGAAACTCCAGCTCCGCTCTCAGTGTTTCAAACTGAAAAAACCCAGTTCCGCTCTCGCTGTTTCAAACTGTGAAACCCCAGCCCCGCTTCCGCTTTTTCGAACTGTGAAACCCCAGCTCCGCTCTCACTGTTTCAAACTGTGAAACCCCAGCTCCGCTCTCACTGTTTCAAACTGTGAAACCCCAGCTCCGCTCTTGCTGTTTCAAACTGTGAAACCCTAGCTCTCCTCTCGCTGTTTGAAACTGCGAAACCCCAGATCCAATCTCGCTGTTTCAAACTGTGAAACTCTAGCTCCGCTCTGACTGATTCAAACTGTGAAACTCCAGCTCCGCTCTGGCTGTTTGAAACTGCGAAACTGCTGCTCTGCTCAGGCTGTTTCAAATTGGTGAAACTGCAGCTCTCTCTCTCGCTGTTTCATACTGTGAAACCCCAGCTCCGCTCTGGCTGTTTCAAACCGTGACACACCAGCTCCGATCTCGCTGTTTCAAACTGCGAAACTGCAGCTCTGCTCAGGCTGTTTCAAACTGTGAAACCCCAGCTCCGCTCTGGCTGTTTCAAACTTCGAAACCCCAGATCCGCTCTCGCTGTTTCAAAATGTGAAACCCCAGCTCCGCTGTCGCTGTTTCAAACTGTGAAACCCCAGCTCCGCTCTCGCTGTTTCAAAGTGTGAATCCCCAGATCCACTCTCGCTGTTTCAAAATGTGAAACCCCAGTTCCGCTCTCGCTGTTTCAAACTGTGAAACTCCAACTCCGCTCTTGCTTTTTCAAACTGTGAAACCCCAGCTCTGCTCTCGCTGTTTCAAACTCTGAAACCCCAGCTCCACTCTCGCTGTTTCATACTGAAATTCCAGCTCCGCTCTGGCTGTTTCAAACTGTGAAACCCCAGCTCCGCTCTTGCTGTTTCAAACTGTGAAACCCTAGCTCTGCTCTCGCTGTTTCAAACTCAAACCACTGCTCCCCTCTCGCTGTTTCAAACTGTGAAAATGCATCTGCGCTCTCGCTGTTTCAAACTGTGAATCACCAATCCGCACTCGCAGTTTCAATCTGTGAAAGCCCAGCTCCTCTCTGGCTGTTTCAAACTATGAAACCACAGCTCCACACTTATGGTTTCAATCTCTGAAACCCCAGTTCCGCTCTGGCTGTTTCAAACTGTGAATCCCCAGCTGTGCTCTTGCTGCTTCAAACTGTGAATCACCAATCCGCACTCGCAGTTTCAAACTGTGAAAGCCCAGCTCCACTCTCGTTGTTGCAAACTGAAACCCCAGCTCTCCTCTCGCTGTTTCAAACTGTGGAAACTGCAGCTCCATTCTCACTGTTTCAAACTGATACCCCATTTCCGCTCTCGCTGTTTCAAACTGTTGAAACTCCAGCTCCGCTCTGGCTGTCTCAAACTGTGAAACTCCAGCTCTGCTCTCGCTGTTTCAAACTGTGAAACTCCAGCTCCGTTCTCGCTGTTTCAATCTGAGAAACACCAGTTCCGCTCTCGCTGTTTCCAACAGTGAAACCCCAGCTCCGCTCTCGGTGTTTCAAATTGTGAAAAACCAGCCCCTCTCTGGCTGTTTCAAACCATGAAACTCCAGCTCCGCTCTCGGTGTTTCAAACTGAAAAAACCCAGTTCCGCTCTCGCTGTTTCAAACTGTGAAACCCCAGCCCCGTTGTGGCTGTTTCAAACCGTGACACCCCAGCTCCGATCTCGCTGTTTCAAACTGTGAAACTCCAGCTCCGCTCTGGCTGTTTCAAACTGTGAAACTCCAGCTCCGCTCTCGCTGATCAAACTGAGAAACCCCAGCTCCGCTCTGGCTGTTTCAAACTGTGACAACACAGCTCCGATCTCGCTGTTTCAAACAGTGAAACTCCAGCTCCGCTCTGGCTGTTGCAAACTGCGAAACTGCAGCTCTGCTCAGGCTGTTTTAAACTGTGAAACCCCAGCTCCGCTCTGGCTGTTTCAAACTTCGAAACCCCAGATCCGCTCTCGCTGTTTCAAAATGTGAAACCCCAGCTCCGCTGTCGCTGTTTCAAACTGTGAAACCCCAGCTCCGCTCTCGCTGTTTCAAAGTGTGAATCCCCAGATCCACTCTCGCTGTTTCAAAATGTGAAACCCCAGTTCCGCTCTCGCTGTTTCAAACTGTGAAACTCCAGCTCCGCTCTTGCTTTTTCAAACTGTGAAACCCCAGCTCCGCTCTCGCTGTTTCAAACTCTGAAACCCCAGCTCCACTCTCGCTGTTTCATACTGAAATTCCAGCTCCGCTCTGTTTGTTTCAAACTGTGAAACCCCAGCTCCACTCTTGCTGTTTCAAACTGTGAAACCCTAGCTCTGCTCTCGCTGTTTCAAACTCAAACCACTGCTCCCCTCTCGCTGTTTCAAACTGTGAAACTGCATCTGCGCTCTCGCTGTTTCAAACTGTGAATCACCAATCCGCACTCGCTGTTTCAATCTGTGAAAGCCCAGCTCCTCTCTGGCTGTTTCAAACTATGAAACCACAGCTCCACACTTATGGTTTCAATCTCTGAAACCCCAGTTCCGCTCTGGCTGTTTCAAACTGTGAATCCCCAGCTGTGCTCTTGCTGCTTCAAACTGTGAATCACCAATCCGCACTCGCAGTTTCAAACTGTGAAAGCCCAGCTCCACTCTCGTTGTTGCAAACTGAAACCCCAGCTCTCCTCTCGCTGTTTCAAACTGTGGAAACTGCAGCTCCATTCTCACTGTTTCAAACTGATACCCCATTTCCGCTCTCGCTGTTTCAAACTGTTGAAACTCCAGCTCCGCTCTGGCTGTCTCAAACTGTGGAACTCCAGCTCTGCTCTCGCTGTTTCAAACTGTGGAACAGCAGCTCCGCTCTCGCTGTTTCAAACCGTGAAACTGCAGCTCCGCTCTCGCTGATCAAACAGTGAAACTGCAGCTCCGTTCTTGCTGTTTCAATGTGAGAAACACCAGTTCCGCTCTTGCTGTTTCAAACTGTGAAACCCCAGCTCCGCTCTTGCTGTTTCAAACTGTGAAACCCTAGCTCTGCTCTCGCTGTTTCAAACTCAAACCACTGCTCCCCTCTCGCTGTTTCAAACTGTGAAACTGCATCTGCGCTCTCGCTGTTTCAAACTGTGAATCACCAATCCGCACTCGCAGTTTCAATCTGTGAAAGCCCAGCTCCTCTCTGGCTGTTTCAAACTATGAAACCACAGCTCCACACTTATGGTTTCAATCTCTGAAACCCCAGTTCCGCTCTGGCTGTTTCAAACTGTGAATCCCCAGCTGTGCTCTTGCTGCTTCAAACTGTGAATCACCAATCCGCACTCGCAGTTTCAAACTGTGAAAGCCCAGCTCCACTCTCGTTGTTGCAAACTGAAACCCCAGCTCTCCTCTCGCTGTTTCAAACTGTGGAAACTGCAGCTCCATTCTCACTGTTTCAAACTGATACCCCATTTCCGCTCTCGCTGTTTCAAACTGTTGAAACTCCAGCTCCGCTCTGGCTGTCTCAAACTGTGAAACTCCAGCTCTGCTCTCGCTGTTTCAAACTGTGAAACTCCAGCTCCGTTCTCGCTGTTTCAATCTGAGAAACACCAGTTCCGCTCTCGCTGTTTCCAACAGTGAAACCCCAGCTCCGCTCTCGGTGTTTCAAAATGTGAAAAACCAGCCCCTCTCTGGCTGTTTCAAACCATGAAACTCCAGCTCCGCTCTCGGTGTTTCAAACTGAAAAAACCCAGTTCCGCTCTCGCTGTTTCAAACTGTGAAACCCCAGCCCCGTTGTGGCTGTTTCAAACCGTGACACCCCAGCTCCGATCTCGCTGTTTCAAACTGTGAAACTCCAGCTCCGCTCTGGCTGTTTCAAACTGTGAAACTGCAGCTCCGCTCTCGCTGATCAAACAGTGAAACTGCAGCTCCGTTCTCACTGTTTCAATCTGAGAAACACCAGTTCCGCTCTCGCTGTTTCAAACAGTGAAACCCCAGCTCCGCTCTCGCTGTTTCAAACTGTGAAACCCCAGCTCCACTCTGGTTGTTTCAAACTGTGAAACTCCAGCTCCGCTCTCGCTGTTTCAAACTGAGAAACCTGAGCTCCGCTCTCGCTGTTTCAAACGTTGAAACCCCAGCTCTGCTTGGCTGTTTCAAACTGTGACAACCCAGCTCCGATCTCGCTGTTTCAAACAGTGAAACTCCAGCTCCGCTCTGGCTGTTGCAAACTGTGAAACTGCAGCTCCGCTCTTGCTTTTTCAAACTGTGAAACCCCAGCTCCGCTCTCGCTGTTTCAAACTCTGAAACCCCAGCTCCACTCTCGCTGTTTCATACTGAAATTCCAGCTCCGCTCTGGTTGTTTCAAACTGTGAAACCCCAGCTCCACTCTTGCTGTTTCAAACTGTGAAACCCTAGCTCTGCTCTCGCTGTTTCAAACTCAAACCACTGCTCCCCTCTCGCTGTTTCAAACTGTGAAACTGCATCTGCGCTCTCGCTGTTCCAAACTGTGAATCACCAATCCGCACTCGCAGTTTCAATCTGTGAAAGCCCAGCTCCTCTCTGGCTGTTTCAAACTATGAAACCACAGCTCCACACTTATGGTTTCAATCTCTGAAACCCCAGTTCCGCTCTGGCTGTTTCAAACTGTGAATCCCCAGCTGTGCTCTTGCTGCTTCAAACTGTGAATCACCAATCCGCACTCGCAGTTTCAAACTGTGAAAGCCCAGCTCCACTCTCGTTGTTGCAAACTGAAACCCCAGCTCTCCTCTCGCTGTTTCAAACGTTGAAACCCCAGCTCTGCTTGGCTGTTTCAAACTGTGACAACCCAGCTCCGATCTCGCTGTTTCAAACAGTGAAACTCCAGCTCCGCTCTGGCTGTTGCAAACTGCGAAACTGCAGCTCTGCTCAGGCTGTTTTAAACTGTGAAACCCCAGCTCCGCTCTGGCTGTTTCAAACTTCGAAACCCCAGATCCGCTCTCGCTGTTTCAAAATGTGAAACCCCAGCTCCGCTGTCGCTGTTTCAAACTGTGAAACCCCAGCTCCGCTCTCGCTGTTTCAAAGTGTGAATCCCCAGATCCACTCTCGCTGTTTCAAAATGTGAAACCCCAGTTCCGCTCTCGCTGTTTCAAACTGTGAAACTCCAGCTCCGCTCTTGCTTTTTCAAACTGTGAAACCCCAGCTCCGCTCTCGCTGTTTCAAACTCTGAAACCCCAGCTCCACTCTCGCTGTTTCATACTGAAATTCCAGCTCCGCTCTGGTTGTTTCAAACTGTGAAACCCCAGCTCCACTCTTGCTGTTTCAAACTGTGAAACCCTAGCTCTGCTCTCGCTGTTTCAAACTCAAACCACTGCTCCCCTCTCGCTGTTTCAAACTGTGAAACTGCATCTGCGCTCTCGCTGTTTCAAACTGTGAATCACCAATCCGCACTCGCAGTTTCAATCTGTGAAAGCCCAGCTCCTCTCTGGCTGTTTCAAACTATGAAACCACAGCTCCACACTTATGGTTTCAATCTCTGAAACCCCAGTTCCGCTCTGGCTGTTTCAAACTGTGAATCCCCAGCTGTGCTCTTGCTGCTTCAAACTGTGAATCACCAATCCGCACTCGCAGTTTCAAACTGTGAAAGCCCAGCTCCACTCTCGTTGTTGCAAACTGAAACCCCAGCTCTCCTCTCGCTGTTTCAAACTGTGGAAACTGCAGCTCCATTCTCACTGTTACAAACTGATACCCCATTTCCGCTCTCGCTGTTTCAAACTGTTGAAACTCCAGCTCCGCTCTGGCTGTCTCAAACTGTGGAACTCCAGCTCTGCTCTCGCTGTTTCAAACTGTGGAACAGCAGCTCCGCTCTTGCTGTTTCAAACTGTGAAACTGCAGCTCCGCTCTCGCTGATCAAACAGTGAAACTGCAGCTCCGTTCTTGCTGTTTCAATGTGAGAAACACCAGATCCGCTCTTGCTGTTTCAAACTGTGAAACCCCAGCTCCGCTCTTGCTGTTTCAAACTGTGAAACCCTAGCTCTGCTCTCGCTGTTTCAAACTCAAACCACTGCTCCCCTCTCGCTGTTTCAAACTGTGAAACTGCATCTGCGCTCTCGCTGTTTCAAACTGTGAATCACCAATCCGCACTCGCAGTTTCAATCTGTGAAAGCCCAGCTCCTCTCTGGCTGTTTCAAACTATGAAACCACAGCTCCACACTTATGGTTTCAATCTCTGAAACCCCAGTTCCGCTCTGGCTGTTTCAAACTGTGAATCCCCAGCTGTGCTCTTGCTGCTTCAAACTGTGAATCACCAATCCGCACTCACAGTTTCAAACTGTGAAAGCCCAGCTCCACTCTCATTGTTGCAAACTGAAACCCCAGCTCTCCTCTCGCTGTTTCAAACTGTGGAACTGCAGCTCCGCTCTCGCAGTTTCAAACTGTGAAACTGCAGCTCCGCTCTCGCTGATCAAACAGTGAAACTGCAGCTCCGTTCTTGCTGTTTCAATGTGAGAAACACCAGTTCCGCGCTTGCTGTTTCAAACTGTGGAACCCCAGCTCCCTCTCGCAGTTTCAAACTCTGAAACCCCCGCTCCACACTCGCTGTTTCAAACTGTGAAACTGCAGCTCCACGCTCCCAGTTTCAAACTGTGAAACTGCAGCTCTCTGTCTCGCTGTTTCAAACTGTGAAACTCCAGCTCCACGCTCGCTGTTTCAAACCGTGAAACTGCAGCTCCGCTCTCGCTGATCAAACAGTGAAACTGCAGCTCCGTTCTCGCTGTTTCAATCTGAGAAACACCAGTTCCGCTCTCGCTGTTTCAAACTGTGAAACCCCAGCTCCGCCCTCGCTGTTTCAAACTGTGAATCCCCAACTCTGCTCTTGCTGTTTCAAACTCTGAAACCCCAGCTCCACTCTCACTGTTTCAAACTGTGAAACTGCAGCTTCACTTTCCCAGTTTCAAAATGTGAAACTGCAGCTCTCTCTCTCATTGTTTCAAACTGTGAAACTGCAGCTCTGCACTCGCTGTTTCAAACTATGAAACCACCGCTCTGCACTTGCTGTTCCAAACTGTGGAACCCCAGCTCCGCTCTCGCTGTTTCAAACTCTAAACTGCACCTCCGCTCCGCTGTTTCAAACTGTGAAACTGCAGCTCCGCTCTCGCTGATCAAACAGTGAAACTGCAGCTCCGTTCTCGCTGTTTCAATCTGAGAAACAACAGTTCCGCTGTCGCGTTTTCAAACTGTGAAACCCCAGCTCCGCACTCACAGTTTCAAATTCTGAAACCCCAGCTCCACTCTCGCTGTTTCAAACTGTGAAACTGCAGCTCTCTCTCTCTCGCTGTTTCAAACTGTGAAACTGCAGCTCCGCTCTCGCTGATCAAACAGTGAAACTGCAGCTCCGTTCTCGCTGTTTCAATCTGAGAAACACCAGTTCCGCTCTCGCTGTTTCCAACAGTGAAACCCCAGCTCCGCTCTCGCTGTTTCAAACTGTGACACCCCAGCTCCGATCTCGCTGTTTCAAACAGTGAAACTCCAGCTCCGCTCTGGCTGTTGCAAACTGCGAAACTGCAGCTCTGCTCAGGCTGTTTCAAACTGTGAAACCCCAGTTCCGCTCAGGCTGTTTCAAACTGAGGAACCCGATCTCTTCTCTCGGTGTTTCAAATTGTGAAACCCCAGCTCCGCTCTCGCTGTTTCAAACTATGAAACCCCAGATCCATTCTCGATGTTTCAAAATTTAAAACCCAGCTCTGCTCAGGCTGTTTCAAACTGTGAAATCCCAGCTCCGCTCTGGCTATTTCAAACTGTGAAATGCCAGCCCCGCTCTTGCTGTTGCAAACTGAGATTCCCCAGCTCCGCTCTCGCTGTTTCAAACAATGAAACCTCAGATCCGCTCTCGATGTTTCAAACTGTGAAACTCCAGCTCCGCTCTCGCTGTTTCAAACTGTGAAAAGCCAGCTCCGCTCTCGTTGTTTCAAACTGTGAAACCCCAGCTCCGCTCTCGCTGTTTCAAACTGTGAAACTGCATCCTCCACTCTCGCTGTTTCAAACTGTGAAAACCCAGCTCCGCTCTCGTTGTTTCAAACTGTGAAACCCCAGCTCCGCTCTGGCTGTTTCAAACTTCGAAACTCCAGATCCGCTCTCGCTGTTTCAAAATGTGAAACCCCAGCTCCGCTGTCGCTGTTTCAAACTGTGAAACCCCAGTTCCGCTCTCGCTGTTTCAAACTGTGAAACTCCAGCTCCGCTCTTGCTTTTTCAAACTGTGAAACCCCAGCTCCGCTCTCGCTGTTTCAAACTCTGAAACCCCAGCTCCACTCTCGCTGTTTCATACTGAAATTCCAGCTCCGCTCTGGTTGTTTCAAACTGTGAAACCCCAGCTCCACTCTTGCTGTTTCAAACTGTGAAACCCTAGCTCTGCTCTCGCTGTTTCAAACTCAAACCACTGCTCCCCTCTCGCTGTTTCAAACTGTGAAACTGCATCTGCGCTCTCGCTGTTTCAAACTGTGAATCACCAATCCGCACTCGCAGTTTCAATCTGTGAAAGCCCAGCTCCTCTCTGGCTGTTTCAAACTATGAAACCACAGCTCCACACTTATGGTTTCAATCTCTGAAACCCCAGTTCCGCTCTGGCTGTTTCAAACTGTGAATCCCCAGCTGTGCTCTTGCTGCTTCAAACTGTGAATCACCAATCCGCTCTCGCAGTTTCAACTGTGAAAGCCCAGCTCCACTCTCGTTGTTGCAAACTGAAACCCCAGCTCTCCTCTCGCTGTTTCAAACTGTGGAAACTGCAGCTCCATTCTCACTGTTTCAAACTGATACCCCATTTCCGCTCTCGCTGTTTCAAACTGTTGAAACTCCAGCTCCGCTCTGGCTGTCTCAAACTGTGGAACTCCAGCTCTGCTCTCGCTGTTTCAAACTGTGGAACAGCAGCACCGCTCTCGCTGTTTCAAACTGTGAAACTGCAGCTCCGCTCTCGCTGATCAAACAGTGAAACTGCAGCTCCGTTCTTGCTGTTTCAATGTGAGAAACACCAGTTCCGCTCTTGCTGTTTCAAACTGTGAAACCCCAGCTCCGCTCTTGCTGTTTCAAACTGTGAAACCCTAGCTCTGCTCTCGCTGTTTCAAACTCAAACCACTGCTCCCCTCTCGCTGTTTCAAACTGTGAAACTGCATCTGCGCTCTCGCTGTTTCAAACTGTGAATCACCAATCCGCACTCGCAGTTTCAATCTGTGAAAGCCCAGCTCCTCTCTGGCTGTTTCAAACTATGAAACCACAGCTCCACACTTATGGTTTCAATCTCTGAAACCCCAGTTCCGCTCTGGCTGTTTCAAACTGTGAATCCCCAGCTGTGCTCTTGCTGCTTCAAACTGTGAATCACCAATCCGCACTCACAGTTTCAAACTGTGAAAGCCCAGCTCCACTCTCATTGTTGCAAACTGAAACCCCAGCTCTCCTCTCGCTGTTTCAAACTGTGGAAACTGCAGCTCCATTCTCACTGTTTCAAACTGATACCCCATTTCCGCTCTCGCTGTTTCAAACTGTTGAAACTCCAGCTCCGCTCTGGCTGTCTCAAACTGTGAAACTCCAGCTCTGCTCTCGCTGTTTCAAACTGTGGAACTGCAGCTCCGCTCTCGCAGTTTCAAACTGTGAAATTGCAGCTCCGCTCTCGCTGATCAAACAGTGAAACTGCAGCTCCGTTCTTGCTGTTTCAATGTGAGAAACACCAGTTCCGCGCTTGCTGTTTCAAACTGTGGAACCCCAGCTCCCTCTCGCAGTTTCAAACTCTGAAACCCCCGCTCCACGCTCGCTGTTTCAAACTGTGAAACTGCAGCTCCACGCTCCCAGTTTCAAACTGTGAAACTGCAGCTCTCTGTCTCGCTGTTTCAAACTGTGAAACTCCAGCTCCACGCTCGCTGTTTCAAACCGTGAAACTGCAGCTCCGCTCTCGCTGATCAAACAGTGAAACTGCAGCTCCGTTCTCGCTGTTTCAATCTGAGAAACACCAGTTCCGCTCTCGCTGTTTCAAACTGTGAAACCCCAGCTCCGCCCTCGCTGTTTCAAACTGTGAATCCCCAGCTCTGCTCTTGCTGTTTCAAACTCTGAAACCGCAGCTCCACTCTCACTGTTTCAAACTGTGAAACTGCAGCTTCACTTTCCCAGTTTCAAAATGTGAAACTGCAGCTCTCTCTCTCATTGTTTCAAACTGTGAAACTGCAGCTCTGCACTCGCTGTTTCAAACTATGAAACCACCGCTCTGCACTTGCTGTTCCAAACTGTGGAACCCCAGCTCCGCTCTCGCTGTTTCAAACTCTAAACTGCACCTCCGCTCCGCTGTTTCAAACTGTGAAACTGCAGCTCCGCTCTCGCTGATCAAACAGTGAAACTGCAGCTCCGTTCTCGCTGTTTCAATCTGAGAAACAACAGTTCCGCTGTCGCGTTTTCAAACTGTGAAACCCCAGCTCCGCACTCACAGTTTCAAATTCTGAAACCCCAGCTCCACTCTCGCTGTTTCAATCTGTGAAACTGCAGCTCTCTCTCTCTCGCTGTTTCAAACTGTGAAACTGCAGCTCCGCTCTCGCTGATCAAACAGTGAAACTACAGCTCCGTTCACGCTGTTTCAATCTGAGAAACACCAGTTCCGCTCTCGCTGTTTCCAACAGTGAAACCCCAGCTCCGCTCTCGCTGTTTCAAACTGTGAAACCCCAGCTCCACTCTGGTTGTTTCAAACTGTGAAACTCCAGCTCCGCTCTCGCTGTTTCAAACTGAGAAACCCCAGCTCCGCTCTCGTTGTTTCAAACGTTGAAACCCCAGCTCCGCTCTGGCTGTTTCAAACTGTGACACCCCAGCTCCGATCTCGCTGTTTCAAACAGTGAAACTCCAGCTCCACTCTGGCTGTTGCAAACTGCGAAACTGCAGCTCTGCTCAGGCTGTTTCAAACTGTGAAACCCCAGTTCCGCTCAGGCTGTTTCAAACTGAGGAACCCGAGCTCTGCTCTCGGTGTTTCAAATTGTGAAACCCCAGCTCTGCTCTCGCTGTTTCAAACTATGAAACCCCAGATCCATTCTCGATGTTTCAAAATTTAAAACCCAGCTCTGCTCAGGCTGTTTCAAACTGTGAAATCCCAGCTCCGCTCTGGCTATTTCAAACTGTGAAATGCCAGCCCCGCTCTTGCTGTTGCAAACTGAGATTCCCCAGCTCCGCTCTCGCTGTTTCAAACAATGAAACGTCAGATCCGGTCTCGATGTTTCAAACTGTGAAACTCCAGCTCCGCTCTCGCTGTTTCAAACTGTGAAAAGCCAGCTCCGCTCTCGTTGTTTCAAACTGTGAAACCCCAGCTCCGCTCTCGCTGTTTCAAACTGTGAAACTGCATCCTCCACTCTCGCTGTTTCAAACTGTGAAAACCCAGCTCCGCTCTCGTTGTTTCAAACTGTGACATCCCAGCTCCGATCTCGCTGTTTCAAAGTGTGAATCCCCAGATCCACTCTCGCTGTTTCAAAATGTGAAACCCCAGCTCTGCTCTCGCAGTTTCAAACTGTGAAACTCCAGCTCCGCTTCCGCTTTTTCAAACTGTGAAACCCCAGCTCCGCTCTCACTGTTTCAAACTGTGAAACCCCAGCTCCACTCTCGCTGTTTCATACTGAAATTCCAGCTCCGCTCTTGCTGTTTCAAACTGTGAAACCCTAGCTCTGCTCTCGCTGTTTCAAACTCAAACCCTCAAATCACTGCTCCCCTCTCGCTGTTTCAAACTGTGGAACAGCAGCTCCGCTCTCGCTGTTTCAAACTGTGAAACTGCAGCTCCGCTCTCGCTGATCAAACAGTGAAACTGCAGCTCCGTTCTTGCTGTTTCAATGTGAGAAACACCAGATCCGCTCTTGCTGTTTCAAACTGTGAAACCCCAGCTCCGCTCTTGCTGTTTCAAACTGTGAAACCCTAGCTCTGCTCTCGCTGTTTCAAACTCAAACCACTGCTCCCCTCTCGCTGTTTCAAACTGTGAAACTGCATCTGCGCTCTCGCTGTTTCAAACTGTGAATCACCAATCCGCACTCGCAGTTTCAATCTGTGAAAGCCCAGCTCCTCTCTGGCTGTTTCAAACTATGAAACCACAGCTCCACACTTATGGTTTCAATCTCTGAAACCCCAGTTCCGCTCTGGCTGTTTCAAACTGTGAATCCCCAGCTGTGCTCTTGCTGCTTCAAACTGTGAATCACCAATCCGCACTCGCAGTTTCAAACTGTGAAAGCCCAGCTCCACTCTCGTTGTTGCAAACTGAAACCCCAGCTCTCCTCTCGCTGTTTCAAACTGTGGAAACTGCAGCTCCATTCTCACTGTTTCAAACTGATACCCCATTTCCGCTCTCGCTGTTTCAAACTGTTGAAACTCCAGCTCCGCTCTGGCTGTCTCAAACTGTGAAACTCCAGCTCCGCTCTCGCAGTTTCAAACTGTGAAACTGCAGCTCCGCTCTCGCTGATCAAACAGTGAAACTGCAGCTCCGTTCTTGCTGTTTCAATGTGAGAAACACCAGTTCCGCGCTTGCTGTTTCAAACTGTGGAACCCCAGCTCCCTCTCGCAGTTTCAAACTCTGAAACCCCCGCTCCACGCTCGCTGTTTCAAACTGTGAAACTGCAGCTCCACGCTCCCAGTTTCAAACTGTGAAACTGCAGCTCTCTGTCTCGCTGATCAAACAGTGAAACTGCAGCTCCGTTCTCGCTGTTTCAATCTGTGAAACACCAGCTCCGCTCTCGCTGTTTCAAACTGTGAAACTGCAGCTCCACTCTTGCTTTTTCAAACTGTGAATCCCCAGCTCTGCTCTTGCTGTTTCAAACTCTGAAACCCCAGCTCCACTCTCACTGTTTCAAACTGTGAAACTGCAGCTTCACTTTCCCAGTTTCAAAATGTGAAACTGCAGCTCTCTCTCTCATTGTTTCAAACTGTGAAACTGCAGCTCTGCACTCGCTGTTTCAAACTATGAAACCACCGCTCTGCACTTGCTGTTCCAAACTGTGGAACCCCAGCTCCGCTCTCGCTGTTTCAAACTCTAAACTGCACCTCCGCTCCGCTGTTTCAAACTGTGAAACTGCAGCTCCGCTCTCGCTGATCAAACAGTGAAACTGCCGCTCAGTTCTCGCTGTTTCAATCTGAGAAACAACAGTTCCGCTGTCGCGTTTTCAAACTGTGAAACCCCAGCTCCGCACTCACAGTTTCAAATTCTGAAACCCCAGCTCCACTCTCGCTGTTTCAAACTGTGAAACTGCAGCTCTCTCTCTCTCGCTGTTTCAAACTGTGAAACTGCAGCTCCGCTCTCGCTGATCAAACAGTGAAACTGCAGCTCCGTTCTCGCTGTTTCAATCTGAGAAACACCAGTTCCGCTCTCGCTGTTTCCAACAGTGAAACCCCAGCTCCGCTCTCGCTGTTTCAAACTGTGAAACCCCAGCTCCACTCTGGTTGTTTCAAACGTTGAAACCCCAGCTCCGCTCTGGCTGTTTCAAACTGTGACAACCCAGCTCCGATCTCGCTGTTTCAAACAGTGAAAAACCAGTTCCGCTCTGGCTGTTGCAAACTGCGAAACTGCAGCTCTGCTCAGGCTGTTTCAAACTGTGAAACCCCAGTTCCGCTCAGGCTGTTTCAAACTGAGGAACCCGAGCTCTGCTCTCGGTGTTTCAAATTGTGAAACCCCAGCTCCGCTCTCGCTGTTTCAAACTATGAAACCCCAGATCCATTCTCGATGTTTCAAAATTTAAAACCCAGCTCTGCTCAGGCTGTTTCAAACTGTGAAATCCCAGCTCCGCTCTGGCTATTTCAAACTGTGAAATGCCAGCTCCGCTCTTGCTGTTGCAAACTGAGATTCCCCAGCTTCGCTCTCGCTGTTTCAAACAATGAAACCTCAGATCCGCTCTCGATGTTTCAAACTGTGAAACTCCAGCTCCGCTCTCACTGTTTCAAACTGTGAAAAACCAGCTCCACTCTCGTTGTTTCAAAGTGTGAAACCCGAGCTCCGCTCTCGCTGTTTCAAAGTGTGAAACTGCATCCTCCACTCTCGCTGTTTCAAACTGTGAAAACCCAGCTCCGCTCTCGTTGTTTCAAACTGTGACATCCCAGCTCCGATCTCGCTGTTTCAAAGTGTGAATCCCCAGATCCACTCTCGCTGTTTCAAAATGTGAAACCCCAGCTCTGCTCTCGCAGTTTCAAACTGTGAAACTCCAGCTCCGCTTCCGCTTTTTCAAACTGTGAAACCCCAGCTCCGCTCTCACTGTTTCAAACTGTGAAACCCCAGCTCCACTCTCGCTGTTTCATACTGAAATTCCAGCTCCGCTCTTGCTGTTTCAAACTGTGAAACCCTAGCTCTACTCTCGCTGTTTCAAACTCAAACCCACAAATCACTGCTCCCCTCTCGCTGTTTCAAACTGTGAAACTGCATCTGCGCTCTCACTGTTTCAAACTGTGAAACTGCAGCTCCGCTCTCGCTGATCAAACAGTGAAACTGCAGCTCCGTTCTCGCTGTTTCAATCTGAGAAACACCAGTTCCGCTCTCGCTGTTTCAAACAGTGAAACCACAGCTCCGCTCTCGCTGTTCCAAACGGTGGAACCCCAGCTCCGCTCTCGCTGTTTCAAACTCTGAAACCGCACCTCCACACCGCTGTTTCAAACTGTGAAACTGCAGCTCCGCTCTCGCTGATCAAACAGTGAAACTGCAGCTCAGTTCTCGCTGTTTCAATCTGAGAAACACCATTTCCGCTGTCGCGTTTTCAAACTGTGAAACCCCAGCTCCGCTCTCGCAGTTTCAAATTTTGAAACCCCAGCTCCACTCTCGCTGTTTCAAACTGTGAAACTGCAGCTCCACTCTCCCAGTTTCAAACTGTGAAACTGCAGCTCTCTCTCTCTCGCTGTTTCAAACTGTGAAACTGCAGCTCCGCTCTCGCTGATCAAACAGTGAAACTGCAGCTCCGTTCTTGCTGTTTCAATGTGAGAAACACCAGTTCCGCTCTTGCTGTTTCAAACTGTGAAACCCCAGCTCCGCTCTTGCTGTTTCAAACTGTGAAACCCTAGCTCTGCTCTCGCTGTTTCAAACTCAAACCACTGCTCCCCTCTCGCTGTTTCAAACTGTGAAACTGCATCTGCGCTCTCGCTGTTTCAAACTGTGAATCACCAATCCGCACTTGCAGTTTCAATCTGTGAAAGCCCAGCTCCTCTCTGGCTGTTTCAAACTATGACACCACAGCTCCACACTTATGGTTTCAATCTCTGAAACCCCAGTTCCGCTCTGGCTGTTTCAAACTGTGAATCCCCAGCTGTGCTCTTGCTGCTTCAAACTGTGAATCACCAATCCGCACTCACAGTTTCAAACTGTGAAAGCCCAGCTCCACTCTCGTTGTTGCAAACTGAAACCCCAGCTCTCCTCTCGCTGTTTCAAACTGTGGAAACTGCAGCACCATTCTCACTGTTTCAAACTGATACCCCATTTCCGCTCTCGCTGTTTCAAACTGTTGAAACTCCAGCTCCGCTCTGGCTGTCTCAAACTGTGAAACTCCAGCTCTGCTCTCGCTGTTTCAAACTGTGGAACTGCAGCTCCGCTCTCGCAGTTTCAAACTGTGAAACTGCAGCTCCGCTCTCGCTGATCAAACAGTGAAACTGCAGCTCCGTTCTTGCTGTTTCAATGTGAGAAACACCAGTTCCGCGCTTGCTGTTTCAAACTGTGGAACCCCAGCTCCCTCTCGCAGTTTCAAACTCTGAAACCCCCGCTCCACGCTCGCTGTTTCAAACTGTGAAACTGCAGCTCCACGCTCCCAGTTTCAAACTGTGAAACTGCAGCTCTCTGTCTCGCTGTTTCAAACTGTGAAACTGCAGCTCCGTTCTCGCTGTTTCAAACCGTGAAACTCCAGCTCCGCTCTCGCTGTTTCAAACTGTGAAACTGCAGCTCCGCTCTCGCTGATCAAACAGTGAAACTGCAGCTCCGTTCTCGCTGTTTCAATCTGAGAAACACCAGTTCCGCTCTCGCTGTTTCAAACTGTGAATCCCCAGCTCTGCTCTTGCTGTTTCAAACTCTGAAACCCCAGCTCCACTCTCACTGTTTCAAACTGTGAAACTGCAGCTTCACTTTCCCAGTTTCAAAATGTGAAACTGCAGCTCTCTCTCTCATTGTTTCAAAATGTGAAACTGCAGCTCTCTCTCTCATTGTTACAAACTGTGAAACTGCAGCTCTGCACTCGCTGTTTCAAACTATGAAACCACCGCTCTGCACTTGCTGTTCCAAACTGTGGAACCCCAGCTCCGCTCTCGCTGTTTCAAACTCTAAACTGCACCTCCGCTCCGCTGTTTCAAACTGTGAAACTGCAGCTCCGCTCTCGCTGATCAAACAGTGAAACTGCAGCTCCGTTCTCGCTGTTTCAATCTGAGAAACAACAGTTCCGCTGTCGCGTTTTCAAACTGTGAAACCCCAGCTCCGCACTCACAGTTTCAAATTCTGAAACCCCTGCTCCACTCTCGCTGTTACAAACTGTGAAACTGCAGCTCTCTCTCTCTCGCTGTTTCAAACTGTGAAACTGCAGCTCCGCTCTCGCTGATCAAACAGTGAAACTGCAGCTCCGTTCTCGCTGTTTCAATCTGAGAAACACCAGTTCCGCTCTCGCTGTTTCCATCAGTGAAACCCCAGCTCCGCTCTCGCTGTTTCAAACTGTGAAACCCCAGCTCCACTCTGGTTGTTTCAAACGTTGAAACCCCAGCTCCGCTCTGGCTGTTTCAAACTGTGACAACCCAGCTCCGATCTCGCTGTTTCAAACAGTGAAACTCCAGCTCCGCTCTGGCTGTTGCAAACTGCGAAACTGCAGCTCTGCTCAGGCTGTTTCAAACTGTGAAACCCCAGTTCCGCTCAGGCTGTTTCAAACTGAGGAACCCGAGCTCTGCTCTCGGTGTTTCAAATTGTGAAACCCCAGCTCCGCTCTCGCTGTTTCAAACTATGAAACCCCAGATCCATTCTCGATGTTTCAAAATTTAAAACCCAGCTCTGCTCAGGCTGTTTCAAACTGTGAAATCCCAGCTCCGCTCTGGCTATTTCAAACTGTGAAATGCCAGCTCCGCTCTTGCTGTTGCAAACTGAGATTCCCCAGCTTCGCTCTCGCTGTTTCAAACAATGAAACCTCAGATCCGCTCTCGATGTTTCAAACTGTGAAACTCCTGCTCCGCTCTCGCTGTTTCAAACTGTGAAAAGCCAGCTCCGCTCTCGTTGTTTCAAACTGTGAAACCCCAGCTCCGCTCTCGCTGTTTCAAACTGTGAAACTGCATCCTCCACTCTCGCTGTTTCAAACTGTGAAAACCCAGCTCCGCTCTCGTTGTTTCAAACTGTGACATCCCAGCTCCGATCTCGCTGTTTCAAAGTGTGAATCCCCAGATCCGCTCTCGCTGTTTCAAAATGTGAAACCCCAGCTCTGCTCTCGCAGTTTCAAACTGTGAAACTCCAGCTCCGCTTCCGCTTTTTCAAACTGTGAAACCCCAGCTCCGCTCTCACTGTTTCAAACTGTGAAACTCCAGCTCCACTCTCGCTGTTTCAAACTGTGAAACTGCAGCTCCACTCTCCCAGTTTCAAACTGTGAAACTGCAGCACTCTCTCTCTCTCGCTGTTTCAATCTGAGAAACACCAGTTCCGCTCTCGCTGTTTCAAACAGTGAAACCCCAGCTCCGCTCTCGCTGTTTCAAACTGTGAAACCCCAGCTCCACTCTGGTTGTTTCAAACGTTGAAACCCCAGCTCCGCTCTGGCTGTTTCAAACTGTGACAACCCAGCTCCGATCTCGCTGTTTCAAACAGTGAAACTCCAGCTCCGCTCTGGCTGTTGCAAACTGCGAAACTGCAGCTCTGCTCAGGCTGTTTCAAACTGTGAAACCCCAGTTCCGCTCAGGCTGTTTCAAACTGAGGAACCCGAGCTCTGCTCTCAGTGTTTCAAATTGTGAAACCCCAGCTCCGCTCTCGCTGTTTCAAACTATGAAACCCCAGATCCATTCTCGATGTTTCAAAATTTAAAACCCAGCTCTGCTCAGGCTGTTTCAAACTGTGAAATCCCAGCTCCGCTCTGGCTATTTCAAACTGTGAAATGCCAGCTCCGCTCTTGCTGTTGCAAACTGAGATTCCCAAGCTCCGCTCTCGCTGTTTCAAACAATGAAACCTCAGATCCGCTCTCGATGTTTCAAACTGTGAAACTCCAGCTCCGCTCTCGCTGTTTCAAACTGTGAAAAGCCAGCTCCGCTCTCGTTGTTTCAAACTGTGAAACCCCAGCTCCGCTCTCGCTGTTTCAAACTGTGAAACTGCATCCTCCACTCTCGCTGTTTCAAACTGTGAAAACCCAGCTCCGCTCTCATTGTTTCAAACTGTGACATCCCAGCTCCGATCTCACTGTTTCAAAGTGTGAATCCCCAGATCCACTCTCGCTGTTTCAAAATGTGAAACCCCAGCTCTGCTCTCGCAGTTTCAAACTGTGAAACTCCAGCTCCGCTTCCGCTTTTTCAAACTGTGAAACCCCAGCTCCGCTCTCACTGTTTCAAACTGTGAAACCCCAGCTCCACTCTCGCTGTTTCATACTGAAATTCCAGCTCCGCTCTTGCTGTTTCAAACTGTGAAACCCTAGCTCTGCTCTCGCTGTTTGAAACTGCGAAACCCCAGATCCAATCTCGCTGTTTCAAACTGTGAAACTCTAGCTCCGCTCTGACTGATTCAAACTGTGAAACTCCAGCTCCACTCTGGCTGTTTGAAACTGTGAAACTGCTGCTCTGCTCAGGCTGTTTCAAATTGTGAAACTGCAGCTCTCTCTCTCGCTGTTTCAAACTGTGAAACTGCAGCTCTGCTCTCGCTGTTTCAAACTATGAAACCACAGCTCCGCTCTCGCTGTTTCAAACTATGAATCCCCAGCTCCACTCTCGTTGTTTCATATTGTGAAAATCCAGCCCCGCTCTCGCTGTTTCAAACTGTGAAACCCCAGTTCCGCTTTGGCTGTTTCAAACCGTGACACACCAGCTCCGATCTCGCTGTTTCAAACTGTGAAACTCCAGCTCCGCTCTGACTGTTTCAAACTGTGAAACCCCAGTTCCGCTCCCGCTGTTTCAAACTCTGAAACCGCACCTCCGCACCGCTGTTTCAAACTGTGAAACTGCAGCTCTGCTCTCGCTGATCAAACAGTGAAACTGCTGCTCAGTTCTCGATGTTTCAATCTGAGAAACACCAGTTCCGCTGTCGCGTTTTCAAACTGTGAAACCCCAGCTCCGCTCTCGCAGTTTCAAATTTTGAAACCCCAGCTCCAATCTCGCTGTTTCAAACTGTGAAACTGCAGCTCCGCTCTCGCTGATCAAACAGTGAAACTGCAGCTCCGTTCTCGCTGTTTCAATCTGAGAAACACCAGTTCCGCTCTCGCTGTTTCAAACTGTGAAACCCCAGCTCCGATCTCGCTGTTTCAAACTGTGAAACTGCAGCCCCGCTCTCGCTATTTCAATCGGTGAAACTGCAGCTCGCTATTGCTGTTTGAATCTAAGAAACACCAGCTCCGCTCTCGCTGTTTCAAACTGAAAAACCCCAGCTCCGCTCTGGTTGTTTCAAATTGTGAAAACCCAGCCCCGCTCTGGCTGTCTCAAACTGTGAAACTCCAGCTCCGCTGTCGCTGTTTCAAACTGTGGAACTGCAGCTCCGCTCTCGCTGTTTCAAACTGTGAAACTGCAGCTCCGGTCTCGCTGATCAAACAGTGAAACTGCAGCTCCGATCTCGCTGTTTCAAACTGTGAAACTGCAGCCCCGCTCTCGTTGTTTCAATCTGTGAAACTCCAGCTCCGCTCTCGCTGTTTCAATCTAAGAAACACCAGCTCCGCTCTCGCTGTTTCAAACAGTGAAACTGCAGCTCCGCTCTCGCTGTTTCAAACTGAAAAACCCCTGCTCCGCTCTGGCTGTTTCAAATTATGAAAAACCAGCCCCTCTCTGGCTGTTTCAAACCGTGAAACTCCAGGTCCGCTCTCGCTGTTTCAAACTGTGAAACCCCAGCCCCGCTTCCGCTTTTTCGAACTGTGAAACCCCAGCTCCGCTCTCACTGTTTCAAACTGTGAAACCCCAGCTCCGCTCTCACTGTTTCAAACTGTGAAACCCCAGCTCCGCTCTTGCTGTTTCAAACTGTGAAACCCCAGCTCCGCTCTTGCTGTTTCAAACTGTGAAACCCCAGCTCCGCTCTTGCTGTTTCAAACTGTGAAACCCCAGCTCCGCTCTCGCTGTTTGAAACTGCGAAACCCCAGATCCAATCTCGCTGTTTCAAACTGTGAAACTCTAGCTCCGCACTGACTGATTCAAACTGTGAAACTCCAGCTCCGCTCTGGCTGTTTGAAGCTGCGAAACTGCTGCTCTGCTCAGGCTGTTTCAAATTGTGAAACTGCAGATCTCTCTCTCGCTGTTTCATACTGTGAAACCCCAGCTCCGCTCTGGCTGTTTCAAACCGTGACACACCAGCTCCGATCTCGCTGTTTCAAACTGCGAAACTGCAGCTCTGCTCAGGCTGTTTCAAACTGTGAAACCCCAGCTCCGCTCTGGCTGTTTCAAACTTCGAAACCCCAGATCCGCTCTCGCTGTTTCAAAATGTGAAACCCCAGCTCCGCTGTCGCTGTTTCAAACTGTGAAACCCCAGCTCCGCTCTCGCTGTTTCAAAGTGTGAATCCCCAGATCCACTCTCGCTGTTTCAAAATGTGAAACCCCAGTTCCGCTCTCGCTGTTTCAAACTGTGAAACTCCAGCTCCGCTCTTGCTTTTTCAAACTGTGAAACCCCAGCTCCGCTCTCGCTGTTTCAAACTCTGAAACCCCAGCTCCACTCTCGCTGTTTCATACTGAAATTCCAGCTCCGCTCTGGCTGTTTCAAACTGTGAAACCCCAGCTCCGCTCTTGCTGTTTCAAACTGTGAAACCCTAGCTCTGCTCTCGCTGTTTCAAACTCAAACCACTGCTCCCCTCTCGCTGTTTCAAACTGTGAAACTGCATCTGCGCTCTCGCTGTTTCAAACTGTGAATCACCAATCCGCACTCGCAGTTTCAATCTGTGAAAGCCCAGCTCCTCTCTGGCTGTTTCAAACTATGAAACCACAGCTCCACACTTATGGTTTCAATCTCTGAAACCCCAGTTCCGCTCTGGCTGTTTCAAACTGTGAATCCCCAGCTGTGCTCTTGCTGCTTCAAACTGTGAATCACCAATCCGCACTCGCAGTTTCAAACTGTGAAAGCCCAGCTCCACTCTCGTTGTTGCAAACTGAAACCCCAGCTCTCCTCTCACTGTTTCAAACTGTGGAAACTGCAGCTCCATTCTCACTGTTTCAAACTGATACCCCATTTCCGCTCTCGCTGTTTCAAACTGTTGAAACTCCAGCTCCGCTCTGGCTGTCTCAAACTGTGAAACTCCAGCTCTGCTCTCGCTGTTTCAAACTGTGAAACTCCAGCTCCGTTCTCGCTGTTTCAATCTGAGAAACACCAGTTCCGCTCTCGCTGTTTCCAACAGTGAAACCCCAGCTCCGCTCTCGGTGTTTCAAATTGTGAAAAACCAGCCCCTCTCTGGCTGTTTCAAACCATGAAACTCCAGCTCCGCTCTCGGTGTTTCAAACTGAAAAAACCCAGTTCCGCTCTCGCTGTTTCAAACTGTGAAACCCCAGCCCCGTTGTGGCTGTTTCAAACCGTGACACCCCAGCTCCGCTCTCGCTGTTTCAAACTGTGAAACTCCAGCTCCGCTCTGGCTGTTTCAAACTGTGAAACTGCAGCTCCGCTCTCGCTGATCAAACAGTGAAACTGCAGCTCCGTTCTCACTGTTTCAATCTGAAAAACACCAGTTCCACTCTCGCTGTTTCAAACAGTGAAACCCCAGCTCCGCTCTCGCTGTTTCAAACTGTGAAACTCCAGCTCCGCTCTCGCTGTTTCAAATTGAGAAACCCGAGCTCCGCTCTCGCTGTTTCAAACGTTGAAACCCCAGCTCTGCTTGGCTGTTTCAAACTGTGACAACCCAGCTCCGATCTCGCTGTTTCAAACAGTGAAACTCCAGCTCCGCTCTGGCTGTTGCAAACTGCGAAACTGCAGCTCTGCTCAGGCTGTTTCAAACTGTGAAACCCCAGATCCGCTCTCGCTGTTTCAAAATGTGAAACCCCAGCTCCGCTGTCGCTGTTTCAAACTGTGAAACCCCAGCTCCGCTCTCGCTGTTTCAAAGTGTGAATCCCCAGATCCACTCTCGCTGTTTCAAACTGTGAATCACCAATCCGCACTCGCAGTTTCAAACTGTGAAAGCCCAGCTCCTCTCTGGCTGTTTCAAACTATGAAACCACAGCTCCACACTTATGGTTTCAATCTCTGAAACCCCAGTTCCGCTCTGGCTGTTTCAAACTGTGAATCCCCAGCTGTGCTCTTGCTGCTTCAAACTGTGAATCACCAATCCGCACTCGCAGTTTCAAACTGTGAAAGCCCAGCTCCACTCTCGTTGTTGCAAACTGAAACCCCAGCTCTCCTCTCGCTGTTTCAAACTGTGGAAACTGCAGCTCCATTCTCACTGTTTCAAACTGATACCCCATTTCCGCTCTCGCTGTTTCAAACTGTTGAAACTCCAGCTCCGCTCTGGCTGTCTCAAACTGTGGAACTCCAGCTCTGCTCTCGCTGTTTCAAACTGTGGAACAGCAGCTCCGCTCTCGCTGTTTCAAACTGTGAAACTGCAGCTCCGCTCTCGCTGATCAAACAGTGAAATTGCAGCTCCGTTCTTGCTGTTTCAATGTGAGAAACACCAGTTCCGCTCTTGCTGTTTCAAACTGTGAAACCCCAGCTCCGCTCTTGCTGTTTCAAACTCTGAAACCCTAGCTCTGCTCTCCCTGTTTCAAACTCAAACCACTGCTCCCCTCTCGCTGTTTCAAACTGTGAAACTGCAGCTCCACGCTCCCAGTTTCAAACTGTGAAACTGCAGCTCTCTGTCTCGCTGTTTCAAACTGTGAAACTGCAGCTCCGCTCTCGCTGATCAAACAGTGAAACTGCAGCTCCGTTCTCGCTGTTTCAATCTGAGCAACACCAGTTCCGCTCTCGCTGTTTCAAAATGTGAAACCACAGCTCCACTCTTGCTTTTTCAAACTGTGAAACCCCAGCTCTGCTCTTGCTGTTTCAAACTCTGAAACCCCAGCTCCACTCTCACTGTTTCAAACTGTGAAACTGCAGCTTCACTTTCCCAGTTTCAAAATGTGAAACTGCAGCTCTCTCTCTCATTGTTTCAAACTGTGAAACTGCAGCTCTGCACTCGCTGTTTCAAACTATGAAACCACCGCTCTGCACTTGCTGTTCCAAACTGTGGAACCCCAGCTCCGCTTTCGCTGTGTCAAACTATAAACTGCACCTCCGCTCCGCTGTTTCAAACTGTGAAACTGCAGCTCCGCTCTTGCTGATCAAACAGTGAAACTGCAGCTCCGTTCTCGCTGTTTCAATCTGAGAAACACCAGTTCCGCTGTCGCGTTTTCAAACTGTGAAACCCCAGCTCCGCACTCACGGTTTCAAATTCTGAAACCCCTGCTCCACTCTCGCTGTTTCAAACTGTGAAACTGCAGCTCTCTCTCTCTTGCTGTTTCAAACTGTGAAACTGCAGCTCCGCTCTCGCTGATCAAACAGTGAAACCCCAGCTCCGCTCTCGCTGTTTCAAACTGTGAAACCCCAGCTCCACTCTGGTTGTTTCAAACTGTGAAACTCCAGCTCTGCTCTCGCTGTTTCAAACGTTGAAACCCCAGCTCCACTCTGGCTGTTTCAAACTGTGACAACCCAGCTCCGATCTCGCTGTTTCAAACAGTGAAACTCCTGCTCCGCTCTGGCTGTTGCAAACTGCGAAACTGCAGCTCTGCTCAGGCTGTTTCAAACTGTGAAACCCCAGTTCCGCTCAGGCTGTTTCAAACTGAGGAACCCGAGCTCTGCTCTCGATGTTCCAAATTGTGAAACCCCAGCTCCGCTCTCGCTGTTTCAAACTGTGAAACCCCAGATCCATTCTCGATGTTTCAAAATTTAAAACCCAGCTCTGCTCAGGCTGTTTCAAACTGTGAAATCCCAGCTCCGCTCTTGCTGTTGCAAACTGAGATTCCCAAGCTCCGCTCTCGCTGTTTCAAACAATGAAACCTCAGATCCGCTCTCGCTGTTTCAAACTGAGAAAAGCCAGCTCTGCTCTCGTTGTTTCAAACTGTGAAACCCCAGCTCCGCTCTCGCTGTTTCAAACTGTGAAACTGCATCCTCCACTCTCGCTGTTTCAAACTGTGAAAACCCAGCTCAGCTCTCATTGTTTCAAACTGTGACATCCCAGCTCCGATCTCGCTGTTTCAAAGTGTGAATCCCCAGATCCACTCTCGCTGTTTCAAAATGTGAAACCCCAGCTCTGCTCTCGCAGTTTCAAACTGTGAAACTCCAGCTCCGCTTCCGCTTTTTCAAACTGTGAAACCCCAGCTCCGCTCTCACTGTTTCAAACTGTGAAACCCCAGCTCCACTCTCGCTGTTTCATACTGAAATTCCAGCTCCGCTCTTGCTGTTTCAAACTGTGAAACCCTAGCTCTGCTCTCGCTGTTTCAAACTCAAACCCTCAAATCACTGCTCCCCTCTCGCTGTTTCAAACTGTGAAACTGCATCTGCGCTCTCACTGTTTCAAACTGTGAAACTGCAGCTCCGCTCTCGCTGATCAAACAGTGAAACTGCAGCTCCGTTCTCGCTGTTTCAATCTGAAAAACACCAGTTCCGCTCTCGCTGTTTCAAACAGTGAAACCACAGCTCCGCTCTCGCTGTTCCAAACTGTGGAACCCCAGCTCCGCTCTCGCTGTTTCAAACTCTGAAACCGCACCTCCGCACCGCTGTTTCAAACTGTGAAACTGCAGCTCCGCTCTCGCTGATCAAACAGTGAAACTGCAGCTCAGTTCTCGCTGTTTCAATCTGAGAAACACCAGTTCCGCTGTCGCGTTTTCAAACTGTGAAACCCCAGCTCCGCTCTCGCAGTTTCAAATTTTGAAACCCCAGCTCCACTCTCGCTGTTTCAAACTGTGAAACTGCAGCTCCACTCTCCCAGTTTCAAACTGTGAAACTGCAGCTCTCTCTCTCGCTGTTTCAAACTGTGAAACTGCAGCTCCACTCTCGCTGATCAAACAGTGAAACTGCAGCTCCGTTCTCGCTGTTTCAATCTGAGAAACACCAGTTCCGCTCTCGCTGTTTCAAACTGTGAAACCCCAGCTCCGATCTCGCTGTTTCAAACTGTGAAACTGCAGCCCCGCTCTCACTATTTCAATCGGTGAAACTGCAGCTCGCTATTGCTGTTTGAATCTAAGAAACACCAGCTCCGCTCTCGCTGTTTCAAACTGAAAAACCCCAGCTCCGCTCTGGTTGTTTCAAATTGTGAAAACCCAGCCCCGCTCTGGCTGTCTCAAACTGTGAAACTCCAGCTCCGCTGTCGCTGTTTCAAACTGTGGAACTGCAGCTCCGCTCTCGCTGTTTCAAACTGTGAAACTGCAGCTCCGCTCTCGCTGATCAAACAGTGAAACTGCAGCTCTGTTCTCGCTGTTTCAATCTGAGAAACACCAGTTCCGCTCTTGCTGTTTCAAATGTGGAACCCCAGCTCCCTCTCGCAGTTTCAAACTCTGAAACCCCCGCTCCATGCTCGCTGTTTCAAACTGTGAAACTGCAGCTCCACGTTCCCAGTTTCAAACTGTGAAACTGCAGCTCCGCTCTCGCTGATCAAACAGTGAAACTGCAGTTCCGTTCTCGCTGTTTCAATCTGAGAAACACCAGTTCCGCTCTCGCTGTTTCAAAATGTGAAACTGCAGCTCCACTCTTGCTTTTTCAAACTGTGAATCCCCAGCTCTGCTCTTGCTGTTTCAAACTCTGAAACCCCAGCTCCACTCTCACTGTTTCAAACTGTGAAACTGCAGCTTCACTCTCCCAGTTTCTAAATGTGAAACTGCAGCTCTCTCTCTCATTGTTTCAAACTGTGAAACTGCAGCTCTGCACTCGCTGTTTCAAACAGTGAAACCACAGCTCTGCACTTGCTGTTCCAAACTGTGGAACCCCAGCTCCGCTCTCGCTGTTTCAAACTCTGAAACCGCACCTCCGCTCCGCTGTTTCAAACTGTGAAACTGCAGCTCCGCTCTCGCTGATCAAACAGTGAAACTGCAGCTCCGTTCTCGCTGTTTCAATCTGAGAAACACCAGTTCCGCTGTCGTGTTTTCAAACTGTGAAACCCCAGCTCCGCTCTCGCAGTTTCAAATTCTGAAACCCCTGCTCCACTCTCGCTGTTTCAAACTGTGAAACTGCAGCACCACTCTCCCAGTTTCAAACTGTGAAACTGCAGCTCTCTCTCTCTCGCTGTTTCAAACTGTGAAACTGCAGCTCCGCTCTCGCTGATCAAACAGTGAAACTGCAGCTCCGTTCTCGCTGTTTCAATCTGAGAAACACCAGTTCCGCTCTTGCTGTTTCAAACTGTGAAACCCCAGCTCCGCTCTCGCTGTTTCAAACTGTGAAACCCCAGCTCCACTCTGGTTGTTTCAAACTGTGAAACTCCAGCTCCGCTCTCGCTGTTTCAAACTGTGAAACCCCAGCTCCACTCTGGTTGTTTCAAACTGTGAAACTCCAGCTCCGCTCTCGCTGTTTCAAACTGAGAAACCCCAGCTCCGCTCTCGCTGTTTCAAACGGTGAAACCCCAGCTCCGCTCTGGCTGTTTCAAACTGTGACAACCCAGCTCCGATCTCGCTGTTTCAAACAGTGAAACTCCAGCTCCGCTCTGGCTGTTGCAAACTGCGAAACTGCAGCTCTGCTCAGGCTGTTTCAAACTGTGAAACCCCAGTTCCGCTCAGGCTGTTTCAAACTGAGGAACCCGAGCTCTGCTCTCGGTGTTTCAAATTGTGAAACCCCAGCTCCGCTCTCGCTGTTTCAAACTATGAAACCCCAGATCCATTCTCGATGTTTCAAAATTTAAAACCCAGCTCTGCTCAGGCTGTTTCAAACTGTGAAATCCCAGCTCCGCTCTGGCTATTTCAAACTGTGAAATGCCAGCTCCGCTCTTGCTGTTGCAAACTGAGATTCCCCAGCTCCGCTCTCGCTGTTTCAAACATTGAAACCTCAGATCCGCTCTCGATGTTTCAAACTGTGAAACTCCAGCTCCGCTCTCGCTGTTTCAAATTGTGAAAAACCAGCTCCGCTCTCGTTGTTTCAAACTGTGAAACCCCAGCTCCGCTCTCGCTGTTTCAAACTGTGAAACTGCATCCTCCACTCTCGCTGTTTCAAACTGTGAAAACCCAGCTCCGCTCTCATTGTTTCAAACTGTGACATCCCAGCTCTGATCTCGCTGTTTCAAAGTGTGAATCCCCAGATCCACTCTCGTTGTTTCAAAATGTGAAAACCCAGCTCTGCTCTCGCAGTTTCAAACTGTGAAACTCCAGCTCCGCTTCCGCTTTTTCAAACTGTGAAACCCCAGCTCCGCTCTCACTGTTTCAAACTGTGAAACCCCAGCTCCGCTCTCACTGTTTCAAACTGTGAAACCCCAGCTCCGCTCTTGCTGTTTCATACTGAAATTCCAGCTCCGCTCTTGCTGTTTCAAACTGTGAAACCCTAGCTCTGCTCTCACTGTTTCAAACTCAAACCCTAAAACCACTGCTCCCCTCTCGCTGTTTCAAACTGTGAAACTGCATCTGCGCTCTCACTGTTTCAAACTGTGAAACTGCAGCTCCGCTCTCGCTGATCAAACAGTGAAACTGCAGCTCCGTTCTCGCTGTTTCAATCTGAGAAACACCAGTTCCGCTCTCGCTGTTTCAAACAGTGAAACCACAGCTCCGCTCTCGCTGTTCCAAACTGTGGAACCCCAGCTCCGCTCTCGCTGTTTCAAACTCTGAAACCGCACCTCCGCACCGCTGTTTCAAACTGTGAAACTGCAGCTCCGCTCTCGCTGATCAAACAGTGAAACTGCAGCTCAGTTCTCGCTGTTTCAATCTGAGAAACACCAGTTCCGCTGTCGCGTTTTCAAACTGTGAAACCCCAGCTCCGCTCTCGCAGTTTCAAATTTTGAAACCCCAGCTCCACTCTCGCTGTTTCAAACTGTGAAACTGCAGCTCCACTCTCCCAGTTTCAAACTGTGAAACTGCAGCTCTCTCTCTCTCGCTGTTTCAAACTGTGAAACTGCAGCTCCGCTCTCGCTGATCAAACAGTGAAACTGCAGCTCCGTTCTCGCTGTTTCAATCTGAGAAACACCAGTTCCGCTCTCGCTGTTTCAAACTGTGAAACCCCAGCTCCGATCTCGCTGTTTCAAACTGTGAAACTGCAGCCCCGCTCTCGCTATTTCAATCGGTGAAACTGCAGCTCGCTATTGCTGTTTGAATCTAAGAAACACCAGCTCCGCTCTCGCTGTTTCAAACTGAAAAACCCCAGCTCCGCTCTGGTTGTTTCAAATTGTGACAACCCAGCCCCGCCCTGGCTGTCTCAAACTGTGAAACTCCAGCTCCGCTCTCACTGTTTCAAACTGTGGAACTGCAGCTCCGCTCTCGCTGTTTCAAACTGTGAAACTGCAGCTCCGGTCTCGCTGATCAAACAGTGAAACTGCAGCTCCGTTCTCGCTGTTTCAATCTGAGAAACACCAGTTCCGCTCTTGCTGTTTCAAATGTGGAACCCCAGCTCCCTCTCGCAGTTTCAAACTCTGAAACCCCCGCTCCATGCTCGCTGTTTCAAACTGTGAAACTGCAGCTCCACGTTCCCAGTTTCAAACTGTGAAACTGCAGCTCCGCTCTCGCTGATCAAACAGTGAAACTGCAGCTCCATTCTCGCTGTTTCAATCTGAGAAACACCAGTTCCGCTCTCGCTGTTTCAAAATGTGAAACTGCAGCTCCACTCTTGCTTTTTCAAACTGTGAATCCCCAGCTCTGCTCTTGCTGTTTCAAACTCTGAAACCCCAGCTCCACTCTCACTGTTTCAAACTGTGAAACTGCAGCTTCACTCTCCCAGTTTCAAACTGTGAAACTGCAGCTCTCTCTCTCTCGCTGTTTCAAACTGTGAAACTGCAGCTCTGCACTCGCTGTTTCAAACTGTGAAACTGCAGCTCCGCTCTCGCTGATCAAACAGTGAAACTGCAGGTCCGTTCTCGCTGTTTCAATCTGAGAAACACCAGTTCCGCTCTCGCTGTTTCAAACTGAGAAACCCGAGCTCCGCTCTCGCTGTTTCAAACGTTGAAACCCCAGCTCCGCTCTGGCTGTTTCAAACTGTGACAACCCAGCTCCGATCTCGCTGTTTCAAACAGTGAAACTCCAGCTCCGCTCTGGCTGTTGCAAACTGCGAAACTGCAGCTCTGCTCAGGCTGTTTCAAACTGTGAAACCCCAGTTCCGCTCAGGCTGTTTCAAACTGAGGAACCCAAGCTCTGCTCTCGGTGTTTCAAATTGTGAAACCCCAGCTCCGCTCTCACTGTTTCAAACTATGAAACCCCAGATCCATTCTCGATGTTTCAAAATTTAAAACCCAGCTCTGCTCAGGCTGTTTCAAACTGTGAAATCCCAGCTCCGCTCTGGCTATTTCAAACTGTGAAACGCCAGCTCCGCTCTTGCTGTTGCAAACTGAGATTCCCAAGATCCGCTCTCGCTGTTCCAAACAATGAAACCTCAGATCCGGTCTCGATGTTTCAAACTGTGAAACTCCAGCTCCGCTCTCGCTGTTTCAAACTGTGAAACTGCATCCTCCACTCTCGCTGTTTCAAACTGTGAAAACCCAGCTCAGCTCTCATTGTTTCAAACTGTGACACCCCAGCTCCGATCTCGTTGTTTCAAAGTGTGAATCCCCAGATCCGCTCTCGCTGTTTCAAAATGTGAAACCCCAGCTCTGCTCTCGCAGTTTCAAACTGTGAAACTCCAGCTCCGCTTCCGCTTTTTCAAACTGTGAAACCCCAGCTCCGCTCTCACTGTTTCAAACTGTGAAACCCCAGCTCCACTCTCGCTGTTTCATACTGAAATTCCAGCTCCGCTCTTGCTGTTTCAAACTGTGAAACCCTAGCTCTGCTCTCGCTGTTTCAAACTCAAACCCTCAAATCACTGCTCCCCTCTCGCTGTTTCAAACTGTGAAACTGCATCTGCGCTCTCACTGTTTCAAACTGTGGAACCCCATCTCCACACTTATGGTTTCAAACTCTGAAACCCCAGTTCCGCGCTCGCTTTTTCAAACTGTGAAACTGCAGCTCTGCTCTCGCTGTTTCAAACTGTGAAACTCCAGCTCCGATCTCGCTGTTTCAAACTGTGAAACTGCAGCCCCGCACTTGTTGTTTCAATCTGTGAAACTCCAGCTCCGCTCTCGCTGTTTCAATCTAAGAAACACCAGCTCTGCTCTCGCTGTTTCAAACAGTGAAACTGCAGCTCCGCTCTCGCTGTTTCAAACTGAAAAACCCCAGCTCCTCTCTGGCTGTTTCAAATTGTGAAAAACCAGCCTTTCTCTGGCTGTTTCAAACGGTGAAACTCGAGCTCCGCTCTCGGTGTTTCAAACTGAAAAAACCCAGTTCCGCTCTCGCTGTTTCAAACTGTGAAACCCCAGCCCCGTTGTGGCTGTTTCAAACCTTGACACCCCAGCTCCGATCTCGCTGTTTCAAACTGTGAAACTCCAGCTCCGCTCTGGCTGTTTCAAACTGTGAAACTCCAGCTCCACTCTCCCAGTTTCAAACTGTGAAACTGCAGCTCTCTCTCTCTCACTGTTTCAAACTGTGAAACTGCAGCTACGCTCTCGCTGATCAAACAGTGAAACTGCTGCTCCGTTCTCGCTGTTTCAATCTGAGAAACACCAGTTCCGCTCTCGCTGTTTCAAACAGTGAAACCCCAGCTCCACTCTGGTTGTTTCAAACTTTGAAACTCCAGCTCCGCTCTCGCTGTTTCAAACGTTGAAACCCCAGCTCCACTCTGGCTGTTTCAAACGTTGAAACCCCAGCTCCACTCTGGTTGTTTCAAACTGTGAAACTCCAGCTCCGCTCTCGCTGTTTCAAACGGTGAAACCCCAGCTCCGCTCTGGCTGTTTCAAACTGTGACAACCCAGCTCCGATCTCGCTGTTTCAAACAGTGAAACTCCAGCTCCGCTCTGGCTGTTGCAAACTGCGAAACTGCAGCTCTGCTCAGGCTGTTTCAAACTGTGAAACCCCAGTTCCGCTCAGGCTGTTTCAAACTGAGGAACCCGAGCTCTGCTCTCGGTGTTTCAAATTGTGAAACCCCAGCTCCGCTCTCGCTGTTTCAAACTATGAAACCCCAGATCCATTCTCGATGTTTCAAAATTTAAAACCCAGCTCTGCTCAGGCTGTTTCAAACTGTGAAATCCCAGCTCCGCTCTGGCTATTTCAAACTGTGAAATGCCAGCTCCGCTCTTGCTGTTGCAAACTGAGATTCCCCAGCTTCGCTCTCGCTGTTTCAAACAATGAAACCTCAGATCCGCTCTCGATGTTTCAAACTGTGAAACTCCAGCTCCGCTCTCGCTGTTTCAAACTGTGAAAAACCAGCTCCGCTCTCGTTGTTTCAAACTGTGAAACCCCAGCTCCGCTCTCGCTGTTTCAAACTGTGAAACTGCATCCTCCACTCTCGCTGTTTCAAACTGTGAAAACCCAGCTCCGCTCTCATTGTTTCAAACTGTGACATCCCAGCTCCGAACTCGCTGTTTCAAAGTGTGAATCCTCAGATCCACTCTCGTTGTTTCAAAATGTGAAACCCCAGCTCTGCTCTCGCAGTTTCAAACTGTGAAACTCCAGCTCCGCTTCCGCTTTTTCAAACTGTGAAACCCCAGCTCCGCTCTCACTGTTTCAAACTGTGAAACCCCAGCTCCGCTCTCACTGTTTCAAACTGTGAAACCCCAGCTCCGCTCTTGCTGTTTCAAACTGTGAAAACCTAGCTCCCCTCTCGCTGTTTGAAACTGCGAAACCCCAGATCCAATCTCGCTGTTTCAAACTGTGAAACTCTAGCTCCGCTCTGACTGATTCAAACTGTGAAACTCCAGCTCCGCTCTGGCTGTTTGAAACTGCGAAACTGCTGCTCTGCTCAGGCTGTTTCAAATTGTGAAACTGCAGCTCTCTCTCTCGCTGTTTCATACTGTGAAACCCCAGCTCCGCTCTGGCTGTTTCAAACCGTGACACACCAGCTCCGATCTCGCTGTTTCAAACTGCGAAACTGCAGCTCTGCTCAGGCTGTTTCAAACTGTGAAACCCCAGCTCCGCTCTGGCTGTTTCAAACTTCGAAACCCCAGATCCGCTCTCGCTGTTTCAAAATGTGAAACCCCAGCTCCGCTGTCGCTGTTTCAAACTGTGAAACCCCAGCTCCGCTCTCGCTGTTTCAAAGTGTGAATCCCCAGATCCACTCTCGCTGTTTCAAAATGTGAAACCCCAGTTCCGCTCTCGCTGTTTCAAACTGTGAAACTCCAGCTCCGCTCTTGCTTTTTCAAACTGTGAAACCCCAGTTCCGCTCTCGCTGTTTCAAACTCTGAAACCCCAGCTCCACTCTCGCTGTTTCATACTGAAATTCCAGCACCGCTCTTGCTGTTTCAAACTGTGAAACCCTAGCTCTGCTCTCGCTGTTTCAAACTCAAACCACTGCTCCCCTCTCGCTGTTTCAAACTGTGAAAATGCATCTGCGCTCTCGCTGTTTCAAACTGTGAATCACCAATCCGCACTCGCAGTTTCAATCTGTGAAAGCCCAGCTCCTCTCTGGCTGTTTCAAACTATGAAACCACAGCTCCACACTTATGGTTTCAATCTCTGAAACCCCAGTTCCGCTCTGGCTGTTTCAAACTGTGAATCCCCAGCTGTGCTCTTGCTGCTTCAAACTGTGAATCACCAATCCGCACTCGCAGTTTCAAACTGTGAAAGCCCAGCTCCACTCTCGTTGTTGCAAACTGAAACCCCAGCTCTCCTCTCGCTGTTTCAAACTGTGGAAACTGCAGCTCCATTCTCACTGTTTCAAACTGATACCCCATTTCCACTCTCGCTGTTTCAAACTGTTGAAACTCCAGCTCCGCTCTGGCTGTCTCAAACTGTGAAACTCCAGCTCTGCTCTCGCTGTTTCAAACTGTGGAACTGCAGCTCCGCTCTCGCTGTTTCAAACTGTGAAACAGCAGCTCCGCTCTCGCTGATCAAACAGTGAAACTGCAGCTCCGTTCTTGCTGTTTCAATGTGAGAAACACCAGTTCCGCGCTTGCTGTTTCAAACTGTGGAACCCCAGCTCCCTCTCGCAGTTTCAAACTCTGAAACCCCCGCTCCACGCTCGCTGTTTCAAACTGTGAAACTGCAGCTCCACGCTCCCAGTTTCAAACTGTGAAACTGCAGCTCTCTGTCTCGCTGTTTCAAACTGTGAAACTACAGCTCCGCTCTCGCTGATCAAACAGTGAAACTGCAGCTCCGTTCTCGCTGTTTCAAACTGTGAAACTGCAGCTCCGCTCTCGCTGATCAAACAGTGAAACTGCAGCTCCGTTCTCGCTGTTTCAATCTGAGCAACACCAGTTCCGCTCTCGCTGTTTCAAAATGTGAAACCACAGCTCCACTCTTGCTTTTTCAAACTGTGAAACCCCAGCTCTGCTCTTGCTGTTTCAAACTCTGAAACCCCAGCTCCACTCTCACTGTTTCAAACTGTGAAACTGCAGCTTCACTTTCCCAGTTTCAAAATGTGAAACTGCAGCTCTCTCTCTCATTGTTTCAAACTGTGAAACTGCAGCTCTGCACTCGCTGTTTCAAACTATGAAACCACCGCTCTGCACTTGCTGTTCCAAACTGTGGAACCCCAGCTCCGCTCTCGCTGTTTCAAACTATAAACTGCACCTCCGCTCCGCTGTTTCAAACTGTGAAACTGCAGCTCCGCTCTTGCTGATCAAACAGTGAAACTGCAGCTCCGTTCTCGCTGTTTCAATCTGAGAAACACCAGTTCCGCTGTCGCGTTTTCAAACTGTGAAACCCCAGCTCCGCACTCACGGTTTCAAATTCTGAAACCCCTGCTCCACTCTTGCTGTTTCAAACTGTGAAACTGCAGCTCTCTCTCTCTCGCTGTTTCAAACTGTGAAACTGCAGCTCCGCTCTCGCTGATCAAACAGTGAAACTGCAGCTCCGTTCTCGCTGTTTCAATCTGAGAAACACCAGTTCCGCTCTCGCTGTTTCCAACAGTGAAACCCCAGCTCCGCTCTCGCTGTTTCAAACTGTGAAACCCCAGCTCCACTCTGGTTGTTTCAAACTGTGAAACTCCAGCTCCGCTCTCGCTGTTTCAAACTGTGAAACCCCAGCTCCGCTCTCGCTGTTTCAAACGTTGAAACCCCAGCTCCACTCAGGCTGTTTCAAACTGTGACAACCCAGCTCCGATCTCGCTGTTTCAAACAGTGAAACTCCTGCTCCGCTCTGGCTGTTGCAAACTGCGAAACTGCAGCTCTGCTCAGGCTGTTTCAAACTGTGAAACCCCAGTTCCGCTCAGGCTGTTTCAAACTGAGGAACCCGAGCTCTGCTCTCGGTGTTTCAAATTGTGAAACCCCAGCTCCGCTCTCGCTGTTTCAAACTATGAAACCCCAGATCCATTCTCGATGTTTCAAAATTTAAAACCCAGCTCTGCTCAGGCTGTTTCAAACTGTGAAATCCCAGCTCCGCTCTTGCTGTTGCAAACTGAGATTCCCAAGCTCCGCTCTCGCTGTTTCAAACAATGAAACCTCAGATCCGCTCTCGATGTTTCAAACTGTGAAACTCAGGCTCCGCTCTCGCTGTTTCAAACTGAGAAAAGCCAGCTCTGCTCTCGTTGTTTCAAACTGTGAAACCCCAGCTCCGCTCTCGCTGTTTGAAACTGTGAAACTGCATCCTCCACTCTCGCTGTTTCAAACTGTGAAAACCCAGCTCAGCTCTCATTGTTTCAAACTGTGACATCCCAGCTCCGATCTCGCTGTTTCAAAGTGTGAATCCCCAGATCCACTCTCGCTGTTTCAAAATGTGAAACCCCAGCTCTGCTCTCGCAGTTTCAAACTGTGAAACTCCAGCTCCGCTTCCGCTTTTTCAAACTGTGAAACCCCAGCTCCGCTCTCACTGTTTCAAACTGTGAAACCCCAGCTCCACTCTCGCTGTTTCATACTGAAATTCCAGCTCCGCTCTTGCTGTTTCATAACTGTGAAACCCTAGCTCTGCTCTCGCTGTTTCAAACTCAAACCCTCAAATCACTGCTCCCCTCTCGCTGTTTCAAACTGTGAAACTGCATCTGCGCTCTCACTGTTTCAAACTGTGAAACTGCAGCTCCGCTCTCGCTGATCAAACAGTGAAACTGCAGCTCCGTTCTCGCTGTTTCAATCTGAGAAACACCAGTTCCGCTCTCGCTGTTTCAAACAGTGAAACCACAGCTCCGCTCTCGCTGTTCCAAACTGTGGAACCCCAGCTCCGCTCTCGCTGTTTCAAACTCTGAAACCGCACCTCCGCACCGCTGTTTCAAACTGTGAAACTGCAGCTCCGCTCTCGCTGATCAAACAGTGAAACTGCAGCTCAGTTCTCGCTGTTTCAATCTGAGAAACACCAGTTCCGCTGTCGCGTTTTCAAACTGTGAAACCCCAGCTCCGCTCTCGCAGTTTCAAATTTTGAAACCCCAGCTCCACTCTCGCTGTTTCAAACTGTGAAACTGCAGCTCCGCTCTCCCAGTTTCAAACTGTGAAACTGCAGCTCTCTCTCTCGCTGTTTCAAACTGTGAAACTGCAGCTCCACTCTCGCTGATCAAACAGTGAAACTGCAGCTCCGTTCTCGCTGTTTCAATCTGAGAAACACCAGTTCCGCTCTCGCTGTTTCAAACTGTGAAACCCCAGCTCCGATCTCGCTGTTTCAAACTGTGAAACTGCAGCCCCGCTCTCACTATTTCAATCGGTGAAACTGCAGCTCGCTATTGCTGTTTGAATCTAAGAAACACCAGCTCCGCTCTCGCTGTTTCAAACTGAAAAACCCCAGCTCCGCTCTGGTTGTTTCAAATTGTGAAAACCCAGCCCCGCTCTGGCTGTCTCAAACTGTGAAACTCCAGCTCCGCTCTCGCTGTTTCAAACTGTGGAACTGCAGCTCCGCTCTCGCTGTTTCAAACTGTGAAACTGCAGCTCCGCTCTCGCTGATCAAACAGTGAAACTGCAGCTCTGTTCTCGCTGTTTCAATCTGAGAAACACCAGTTCCGCTCTTGCTGTTTCAAATGTGGAACCCCAGCTCCCTCTCGCAGTTTCAAACTCTGAAACCCCCGCTCCATGCTCGCTGTTTCAAACTGTGAAACTGCAGCTCCACGTTCCCAGTTTCAAACTGTGAAACTGCAGCTCCGCTCTCGCTGATCAAACAGTGAAACTGCAGTTCCGTTCTCGCTGTTTCAATCTGAGAAACACCAGTTCCGCTCTCGCTGTTTCAAAATGTGAAACTGCAGCTCCACTCTTGCTTTTTCAAACTGTGAATCCCCAGCTCTGCTCTTGCTGTTTCAAACTCTGAAACCCCAGCTCCACTCTCACTGTTTCAAACTGTGAAACTGCAGCTTCACTCTCCCAGTTTCTAAATGTGAAACTGCAGCTCTCTCTCTCATTGTTTCAAACTGTGAAACTGCAGCTCTGCACTCGCTGTTTCAAACAGTGAAACCACAGCTCTGCACTTGCTGTTCCAAACTGTGGAACTCCAGCTCCGCTCTTGCTGTTTCAAACTCTGAAACCGCACCTCCGCTCCGCTGTTTCAAACTGTGAAACTGCAGCTCCGCTCTCGCTGATCAAACAGTGAAACTGCAGCTCCGTTCTCGCTGTTTCAATCTGAGAAACACCAGTTCCGCTGTCGTGTTTTCAAACTGTGAAACCCCAGCTCCGCTCTCGCAGTTTCAAATTCTGAAACTCCTGCTCCACTCTCGCTGTTTCAAACTGTGAAACTGCAGCACCACTCTCCCAGTTTCAAACTGTGAAACTGCAGCTCTCTCTCTCTCGCTGTTTCAAACTGTGAAACTGCAGCTCCGCTCTCGCTGATCAAACAGTGAAACTGCAGCTCCGTTCTCGCTGTTTCAATCTGAGAAACACCAGTTCCGCTCTTGCTGTTTCAAACTGTGAAACCCCAGCTCCGCTCTCGCTGTTTCAAACTGTGAAACCCCAGCTCCACTCTGGTTGATTCAAACTGTGAAACTCCAGCTCCGCTCTCGCTGTTTCAAACTGTGAAACCCCAGCTCCACTCTGGTTGTTTCAAACTGTGAAACTCCAGCTCCGCTCTCGCTGTTTCAAACTGAGAAACCCCAGCTCCGCTCTCGCTGTTTCAAACGGTGAAACCCCAGCTCCGCTCTGGCTGTTTCAAACTGTGACAACCCAGCTCCGATCTCGCTGTTTCAAACAGTGAAACTCCAGCTCCGCTCTGGCTGTTGCAAACTGCGAAACTGCAGCTCTGCTCAGGCTGTTTCAAACTGTGAAACCCCAGTTCCGCTCAGGCTGTTTCAAACTGAGGAACCCGAGCTCTGCTCTCGGTGTTTCAAATTGTGAAACCCCAGCTCCGCTCTCGCTGTTTCAAACTATGAAACCCCAGATCCATTCTCGATGTTTCAAAATTTAAAACCCAGCTCTGCTCAGGCTGTTTCAAACTGTGAAATCCCAGCTCCGCTCTGGCTATTTCAAACTGTGAAATGCCAGCTCCGCTCTTGCTGTTGCAAACTGAGATTCCCCAGCTCCGCTCTCGCTGTTTCAAACAATGAAACCTCAGATCCGCTCTCGATGTTTCAAACTGTGAAACTCCAGCTCCGCTCTCGCTGTTTCAAATTGTGAAAAACCAGCTCCGCTCTCGTTGTTTCAAACTGTGAAACCCCAGCTCCGCTCTCGCTGTTTCAAACTGTGAAACTGCATCCTCCACTCTCGCTGTTTCAAACTGTGAAAACCCAGCTCCGCTCTCATTGTTTCAAACTGTGACATCCCAGCTCTGATCTCGCTGTTTCAAAGTGTGAATCCCCAGATCCACTCTCGTTGTTTCAAAATGTGAAACCCCAGCTCTGCTCTCGCAGTTTCAAACTGTGAAACTCCAGCTCCGCTTCCGCTTTTTCAAACTGTGAAACCCCAGCTCCGCTCTCACTGTTTCAAACTGTGAAACCCCAGCTCCGCTCTCACTGTTTCAAACTGTGAAACCCCAGCTCCGCTCTTGCTGTTTCATACTGAAATTCCAGCTCCGCTCTTGCTGTTTCAAACTGTGAAACCCTAGCTCTGCTCTCACTGTTTCAAACTCAAACCCTAAAACCACTGCTCCCCTCTCGCTGTTTCAAACTGTGAAACTGCATCTGCGCTCTCACTGTTTCAAACTGTGAAACTGCAGCTCCGCTCTCGCTGATCAAACAGTGAAACTGCAGCTCCGTTCTCGCTGTTTCAATCTGAGAAACACCAGTTCCGCTCTCGCTGTTTCAAACAGTGAAACCACAGCTCCGCTCTCGCTGTTCCAAACTGTGGAACCCCAGCTCCGCTCTCGCTGTTTCAAACTCTGAAACCGCACCTCCGCACCGCTGTTTCAAACTGTGAAACTGCAGCTCCGCTCTCGCTGATCAAACAGTGAAACTGCAGCTCAGTTCTCGCTGTTTCAATCTGAGAATCACCAGTTCCGCTGTCGTGTTTTCAAACTGTGAAACCCCAGCTCCGCTCTCGCAGTTTCAAATTTTGAAACCCCAGCTCCACTCTCGCTGTTTCAAACTGTGAAACTGCAGCTCCACTCTCCCAGTTTCAAACTGTGAAACTGCAGCTCTCTCTCTCTCGCTGTTTCAAACTGTGAAACTGCAGCTCCGCTCTCGCTGATCAAACAGTGAAACTGCAGCTCCGTTCTCGCTGTTTCAATCTGAGAAACACCAGTTCCGCTCTCGCTGTTTCAAACTGTGAAACCCCAGCTCCGATCTCGCTGTTTCAAACTGTGAAACTGCAGCCCCGCTCTCGCTATTTCAATCGGTGAAACTGCAGCTCGCTATTGCTGTTTGAATCTAAGAAACACCAGCTCCGCTCTCGCTGTTTCAAACTGAAAAACCCCAGCTCCGCTCTGGTTGTTTCAAATTGTGACAACCCAGCCCCGCCCTGGCTGTCTCAAACTGTGAAACTCCAGCTCCGCTCTCACTGTTTCAAACTGTGGAACTGCAGCTCCGCTCTCGCTGTTTCAAACTGTGAAACTGCAGCTCCGGTCTCGCTGATCAAACAGTGAAACTGCAGCTCCGTTCTCGCTGTTTCAATCTGAGAAACACCAGTTCCGCTCTTGCTGTTTCAAATGTGGAACCCCAGCTCCCTCTCGCAGTTTCAAACTCTGAAACCCCCGCTCCATGCTCGCTGTTTCAAACTGTGAAACTGCAGCTCCACGTTCCCAGTTTCAAACTGTGAAACTGCAGCTCCGCTCTCGCTGATCAAACAGTGAAACTGCAGCTCCATTCTCGCTGTTTCAATCTGAGAAACACCAGTTCCGCTCTCGCTGTTTCAAAATGTGAAACTGCAGCTCCACTCTTGCTTTTTCAAACTGTGAATCCCCAGCTCTGCTCTTGCTGTTTCAAACTCTGAAACCCCAGCTCCACTCTCACTGTTTCAAACTGTGAAACTGCAGCTTCACTCTCCCAGTTTCAAACTGTGAAACTGCAGCTCTCTCTCTCTCGCTGTTTCAAACTGTGAAACTGCAGCTCTGCACTCGCTGTTTCAAACTGTGAAACTGCAGCTCCGCTCTCGCTGATCAAACAGTGAAACTGCAGGTCCGTTCTCGCTGTTTCAATCTGAGAAACACCAGTTCCGCTCTCGCTGTTTCAAACAGTGAAACTCCAGCTCCGCTCTCGCTGTTTCAAACTGAGAAACCCGAGCTCCGCTCTCGCTGTTTCAAACGTTGAAACCCCAGCTCCGCTCTGGCTGTTTCAAACTGTGACAACCCAGCTCCGATCTCGCTGTTTCAAACAGTGAAACTCCAGCTCCGCTCTGGCTGTTGCAAACTGCGAAACTGCAGCTCTGCTCAGGCTGTTTCAAACTGTGAAACCCCAGTTCCGCTCAGGCTGTTTCAAACTGAGGAACCCAAGCTCTGCTCTCGGTGTTTCAAATTGTGAAACCCCAGCTCCGCTCTCACTGTTTCAAACTATGAAACCCCAGATCCATTCTCGATGTTTCAAAATTTAAAACCCAGCTCTGCTCAGGCTGTTTCAAACTGTGAAATCCCAGCTCCGCTCTGGCTATTTCAAACTGTGAAACGCCAGCTCCGCTCTTGCTGTTGCAAACTGAGATTCCCAAGATCCGCTCTCGCTGTTCCAAACAATGAAACCTCAGATCCGGTCTCGATGTTTCAAACTGTGAAACTCCAGCTCCGCTCTCGCTGTTTCAAACTGTGAAACTGCATCCTCCACTCTCGCTGTTTCAAACTGTGAAAACCCAGCTCAGCTCTCATTGTTTCAAACTGTGACACCCCAGCTCCGATCTCGTTGTTTCAAAGTGTGAATCCCCAGATCCGCTCTCGCTGTTTCAAAATGTGAAACCCCAGCTCTGCTCTCGCAGTTTCAAACTGTGAAACTCCAGCTCCGCTTCCGCTTTTTCAAACTGTGAAACCCCAGCTCCGCTCTCACTGTTTCAAACTGTGAAACCCCAGCTCCACTCTCGCTGTTTCATACTGAAATTCCAGCTCCGCTCTTGCTGTTTCAAACTGTGAAACCCTAGCTCTGCTCTCGCTGTTTCAAACTCAAACCCTCAAATCACTGCTCCCCTCTCGCTGTTTCAAACTGTGAAACTGCATCTGCGCTCTCACTGTTTCAAACTGTGGAACCCCATCTCCACACTTATGGTTTCAAACTCTGAAACCCCAGTTCCGCGCTCGCTTTTTCAAACTGTGAAACTGCAGCTCTGCTCTCGCTGTTTCAAACTGTGAAACTCCAGCTCCGATCTCGCTGTTTCAAACTGTGAAACTGCAGCCCCGCACTTGTTGTTTCAATCTGTGAAACTCCAGCTCCGCTCTCGCTGTTTCAATCTAAGAAACACCAGCTCTGCTCTCGCTGTTTCAAACAGTGAAACTGCAGCTCCGCTCTCGCTGTTTCAAACTGAAAAACCCCAGCTCCTCTCTGGCTGTTTCAAATTGTGAAAAACCAGCCTTTCTCTGGCTGTTTCAAACGGTGAAACTCGAGCTCCGCTCTCGGTGTTTCAAACTGAAAAAACCCAGTTCCGCTCTCGCTGTTTCAAACTGTGAAACCCCAGCCCCGTTGTGGCTGTTTCAAACCTTGACACCCCAGCTCCGATCTCGCTGTTTCAAACTGTGAAACTCCAGCTCCGCTCTGGCTGTTTCAAACTGTGAAACTCCAGCTCCACTCTCCCAGTTTCAAACTGTGAAACTGCAGCTCTCTCTCTCTCACTGTTTCAAACTGTGAAACTGCAGCTACGCTCTCGCTGATCAAACAGTGAAACTGCAGCTCCGTTCTCGCTGTTTCAATCTGAGAAACACCAGTTCCGCTCTCGCTGTTTCAAACAGTGAAACCCCAGCTCCACTCTGGTTGTTTCAAACTTTGAAACTCCAGCTCCGCTCTCGCTGTTTCAAACGTTGAAACCCCAGCTCCACTCTGGCTGTTTCAAACGTTGAAACCCCAGCTCCACTCTGGTTGTTTCAAACTGTGAAACTCCAGCTCCGCTCTCGCTGTTTCAAACGGTGAAACCCCAGCTCCGCTCTGGCTGTTTCAAACTGTGACAACCCAGCTCCGATCTCGCTGTTTCAAACAGTGAAACTCCAGCTCCGCTCTGGCTGTTGCAAACTGCGAAACTGCAGCTCTGCTCAGGCTGTTTCAAACTGTGAAACCCCAGTTCCGCTCAGGCTGTTTCAAACTGAGGAACCCGAGCTCTGCTCTCGGTGTTTCAAATTGTGAAACCCCAGCTCCGCTCTCGCTGTTTCAAACTATGAAACCCCAGATCCATTCTCGATGTTTCAAAATTTAAAACCCAGCTCTGCTCAGGCTGTTTCAAACTGTGAAATCCCAGCTCCGCTCTGGCTATTTCAAACTGTGAAATGCCAGCTCCGCTCTTGCTGTTGCAAACTGAGATTCCCCAGCTTCGCTCTCGCTGTTTCAAACAATGAAACCTCAGATCCGCTCTCGATGTTTCAAACTGTGAAACTCCAGCTCCGCTCTCGCTGTTTCAAACTGTGAAAAACCAGCTCCGCTCTCGTTGTTTCAAACTGTGAAACCCCAGCTCCGCTCTCGCTGTTTCAAACTGTGAAACTGCATCCTCCACTCTCGCTGTTTCAAACTGTGAAAACCCAGCTCCGCTCTCATTGTTTCAAACTGTGACATCCCAGCTCCGAACTCGCTGTTTCAAAGTGTGAATCCTCAGATCCACTCTCGTTGTTTCAAAATGTGAAACCCCAGCTCTGCTCTCGCAGTTTCAAACTGTGAAACTCCAGCTCCGCTTCCGCTTTTTCAAACTGTGAAACCCCAGCTCCGCTCTCACTGTTTCAAACTGTGAAACCCCAGCTCCGCTCTCACTGTTTCAAACTGTGAAACCCCAGCTCCGCTCTTGCTGTTTCAAACTGTGAAAACCTAGCTCCCCTCTCGCTGTTTGAAACTGCGAAACCCCAGATCCAATCTCGCTGTTTCAAACTGTGAAACTCTAGCTCCGCTCTGACTGATTCAAACTGTGAAACTCCAGCTCCGCTCTGGCTGTTTGAAACTGCGAAACTGCTGCTCTGCTCAGGCTGTTTCAAATTGTGAAACTGCAGCTCTCTCTCTCGCTGTTTCATACTGTGAAACCCCAGCTCCGCTCTGGCTGTTTCAAACCGTGACACACCAGCTCCGATCTCGCTGTTTCAAACTGCGAAACTGCAGCTCTGCTCAGGCTGTTTCAAACTGTGAAACCCCAGCTCCGCTCTGGCTGTTTCAAACTTCGAAACCCCAGATCCGCTCTCGCTGTTTCAAAATGTGAAACCCCAGCTCCGCTGTCGCTGTTTCAAACTGTGAAACCCCAGCTCCGCTCTCGCTGTTTCAAAGTGTGAATCCCCAGATCCACTCTCGCTGTTTCAAAATGTGAAACCCCAGTTCCGCTCTCGCTGTTTCAAACTGTGAAACTCCAGCTCCGCTCTTGCTTTTTCAAACTGTGAAACCCCAGTTCCGCTCTCGCTGTTTCAAACTCTGAAACCCCAGCTCCACTCTCGCTGTTTCATACTGAAATTCCAGCACCGCTCTTGCTGTTTCAAACTGTGAAACCCTAGCTCTGCTCTCGCTGTTTCAAACTCAAACCACTGCTCCCCTCTCGCTGTTTCAAACTGTGAAAATGCATCTGCGCTCTCGCTGTTTCAAACTGTGAATCACCAATCCGCACTCGCAGTTTCAATCTGTGAAAGCCCAGCTCCTCTCTGGCTGTTTCAAACTATGAAACCACAGCTCCACACTTATGGTTTCAATCTCTGAAACCCCAGTTCCGCTCTGGCTGTTTCAAACTGTGAATCCCCAGCTGTGCTCTTGCTGCTTCAAACTGTGAATCACCAATCCGCACTCGCAGTTTCAAACTGTGAAAGCCCAGCTCCACTCTCGTTGTTGCAAACTGAAACCCCAGCTCTCCTCTCGCTGTTTCAAACTGTGGAAACTGCAGCTCCATTCTCACTGTTTCAAACTGATACCCCATTTCCACTCTCGCTGTTTCAAACTGTTGAAACTCCAGCTCCGCTCTGGCTGTCTCAAACTGTGAAACTCCAGCTCTGCTCTCGCTGTTTCAAACTGTGGAACTGCAGCTCCGCTCTCGCTGTTTCAAACTGTGAAACAGCAGCTCCGCTCTCGCTGATCAAACAGTGAAACTGCAGCTCCGTTCTTGCTGTTTCAATGTGAGAAACACCAGTTCCGCGCTTGCTGTTTCAAACTGTGGAACCCCAGCTCCCTCTCGCAGTTTCAAACTCTGAAACCCCCGCTCCACGCTCGCTGTTTCAAACTGTGAAACTGCAGCTCCACGCTCCCAGTTTCAAACTGTGAAACTGCAGCTCTCTGTCTCGCTGTTTCAAACTGTGAAACTACAGCTCCGCTCTCGCTGATCAAACAGTGAAACTGCAGCTCCGTTCTCGCTGTTTCAAACTGTGAAACTGCAGCTCCGCTCTCGCTGATCAAACAGTGAAACTGCAGCTCCGTTCTCGCTGTTTCAATCTGAGCAACACCAGTTCCGCTCTCGCTGTTTCAAAATGTGAAACCACAGCTCCACTCTTGCTTTTTCAAACTGTGAAACCCCAGCTCTGCTCTTGCTGTTTCAAACTCTGAAACCCCAGCTCCACTCTCACTGTTTCAAACTGTGAAACTGCAGCTTCACTTTCCCAGTTTCAAAATGTGAAACTGCAGCTCTCTCTCTCATTGTTTCAAACTGTGAAACTGCAGCTCTGCACTCGCTGTTTCAAACTATGAAACCACCGCTCTGCACTTGCTGTTCCAAACTGTGGAACCCCAGCTCCGCTCTCGCTGTTTCAAACTATAAACTGCACCTCCGCTCCGCTGTTTCAAACTGTGAAACTGCAGCTCCGCTCTTGCTGATCAAACAGTGAAACTGCAGCTCCGTTCTCGCTGTTTCAATCTGAGAAACACCAGTTCCGCTGTCGCGTTTTCAAACTGTGAAACCCCAGCTCCGCACTCACGGTTTCAAATTCTGAAACCCCTGCTCCACTCTTGCTGTTTCAAACTGTGAAACTGCAGCTCTCTCTCTCTCGCTGTTTCAAACTGTGAAACTGCAGCTCCGCTCTCGCTGATCAAACAGTGAAACTGCAGCTCCGTTCTCGCTGTTTCAATCTGAGAAACACCAGTTCCGCTCTCGCTGTTTCCAACAGTGAAACCCCAGCTCCGCTCTCGCTGTTTCAAACTGTGAAACCCCAGCTCCACTCTGGTTGTTTCAAACTGTGAAACTCCAGCTCCGCTCTCGCTGTTTCAAACTGTGAAACCCCAGCTCCGCTCTCGCTGTTTCAAACGTTGAAACCCCAGCTCCACTCAGGCTGTTTCAAACTGTGACAACCCAGCTCCGATCTCGCTGTTTCAAACAGTGAAACTCCTGCTCCGCTCTGGCTGTTGCAAACTGCGAAACTGCAGCTCTGCTCAGGCTGTTTCAAACTGTGAAACCCCAGTTCCGCTCAGGCTGTTTCAAACTGAGGAACCCGAGCTCTGCTCTCGGTGTTTCAAATTGTGAAACCCCAGCTCCGCTCTCGCTGTTTCAAACTATGAAACCCCAGATCCATTCTCGATGTTTCAAAATTTAAAACCCAGCTCTGCTCAGGCTGTTTCAAACTGTGAAATCCCAGCTCCGCTCTTGCTGTTGCAAACTGAGATTCCCAAGCTCCGCTCTCGCTGTTTCAAACAATGAAACCTCAGATCCGCTCTCGATGTTTCAAACTGTGAAACTCAGGCTCCGCTCTCGCTGTTTCAAACTGAGAAAAGCCAGCTCTGCTCTCGTTGTTTCAAACTGTGAAACCCCAGCTCCGCTCTCGCTGTTTGAAACTGTGAAACTGCATCCTCCACTCTCGCTGTTTCAAACTGTGAAAACCCAGCTCAGCTCTCATTGTTTCAAACTGTGACATCCCAGCTCCGATCTCGCTGTTTCAAAGTGTGAATCCCCAGATCCACTCTCGCTGTTTCAAAATGTGAAACCCCAGCTCTGCTCTCGCAGTTTCAAACTGTGAAACTCCAGCTCCGCTTCCGCTTTTTCAAACTGTGAAACCCCAGCTCCGCTCTCACTGTTTCAAACTGTGAAACCCCAGCTCCACTCTCGCTGTTTCATACTGAAATTCCAGCTCCGCTCTTGCTGTTTCATAACTGTGAAACCCTAGCTCTGCTCTCGCTGTTTCAAACTCAAACCCTCAAATCACTGCTCCCCTCTCGCTGTTTCAAACTGTGAAACTGCATCTGCGCTCTCACTGTTTCAAACTGTGAAACTGCAGCTCCGCTCTCGCTGATCAAACAGTGAAACTGCAGCTCCGTTCTCGCTGTTTCAATCTGAGAAACACCAGTTCCGCTCTCGCTGTTTCAAACAGTGAAACCACAGCTCCGCTCTCGCTGTTCCAAACTGTGGAACCCCAGCTCCGCTCTCGCTGTTTCAAACTCTGAAACCGCACCTCCGCACCGCTGTTTCAAACTGTGAAACTGCAGCTCCGCTCTCGCTGATCAAACAGTGAAACTGCAGCTCAGTTCTCGCTGTTTCAATCTGAGAAACACCAGTTCCGCTGTCGCGTTTTCAAACTGTGAAACCCCAGCTCCGCTCTCGCAGTTTCAAATTTTGAAACCCCAGCTCCACTCTCGCTGTTTCAAACTGTGAAACTGCAGCTCCGCTCTCCCAGTTTCAAACTGTGAAACTGCAGCTCTCTCTCTCGCTGTTTCAAACTGTGAAACTGCAGCTCCACTCTCGCTGATCAAACAGTGAAACTGCAGCTCCGTTCTCGCTGTTTCAATCTGAGAAACACCAGTTCCGCTCTCGCTGTTTCAAACTGTGAAACCCCAGCTCCGATCTCGCTGTTTCAAACTGTGAAACTGCAGCCCCGCTCTCACTATTTCAATCGGTGAAACTGCAGCTCGCTATTGCTGTTTGAATCTAAGAAACACCAGCTCCGCTCTCGCTGTTTCAAACTGAAAAACCCCAGCTCCGCTCTGGTTGTTTCAAATTGTGAAAACCCAGCCCCGCTCTGGCTGTCTCAAACTGTGAAACTCCAGCTCCGCTCTCGCTGTTTCAAACTGTGGAACTGCAGCTCCGCTCTCGCTGTTTCAAACTGTGAAACTGCAGCTCCGCTCTCGCTGATCAAACAGTGAAACTGCAGCTCTGTTCTCGCTGTTTCAATCTGAGAAACACCAGTTCCGCTCTTGCTGTTTCAAATGTGGAACCCCAGCTCCCTCTCGCAGTTTCAAACTCTGAAACCCCCGCTCCATGCTCGCTGTTTCAAACTGTGAAACTGCAGCTCCACGTTCCCAGTTTCAAACTGTGAAACTGCAGCTCCGCTCTCGCTGATCAAACAGTGAAACTGCAGTTCCGTTCTCGCTGTTTCAATCTGAGAAACACCAGTTCCGCTCTCGCTGTTTCAAAATGTGAAACTGCAGCTCCACTCTTGCTTTTTCAAACTGTGAATCCCCAGCTCTGCTCTTGCTGTTTCAAACTCTGAAACCCCAGCTCCACTCTCACTGTTTCAAACTGTGAAACTGCAGCTTCACTCTCCCAGTTTCTAAATGTGAAACTGCAGCTCTCTCTCTCATTGTTTCAAACTGTGAAACTGCAGCTCTGCACTCGCTGTTTCAAACAGTGAAACCACAGCTCTGCACTTGCTGTTCCAAACTGTGGAACTCCAGCTCCGCTCTTGCTGTTTCAAACTCTGAAACCGCACCTCCGCTCCGCTGTTTCAAACTGTGAAACTGCAGCTCCGCTCTCGCTGATCAAACAGTGAAACTGCAGCTCCGTTCTCGCTGTTTCAATCTGAGAAACACCAGTTCCGCTGTCGTGTTTTCAAACTGTGAAACCCCAGCTCCGCTCTCGCAGTTTCAAATTCTGAAACTCCTGCTCCACTCTCGCTGTTTCAAACTGTGAAACTGCAGCACCACTCTCCCAGTTTCAAACTGTGAAACTGCAGCTCTCTCTCTCTCGCTGTTTCAAACTGTGAAACTGCAGCTCCGCTCTCGCTGATCAAACAGTGAAACTGCAGCTCCGTTCTCGCTGTTTCAATCTGAGAAACACCAGTTCCGCTCTTGCTGTTTCAAACTGTGAAACCCCAGCTCCGCTCTCGCTGTTTCAAACTGTGAAACCCCAGCTCCACTCTGGTTGATTCAAACTGTGAAACTCCAGCTCCGCTCTCGCTGTTTCAAACTGTGAAACCCCAGCTCCACTCTGGTTGTTTCAAACTGTGAAACTCCAGCTCCGCTCTCGCTGTTTCAAACTGAGAAACCCCAGCTCCGCTCTCGCTGTTTCAAACGGTGAAACCCCAGCTCCGCTCTGGCTGTTTCAAACTGTGACAACCCAGCTCCGATCTCGCTGTTTCAAACAGTGAAACTCCAGCTCCGCTCTGGCTGTTGCAAACTGCGAAACTGCAGCTCTGCTCAGGCTGTTTCAAACTGTGAAACCCCAGTTCCGCTCAGGCTGTTTCAAACTGAGGAACCCGAGCTCTGCTCTCGGTGTTTCAAATTGTGAAACCCCAGCTCCGCTCTCGCTGTTTCAAACTATGAAACCCCAGATCCATTCTCGATGTTTCAAAATTTAAAACCCAGCTCTGCTCAGGCTGTTTCAAACTGTGAAATCCCAGCTCCGCTCTGGCTATTTCAAACTGTGAAATGCCAGCTCCGCTCTTGCTGTTGCAAACTGAGATTCCCCAGCTCCGCTCTCGCTGTTTCAAACAATGAAACCTCAGATCCGCTCTCGATGTTTCAAACTGTGAAACTCCAGCTCCGCTCTCGCTGTTTCAAATTGTGAAAAACCAGCTCCGCTCTCGTTGTTTCAAACTGTGAAACCCCAGCTCCGCTCTCGCTGTTTCAAACTGTGAAACTGCATCCTCCACTCTCGCTGTTTCAAACTGTGAAAACCCAGCTCCGCTCTCATTGTTTCAAACTGTGACATCCCAGCTCTGATCTCGCTGTTTCAAAGTGTGAATCCCCAGATCCACTCTCGTTGTTTCAAAATGTGAAACCCCAGCTCTGCTCTCGCAGTTTCAAACTGTGAAACTCCAGCTCCGCTTCCGCTTTTTCAAACTGTGAAACCCCAGCTCCGCTCTCACTGTTTCAAACTGTGAAACCCCAGCTCCGCTCTCACTGTTTCAAACTGTGAAACCCCAGCTCCGCTCTTGCTGTTTCATACTGAAATTCCAGCTCCGCTCTTGCTGTTTCAAACTGTGAAACCCTAGCTCTGCTCTCACTGTTTCAAACTCAAACCCTAAAACCACTGCTCCCCTCTCGCTGTTTCAAACTGTGAAACTGCATCTGCGCTCTCACTGTTTCAAACTGTGAAACTGCAGCTCCGCTCTCGCTGATCAAACAGTGAAACTGCAGCTCCGTTCTCGCTGTTTCAATCTGAGAAACACCAGTTCCGCTCTCGCTGTTTCAAACAGTGAAACCACAGCTCCGCTCTCGCTGTTCCAAACTGTGGAACCCCAGCTCCGCTCTCGCTGTTTCAAACTCTGAAACCGCACCTCCGCACCGCTGTTTCAAACTGTGAAACTGCAGCTCCGCTCTCGCTGATCAAACAGTGAAACTGCAGCTCAGTTCTCGCTGTTTCAATCTGAGAATCACCAGTTCCGCTGTCGTGTTTTCAAACTGTGAAACCCCAGCTCCGCTCTCGCAGTTTCAAATTTTGAAACCCCAGCTCCACTCTCGCTGTTTCAAACTGTGAAACTGCAGCTCCACTCTCCCAGTTTCAAACTGTGAAACTGCAGCTCTCTCTCTCTCGCTGTTTCAAACTGTGAAACTGCAGCTCCGCTCTCGCTGATCAAACAGTGAAACTGCAGCTCCGTTCTCGCTGTTTCAATCTGAGAAACACCAGTTCCGCTCTCGCTGTTTCAAACTGTGAAACCCCAGCTCCGATCTCGCTGTTTCAAACTGTGAAACTGCAGCCCCGCTCTCGCTATTTCAATCGGTGAAACTGCAGCTCGCTATTGCTGTTTGAATCTAAGAAACACCAGCTCCGCTCTCGCTGTTTCAAACTGAAAAACCCCAGCTCCGCTCTGGTTGTTTCAAATTGTGACAACCCAGCCCCGCCCTGGCTGTCTCAAACTGTGAAACTCCAGCTCCGCTCTCACTGTTTCAAACTGTGGAACTGCAGCTCCGCTCTCGCTGTTTCAAACTGTGAAACTGCAGCTCCGGTCTCGCTGATCAAACAGTGAAACTGCAGCTCCGTTCTCGCTGTTTCAATCTGAGAAACACCAGTTCCGCTCTTGCTGTTTCAAATGTGGAACCCCAGCTCCCTCTCGCAGTTTCAAACTCTGAAACCCCCGCTCCATGCTCGCTGTTTCAAACTGTGAAACTGCAGCTCCACGTTCCCAGTTTCAAACTGTGAAACTGCAGCTCCGCTCTCGCTGATCAAACAGTGAAACTGCAGCTCCATTCTCGCTGTTTCAATCTGAGAAACACCAGTTCCGCTCTCGCTGTTTCAAAATGTGAAACTGCAGCTCCACTCTTGCTTTTTCAAACTGTGAATCCCCAGCTCTGCTCTTGCTGTTTCAAACTCTGAAACCCCAGCTCCACTCTCACTGTTTCAAACTGTGAAACTGCAGCTTCACTCTCCCAGTTTCAAACTGTGAAACTGCAGCTCTCTCTCTCTCGCTGTTTCAAACTGTGAAACTGCAGCTCTGCACTCGCTGTTTCAAACTGTGAAACTGCAGCTCCGCTCTCGCTGATCAAACAGTGAAACTGCAGGTCCGTTCTCGCTGTTTCAATCTGAGAAACACCAGTTCCGCTCTCGCTGTTTCAAACAGTGAAACTCCAGCTCCGCTCTCGCTGTTTCAAACTGAGAAACCCGAGCTCCGCTCTCGCTGTTTCAAACGTTGAAACCCCAGCTCCGCTCTGGCTGTTTCAAACTGTGACAACCCAGCTCCGATCTCGCTGTTTCAAACAGTGAAACTCCAGCTCCGCTCTGGCTGTTGCAAACTGCGAAACTGCAGCTCTGCTCAGGCTGTTTCAAACTGTGAAACCCCAGTTCCGCTCAGGCTGTTTCAAACTGAGGAACCCGAGCTCTGCTCTCGGTGTTTCAAATTGTGAAACCCCAGCTCCGCTCTCACTGTTTCAAACTATGAAACCCCAGATCCATTCTCGATGTTTCAAAATTTAAAACCCAGCTCTGCTCAGGCTGTTTCAAACTGTGAAATCCCAGCTCCGCTCTGGCTATTTCAAACTGTGAAACGCCAGCTCCGCTCTTGCTGTTGCAAACTGAGATTCCCAAGATCCGCTCTCGCTGTTCCAAACAATGAAACCTCAGATCCGGTCTCGATGTTTCAAACTGTGAAACTCCAGCTCCGCTCTCGCTGTTTCAAACTGTGAAACTGCATCCTCCACTCTCGCTGTTTCAAACTGTGAAAACCCAGCTCAGCTCTCATTGTTTCAAACTGTGACACCCCAGCTCCGATCTCGTTGTTTCAAAGTGTGAATCCCCAGATCCGCTCTCGCTGTTTCAAAATGTGAAACCCCAGCTCTGCTCTCGCAGTTTCAAACTGTGAAACTCCAGCTCCGCTTCCGCTTTTTCAAACTGTGAAACCCCAGCTCCGCTCTCACTGTTTGAAACTGTGAAACCCCAGCTCCACTCTCGCTGTTTCATACTGAAATTCCAGCTCCGCTCTTGCTGTTTCAAACTGTGAAACCCTAGCTCTGCTCTCGCTGTTTCAAACTCAAACCCTCAAATCACTGCTCCCCTCTCGCTGTTTCAAACTGTGAAACTGCATCTGCGCTCTCACTGTTTCAAACTGTGGAACCCCATCTCCACACTTATGGTTTCAAACTCTGAAACCCCAGTTCCGCGCTCGCTTTTTCAAACTGTGAAACTGCAGCTCTGCTCTCGCTGTTTCAAACTGTGAAACTCCAGCTCCGATCTCGCTGTTTCAAACTGTGAAACTGCAGCCCCGCTCTCGTTGTTTCAATCTGTGAAACTCCAGCTCCGCTCTCGCTGTTTCAATCTAAGAAACACCAGCTCTGCTCTCGCTGTTTCAAACAGTGAAACTGCAGCTCCGCTCTCGCTGTTTCAAACTGAAAAACCCCAGCTCCTCTCTGGCTGTTTCAAATTGTGAAAAACCAGCCTTTCTCTGGCTGTTTCAAACGGTGAAACTCGAGCTCCGCTCTCGGTGTTTCAAACTGAAAAAACCCAGTTCCGCTCTCGCTGTTTCAAACTGTGAAACCCCAGCCCCGTTGTGGCTGTTTCAAACCTTGACACCCCAGCTCCGATCTCGCTGTTTCAAACTGTGAAACTCCAGCTCCGCTCTGGCTGTTTCAAACTGTGAAACTCCAGCTCCACTCTCCCAGTTTCAAACTGTGAAACTGCAGCTCTCTCTCTCTCGCTGTTTCAAACTGTGAAACTGCAGCTACGCTCTCGCTGATCAAACAGTGAAACTGCAGCTCCGTTCTCGCTGTTTCAATCTGAGAAACACCAGTTCCGCTCTTGCTGTTTCAAACTGTGAAACCCCAGCTCCGCTCTCGCTGTTTCAAACTGTGAAACCCCAGCTCCACTCTGGTTGTTTCAAACTGTGAAACTCCAGCTCCGCTCTCGCTGTTTCAAACTGAGAAACCCGAGCTCCGCTCTCGCTGTTGCAAACGTTGAAACCCAGCTCCACTCTGGCTGTTGCAAACTGCGAAACTGCAGCTCTGCTCAGGCTGTTTCAAACTGTGAAACCCCAGTTCCGCTCAGGCTGTTTCAAACTGAGGAACCCGAGCTCTGCTCTCGGTGTTTCAAATTGTGAAACCCCAGCTCCGCTCTCACTGTTTCAAACTATGAAACCCCAGATCCATTCTCGATGTTTCAAAATTTAAAACCCAGCTCTGCTCAGGCTGTTTCAAACTGTAAATCCCAGCTCCGCTCTGGCTATTTCAAACTGTGAAATGCCAGCTCCGCTCTTGCTGTTGCAAACTGAGATTCCCAAGCTCCGCTCTCGCTGTTTCAAACAATGAAACCTCAGATCCGCTCTCGATGTTTCAAACTGTGAAACTCCAGCTCCGCTCTCATTGTTTCAATCTGTGAAACTGCAGCCCCGCTCTCATTGTTTCAATCTGTGAAACTCCAGCTCTGCTCTCGCTGTTTCAATCTAAGAAACACCAGCTCCGCTCTCGCTGATCAAACAGTGAAACTGCAGCTCCGCTCTCGCTGTTTCAAACTGAAAAACCCCAGCTCCGCTCTGGCTGTTTGAAATTGTGAAAAACCAGCCCCTCTCTGGCTGTTTCAAACCGTGAAACTCCAGCTCCGCTCTCGGTGTTTCAAACTGAAAAAACCCAGTTCCGCTCTCGCTGTTTATAACTGTGAAACCCCAGCCCCGTTGTGGCTGTTTCAAACCGTGACACCCCAGCTCCGATCTCGCTGTTTCAAACTGAGGAACCCGAGCTCCGCTCTCGGTGTTTCAAATTGTGAAACCCCAGTTCGGCTCTCGCTGTTTCATGATGAGTAACCCCAAGTCCGCTCTCGCTGTTTCAAACTATGAAGCCCCAGATCCGTTCTCGATGTTTCAAAATTTAAACCCCAGCTCTGCTCAGGCTGTTTCAAACTGTGAAATCCCAGATCCGCTGTGGCTGTTTCAAACAGTGAAACTGCACCTCCGCTCTGGCTGATTCAAACTGTGAAACTGCAGCTCCGTTCTCGCTGATCAAACAGTGAAACTGCAGCTCCGTTCTCGCTGTTTCAATCTGAGAAACACCAGTTCCGCTCTCGCTGTTTCAAACAGTGAAACCCCAGCTCCGCTCTGGCTCTTCCAAACTGTGAAACCCCAGATCCGCTCTTGATGTTTCAAAATTTGAAACTCTAGCTCTGCTCTCTCTGTTTCAAACTCTGAAACTCCAGCTATGCTCTCACTGTTTCAAACTGGGAAACTGCATCCTTGGCACTCGATGTTTCAAACTGAGACACCCCAGTTCCACTCTCGCTGTTTCAAACTGTGAAAACCCAGCTTCGCTCTCGCTGTTTTAAACTGAAACCCCAGCTCCGGGCTCGCTATTTCAAATTGTGAAACACCAGCTCTGCTCTCGCTGATTCAAACTGAAATTCCAGCTCCGCTCTGGCTGTTTCAAACTGTGAAACCCCAGCTCCACTCTCCCTGTTTCAATCTGTGAAAACCCTGCTCCGCTCTCGCTGTATGAATCTGTGAAACCCCTGCGCCGCTCTCGCTGTATCAATCTGTGAAACCCCAGCTCCGCTCTGGCTGTTTCAAACTGCGAAAATGCATCTCTGCTCTGGCTGTTTCAAACTGTGAAACTACAGCTCGGCTCTCGCTGTTTCAAACTGTGAAACCCCAGCTCCGCTCTCGCTGTTTCAAACTGTGAAACTCCAGCTCCGGTCTCGCTTTTCAAACTGTGAAACCCCAGCTCCGCTCTCACTGTTTCAAACTGTGAAACCCCAGCTCCACTCTCGCTGTTTCATACTGAAATTCCAGCTCCGCTCTTGCTGTTTCAAACTGTGAAACCCTAGCTCTGCTCTCGCTGTTTCAAACTCAAACCACTGCTCCCCTCTCGCTGTTTCAAACTGTGAAACTGCATCTGCGCTCTCACTGTTTCAAACTGTGAAACTGCAGCTCCGCTCTCACTGTTTCAATCTGAGAAACACCATTTCCGCTCTCGCTGTTTCAAACAGTGAAACCACAGCTCCGCTCTCGCTGTTTCAAACTGTGGAACCCCAGCTCCGCTCTCGCTGTTTCAAACTCTGAAACCACAGCTCCGCTCTCGCAGTTTCAAATTTTGAAACCCCAGCTCCACTCTCGCTGTTTCAAACTGTGAAACTGCAGCTCCACTCTCCCAGTTTCAAACTGTGAAACTGCAGCTCTCTCTCTCTCGCTGTTTCAAACTGTGAAACTGCAGCTCCGCTCTCGCTGATCAAACAGTGAAACTGCAGCTCCGTTCTCGCTGTTTCAATCTGAGAAACACCAGTTCCGCTCTCGCTGTTTCAAACTGTGAAACCCCAGCTCCGATCTCGCTGTTTCAAACTGTGAAACTGCAGCCCCGCTCTCGCTATTTCAATCGGTGAAACTGCAGCTCGCTATTGCTGTTTGAATCTAAGAAACACCAGCTCCGCTCTCGCTGTTTCAAACTGAAAAACCCCAGCTCCGCTCTGGTTGTTTCAAATTGTGACAACCCAGCCCCGCCCTGGCTGTCTCAAACTGTGAAACTCCAGCTCCGCTCTCACTGTTTCAAACTGTGGAACTGCAGCTCCGCTCTCGCTGTTTCAAACTGTGAAACTGCAGCTCCGGTCTCGCTGATCAAACAGTGAAACTGCAGCTCCGTTCTCGCTGTTTCAATCTGAGAAACACCAGTTCCGCTCTTGCTGTTTCAAATGTGGAACCCCAGCTCCCTCTCGCAGTTTCAAACTCTGAAACCCCCGCTCCATGCTCGCTGTTTCAAACTGTGAAACTGCAGCTCCACGTTCCCAGTTTCAAACTGTGAAACTGCAGCTCCGCTCTCGCTGATCAAACAGTGAAACTGCAGCTCCATTCTCGCTGTTTCAATCTGAGAAACACCAGTTCCGCTCTCGCTGTTTCAAAATGTGAAACTGCAGCTCCACTCTTGCTTTTTCAAACTGTGAATCCCCAGCTCTGCTCTTGCTGTTTCAAACTCTGAAACCCCAGCTCCACTCTCACTGTTTCAAACTGTGAAACTGCAGCTTCACTCTCCCAGTTTCAAACTGTGAAACTGCAGCTCTCTCTCTCTCGCTGTTTCAAACTGTGAAACTGCAGCTCTGCACTCGCTGTTTCAAACTGTGAAACTGCAGCTCCGCTCTCGCTGATCAAACAGTGAAACTGCAGGTCCGTTCTCGCTGTTTCAATCTGAGAAACACCAGTTCCGCTCTCGCTGTTTCAAACAGTGAAACTCCAGCTCCGCTCTCGCTGTTTCAAACTGAGAAACCCGAGCTCCGCTCTCGCTGTTTCAAACGTTGAAACCCCAGCTCCGCTCTGGCTGTTTCAAACTGTGACAACCCAGCTCCGATCTCGCTGTTTCAAACAGTGAAACTCCAGCTCCGCTCTGGCTGTTGCAAACTGCGAAACTGCAGCTCTGCTCAGGCTGTTTCAAACTGTGAAACCCCAGTTCCGCTCAGGCTGTTTCAAACTGAGGAACCCGAGCTCTGCTCTCGGTGTTTCAAATTGTGAAACCCCAGCTCCGCTCTCACTGTTTCAAACTATGAAACCCCAGATCCATTCTCGATGTTTCAAAATTTAAAACCCAGCTCTGCTCAGGCTGTTTCAAACTGTGAAATCCCAGCTCCGCTCTGGCTATTTCAAACTGTGAAACGCCAGCTCCGCTCTTGCTGTTGCAAACTGAGATTCCCAAGATCCGCTCTCGCTGTTCCAAACAATGAAACCTCAGATCCGGTCTCGATGTTTCAAACTGTGAAACTCCAGCTCCGCTCTCGCTGTTTCAAACTGTGAAACTGCATCCTCCACTCTCGCTGTTTCAAACTGTGAAAACCCAGCTCAGCTCTCATTGTTTCAAACTGTGACACCCCAGCTCCGATCTCGTTGTTTCAAAGTGTGAATCCCCAGATCCGCTCTCGCTGTTTCAAAATGTGAAACCCCAGCTCTGCTCTCGCAGTTTCAAACTGTGAAACTCCAGCTCCGCTTCCGCTTTTTCAAACTGTGAAACCCCAGCTCCGCTCTCACTGTTTGAAACTGTGAAACCCCAGCTCCACTCTCGCTGTTTCATACTGAAATTCCAGCTCCGCTCTTGCTGTTTCAAACTGTGAAACCCTAGCTCTGCTCTCGCTGTTTCAAACTCAAACCCTCAAATCACTGCTCCCCTCTCGCTGTTTCAAACTGTGAAACTGCATCTGCGCTCTCACTGTTTCAAACTGTGGAACCCCATCTCCACACTTATGGTTTCAAACTCTGAAACCCCAGTTCCGCGCTCGCTTTTTCAAACTGTGAAACTGCAGCTCTGCTCTCGCTGTTTCAAACTGTGAAACTCCAGCTCCGATCTCGCTGTTTCAAACTGTGAAACTGCAGCCCCGCTCTCGTTGTTTCAATCTGTGAAACTCCAGCTCCGCTCTCGCTGTTTCAATCTAAGAAACACCAGCTCTGCTCTCGCTGTTTCAAACAGTGAAACTGCAGCTCCGCTCTCGCTGTTTCAAACTGAAAAACCCCAGCTCCTCTCTGGCTGTTTCAAATTGTGAAAAACCAGCCTTTCTCTGGCTGTTTCAAACGGTGAAACTCGAGCTCCGCTCTCGGTGTTTCAAACTGAAAAAACCCAGTTCCGCTCTCGCTGTTTCAAACTGTGAAACCCCAGCCCCGTTGTGGCTGTTTCAAACCTTGACACCCCAGCTCCGATCTCGCTGTTTCAAACTGTGAAACTCCAGCTCCGCTCTGGCTGTTTCAAACTGTGAAACTCCAGCTCCACTCTCCCAGTTTCAAACTGTGAAACTGCAGCTCTCTCTCTCTCGCTGTTTCAAACTGTGAAACTCCAGCTCCGCTCTGGCTGTTTCAAACTGTGAAACTCCAGCTCCACTCTCCCAGTTTCAAACTGTGAAACTGCAGCTCTCTCTCTCTCGCTGTTTCAAACTGTGAAACTGCAGCTACGCTCTCGCTGATCAAACAGTGAAACTGCAGCTCCGTTCTCGCTGTTTCAATCTGAGAAACACCAGTTCCGCTCTTGCTGTTTCAAACTGTGAAACCCCAGCTCCGCTCTCGCTGTTTCAAACTGTGAAACCCCAGCTCCACTCTGGTTGTTTCAAACTGTGAAACTCCAGCTCCGCTCTCGCTGTTTCAAACTGAGAAACCCGAGCTCCGCTCTCGCTGTTGCAAACGTTGAAACCCAGCTCCACTCTGGCTGTTGCAAACTGCGAAACTGCAGCTCTGCTCAGGCTGTTTCAAACTGTGAAACCCCAGTTCCGCTCAGGCTGTTTCAAACTGAGGAACCCGAGCTCTGCTCTCGGTGTTTCAAATTGTGAAACCCCAGCTCCGCTCTCACTGTTTCAAACTATGAAACCCCAGATCCATTCTCGATGTTTCAAAATTTAAAACCCAGCTCTGCTCAGGCTGTTTCAAACTGTAAATCCCAGCTCCGCTCTGGCTATTTCAAACTGTGAAATGCCAGCTCCGCTCTTGCTGTTGCAAACTGAGATTCCCAAGCTCCGCTCTCGCTGTTTCAAACAATGAAACCTCAGATCCGCTCTCGATGTTTCAAACTGTGAAACTCCAGCTCCGCTCTCATTGTTTCAATCTGTGAAACTGCAGCCCCGCTCTCATTGTTTCAATCTGTGAAACTCCAGCTCTGCTCTCGCTGTTTCAATCTAAGAAACACCAGCTCCGCTCTCGCTGATCAAACAGTGAAACTGCAGCTCCGCTCTCGCTGTTTCAAACTGAAAAACCCCAGCTCCGCTCTGGCTGTTTGAAATTGTGAAAAACCAGCCCCTCTCTGGCTGTTTCAAACCGTGAAACTCCAGCTCCGCTCTCGGTGTTTCAAACTGAAAAAACCCAGTTCCGCTCTCGCTGTTTATAACTGTGAAACCCCAGCCCCGTTGTGGCTGTTTCAAACCGTGACACCCCAGCTCCGATCTCGCTGTTTCAAACTGAGGAACCCGAGCTCCGCTCTCGGTGTTTCAAATTGTGAAACCCCAGTTCGGCTCTCGCTGTTTCATGATGAGTAACCCCAAGTCCGCTCTCGCTGTTTCAAACTATGAAGCCCCAGATCCGTTCTCGATGTTTCAAAATTTAAACCCCAGCTCTGCTCAGGCTGTTTCAAACTGTGAAATCCCAGATCCGCTGTGGCTGTTTCAAACAGTGAAACTGCACCTCCGCTCTGGCTGATTCAAACTGTGAAACTGCAGCTCCGTTCTCGCTGATCAAACAGTGAAACTGCAGCTCCGTTCTCGCTGTTTCAATCTGAGAAACACCAGTTCCGCTCTCGCTGTTTCAAACAGTGAAACCCCAGCTCCGCTCTGGCTCTTCCAAACTGTGAAACCCCAGATCCGCTCTTGATGTTTCAAAATTTGAAACTCTAGCTCTGCTCTCTCTGTTTCAAACTCTGAAACTCCAGCTATGCTCTCACTGTTTCAAACTGGGAAACTGCATCCTTGGCACTCGATGTTTCAAACTGAGACACCCCAGTTCCACTCTCGCTGTTTCAAACTGTGAAAACCCAGCTTCGCTCTCGCTGTTTTAAACTGAAACCCCAGCTCCGGGCTCGCTATTTCAAATTGTGAAACACCAGCTCTGCTCTCGCTGATTCAAACTGAAATTCCAGCTCCGCTCTGGCTGTTTCAAACTGTGAAACCCCAGCTCCACTCTCCCTGTTTCAATCTGTGAAAACCCTGCTCCGCTCTCGCTGTATGAATCTGTGAAACCCCTGCGCCGCTCTCGCTGTATCAATCTGTGAAACCCCAGCTCCGCTCTGGCTGTTTCAAACTGCGAAAATGCATCTCTGCTCTGGCTGTTTCAAACTGTGAAACTACAGCTCGGCTCTCGCTGTTTCAAACTGTGAAACCCCAGCTCCGCTCTCGCTGTTTCAAACTGTGAAACTCCAGCTCCGGTCTCGCTTTTCAAACTGTGAAACCCCAGCTCCGCTCTCACTGTTTCAAACTGTGAAACCCCAGCTCCACTCTCGCTGTTTCATACTGAAATTCCAGCTCCGCTCTTGCTGTTTCAAACTGTGAAACCCTAGCTCTGCTCTCGCTGTTTCAAACTCAAACCACTGCTCCCCTCTCGCTGTTTCAAACTGTGAAACTGCATCTGCGCTCTCACTGTTTCAAACTGTGAAACTGCAGCTCCGCTCTCACTGTTTCAATCTGAGAAACACCATTTCCGCTCTCGCTGTTTCAAACAGTGAAACCACAGCTCCGCTCTCGCTGTTTCAAACTGTGGAACCCCAGCTCCGCTCTCGCTGTTTCAAACTCTGAAACCACAGCTCCGCTCTCGCAGTTTCAAATTTTGAAACCCCAGCTCCACTCTCGCTGTTTCAAACTGTGAAACTGCAGCTCCACTCTCCCAGTTTCAAACTGTGAAACTGCAGCTCTCTCTCTCTCGCTGTTTCAAACTGTGAAACTGCAGCTCCGCTCTCGCTGATCAAACAGTGAAACTGCAGCTCCGTTCTCGCTGTTTCAATCTGAGAAACACCAGTTCCGCTCTCGCTGTTTCAAACTGTGAAACCCCAGCTCCGATCTCGCTGTTTCAAACTGTGAAACTGCAGCCCCGCTCTCGCTATTTCAATCGGTGAAACTGCAGCTCGCTATTGCTGTTTGAATCTAAGAAACACCAGCTCCGCTCTCGCTGTTTCAAACTGAAAAACCCCAGCTCCGCTCTGGTTGTTTCAAATTGTGACAACCCAGCCCCGCCCTGGCTGTCTCAAACTGTGAAACTCCAGCTCCGCTCTCACTGTTTCAAACTGTGGAACTGCAGCTCCGCTCTCGCTGTTTCAAACTGTGAAACTGCAGCTCCGGTCTCGCTGATCAAACAGTGAAACTGCAGCTCCGTTCTCGCTGTTTCAATCTGAGAAACACCAGTTCCGCTCTTGCTGTTTCAAATGTGGAACCCCAGCTCCCTCTCGCAGTTTCAAACTCTGAAACCCCCGCTCCATGCTCGCTGTTTCAAACTGTGAAACTGCAGCTCCACGTTCCCAGTTTCAAACTGTGAAACTGCAGCTCCGCTCTCGCTGATCAAACAGTGAAACTGCAGCTCCATTCTCGCTGTTTCAATCTGAGAAACACCAGTTCCGCTCTCGCTGTTTCAAAATGTGAAACTGCAGCTCCACTCTTGCTTTTTCAAACTGTGAATCCCCAGCTCTGCTCTTGCTGTTTCAAACTCTGAAACCCCAGCTCCACTCTCACTGTTTCAAACTGTGAAACTGCAGCTTCACTCTCCCAGTTTCAAACTGTGAAACTGCAGCTCTCTCTCTCTCGCTGTTTCAAACTGTGAAACTGCAGCTCTGCACTCGCTGTTTCAAACTGTGAAACTGCAGCTCCGCTCTCGCTGATCAAACAGTGAAACTGCAGGTCCGTTCTCGCTGTTTCAATCTGAGAAACACCAGTTCCGCTCTCGCTGTTTCAAACAGTGAAACTCCAGCTCCGCTCTCGCTGTTTCAAACTGAGAAACCCGAGCTCCGCTCTCGCTGTTTCAAACGTTGAAACCCCAGCTCCGCTCTGGCTGTTTCAAACTGTGACAACCCAGCTCCGATCTCGCTGTTTCAAACAGTGAAACTCCAGCTCCGCTCTGGCTGTTGCAAACTGCGAAACTGCAGCTCTGCTCAGGCTGTTTCAAACTGTGAAACCCCAGTTCCGCTCAGGCTGTTTCAAACTGAGGAACCCGAGCTCTGCTCTCGGTGTTTCAAATTGTGAAACCCCAGCTCCGCTCTCACTGTTTCAAACTATGAAACCCCAGATCCATTCTCGATGTTTCAAAATTTAAAACCCAGCTCTGCTCAGGCTGTTTCAAACTGTGAAATCCCAGCTCCGCTCTGGCTATTTCAAACTGTGAAACGCCAGCTCCGCTCTTGCTGTTGCAAACTGAGATTCCCAAGATCCGCTCTCGCTGTTCCAAACAATGAAACCTCAGATCCGGTCTCGATGTTTCAAACTGTGAAACTCCAGCTCCGCTCTCGCTGTTTCAAACTGTGAAACTGCATCCTCCACTCTCGCTGTTTCAAACTGTGAAAACCCAGCTCAGCTCTCATTGTTTCAAACTGTGACACCCCAGCTCCGATCTCGTTGTTTCAAAGTGTGAATCCCCAGATCCGCTCTCGCTGTTTCAAAATGTGAAACCCCAGCTCTGCTCTCGCAGTTTCAAACTGTGAAACTCCAGCTCCGCTTCCGCTTTTTCAAACTGTGAAACCCCAGCTCCGCTCTCACTGTTTGAAACTGTGAAACCCCAGCTCCACTCTCGCTGTTTCATACTGAAATTCCAGCTCCGCTCTTGCTGTTTCAAACTGTGAAACCCTAGCTCTGCTCTCGCTGTTTCAAACTCAAACCCTCAAATCACTGCTCCCCTCTCGCTGTTTCAAACTGTGAAACTGCATCTGCGCTCTCACTGTTTCAAACTGTGGAACCCCATCTCCACACTTATGGTTTCAAACTCTGAAACCCCAGTTCCGCGCTCGCTTTTTCAAACTGTGAAACTGCAGCTCTGCTCTCGCTGTTTCAAACTGTGAAACTCCAGCTCCGATCTCGCTGTTTCAAACTGTGAAACTGCAGCCCCGCTCTCGTTGTTTCAATCTGTGAAACTCCAGCTCCGCTCTCGCTGTTTCAATCTAAGAAACACCAGCTCTGCTCTCGCTGTTTCAAACAGTGAAACTGCAGCTCCGCTCTCGCTGTTTCAAACTGAAAAACCCCAGCTCCTCTCTGGCTGTTTCAAATTGTGAAAAACCAGCCTTTCTCTGGCTGTTTCAAACGGTGAAACTCGAGCTCCGCTCTCGGTGTTTCAAACTGAAAAAACCCAGTTCCGCTCTCGCTGTTTCAAACTGTGAAACCCCAGCCCCGTTGTGGCTGTTTCAAACCTTGACACCCCAGCTCCGATCTCGCTGTTTCAAACTGTGAAACTCCAGCTCCGCTCTGGCTGTTTCAAACTGTGAAACTCCAGCTCCACTCTCCCTGTTTCAAACTGTGAAACTGCAGCTCTCTCTCTCTCGCTGTTTCAAACTGTGAAACTGCAGCTCCGCTCTCGCTGATCAAACAGTGAAACTGCAGCTCCGTTCTCGCTGTTTCAATCTGAGAAACACCAGTTCCGCTCTTGCTGTTTCAAACTGTGAAACCCCAGCTCCGCTCTCGCTGTTTCAAACTGTGAAACCCCAGCTCCACTCTGGTTGTTTCAAACTGTGAAACCCCAGCTCCGCTCTCGCTGTTTCAAACTGAGAAACCCGAGCTCCGCTCTCGCTGTTGCAAACGTTGAAACCCAGCTCCACTCTGGCTGTTGCAAACTGCGAAACTGCAGCTCTGCTCAGGCTGTTTCAAACTGTGAAACCCCAGTTCCGCTCAGGCTGTTTCAAACTGAGGAACCCGAGCTCTGCTCTCGGTGTTTCAAATTGTGAAACCCCAGCTCCGCTCTCACTGTTTCAAACTATGAAACCCCAGATCCATTCTCGATGTTTCAAAATTTAAAACCCAGCTCTGCTCAGGCTGTTTCAAACTGTAAATCCCAGCTCCGCTCTGGCTATTTCAAACTGTGAAATGCCAGCTCCGCTCTTGCTGTTGCAAACTGAGATTCCCAAGCTCCGCTCTCGCTGTTTCAAACAATGAAACCTCAGATCCGCTCTCGATGTTTCAAACTGTGAAACTCCAGCTCCGCTCTCATTGTTTCAATCTGTGAAACTGCAGCCCCGCTCTCATTGTTTCAATCTGTGAAACTCCAGCTCTGCTCTCGCTGTTTCAATCTAAGAAACACCAGCTCCGCTCTCGCTGATCAAACAGTGAAACTGCAGCTCCGCTCTCGCTGTTTCAAACTGAAAAACCCCAGCTCCGCTCTGGCTGTTTGAAATTGTGAAAAACCAGCCCCTCTCTGGCTGTTTCAAACCGTGAAACTCCAGCTCCGCTCTCGGTGTTTCAAACTGAAAAAACCCAGTTCCGCTCTCGCTGTTTATAACTGTGAAACCCCAGCCCCGTTGTGGCTGTTTCAAACCGTGACACCCCAGCTCCGATCTCGCTGTTTCAAACTGAGGAACCCGAGCTCCGCTCTCGGTGTTTCAAATTGTGAAACCCCAGTTCGGCTCTCGCTGTTTCATGATGAGTAACCCCAAGTCCGCTCTCGCTGTTTCAAACTATGAAGCCCCAGATCCGTTCTCGATGTTTCAAAATTTAAACCCCAGCTCTGCTCAGGCTGTTTCAAACTGTGAAATCCCAGATCCGCTGTGGCTGTTTCAAACAGTGAAACTGCACCTCCGCTCTGGCTGATTCAAACTGTGAAACTGCAGCTCCGTTCTCGCTGATCAAACAGTGAAACTGCAGCTCCGTTCTCGCTGTTTCAATCTGAGAAACACCAGTTCCGCTCTCGCTGTTTCAAACAGTGAAACCCCAGCTCCGCTCTGGCTCTTCCAAACTGTGAAACCCCAGATCCGCTCTTGATGTTTCAAAATTTGAAACTCTAGCTCTGCTCTCTCTGTTTCAAACTCTGAAACTCCAGCTATGCTCTCACTGTTTCAAACTGGGAAACTGCATCCTTGGCACTCGATGTTTCAAACTGAGACACCCCAGTTCCACTCTCGCTGTTTCAAACTGTGAAAACCCAGCTTCGCTCTCGCTGTTTTAAACTGAAACCCCAGCTCCGGGCTCGCTATTTCAAATTGTGAAACACCAGCTCTGCTCTCGCTGATTCAAACTGAAATTCCAGCTCCGCTCTGGCTGTTTCAAACTGTGAAACCCCAGCTCCACTCTCCCTGTTTCAATCTGTGAAAACCCTGCTCCGCTCTCGCTGTATGAATCTGTGAAACCCCTGCGCCGCTCTCGCTGTATCAATCTGTGAAACCCCAGCTCCGCTCTGGCTGTTTCAAACTGCGAAAATGCATCTCTGCTCTGGCTGTTTCAAACTGTGAAACTACAGCTCGGCTCTCGCTGTTTCAAACTGTGAAACCCCAGCTCCGCTCTCGCTGTTTCAAACTGTGAAACTCCAGCTCCGGTCTCGCTTTTCAAACTGTGAAACCCCAGCTCCGCTCTCACTGTTTCAAACTGTGAAACCCCAGCTCCACTCTCGCTGTTTCATACTGAAATTCCAGCTCCGCTCTTGCTGTTTCAAACTGTGAAACCCTAGCTCTGCTCTCGCTGTTTCAAACTCAAACCACTGCTCCCCTCTCGCTGTTTCAAACTGTGAAACTGCATCTGCGCTCTCACTGTTTCAAACTGTGAAACTGCAGCTCCGCTCTCACTGTTTCAATCTGAGAAACACCATTTCCGCTCTCGCTGTTTCAAACAGTGAAACCACAGCTCCGCTCTCGCTGTTTCAAACTGAGAAACCCAAGCTCCGCTCTCGCTGTTTCAAAGTGTGAAACCCCAGCTCCGCTCTGGCTGTTTCAAACTGTGACACCCCAGCTCCGATCTCGCTGTTTCAAACAGTGAAACTCCAGCTCCGCTCTGGCTGTTGCAAACTGCGAAACTGCAGCTCTGCTCAGGCTGTTTCAAACTGTGAAACCTCAGTTCCGCTCAGGCTGTTTCAAACTGAGGAACCCGAGCTCTGCTCTCGGTGTTTCAAATTGTGAAACCCCAGCTCCGCTCTCGCTGTTTCAAACTACAAAACCCCAGATCCATTCTTGATGTTTCAAAATTTAAAACCCAGCTCTGCTCAGGCTGTTTCAAACTGTGAAATCCCAGCTCCGCTCTGGCTATTTCAAACTGTGAAATGCCAGCTCCGCTCTTGCTGTTGCAAACTGAGATTTCCATGCTCCGCTCTCGCTGTTTCAAACAATGAAACCTCAGATCCGCTCTCGATGTTTCAAACTGTGAAACTCCAGCTCTGCTCTCGCTGTTTCAAACTGTGAAAACCCAGCTCCGCTCTCGTTGTTTCAAACTGTGAAACCCCAGCTCCGCTCTCGCTGTTTCAAACTGTGAAACTGCATCCTCCACTCTCGCTGTTTCAAACTGTGAAAACCCAGCTCCGCTCTCGTTGTTTCAAACTTTGAAACCCCAGCTCCGATCTTGCTGTTTCAAAGTGTGATTCCCCAGATCCGCTCTCACTGTTTCAAAATGTGAAACCCCAGCTCTGCTCTCGCAGTTTCAAACTGTGAAACTCCAGCTCCGCTCTCGCTTTTTCAAACTGTGAAACCCCAGCTCCGCTCTCACTGTTTCAAACTGTGAAACCCCAGCTCCACTCTCGCTGTTTCATACTGAAATTCCAGCTCCGCTCTTGCTGTTTCAAACTGTGAAACCCTAGCTCTGCTCTCGCTGTTTCAAACTGTGGAAACTGCAGCTCCGCTCTTGCTGTTTTAAACTGATACCCCATTTCTGCTCTCGCTCTTTCAAACTGTTGAAACTCCAGCTCCGCTCTGGCTGTCTCAAACTGTCAAACTGCAGCTCCGCTCTCGCTGTTTCAAACTGTGAAACTGCAGCTCCGCTCTCGCTGTTTCAATCTGTGAAACTGCAGCTCCGCTCTCGCTGTTTCAAACTGTGAAACTGCAGCTCAGTTCTCGCTGTTTCAAACTGTGAAACTGCAGCTCCGTTCTCGCTGTTTCAAACTGTGAAACTGCAGCTTCGTTCTCGCTGTTTCAAACGGTGAAACTGCAGCTCCGTTCTCGCTGTTTCAAACTGTGAAACTGCAGCTCCGCTCTCGCTATTTCAAACGGTGAAACCCCAGCCCCGTTGTGGCTGTTTCAAACCGTGACACCCCAGCTCCGATCTCGCTGTTTCAAACTGTGAAACTCCAGCTCCGCTCTGCCTCTTTCAAACTGTGAAACTCCAGCTCCGCTCTGGCTGTTTCAAACTGTGAAACCCGAGTTCCGCTCTCGCTGTTTCAAACTGTGTAACTGCACTATGCTTTCCCAGTTTCAATCTGTGAAACCCAAGCTCCACTCTCGCTGTTTCAAACTTTGAAACTCCAGCTCCACTCTGGCAGTTCCGAACTGTGAAACTGCAGCTCTTCTCTGGCTGTTTCAAACTGTGAAACTACAGCTCCGCTCTCGCTGTTTCAAACTGTGAAACCCCAGCTCCGCTCTCGCTGTTTCCAATATGAAACACAAGCTCCACTCTCGCTGTTTCAAACTATGAAACCCCAGCTCCGTGCTGGCTGTTTCAAACTGTGAAACTGCAGATCCGCTCTCGCTTTTTCAATCTGTGGAACCCCATCTCTGCACTCGCTGTTTCAAACTGTGAAAGCCCAGCTCCGCTCTCGCAGTTTCAAACTGTGTAGCCCCAGCTCCGCTCTCGCTATTTCAAACTGAAACCCCAGCTCCCCGCTCTCTGTTTCAAGCTTTGAAACAGCACCTCCGCCCTCGCTGTTTCAAACTGAGACCCCAGCTCCGCTCCCTCTATTTCAAACTGTGAAACCACAGCTCCGCTCTCGCTGTTTCAAATTGAAACCCCAGCTCCGCTTTCGCTGTTTCATACTGAAATTCCAGCTCCGCTCTTGCTGTTTCAAACTGTGAAACTCCAACTCCACTCTCGCTGTTTCAAACGTTGAATCCGCAGCTCCACTCTGGCTGTTTCAAATTGTTAAACCCCAGCTCCGTATTGGCTGTTTCAAACTGTGAAACCCAAGCTCCGCTCTTGCTGTTTCAAACTGTGAAACCCCAGCTCCGCTCTCGCTATTTCAATCTGTGAAACCCCAGCTCCGCTCTCGCTATTTCAATCTGTGAAACCCCAGCTCCGCTCTCGCTATTTCAATCTGTGAAACCCCAGCTCCACTCTCACTGTTTCAAACTATGAAACCCCAGATTCGTTCTCGATGTTTCAAAATTTCAACCCCAGCTCTGCTCAGGCTGTTTCAAACTGTGAAATCCCTGCTCCGCTCTGGCTGTTTCAAACTGTGAAATCCCAGCTCCGCTCTGGCTGTTTCAATCTGTGAAACCCCAGCTCCACTCTCGCAGTTTCAAACTGATACCCCCAGCTACGCTCTTGCTATTTCAAACTGTGAAACCCCAGCTCCACTCTCGCTATTTCAAACTGAAACCCCAGCTCCCCGCTCTCTGTTTCAAACTTTCAAACTCAAGCTCCACTCTAGAAGTTCCAAACTGTGAAACTGCAGCTTCGCTCTGGCTGTTTCAAACTTTGAAACGCCTGCTCCGCACTGGCTGTTTCAAAATGTTAAACTGCAGCTCCGCTCTCGCTGTTTCAAACTGAGAAAACCCATCTCCACTCTCACTGTTTCAAACTATGAAACGCCAGCTGCGCTTTCACTGTTTCAAGCTGTGAAACTCCAACTCCACTCTCGCTATTTCAAACTGTGAATCCCCAGCTCCGCTCTGGCTCTTTCAAACTTTGAAACCGCAGCTCCGTATTGGCTGTTTCAAACTGTGAAACCCCAGCTCCACTCTCGCTGTTCCAAACTGATACCCCCAGCTCCGCTCTCGCTATTTCAAACTGTGAAACACCAGCTCCACTCTCGCTATTTCAAACTGAAACCCCAGCTCCCCGCTCTCTATTTCAAACTTTGAAACTGCACTTCCGCTCTCGCTGTTTCAAATTGAAACTCCAGCTCCGCTTTCGCTGTTTGTAACTGTTAATCCCCAGGTACGCACTCGCTCTTTCAAACTGTGAACTTCCAGCTCAACTCCCACTGTTTCAAACTGTGAAACGCCAACTCCACTCTCGCTGTTTCAATCTGTGAAAACCCAGATCCGCTCTCGCTGTTTCAAGCTGTTGAAACCCCAGATCCGCTCTTGCTGTTTCAAAATGTGAAACCTCAGTTCCGCTCTCGCTGGTTCAAACAGTGAAACTCGAGCGCTGATCTCACTGATTCAAACTGTGAAACTCGAGTTCCACTCTCGCTGCTCCAAACTATGAACCCCCAGCTCCGCTCTCGCTGTTTCAAACTGTGAAACTGCAGTTCCGCTCTTGCTGTTTCAAACTGTGTAACTGCACTACGCTCTCCCAGTTTCAATCTGTGAAACCCAAGCTCCACTCTCGCTGTTTCAAACTTTGAAACTCCAGCTCCACTCTAGCAGTTCCAAACTGTGAAACTCCAGCTCCACACTGGCTGTTCCAAACTTTGAAACCCCTGCTCTGCACTGGCTGTTTCAAAATGTGAAACTGCAGCTCCGCTCTCGCTGTTTCAAACTGAGAAACCCCAACTGCGCTCTCGCTGTTTCAATCTGTGAAACTCCAACTCCACTCTCGCTATTTCAAACTGTGAATCTCCAGCTCCGCTCTGGCTGTTTCAAACTGTGAAACCCCAGCTCCGCTCTCGCTATTTCAATCTGTGAAACCCCAGCTCTGTTCCCTTTGTTTCAAACTGTGAAACCCCAGCTCCACTCTCGCAGTTTCAAACTGATACCCTCAGCTACGCTCTCCGCTCTCGCTATTTCAAACTGAAACGCCAGCGCCCCGCTCTCTGTTTCAAACTTTCAAACTTGAGCTCCGCTCTCGCTGTTTCAAACTGTGAAATCCCAGCTCCACTCTCACTGTTTCAAACTGAAACCCCAGCTTCACTAACGCTGCTCCAATCTTTGAAACTTCACCTCCGCTCTCACTGTTTCAAACTGATACCCCAGCTCCATTCTCACTATTTCAAATTGTGAAACCAGAGCTCCGCTCTTGGTGTTTCAAATTGTGAAAATCCAGCTCCGTACTGGCTGTTTCAAACTGAGAAACCCCAGCTCCGCTCTCGCTATTTCAAAATGAAACCCCAGCTCCCCGCTCTCTGTTTCAAACTTTGAAACTGCACCTCCGCTCTCGCTGTTTCAAATTGAAACTCCAGCTCCGCTTTCCCTGTTTGTAACTGTTAATCCCCAGGTACGCACTCGCTCTTTCAAACTGTGAACTTCCAGCTCAACTCCCACTGTTTCAAACTGTGAAACGCCAACTCCACACTCGCTGTTTCAATCTGTGAATACCCAGATCCGCTCTCGCTGTTTCAAACAGTTGAAACCCCAGATCCGCTCTTGCTTTTTCAAAATGTGAAACCTCAGTTCCGCTTTCGCTGTTTCAAACGGTGAAACTCGAGCGCCGATCTCACTGATTCAAACTTTGGAACTCGAGTTCCACTCTCGCTGCTCCAAACTATGAACCCCCAGCTCCGCTCTCGCTCTTTCAAACTGTGAACTTCCAGCTCCACTCTCGCTGTTTCAAACTGTGAAACGCCAACTCCACTCTCGCTGTTTCAATCTGTGAAAACCCAGATCCGCTCTCGCTGTTTCAAGCTGTTGAAACCCCAGATCCGCTCTTGCTGTTTCAAAATGTGAAACCTCAGTTCCGCTCTCGCTGGTTCAAATGGTGAAACTCGAGCGCCGATCTCGCTGATTCAATCTGTGAAACTCGAGTTCCACTCTCGCTGCTCCAAACTATGAACCCCCAGCTCCGCTCTCGCTGTTTCAAACTGTGAAACTGCAGTTCCGCTCTTGCTGTTTCAAACTGTGTAACTGCACTACGCTCTCCCAGTTTCAATCTGTGAAACCCAAGCTCCACTCTCGCTGTTTCAAACTTTGAAACTCCAGCTCCACTCTAGCAGTTCCAAACTGTGAAACTGCAGCTCCGCACTGGCTGTTTCAAAATGTGAAACTGCAGCTCCACTCTCGCTGTTTCAAACTGAGAAACCCCAACTGCGCTCTCGCTGTTTCAATCTGTGAAACTCCAACTCCACTCTCGTTATTTCAAACTGTGAATCTCCAGCTCCGCACTAGCTGTTTCAAACTTCGAAGCCGCAGCTCCGCTCTGGCTGTTTCAAATTGCGAAACCCCAGCTCCGTATTGGCTGTTTCGAACTGTGAAACCCAAGTTCCGCTCTCGCTATTTCAATCTGTGAAACCCCAGCTCTGTTCCCTTTGTTTCAAACTGTGAAACCCCAGCTCCACTCTCCCTGTTTCAATCTGTGAAACCCCTGCTCCGCTCTCGCTGTATGAATCTGTGAAACCCCTGCTCCGCTCTCGCTGTATCAATCTGTGAACCCCAGCTCCGCTCTCGCTGTTTCAAACTGCGAAAATGCATCTCTGCTCTGGCTGTTTCAAACTGAGAAACCCGAGTTCCGCTCTCACTGTTTCAAACTGTGTAACTGCACTATGCTCTCCCAGTTTCAATCTGTGAAACCCAAGCTCCACTCTCGCTGTTTCAAACTTTGAAACTCCAGCTCCACTCTAGCAGTTCCGAACTGTGAAACTGCAGCTCCGCTCTGGCTGTTTCAAACTGTGAAACTGCAGCTTCGCTCTGCCTGTTTCAAACTGTGAAACCCCAGCTCCACTCTCGCTGTTTCCAATAGGAAACACAAGCTCCGCTCTCGCTGTTTCAAACTATGAAACCCCAACTCCGTGCTGGCTGTTTCAAACTGTGAAACTGCAGATCCGCTCTCGCTGTTTCAATCTGTGGAACCCCATCTCTGCACTCGCTGTTTCAAACTGTGAAAGCCCAGCTCCGCTCTCGCAGTTACAAACTGTGTAGCCCCAGCTCCGCTCTCGCTATTTCAAACTGAAACCCCAGCTCCCCGCTCTCTGTTTCAAACTTTGAAACAGCACCTCCGCTCTCGCTGTTTCAAACTGAGACACTAGCTCCGCTCCCTCTATTTCAAACTGTGAAACCACAGCTCCGCTCTCGCTGTTTCAAATTGAAACTCCAGCTCCGCTTTCGCTGTTTGTAACTGTGAATCCCCAGCTACACTCTCGCTCTTTCAAACTGTGAAATTCCAGCTCTGCTTTCGCTGCTTCAAACTGTGAAATTCCAGCTCCGCTGTCGCTGTTTCAAACTGTGAAACTCCAACTCCACTCTCGCTGTTTCAAACTGTGAATCCCCAGCTCAGCTCTCGCTGTTTCAAACTTTGAATCCGCAGCTCCGCTCTGGCTGTTTCAAACTGTGAAACCCCAGCTCCGTATTGGCTGTTTCAAACTGTGAAACCCCAGCTCCACTCTCGCTGTTTCAAACTGTGAAACCCCAGCTCCGCTCTCGCTATTTCATTCTGTGAAACCCCAGCTCCACTCTCGCTATTTCAAACTGAAACCCCAGCTCCGCTCTCGCTGTTTCAAACTGTGAAACCCCAGCTCCGCTCTCGCTATTTCAATCTGTGAAACCCCAGCTCTGCTCTCATTGTTTCAAACTGCGAAACCCCAGCTCCACTCTCCCTGTTTCAATCTGTGAAACCCCTGCTCCGCTCTCGCTGTATCAATCTGTGAAACTCCAGCTCCGCTCTGGCTGTTTCAAACTGCGAAAATGCATCTCTGCTCTGGCTGTTTCAAACTGAGAAACCCGAGTTCCGCTCTCGCTGTTTCAAACTGTGTAACTGCACTATGCTCTCCCAGTTTCAATCTGTGAAACCCAAGCTCCACTCTCGCTGTTTCAAACTTTGAAACTGCAGCTCCACTCTAGCAGTTCCGAACTGTGAAACTGCAGCTCCGCTCTGGCTGTTTCAAACTGTGAAACTGCAGCTCCGCTCTGACTGTTTCAAACTGTAAAACTACAGCTCCGCTCTCGCTGTTTCAAACTGTGAAACCCCACCTCCGCTCTCGCTGTTTCCAATATGAAACACAAGCTCCGCTCTCGCTGTTTCAAACTATGAAACTGCAGATCCGCTCTCGCTGTTTCAATCTGTGGAACCCCATCTCTGCACTCGCTGTTTCAAACTGTGAAAGCCCAGCTCCGCTCTCGCAGTTACAAACTGTGTAGCCCCAGCTCCGCTCTCGCTATTTCAAACTGAAACCCCAGCTCCCCGCTCTCTGTTTCAAACTTTGAAACAGCACCTCTGCTCTCGCTGTTTCAAACTGAGACACCAGCTCCGCTCCCTCTATTTCAAACTGTGAAACCACAGCTCCGCTCTCGCTGTTTCAAATTGAAACTCCAGCTCCGCTTTCGCTGTTTGTAACTGTGAATCCCCAGCTACACTCTCGCTCTTTCAAACTGTGAAATTCCAGCTCTGCTTTCGCTGTTTCAAACTGTGAAATTCCAGCTCCGCTGTCGCTGTTTCAAACTGTGAAACTCCAACTCCACTCTCGCTGTTTCAAACTGTGAATCCCCAGCTCCGCTCTGGCTGTTTCAAACTGTGAATCCCCAGCTCCGCTCTGGCTGTTTCAAACTGTGAATCCCCAGCTCCGTATTGGCTGTTTCAAACTGTGAATCCCCAGCTCCGCTCTCGCTGTTTCAAACTGTGAAACCCAAGCTCCACTCTCGCTGTTTCAAACTGTGAAACCCCAGCTCCGCTCTCGCTATTTCAATCTGTGAAACCCCAGCTCTGCTCTCGCTGTTTCAAACTGTGAAACCCCAGCTCCACTCTCGCAGTTTCAAACTGAAACCCCAGCTCCCCGCTCTCTGTTTCAAACTTTGAAACTCGAGCTCCGCTGTCGCTGTTTCAAACTGTGAATGTCCAGCTCCGCTCTCGCTCTTTCAAACTTTGAAGCCGCAGATCCGCTCTGGCTGTTTCAAATTGTGAAACCGCGGCTCCATATTGGCTGTTTCAAACTGTGAAACCCCAGCTCCGCTCTCGCTATTTCAAACTGTGAAACCCCAGCTCCACTCTCACAGTTTCAAACTGATACCCCCAGCTACGCTCTCGCTATTTCAAACTGTGAAACCCCAGCTCCGCTCTCGCTATTTCAAACTGAAACCCCAGCGCCCCGCTCTCTGTTTCAAACTTTGAAACTCAAGCTCCGTTCTCGCTGTTTCAAACTGTGAAATCCCAGCTCCACTCTGGGCTGTTTCAAACTGAAACCCCAGCTTCCCTAACGCTGCTTCAATCTTTGAAACTTCACCTCTGCTCTCACTGTTTCAAACTGATACCCCAGCTCCACTCTCACTACTTCAAACTTTGAAACTGCACCTCCGCTCTCGCTATTTCAAATTGAAACTCGAGCTCCGCTTTCACTGTTTGTAACTGTGAAACCCCAAGTAAGCACTCGCTCTTTCAAACTGTGAAATTCCAGCTCCCCTCTCGCTGTTTCAAACTGTGAAACGCCAACTCCACACTCGCTGTTTCAATCTGTAAAAACCCAGATCCGCTCTTGCTGTTTCAAAATGTGAAACCTCAGTTCCGCTCTTGCTGGTTCAAACGGTGAAACTCGAGCGCCGATCTCACTGATTCAAACTTTGAAACTCGAGTTCCACTCTCACTGCTCCAAACTATGAACGCCCAACTATGAAACTGCGGCTCCCTCTGGCTGTTTCAAACTTTGAAACCTCAGCTCCAATCTCGATGTTTCAAACTTAGAAACCCCAGCTCCACTCTCCCAGTTTCAAACTGTGAAACTCCAGCTCCGCTCTCCCAGTTTCAAACTGTGAAACCCCAGCTCCGCTCTGGCTGTTTCAGACTGAAACTCCAGCTCCGCTCTGGCTGTTTCAAACTGTGAAACTCCAGTTCCAAACTAGCTGTTTCAAATGTGTAACCACAGCTCTGCTCTCGTTGTTTCAAACTGTGAAACCCCAGCTCCGTTCTGGCTGTTTAAAACTGAGAAACCCCAGCTCCACTCTCGCTGTTTCAAACTGTAAAAACCCAAATCCGGTCTCGCTGTTTCAAACAGTGAAACTCCAGCTCTGCTTTCGTTGTTTGTAACTGTGAATCCCCAGCTACGCTCTCACTCCTTCAAATTGTGAAATTCCAGTTCCGCTCTTGCTGTTCCAAACTGTGAAAGCCCAGCACCGCTCTCGCTGTTTCAAACTTTGAAAACCCATATCCGCTCTCTCTGTTTCAAACTGAGAAACCCCAGCTCCGCTATCGCTGTTTCAAACTCTGAAACTTCAGCTCTCGCTCTCGCTGTTTCAAGCTGAGAAACCCCAGCTCCGCTCTCACTGTTTCAAACTGAAACCCCAGCTCCCTGCTCTCTGTTTCAAACTTTGAAACTGCACCTCCGCTTTCACTGTTTCAAACTGATACCCCAGCTCCGCACCTGCTATTTCAATCTTTGAAACCACAGCTCTGCTATCGCTGTTTCAAAATTTGAAATACCAACTATGCTCTCGCAGTTTCAAATTGTGAAACTGCAGTTCCGCTCTCGCTGTTGCAAACTGTGTAACTGCAACTCCGCTCTCGTTGTTTCAAACTGTGAAACCCCAGCTCCGCTCTCACCGTTTCAAACTGTGAAACACCAGCTCTGCTCTCGCTGTTTCAAATTGTGAAAACCGAGGTCCGCTCTCGCAGTTTCACTCTGTGAAACCCCAGCTCCCTTCCCGCTGTTTCAAACTGTGAAACCCCTGCTGCGCTCTCGCTGCTTCAAACTGAAAAACGCCAGCGCAACACTCCCAGTTTCAAACTGTGAAACCCCAGATCCGCTCTCGCTGTTTCAAAATGTGAAACCCCAGCTCTGCTCTCTCTGTTTCAAACTGTGAAACTCGAGCTCCGCTCTCACTGTTTCAAAATGTGAAATCCCAGCTCCGCTCTGCCTGTTTCAAACTGTTGAAACTGCAGCTCCGCTCTGGCTGTTTCAAACTTTGAAACCCCAGCTCCAATCTCCCTTTTCAAACTGTAAGACCCCAGCTCCACTCTCGCAGTTTTCAATCTGTGAAACCCCAGCTCCACTCTTGCTGTCTCAATCAGCGAAACCCCAGCTCCGCTCCCGCTGCTTCAAACTCTGAAACCCCAGCTGCACTCCCGCTGTTTCAAACTGAGAAACCCCAGCTTCGCTCTCCCAGTTTCAAACTGTGTAGCCCCAGCTCCGCTCTGGCTGTTTCAAAATGTGAAATCCCAGCTCTGCTCTCGCTGATTCAAACTGTGAAACCCCAGCTCCGCTATCGCTGTTTCAAACTCTGAAACTTCAGCTCCGCTCTCGCTGTTTCAAACTGAGAAAGAACAGCTCCGCTATCGCTGTTTCAAACTCTGAAACTTCAGCTCCGCTCTCGCTGTTTCAAACTATGAAACCCCATCTCCGCTCTGCCTGTTTCAAACTGTTGAAACTGCAGCTCCACTCTGGCTGTCTCAAACTTTGAAACCCCAGCTCCGATCTCCCTGTTTCAAACTGTAAAACCCCAGCTCCGCTCTCGCTGTTTCAAACTGTGAAACCCCTGCTGTGCTCTCGCTGTTTCTAATTGAAACTCCAACTCCGTTCTCGCTGTTTCAAACTGTGAAACTCCAGTTCCACTCTAGCTGCTTCAAATGTGTAACTCCAACTCTGCTCTCGTTGTTTCAAACTCTGAAACTTCAGCTCCGCTCTCGCTGTTTCTAGCTGTGAAACCCCAGGTCCGCTCTCCCCGTTTCAAACTGTAAGACCCCAGATCAGCTCTCCCTGTTTCAAACTGTGAAACCCCTGCTCCGCTCTCGCTGTTTCAAACTGTGAATACCCAGCTGCACTTTCGCTGTATCAAACTGTGAAACCCCAGCTCCGCTCTGGCTGTTTCAAACTATGAAACTGTGGCTCCCAGTGGCTGTTTCAAACTTTGAAACCTCAGCTGCAATCTCGATGTTTCAAACTTAGAAACCCCAGCTCCACTCTCCCAGTTTCAAACTGTGAAACTCCAGCTCCGCTCTGGCTGTTTCAAACTGAAACTCCAGCTCCGCTCTGGCTGTTTCAAACTGTGAAACTCCAGTTCCACTCTAGCTGTTTCAAATATGTAACCACAGCTCCGCTCTCGTTGTTTCAAACTGTGAAACCCCAGCTCCGTTCTGGCTGTTTCAAACTGAGAAACCCCAGCTCCGCTGTCGCTGTTTGAAACTGTGAAACTGCACCTCGGTTCTGGCAGATTCGAACTATGAAACCCAAGCTCCGCTTTCGCTGTTTCAAATTGTGAAACCTCAGCTCCGATCTCACTGTTTATATGTGCGAAAAACCAGCTCCCCTCTGGCCATTTCAAACTGTGAAACCCCAGCTCCGCTCTCCCAGTTTCAAACTGTGAAACCCCAGATCCGCTCTCGTTGTTTCAAACTGTTAAACTCCAGCTCCGCTCTGGCTGTTTCAAACTGTTAAACCCCAGCTCCGCTCTGGCTGTTTCAAACTGTGAAACCCCAGATCCGCTCTCGCTGTTTCAAACTGTGAAACTGCAGCTCCGCACTGGTTGTTTCAAACTGTAAAACCACAGCTCCGCTCTCCCAGTTTCAAACTGTGAAACCCCAGATCCGCTCTCGTTGTTTCAAATTGTTAAACCCCAGCTCCGCTCTCGCTGTTTCAAACTGTGAATCTGCAGCTCCGCACTGGTTGTTTCAAACTGTGAAACCCCAGCTCCACTCTGGCTGTTTCAAACTGTGAAACCCCAGCTCCGCTCTCGCTGTTTCAAACTGTGAAACTGCAGCGCCGCTTTCGTTGTTTCAAACTGTGAAACCCCTGCTCCGCTCTCGCTGTTTCAAACTGAGAAACCCCAGCTCCGCTCTCGCTGTTTCAAACTCTGAAACTGCAGCTCCGCTCTGGCTAATTCAAAGTGTGAAACCCCAGCTCAGCTCTCGCTGTTTCAAACTGAAACCCCAGATCCGATCTCGCAATTTCAATCTGTGAAACTGCAGCTCCGCTCTTGCTGTTTCAAACTGAAACCCCAGATCCGATCTCGCAATTTCAATCTGTGAAACTGCAGCTCCGCTCTTGCTGTTTCAAACTGAGAAAGAACAGCTCCGCTCGCGCTGTTTCAAATTATGAAACCCCATCTGCGCCCTGCATGTTTCAAACTGTTGAAACTGCAATTCCGCTCTGGCTGTTTCAAACTTTGAAACCCCAGCTCCGATCACCCTGTTTCAAACTGTAAGAATCCAGATCCGATCTCGCTGTTTCAAACTTTGAAAGCCCGGCTCCGCTCTCGCTGTTTCAAACTGTGAATACCCAGCTCCGCTCTGGCTGTTTCAAACTGTGAAACCCCAGCTCCGCTCTGGCTGTTTCAAACTGAAACTCCAGCTCCGCTCTGGCTGTTTCAAACTGTGAAACTCCAGTTCCACTCTAGCTGTTTCAAATGTGTAACCACAGCTCCGCTCTCGTTGATTCAAACTGTGAAACCCCAGCTCCGTTCTGGCTGTTTCAAACAGAGAAACCCCAGCTCCGCTGTCGTTGTTTGAAACTGTGAAACTGCACCTCGGTTCTGGCTGATTCGAACTATGAAACCCAAGCTCCGCTTTCGCTGTTTCAAATTGTGAAACCTCAGCTCCGATCTCACTGTTTATATGTGCGAAAAACCAGCTCCGCTCTGGCCGTTTCAAACTGTGAAACCCCAGCTCCGCTCTCGCTGTTTCAAACTGTGAAACTCCAGTTCCACTCTAGCTGCTTCAAATGTGTAACTCCAACTCTGCTCTCGTTGTTTCAAACTCTGAAACTTCAGCTCCGCTCTCGCTGTTTCTAGCTGTGAAACCCCAGGTCCGCTCTCCCCGTTTCAAACTGTAAGACCCCAGATCAGCTCTCCCTGTTTCAAACTGTGAAACCCCTGCTCCGCTCTCGCTGTTTCAAACTGTGAATACCCAGCTGCACTTTCGCTGTATCAAACTGTGAAACCCCAGCTCCGCTCTGGCTGTTTCAAACTATGAAACTGTGGCTCCCAGTGGCTGTTTCAAACTTTGAAACCTCAGCTGCAATCTCGATGTTTCAAACTTAGAAACCCCAGCTCCACTCTCCCAGTTTCAAACTGTGAAACTCCAGCTCCGCTCTCCCAGTTTCAAACTGTGAAACCCCAGCTCCGCTCTGGCTGTTTCAAACTGAAACTCCAGCTCCGCTCTGGCTGTTTCAAACTGTGAAACTCCAGTTCCACTCTAGCTGTTTCAAATGTGTAACCACAGCTCCGCTCTCGTTGTTTCAAACTGTGAAACCCCAGCTCCGTTCTGGCTGTTTCAAACTGAGAAACCCCAGCTCCGCTGTCGCTGTTTGAAACTGTGAAACTGCACCTCGGTTCTGGCTGATTCGAACTATGAAACCCAAGCTCCGCTTTCGCTGTTTCAAATTGTGAAACCTCAGCTCCGATCTCACTGTTTATATGTGCGAAAAACCAGCTCCCCTCTGGCCATTTCAAACTGTGAAACCCCAGCTCCGCTCTCGCTGTTTCAAACTGTGAAACTCCAGTTCCACTCTAGCTGCTTCAAATGTGTAACTCCAACTCTGCTCTCGTTGTTTCAAACTCTGAAACTTCAGCTCCGCTCTCGCTGTTTCTAGCTGTGAAACCCCAGGTCCGCTCTCCCCGTTTCAAACTGTAAGACCCCAGATCAGCTCTCCCTGTTTCAAACTGTGAAACCCCTGCTCCGCTCTCGCTGTTTCAAACTGTGAATACCCAGCTGCACTTTCGCTGTATCAAACTGTGAAACCCCAGCTCCGCTCTGGCTGTTTCAAACTATGAAACTGTGGCTCCCAGTGGCTGTTTCAAACTTTGAAACCTCAGCTGCAATCTCGATGTTTCAAACTTAGAAACCCCAGCTCCACTCTCCCAGTTTCAAACTGTGAAACTCCAGCTCCGCTCTCCCAGTTTCAAACTGTGAAACCCCAGCTCCGCTCTGGCTGTTTCAAACTGAAACTCCAGCTCCGCTCTGGCTGTTTCAAACTGTGAAACTCCAGTTCCACTCTAGCTGTTTCAAATGTGTAACCACAGCTCCGCTCTCGTTGTTTCAAACTGTGAAACCCCAGCTCCGTTCTGGCTGTTTCAAACTGAGAAACCCCAGCTCCGCTGTCGCTGTTTGAAACTGTGAAACTGCACCTCGGTTCTGGCAGATTCGAACTATGAAACCCAAGCTCCGCTTTCGCTGTTTCAAATTGTGAAACCTCAGCTCCGATCTCACTGTTTATATGTGCGAAAAACCAGCTCCCCTCTGGCCATTTCAAACTGTGAAACCCCAGCTCCGCTCTCCCAGTTTCAAACTGTGAAACCCCAGATCCGCTCTCGTTGTTTCAAACTGTAAAACCCCAGCTCCGCTCTGGTTGTTTCAAACTGTGAAACCCCAGATCCGCTCTCGCTGTTTCAAACTGTGAAACTGCAGCTCCGCACTGGTTGTTTCAAACTGTAAAACCACAGCTCCGCTCTCCCAGTTTCAAACTGTGAAACCCCAGATCCGCTCTCGTTGTTTCAAATTGTTAAACCCCAGCTCCGCTCTCGCTGTTTCAAACTGTGAATCTGCAGCTCCGCACTGGTTGTTTCAAACTGTGAAACCCCAGCTCCACTCTGGCTGTTTCAAACTGTGAAACCCCAGCTCCGCTCTCGCTGTTTCAAACTGTGAAACTGCAGCGCCGCTTTCGTTGTTTCAAACTGTGAAACCCCTGCTCCGCTCTCGCTGTTTCAAACTGAGAAACCCCAGCTCCGCTCTCGCTGTTTCAAACTCTGAAACTGCAGCTCCGCTCTGGCTAATTCAAAGTGTGAAACCCCAGCTCAGCTCTCGCTGTTTCAAACTGAAACCCCAGATCCGATCTCGCAATTTCAATCTGTGAAACTGCAGCTCCGCTCTTGCTGTTTCAAACTGAGAAAGAACAGCTCCGCTCGCGCTGTTTCAAATTATGAAACCCCATCTGCGCCCTGCATGTTTCAAACTGTTGAAACTGCAGCTCCGCTCTGGCTGTTTCAAACTTTGAAACCCCAGCTCCAATCATCCTGTTTCAAACTGTAAGAATCCAGATCCGATCTCGCTGTTTCAAACTTTGAAAGCCCGGCTCCGCTCTCGCTGTTTCAAACTGTGAATACCCAGCTCCGCTCTCGCTGTTTCAAACTGAAACTCCAGCTCCGCTCTGGCTGTTTCAAACTGTGAAACTCCAGTTCCACTCTAGCTGTTTCAAATGTGTAACCACAGCTCCGCTCTCGTTGATTCAAACTGTGAAACCCCAGCTCCGTTCTGGCTGTTTCAAACTGAGAGACCCCAGCTCCGCTGTCGCTGTTTGAAACTGTGAAACTGCACCTCGGTTCTGGCTGATTCGAACTATGAAACCCAAGCTCCGCTTTCGCTGTTTCAAATTGTGAAACCTCAGCTCCGATCTCACTGTTTATATGTGCGAAAAACCAGCTCCGCTCTGGCCGTTTCAAACTGTGAAACCCCAGCTCCGCTCTCGTTGTTTCAAACTGTGAAACCCCAGCTCCGCTCTGGTTGTTTCAAACTGTGAAACCCCAGCTCCACTCTGGCTGTTTCAATCTGTGAAACCCCAGCTCCGCTCTGGCTGTTTCAAACTGTGAAACCCCAGCTCCGCTATCGCTGTTTCAAACTCTGAAACCCCAGCTCCGCTCTCGTTGTTTCAAACTGTGAAACCCCAGCTCTGCTCTGGCTGTTTCAAACTGTGAAACCCCAGCTCCAATCTCGCTGTTTCAAACTGAAACCCCAGATCCGATCTCGCAATTTCAATCTGAAACTGCAGCTCCGCTCTTGCTGTTTCAAACTGAGAAAGAACAGCTCCGCTCGCGCTGTTTCAAATTATGAAACCCCATCTGCGCCCTGCATGTTTCAAACTGTTGAAACTGCAATTCCGCTCTGGCTGTTTCAAACTTTGAAACCCCAGCTCCGATCACCCTGTTTCAAACTGTAAGAATCCAGATCCGATCTCGCTGTTTCAAATAGTGAAACTCTAGCTCTGCTTTCGCTGTTTGTAACTGTGAATTCCCAGCTACGCTCTCACTTGTTCAAATTGTGAAATTCCAGTTCCGCTCTTGCTGTTCCAAACTGTGAAATCCCAGCACCGCTCTCGCTGTTTCAATCTTTGAAAACCCATATCCGCTCTCTCTGTTTCAAACTGAGAAACCCCAGCTCCGCTATCGCTGTTTCAAACTCTGAAACTTCAACTCCGCTCTCGCTGTTTCAAACTATGAACCCCCATCTCCACTCTGCCTGTTTCAAACTGTTGAAACTTCAGTTCCGCTCCGGCTGTTTCAAACTTTGAAACCCCAGCTCCGATCTCCCTTTTTCAAACTGTGAAACGCCAGCTCCGCTCTCGTTGTTTCAAACTTTGAAACCCCAGCTCCGCTCTCGCTGTTTCAAACTGAGAAACCCCAGCTCCGCTATCGCTGTTTCAAACTCTGAAACTTCAGCTCCGCTCACAGTGTTTCAAACTGTGAAACCCCAGCTCCAATCTCCCTGTTTCAATCTGTGAAACTGCAGCCCCGTTCTTGCTGTTTCAAACTGAGAAAGAACAGCTCCGCTCTCGCTGTTTCAAACTATGAAACCCCATCCCCGATCTGCCTGTTTCAAACTGTTGAAACTGCAGATCCGCTCTGGCTGTTTCAAACTTTGAAACCCCAGCTCCGATCTCCCTGTTTCAAAATGTAAAACCCCAGCTCCACTCTCGCTGTTTCAAACTGTGAATACCCAGCTCCGCTCTCGCTGTATCAAACTGTGAAACCCCTGCTGTGCTCTCGCTGTTTCTAATTGAAACTCCAGCTCCGTTCTCGCTGTTTCAAACTGTGAAACTGCATCTCCGCTCTGGCTAATTCAAAGTGTGAAACCCCAGCTCTGCTCTCGATGTTTCAAACTGAAACTCCAGCTCCGCTCTGGCTGTTTCAAACTGTGAAACTCCAGTTCCACTCTAGCTGCTTCAAATGTGTAACTCCAACACTGCTCTCATTGTTTCAAACTGTGAAACCCCAGCTCCGTTCTGGCTGTTTCAAACTGAGAAACCCCAGCTCCGTTCTGGCTGTTTCAAACTGAGAAATCCCAGCACCGCTATCGCTGTTTCAAACTGTGAAACTGCACCTCGGCTCTGGCTGATTCGAACTGTGAAACCCAAGCTCGGCTATCGCTGTTTCAAACTCTGAAACTTCAGCTCCGCTCTCGCTGTTTCTAGCTGTGAAACTCCAGGTCCGATCTCCCCATTTCAATCGGTAAGACCCCAGATCAGCTATCCCTGTTTCAAAGTGTGAAACCCCTGCCCGCTCTCGCTGTTTCAAACTGTGAATACCCAGCTCCACTCTCCCAGTTTCAAACTGTGAAACCCCAGCTCCGCTCTCCCAGTTTCAAACTGTGAAACCCCAGATCCGCTCTCGTTGTTTCAAACTGTTAAACCGCAGCTCCGCTCTGGCTGTTTCAAACTGAAACTCCAGCTCCGCTCTGGCTGTTTCAAACTGTGAAACTCCAGTTCCACTCTAGCTGTTTCAAATGTGTAACCACAGCTCCGCTCTCGTTGTTTCAAACTGTGAAACCCCAGCTCCGTTCTGGCTGTTTCAAACAGAGAAACCCCAGCTCCGCTGTCGTTGTTTGAAACTGTGAAACTGCACCTCGGTTCTGGCTGATTCGAACTATGAAACCCAAGCTCCGCTTTCGCTGTTTCAAATTGTGAAACCTCAGCTCCGATCTCACTGTTTATATGTGCGAAAAACCAGCTCCACTCTGGCCGTTTCAAACTGTGAAACCCCAGCTCCGCTCTCGCTGTTTCAAACTCTGAAACCCCAGATCCGCTCTCGTTGTTTCAAACTGTTAAACCCCAGCTCCGCTCTGGCTGTTTCAAACTGTGAAACCCCAGCTCTGCTCTGGCTGTTTCAAACTTTGAAACCCCAGCTCCAATCTCCCTTTTCAAACTGTAAGACCCCAGCTCCACTCTCGCAGTTTTCAATCTGTGAAACCCCAGCTCCACTTTTGCTGTCTCAATCAGCGAAACCCCAGCTCCGCTCCCGCTGTTTCAAACTCTGAAACCCCAGCTGCACTCCCGCTGTTTCAAACTGAGAAACCCCAGCTTCGCTCTCCCAGTTTCAAACTGTGTAGCCCCAGCTCCGCTCTGGCTGTTTCAAAATGTGAAATCCCAGCTCTGCTCTCGCTGATTCAAACTGTGAAACCCCAGCTCCGCTCTCGCTGTTTCAAACTGAGAAACCCCAGCTCCGCTATCGCTGTTTCAAACTCTGAAACTTCAGCTCCGCTCTCGTTGTTTCAAGCTGAGAAACCCCAGCTCCGCTCTCGCTGTATCAAACTGTTAAACCCCAGCTCCAATCTCCCTGTTTCAATCTGTGAAACTGCAGCTCCGCTCTCGCTGTTTCAAACTGTGAAACTGCAGCTCCGCTCCGGCAGTTTCAAACTTTGAAACCCCAGCTCCGATCACCCTGTTTCAAACTGTGAAACCCCAGCTCCCTTCACCCTGGTTCAAACTGTGAAACCCCAGCTCCGCTATCGCTGTTTCAAACTTTGAAACCCCAGCTCCGATCACCCTGTTTCAAACTGTATGAATCCAGATCCGATCTCGCTGTTTCAAACTTTGAAACCCCGGCTCCGCTCTCGCTGTTTCAAACTGTGAATACCCAGCTCCACTCTGGCTGTTTCAAACTATGAAACTGCGGCTCCCTCTGGCTGTTTCAATCTGTAAAACCCCAGCTCCACTCTCGCTGTTTCAAACTGTAAAAACCCAAATCCGGTCTTGCTGTTTCAAACAGTGAAACTCCAGCTCTGCTTTCGCTGTTTGTAACTGTGAATTCCCAGCTACGCTCTCACTTCTTCAAATTGTGAAATTCCAGTTCCGCTCTCGCTGTTTCAAACTGTGAAACCCCAGCACCGCTCTCGCTGTTTCAATCATTGAAAACCCATATCCGCTCTCTCTGTTTCAAACTGAGAAACCCCAGCTCCGCTATCGCTGTTTCAAACCCTGAAACTTCAGCTCCGCTCTCGCTGTTTCAAGCTATGAACCCCCATCTCCGCTTTGCCTGTTTCAAACTGTTGAAACTGCAGCTCCGCTCTGGCTGTTTCAAACTTTGAAACCCCAGCTCCGATCACCCTGTTTCAAACTGTGAAACCCCAGCTCCGCTCTCGTTGTTTCAAACTGTGAAACCCCAGCTCCGCTCTCGCTGTTTCAAACTGAGAAACCCCAGCTCCGATATCGCTGTTTCCAACTCTGAAACTTCAGCTCCACTCTCGTTGTTTCAAGCTAAGAAACCCCAGCTCCGCTCTCGCTGTATCAAACTGTTAAACCCCAGCTCCGCTCTGGCTGTTTCAAACTATGAAACTGCGGCTCCCTCTGGCTGTTTCAAACTTTGAAACCTCAGCTCCAATCTCGATGTTTCAAACTTAGAAACCCCAGCTCCACTCTCCCAGTTTCAAACTGTGAAACCCCAGATCCGCTCTCGTTGTTTCAAACTGTTAAACCCCAGCTCCGCTCTGGCTGTTTCAAACTGAAACTCCAGCTCCGCTCTGGCTGTTTCAAACTGTGAAACTCCAGTTCCACTCTAGCTGTTTCAAATGTGTAACCACAGCTCCGCTCTCGTTGTTTCAAACTGTGAAACCCCAGCTCCGTTCTGGCTGTTTCAAACTGAGAAACCCCAGCTCCGCTGTCGCTGTTTGAAACTGTGAAACTGCACCTCGGTTCTGGCAGATTCGAACTATGAAACCCAAGCTCCGCTTTCGCTGTTTCAAATTGTGAAACCTCAGCTCCGATCTCACTGTTTATATGTGCGAAAAACCAGCTCCCCTCTGGCCATTTCAAACTGTGAAACCCCAGCTCCGCTCTCCCAGTTTCAAACTGTGAAACCCCAGATCCGCTCTCGTTGTTTCAAACTGTTAAACTCCAGCTCCGCTCTGGCTGTTTCAAACTGTGAAACCCCAGCTCCGCTCTGGTTGTTTCAAACTGTGAAACCCCAGATCCGCACTCGCTGTTTCAAACTGTGAAACTGCAGCTCCGCACTGGTTGTTTCAAACTGTAAAACCACAGCTCCGCTCTCCCAGTTTCAAACTGTGAAACCCCAGATCCGCTCTCGTTGTTTCAAATTGTTAAACCCCAGCTCCGCTCTCGCTGTTTCAAACTGTGAATCTGCAGCTCCGCACTGGTTGTTTCAAACTGTGAAACCCCTGCTCCACTCTGGCTGTTTCAAACTGTGAAACCCCTGCTCCGCTCTCGCTGTTTCAAACTGAGAAACCCCAGCTCCGCTCTCGCTGTTTCAAACTTTGAAACTGCAGCTCCGCTCTGGCTAATTCAAAGTGTGAAACCCCAGCTCAGCTCTCGCTGTTTCAAACTGAAACCCCAGATCCGATCTCGCAATTTCAATCTGTGAAACTGCAGCTCCGCTCTTGCAGTTTCAAACTGAGAAAGAACAGCTCCGCTCGCGCTGTTTCAAATTATGAAACCCCATCTGCGGCCTGCATGTTTCAAACTGTTGAAACTGCAATTCCGCTCTGGCTGTTTCAAACTTTGAAACCCCAGCTCCAATCATCCTGTTTCAAACTGTAAGAATCCAGATCCGATCTCGCTGTTTCAAACTTTGAAAGCCCGGCTCCGCTCTCGCTGTTTCAAACTGTGAATACCCAGCTCCGCTCTGGCTGTTTCAAACTGAAACTCCAGCTCCGCTCTGGCTGTTTCAAACTTTGAAACTCCAGTTCCACTCTAGCTGTTTCAAATGTGTAACCACAGCTCCGCTCTCGTTGTTTCAAACTGTGAAACCCCAGGTCCGTTCTGGCTGTTTCAAACAGAGAAACCCCAGCTCCGCTGTCGTTGTTTGAAACTGTGAAACTGCACCTCGGTTCTGGCTGATTCGAACTATGAAACCCAAGCTCCGCTTTCGCTGTTTCAAATTGTGAAACCTCAGCTCCGATCTCACTGTTTATATGTGCGAAAAACCAGCTCCGCTCTGGCCGTTTCAAACTGTGAAACCCCAGCTCCGCTCTCGCTGTTTCAAACTCTGAAACCCCAGATCCGCTCTCGTTGTTTCAAACTGTTAAACCCGAGCTCCGCTCTGGCTGTTTCAAACTGTGAAACCCCAGCTCCGCTCTGGCTGTTTCAAACTTTGAAACCCCAGCTCCGATCACTCTGTTTCAAACTGTAAGAATCCAGATCCGATCTCGCTGTTTCAAATAGTGAAACTCTAGCTCTGCTTTCGCTGTTTGTAACTGTGAATTCCCAGCTACGCTCTCACTTCTTCAAATTGTGAAATTCCAGTTCCGCTCTCGCTGCTTCAAACAGTGAAAGCCCAGCACCGCTCTCGCTGTTTCAATCTTTGAAAACCCATATCCGCTCTCTCTGTTTCAAACTGAGAAACCCCAGCTCCGCTATCGCTGTTTCAAACTCTGAAACTTCAGCTCCGCTCTCGCTGTTTCAAACTATGAACCCCCATCTCCGCTTTGCCTGTTTCAAACTGGTGAAACTGCAGCTCCGCTCCGGCAGTTTCAAACTTTGAAACCCCAGCTCCGATCACCCTGTTTCAAACTGTGAAACCCCAGCTCCGATCACCCTGGTTCAAACTGTGAAACCCCAGCTCCGCTATCGCTGTTTCAAACTCTGAATCTTCAGCTCCGCTCTCGCTGTTTCAAACTTTGAAACCCCAGCTCCGATCACCCTGTTTCAAACTGTAAGAATCCAGATCCGATCTCGCTGTTTCAAACTTTGAAACCCCAGCTCCGATCACCCTCTTTCAAACTGTGAAACCCCAGCTCCGATCACCCTGGTTCAAACTGTGAAACCCCAGCTCCGCTATCGCTGTTTCAAACTCTGAATCTTCAGCTCCGCTTCGCTGTTTCAAACTTTGAAACCCCAGCTCCGATCACCCTGTTTCAAACTGTAAGAATCCAGATCCCATCTCGCTGTTTCAAACTTTGAAACCCCGGCTCCGCTCTCGCTGTTTCAAACTGTGAATACCCAGCTCCGCTCTGGCTGTTTCAAACTATGAAACTGCGGCTCCCTCTGGCTGTTTCAATCTGTAAAACCCCAGCTCCACTCTCGCTGTTTCAAACTGTAAAAACCCAAATCCGGTCTTGCTGTTTCAAACAGTGAAACTCCAGCTCTGCTTTCGCTGTTTGTAACTGTGAATTCCCAGCTACGCTCTCACTTCTTCAAATTGTGAAATTCCAGTTCCGCTCTCGCTGTTTCAAACTGTGAAACCCCAGCACCGCTCTCGCTGTTTCAATCATTGAAAACCCATATCCGCTCTCTCTGTTTCAAACTGAGAAACCCCAGCTCCGCTATCGCTGTTTCAAACCCTGAAACTTCAGCTCCGCTCTCGCTGTTTCAAACTATGAACCCCCATCTCCGCTTTGCCTGTTTCAAACTGTTGAAACTGCAGCTCCGCTCTGGCTGTTTCAAACTTTGAAACCCCAGCTCCGATCACCCTGTTTCAAACTGTGAAACCCCAGCTCCGCTCTCGTTGTTTCAAACTGTGAAACCCCAGCTCCGCTCTCGTTGTTTCAAACTGTGAAACCCCAGCTCCGCTCTCGCTGTTTCAAACTGAGAAACCCCAGCTCCGATATCGCTGTTTCCAACTCTGAAACTTCAGCTCCACTCTCGTTGTTTCAAGCTAAGAAACCCCAGCTCCGCTCTCGCTGTATCAAACTGTTAAACCCCAGCTCCGCTCTGGCTGTTTCAAACTATGAAACTGCGGCTCCCTCTGGCTGTTTCAAACTTTGAAACCTCAGCTCCAATCTCGATGTTTCAAACTTAGAAACCCCAGCTCCACTCTCCCAGTTTCAAACTGTGAAACCCCAGCTCCGCTCTGGCTGTTTCAAACTGAAACTCCAGCTCCGCTCTGGCTGTTTCAAACTGTGAAACTCCAGTTCCACTCTAGCTGTTTCAAATGTGTAACCACAGCTCCACTCTCGTTGTTTCAAACTGTGAAACCCCAGCTCCGTTCTGGCTGTTTCAAACTGTAAAACCACAGCTCTGCTCTGGCTGTTTCAAACTGTGAAACCCCAGCTCCGCTCTCCCAGTTTCAAACTGTGAAACCCCAGATCCGGTCTCGTTGTTTCAAACTGTTAAACTCCAGCTCCACTCTGGCTGTTTCAAACTGTGAAACCCCAGATCCGCTCTCGCTGTTTCAAACTGTGAAACTGCAGCTCCGCACTGGTTGTTTCAAACTGTTAAACTCCAGCTCCAATCTGGCTGTTTCAAACTGTGAAACCCCAGCTCCGCTCTCGTTGTTTCAAACTGTGAAACCCCAGCTCCGCTCTCGCTGTATCAAACTGTTAAACCCCAGCTCCGCTCTGGCTGTTTCAAACTATGAAACTGCGGCTCCCTCTGGCTGTTTCAAACTTTGAAACCTCAGCTCCAATCTCGATGTTTCAAACTTAGAAACCCCAGCTCCACTCTCCCAGTTTCAAACTGTGAAACCCCAGATCCGCTCTCGTTGTTTCAAACTGTTAAACCCCAGCTCCGCTCTGGCTGTTTCAAACTGAAACTCCAGCTCCGCTCTGGCTGTTTCAAACTGTGAAACTCCAGTTCCACTCTAGCTGTTTCAAATGTGTAACCACAGCTCCACTCTCGTTGTTTCAAACTGTGAAACCCCAGCTCCGTTCTGGCTGTTTCAAACTGTAAAACCACAGCTCTGCTCTGGCTGTTTCAAACTGTGAAACCCCAGCTCCGCTCTCCCAGTTTCAAACTGTGAAACCCCAGATCCGGTCTCGTTGTTTCAAACTGTTAAACTCCAGCTCCACTCTGGCTGTTTCAAACTGTGAAACCCCAGATCCGCTCTCGCTGTTTCAAACTGTGAAACTGCAGCTCCGCACTGGTTGTTTCAAACTGTTAAACTCCAGCTCCAATCTGGCTGTTTCAAACTGTGAAACCCCAGCTCCGCTCTCGTTGTTTCAAACTGTGAAACCCCAGCTCCGCTCTCGCTGTATCAAACTGTTAAACCCCAGCTCCGCTCTGGCTGTTTCAAACTATGAAACTGCGGCTCCCTCTGGCTGTTTCAAACTTTGAAACCTCAGCTCCAATCTCGATGTTTCAAACTTAGAAACCCCAGCTCCACTCTCCCAGTTTCAAACTGTGAAACCCCAGATCCGCTCTCGTTGTTTCAAACTGTTAAACCCCAGCTCCGCTCTGGCTGTTTCAAACTGAAACTCCAGCTCCGCTCTGGCTGTTTCAAATGTGTAACCACAGCTCCGCTCTCGTTGTTTCAAACTGTGAAACCCCAGCTCCGTTCTGGCTGTTTCAAACTGTAAAACCACAGCTCTGCTCTGGCTGTTTCAAACTGTGAAACCCCAGCTCCGCTCTCCCAGTTTCAAACTGTGAAACCCCAGATCCGGTCTCGTTGTTTCAAACTGTTAAACTCCAGCTCCACTCTGGCTGTTTCAAACTGTGAAACCCCAGATCCGCTCTCGCTGTTTCAAACTGTGAAACTGCAGCTCCGCACTGGTTGTTTCAAACTGTTAAACTCCAGCTCCACTCTGGCTGTTTCAAACTGTGAAAACCCATATCCGCTCTCTCTGTTTCAAACTGAGAAACCCCAGCTCCGCTATCGCTGTTTCAAACTCTGAAACTTCAGCTCCGCTCTCGATGTTTCAAACTGAGAAAGAACAGCTCCGCTCTCGCTGTTTCAAACTATGAACCCCCATCTCCGCTTTACCAGTTTCAAACTATGAACCCCCATCTCCGCTTTACCAGTTTCAAACTGTTGAAACCCCATCTCCGCTTTACCAGTTTCAAACTGTTGAAACTGCAGCTCCGCTCTGGCTGTTTCAAACTTTGAAACCCCAGCTCCGATCTCCCTGTTTCAAACTGTGAAACCCCAGCTCCGCACTGGCTGTTTCAAACTATGAAATTGCAGCTCCCTCTGGCTGTTTCAAACTTTGAAACCTCAGCTCCACTCTCGATGTTTCAAACTCAGAAACCCCAGCTCCACTCTCCCAGTTTCAAACTGTGAAACCCCAGATCCGCTCTCGTTGTTTCAAACTGTGAAACCCCAGCTCCGCTCTCCCAGTTTCAAACTGTGAAACCCCAGCTCCGCTCTCCCAGTTTCAAACAGAGAAACCCCAGCTCCGCTCTCGTTGTTTCAAACTGTGAAACTGCACCTCGGTTCCGGCTGATTCGAACTATGAAACCCAAGCTCCGCTTTCGCTGTTTCAAATTGTGAAACCTCAGCTCCGATCTCACTGTTTATACGTGCGGAAAACCAGCTCCGCTCTGGCCGTTTCAATCTGTGAAAACCCAGCTCTGCTCTCCCAGTTTCAAACTGTGAAACCCCAGCTCCGCTCTCCCAGTTTCAAACTGTGAAACCCCAGATCCGCTCTCGTTGTTTCAAACTGTTAAACCCCAGCTCCGCTCTAGCTGTTTCAAACTGTGAAACCCCAGCTCCGCTCTCACTGTCTCAAACTGTGAAACCCCAGCTCCGCACTGGTTGTTTCAAACTGTGAAACCCCAGCTCCGCTCTCGCTGTTTCAAACTGTGAAACCCCTGCTCTGCTCTCGCTGTTTATAATTGAATCTCCAGCTCCGTTCTCGCTGTTTCAAACTTTGAAACTGCAGCTCCGCTCTGGCTAATTCAAAGTGTGAAACCCCAGCTCAGCTCTCGCTGTTTCAAACTGAAACCCCAGATCCGATCTCGCAATTTCAATCTGTGAAACTGCAGCTCCGCTCTTGCTGTTTCAAACTGAGAAAGAACAGCTCCGCTCGCGCTGTTTCAAATTATGAAACCCCATCTGCGCCCTCCATGTTTCAAACTGTTGAAACTGCAATTCCGCTCTGGCTGTTTCAAACTTTGAAAGACCAGCTCCAATCTCGATGTATCAAACTGTTAAACCCCAGCTCCGCTCTGGCTGTTTCAAACTATGAAACTGCAGCTCCCTCTGGCTGTTTCAAACTTAGAAACCCCAGCTCCACTCTCCCAGTTTCAAACTGTGAAACCCCAGCTCCACTCTCCCAGTTTCAAACTGTGAAACCCCAGATCCGCTCTCGTTGTTTCAAACTGTTAAACCCCAGCTCCGCTCTGGCTGTTTCAAACTGAAACTCCAGCTCTGCTCTGGCTGTTTCAAACTTTGAAACTCCAGTTCCACTCTAGCTGTTTCAAATGTGTAACCACAGCTCCGCTCTCGTTGTTTCAAACTATGAAACCCCAGCTCCGTTCTGGCTGTTTCAAACTGAGAAACCCCAGCTCCGCTGTCGCTGTTTGAAAATGTGAAACTGCACCTCGGTTCTGGCTGATTCGAACTATGAAACCCAAGCTCCGCTTTCGCTGTTTCAAATTGTGAAACCTCAGCTCCGATCTCACTGTTTATATGTGCGAAAAACCAACTCCGCTCTGGCTGTTTCAAACTGTGACACCCCAGCTCCGCTCTCGCTGTTTCAAACTCTGAATCTTCAGCTCCGCTCTCGCTGTTTCAAACTTTGAAACCCCAGCTCCGATCACCCTGTTTCAAACTGTAAGAATCCAGATCCCATCTCGCTGTTTCAAACTTTGAAACCCCGGCTCCGCTCTCGCTGTTTCAAACTGTGAATACCCAGCTCCGCTCTGGCTGTTTCAAACTATGAAACTGCGGCTCCCTCTGGCTGTTTCAATCTGTAAAACCCCAGCTCCACTCTCGCTGTTTCAAACTGTAAAAACCCAAATCCGGTCTTGCTGTTTCAAACAGTGAAACTCCAGCTCTGCTTTCGCTGTTTGTAACTGTGAATTCCCAGCTACGCTCTCACTTCTTCAAATTGTGAAATTCCAGTTCCGCTCTCGCTGTTTCAAACTGTGAAATCCCAGCACCGCTCTCGCTGTTTCAATCATTGAAAACCCATATCCGCTCTCTCTGTTTCAAACTGAGAAACCCCAGCTCCGCTATCGCTGTTTCAAACCCTGAAACTTCAGCTCCGCTATCGCTGTTTCAAACTATGAACCCCCATCTCCGCTTTGCCTGTTTCAAACTGTTGAAACTGCAGCTCCGCTCTGGCTGTTTCAAACTTTGAAACCCCAGCTCCGATCACCCTGTTTCAAACTGTGAAACCCCAGATCCGCTCTCGTTGTTTCAAACTGTGAAACCCCAGCTCCGCTCTCGTTGTTTCAAACTGTGAAACCCCAGCTCCGCTCTCGCTGTTTCAAACTGAGAAACCCCAGCTCCGATATCGCTGTTTCCAACTCTGAAACTTCAGCTCCACTCTCGTTGTTTCAAGCTAAGAAACCCCAGCTCCGCTCTCGCTGTATCAAACTGTTAAACCCCAGCTCCGCTCTGGCTGTTTCAAGCTATGAAACTGCGGCTCCCTCTGGCTGTTTCAAACTTTGAAACCTCAGCTCCAATCTCGATGTTTCAAACTTAGAAACCCCAGCTCCACTCTCCCAGTTTCAAACTGTGAAACCCCAGCTCCACTCTCGCTGTTTCAAACTGTGAATACCCAGCTCCGCTCTCGCTGTATCAAACTGTGAAACCCCAGCTCCGCACTGGCTGTTTCAAACTATGAAATTGCGGCTCCCTCTGGCTGTTTCAAACTTTGAAACCTCAGCTCCACTCTCGATGTTTCAAACTTAGAAACCCCAGCTCCACTCTCCCAGTTTCAAACTGTGAAACCCCAGCTCCGCTCTCCCAGTTTCAAACTGTGAAACCCCAGCTCCGCTCTCCCAGTTTCAAACTGTGAAACCCCAGCTCCGCTCTGGCTGTTTCAAACTGTTAAACCCCAGCTCCGCTCTGGCTTTTTCAAACTGAAACTCCAGCTCCGCTCTGGCTGTTTCAAACTGTGAAACTCCAGTTCCACTCTAGCTGTTTCAAATGTGTAACCACAGCTCCGCTCTCGTTGTTTCAAACTGTGAAACCCCAGCTCCGCTGTCGCTGTTTCAAACTGTGAAACTGCACCTCGGTTCCGGCTGATTCGAACTATGAAACCCAAGCTCCGCTTTCGCTGTTTCAAATTGTGAAACCTCAGCTCCGATCTCACTGTTTATACGTGCGGAAAACCAGCTCCGCTCTGGCCGTTTCAATCTGTGAAAACCCAGCTCTGCTCTCCCAGTTTCAAACTGTGAAACCCCAGCTCCGCTCTCCCAGTTTCAAACTGTGAAACCCCTGCTCTGCTCTCGCTGTTTATAATTGAATCTCCAGCTCCGTTCTCGCTGTTTCAAACTTTGAAACTGCAGCTCCGCTCTGGCTAATTCAAAGTGTGAAACCCCAGCTCAGCTCTCGCTGTTTCAATCTGAAACCCCAGATCCGATCTCGCAATTTCAATCTGTGAAACTGCAGCTCCGCTCTTGCTGTTTCAAACTGAGAAAGAACAGCTCCGCTCGCGCTGTTTCAAATTATGAAACCCCATCTGCGGCCTGCATGTTTCAAACTGTTGAAACTGCAGCTCCGCTCTGGCTGTTTCAAACTTTGAAAGCCCAGCTCCGATCACCCTGTTTCAAACTGTAAGAATCCAGATCCGATCTCGCTGTTTGAAACTTTGAAAGCCCGGCTCCGCTCTCGCTGTTTCAAACTGTGGATATCCAGCTCCGCTCTGGCTGTTTCAAACTGTGAAACCCCAGCTCCGTTATCGCTGTTTCCAACTCTGAAACTTCATCTCCTCTCTCGCTGTTTCAAGCTGAGAAACCCCAGCTCCGCTCTCGCTGTATCAAACTGTTAAACCCCAGCTCCGCTCTGGCTGTTTCAAACTATGAAACTGCGGCTCCCTCTGGCTGTTTCAAACTTTGAAACCTCAGCTCCAATCTCGATGTTTCAAACTTAGAAACCCCAGCTCCACTCTCCCAGTTTCAAACTGTGAAACCCCAGATCCGCTCTCGTTGTTTCAAACTGTTAAACCCCAGCTCCGTTCTGGCTGTTTCAAACTGAAACTCCAGCTCCGCTCTGGCTGTTTCAAACTTTGAAACTCCAGTTCCACTCTAGCTGTTTCAAATGTGTAACCACAGCTCCGCTCTCGTTGTTTCAAACTGTGAAACCCCAGCTCCGTTCTGGCTGTTTCAAACTGTGAAACCCCAGATCCGCTCTCGCTGTTTCAAACTGTGAAACTGCAGCTCCGCACTGGTTGTTTCAAACTGTTAAACTCCAGCTCCACTCTGGCTGTTTCAAACTGTGAAAACCCATATCCGCTCTCTCTGTTTCAAACTGAGAAACCCCAGCTCTGCTATCGCTGTTTCAAACTCTGAAACTTCAGCTCCGCTCTCGATGTTTCAAATTGAGAAAGAACAGCTCCGCTCTCGCTGTTTCAAACTATGAACCCCCATCTCCGCTTTACCAGTTTCAAACTGTTGAAACTGCAGCTCCGCTCTGGCTGTTTCAAACTTTGAAACCCCAGCTCCGATCTCCCTGTTTCAAACTGTGAAACCCCAGCTCCACTCTCGCTGTTTCAAACTGTGAATACCCAGCTCCGCTCTCGCTGTATCAAACTGTGAAACCCCAGCTCCGCACTGGCTGTTTCAAACTATGAAACTGCGGCTCCCTCTGGCTGTTTCAAACTTTGAAACCTCAGCTCCACTCTCGATGTTTCAAACTTAGAAACCCCAGCTCCACTCTCCAAGTTTCAAACTGTGAAACCCCAGCTCCGCTCTCCCAGTTTCAAACTGTTAAACCCCAGCTCCGCTCTCGTTGTTTCAAACTGTTAAACCCCAGCTCCGCTCTGGCTTTTTCAAACTGAAACTCCAGCTCCGCTCTGGCTGTTTCAAACTTTGAAACCCCAGCTCCGATCACCCTGTTTCAAACTGTGAAACCCCAGATCCGCTCTCGTTGTTTCAAACTGTGAAACCCCAGCTCCGCTCTCGTTGTTTCAAACTGTGAAACCCCAGCTCCGCTCTCGCTGTTTCAAACTGAGAAACCCCAGCTCCGATATCGCTGTTTCCAACTCTGAAACTTCAGCTCCACTCTCGTTGTTTCAAGCTAAGAAACCCCAGCTCCGCTCTCGCTGTATCAAACTGTT